>OY282387.1:24745993-25964673 GCA_958295455.1 Coleophora deauratella
TGCTGCCAGGAGGACTAGTTTGCTGTCAATGAAACTAAAAGCCCAGATAGAAAATGTTACTATTCTCTGTTCTCGGGCAAGAAAATAGTATTTACCTCAACGATTATAAGTATTGATTTAATTTATGTGGAACATATAAATAAAACGTTAAACAGTAACATATTTATAAAACAATGATTTTTGCATCGTTACTATTTTTATGACTGCAAAAACATACCCTTGCTAACGAAGTGATAATATCCAACTATAAAAAAGTTGTAAACTCGAACTAAGGGAAAATTACTGCTAGTCACAGAAATGTTTGCTCTTGTTGCACCCACGAACCCATCACCCCCGGATCAGTAGTCACGAGTGCTAAGCGCAAACGACTGAGCCACCGAGTCAGTCAAGGTAAACATTGTGCATTGTTTTTGTGTTTTTGAATTAATATTTGCATCTTACTTATTAAGTTCTTGTTCTTATGTATATGTTACCGGCAATCTGTATAATTCAGGTATTCTATACAATATCCAGGCAATATATAGAATAGCTGGAGCCACAGGAGCGGAGCGACGATATAAAACTTCTTTGCCTGGAGCATTCACGCAATGTATGAAATATTATGAATATTTTTGATCATTACATACTTTACCTAGGTAATGTATACAATGCCTAGGTATTGTATAGAGTACCTGCTGGTCTGCCGGTAATGTGTAAAATAAATCGATTTTGGTCTGTATTTATCGATTTTTTGTAAGTTCCTACCTACCCATAAAATGACGGAATATGATTTATGTTGGCTCAAAATCAACTTTATTAAAATTAACAATTAGGGTACCCGTGAGAGACTCGTTGGTCGGCCGCCATTTCTAAATAAATTCACTCAGGAAACAGAAGAAAAATGAAGAAAAATATTACTCAGTTACGCAATGAGCTCACTGTACGACGCGTGTGTCCTCCCACCTACATCGCACGCAGCTTACTGCCTGCTCGCATGTCTTCCTCTTCCCCGCTCTCGTCTTTTGCACACATTGCCGGCTGCGCATTAGGTATTGTATAGAATACCTAGGCAAAGTATAAAATAAATAATATTTCATACATTGCCTGGATGCTCCAGGTATTCTATACATTGCCTGGGTATTGTATAAAATACCGGATTATACAGATTGGCGGTAACATATACAAAGTTAACCAGCATATTAATGATAAGCTAAGTTTTAATGTTACTTGCATAACATATTGTGGTTTACCTACGTTGTTCATTTCACTCAAGTATGTTTTAAAGTTTCAAGGTACAAGGCGAGATACTTCAAGTTAAATATCACTAGCAACACCGGTGTTGTCGCCACTGTGGTAACACCGAAAAGTTAGCAACATTACGTGGCTGGGAGTTTACCTGTGTACCGGAAACGGAAGCGGCGCCGCTGCGCACCATTAGGGTTAGCACAGACCGAGCGGAAAAAGCTCGGCGATTTCATTCAAGAGAAATTCTGCTTTTATTCAGTATCACCGGATGATTTTGTTGAACAAAACAAAATAAATCTCTTAAAGCAACAGTTACTATGTTTCATATTTTAATTTGTTTGATGATGTTATGGAATAAAATTATTTTTACTTATACACTAGCCGTTGCCCGCGACTTCATCCGCGTGGAATTCGATTTTATCATGCACTCCTTTTTAACCCTTTGGTTGATATTTGATAAACCGTTTTTAGTAGGAGCCTACACTATATTATGTGTAACCTGCAAAATTGCAAGATTTTAGATGTAAACGGTTTAGGTTGTGCATTGATTGTTAGTTAGCGAGTCAATTTATCCTATACTAAACGATAACGTCTTTATTCGTGTGAACTTCATATTGAGTATGAAAATTAAATTTTACATTCAATATCAACCTTCTGAATTAAATTAAATAAATAAAAAATAAAAATCAAGGTTTTCGAAGTAGACCTAATTTTGTTATTGAGAAAAATAAAATATTATTATAGTATACGACAAATGTGCATTCCCAGATGGAACAACACCATCTAGTGTTTATTCTTTGTATAACAAATTAAATAATTTATTTTTCACCGCAGATAGTTAGGTAGGCAAGTAATCTGTTATTATGATCAATATTATTTTCGCAGCAAATTATTCGCAGAAAATAGCAGAATAATGTATTCCGTAATTTCTATGGGATCGCGCTGTGCGATCGTATCACTAAAGTTAACTTTTGAATCAACCTTGTTAGCACGTTGTTAGCACGTTTAGGTGCACCTACTGAGAACTTAGAGGCCTATAGCAGTGTTTTTCAACCTCGGGGGGTCACGAAGCCTTTTTCAAGGGGTCGCGGGTAAAAGAAAAGTAAGTGTTTAGAGGTCCTACACCGCAATAAAATAATACAATTTCAGTGAGAAGGCTGGGCCTGTTTATTTTTTAACAATTTGTCAAAACGTGGTTATATTTTGGAGACGTTAATAAGTAAATCACTTTCTAATTGAAGAAAATTATAAACGTAGTCTTTCAAATCCCTAACATTTTGAATGTTTATGGCCCTAGGGGTGTCGCAAGAATTTTTTTACTTGTAAAGGGGTCGTGTATTCAAAAAGGTTGAAAAACACTGGCCTATAGTATAGTGTAGAATGTTACCGAGCTAGACTTGCTGAACCCTTCCGTTAGTGCGTTTTAAAAACGAATAGCGCCAGATGGCGCTAATCGATAGATATCGATTTTTTAGAGAACTATTCTGTAGTGTAGAATGTTATGTACTTACGCAATCCCTAAAGCCTTTAGTTAGCGTGTTTAAACTAAACAATACTGAATTTAGCGCTATTATTACAATAATGTCTCGTTTTTTTACTCGACTTAGGAAAGCCAGAAGGTAGGGTTGAGATTTTTACAGCTTTGTGAGATGCAGTGTAGTATGTATCGATGTATGTACCTATTTATTATGTCTGGGTAACTGGACCAAAATTAACAAATGATGTGTCGTTCTCACTCTTTGCCTTAGGTCAAAATTACGTCCGTCACACACAATTGATTTAATATGAAAGACGCTATGCTAGACACTTTTTTGTAATGTTTTACTTTCCCGCGGGAACCCGTCACTTTTATGGGATTAATAAATTTTATAATATACATTGTTTGACCGGCAATGTAATGTATGCCAATTTTACTAAATTAGGTGCATAAGTTGTTGTGTACTAAGCTGTATAAGTTACTATAGTTTTTTTAACTATCCCATGGGAACTCTTTAATTTTCCTGGATGAAAAGTATCTAAGATGTTGACTTGGGATATAAGGTACCACCATGCAAAATTTGATTTAAATCGATCCAACAGTTTCGGAGATTAGCCCGTACAAACAAACAAACAGATAAACAGACAGAGAAACAAAAAATTTGAAAAAATCGGGATTGGTTCTATTTCTTTTCTTACATCCCCCTGACTCGGTTTTCAGCATTTTTTTCTATGTACAGACATTCGACTTCTACAGTTTTATTATAGTAATATATATATATATAGCTAATATATATATATATGTGTATATATATATATATATATATAAAGCTAAAAGCTTCTTGGAGAAAGATCCGTTTCATGAATAGAAAGAAGCCTCATTTTCAACCGACTTCAAAAAAAGGAGGAAGTTCTCAACTCGTCGGAATCTTTTTTTTTTTTTCTAAGTATGTTCACCGATTACTCGAAGACGCCTGAACCGATTTCAAAAATTTTTTTTTTGTTTGAAAGGGTATACTTCACAGGTGGTCCCATATTAATTTTATCGAAATCGATTCAGCGGTTTTTGAGAAAATCAACAAAAACATAGCAAAATTGGAGTTGCTACGATTGAAGTTGGTTGTTTTTAACGTATTCAGCGTGGTCAATTATCATTTGTATTAATACCAGTTTATAAACATACGACATAAATATATTAGCAAAGTTAAAAAGAATATTCCGATCATACAAGTTCACTAGAGACCTACTTTATATATATATTTAATTTTCTTTACTTATTTAGGCATCTTTGGTTAAATTATCCGCTTGGTTTGTGCCGGCCCTTCGGCACTATGTAGGCACAAAACAGATGCTCCGGCGGAAATCCCAGCCGTGAGAGCCGGACGCAATCTATGGCACTTTCAGTCCACTATTATATTACATATACATAATAAAAGTAGGTCTCTAGTGAACTTGTATGATCGGAATATTCTTTTTAACTTTGCTAATATATTTATGTCGTATGTTTATAAACTGGTATTAATACAAATGAAAATGAGGCTTTTTCTATTCATGAAACGGATCTTTCTCCAAGAAGCTTTTAGCTAGTTCGGAAACGTAAGTTTCAATCGAATTGCTGCAACTAGAGGAAAAACTAATATTAAATTATAGGAGAGATTTTTTGTAGCGACTCTCAAATAAAAATTGAAAAGCGACATTACAAAAAATAACAGCCTCAAAATTATCGAAACTTGGAAAAATATATCGCGGTCTCTGTGACTTTTATTGAAGTCACATTCAGTTTTTTTTATTACTAGAGATCAAATAAATGGTCTCGACCATATAAAAGACATCAACGAGTATATTAGTATTTTCGAAGTAATACAGAAAATATTTTAAATATTTGTCTACACTTTTAAAAACTTAACGAAACCTAAGATTTTTCCTCTGGCTACGAGTTTGCGATCGAAAGAGTTTCACATCAATAACCGTGCAGTAGTTTTTGAAAAAATCGCGAGCAGGTTTTTGCTGCTGTAGTGTTTTGCAGCAACATAGTAGAAGCATGATAATTATGTGTTCTATATTTCATGTTTAAGGTTAAACGTCAGTCACCCTATTTCATACAAATTTACCTGGCTATTAACTACACAAATAACCACTATATTTTCGATTTTATCTGTCCAACGCAAACTTTGCAACCTTTTATTTTCTCCAAATGTATATAATTATATTATTTATTTCTGTAATATCATTAAAAACTGCAGTAAAATATCATAACAGTTGGTTTCTACAAAAAAAAAAGTGTGTTTGAAATTACGAGGGGTCATTCAGAATTAAGTATAGAATACAAAAAAAAATACTGATAAATCCGATTCACAATTTTGTTTTAGTTTCTCATACAAATTCCCAATTTGCTATGCAGATTTAGAAAAAAAAAATTGAATAGATTTTTTAAATATTTTCCCCGTACTCTTTACTTGATTCTGAGTAACCCCTTAAAATTCCAAACGCAATTTTTTAACACTCTGTAATTATAGGTCCTATAGCAAGAAATCACAGACTAACAAAGCGACGACTTTCCTACTTTCAAGCGTAGTAGGTAGATAACGTAACACATCAAGACATGCTCAGCGCAAAAAAACGTTAGCTGAAATTGTGATAGGTATACAGGATCGATCAAAGAACTTGTAAGTAGTACGGATGGATCTCTTTACAAGCAAAGTGAAAAGTTGTTTGTTTCTCCGATAGTACAGGTTTCTTGAGGAAAATACGTAGTATAAAAATAACTCATTGCATGACTGACTAATTGTACATATGATAATCGACAACGCTGAACGCGTTAAAAAACCGACTCCAATCGCGTAACATACGGGTCAAACTGAGAACCTCCTTTTTTGAAGTCGGTTAAAATACTAAACCCTTCTCCTAAATGTAACAAATACTTTTTTGAAAACCGCATCAAAATCGGTTCATACTCGTATAAACGCGAGATAATCGCGGACAAACATAAATACATACAGGTCAAACTGAGAACCTCCTTTTTTTTGAAGTCGGTTAAAAATCATTATTTTTAAGCGAGTCAGGTTACAGGTTACAAGGGTAGAGATGCATTGAGTTGCGACAAAACCATCAAAATTATTGAGTGCAAGGTAGCAAAAGTGGAAAGATCGCTACCACCGTCTATATTTATCTGTAACCAGTAGGTTATCAGTACCTTACAGGCTAAATGTAAATGCCTATATTTTTTTAAATTTTCAATACACAATTCAAATCAAAATATTTTGATGTTGTGCACATTCTTTAAAAGAAACTCTACCTACACAAAGTTCCTACCAATGGGAGCTTGTGTACTCAACGTTTCGAGAAGTGTTAACGGATCGAGAAGAAGCATCATTGAGTCTAAAATAAACTCGCCCTAACACATTAAAAAAAAAACTTAATTTGTAACAATTCATGTAATTACTGGTACAAATATTACGTGTATTATACAGACACTTAACAAAAAGAACCTGGAGATTCATTATTGATAAAGGTTATTGTTACATTGGGAGCACAATGAATAACAATAAACATGTATAGCGTTATTACGCCGGTAATTACCCTGGCTATGTCATAACACAAGCAAGAATAAAGCTCGCTAGCACGCTGCTTGGCGGTGGTTGCGTATACAGGTAGAGTGAGTAGCGGTACGATCTACTATAATAAGGTTCTACCGCAACAGCCACCCTGTTGCGGTAGAACTGTTGCGGTAGAACTGTTTGTTGAACTCCAAACTCGGTAATCAACATAGTGAGGCGGAAGGGCAGGGGAGCGCGTGTCAATTTGTGTCATACCGGTCTAAGGCAGAGGCTTGAAGCCTGTTCTAAAAACATCCGACCACCACATGTCTAAGAAGAACTCAAATTCATGACGTTAGAAGCTTAGTTCATGCTTAACAAGGCTGTTATATTTTTGTACGAAAATAACATAAAAACTAACTTATTTTAAAAAGTATATATGCTACAAGGCGGTAATTATACTAAAACATTGCTATCCATCTCTACTAAAAAGTGTATATCTTTTTCTGTTTTGAAAACAAAGTCAGGGTAAGTTGAAAAGTTCAAAAAGAAATAACAAAATCTTACACCCCATCCGAACCCCGGTTATAACCAGCAAGGCTAGAAGCTGGACGCTGCGACAAAGTAATCACAATTATTGGCTTGGGTGGATGTAAGCCCTTGTTTATTTTCACGATAAAACAAAGGGGGCTGGAGCCCATAAGAATCGCTGAATTAGGGTCAGTTCACACCGAGATACAAGAGGACGCGATACTTGGGTTTAGTATAAGATAACCGACGAACAGATATATTTTCATACTGAGTAAGCTCGGGTATGTTTCTTCCAGATCCACTTTATACTATATTCCAATGTGTTGTTCTTTTATTTTAGCTATATGCCGAATTACAGTAACATCGATTAAGTAGTTTCAGCATAAAATAGTGTCAAAACATTTTCCGATCCCTCGGGAACCACTTCATTTTTAGGATAAAAGCTGTGCCTACCATCCCAGGTCCAATAATGATAGATGTATGAAAATTGGTCTGTAATAATAGCTCTTTTACAGAAATCATGCTTTTTCTGGGAGAAAGAATTGCCTATACAGTGCTTCAATATAGCATGTACCTACCTTTCATCCATATACGATCAGCAGTTAAAGCGTAAAACTGGAATAAACGAACAAATAAACCAACAAATACGCATACTTTAAATGTTTGTGACATTACAAACTAAAGATAACTACTAACTACTGTATTATGGACATGCGTCGTCACATACTGATATTTAGCTGATATTAAAAACATTTGTAACAAAATATCCCCTGTTATATCTAACTTGATTAATGCCTGCATAGGTACGGGAAAATATCCAACTGAACTGAAACAGGGCTGTGTTCGACCAATTTTTAAGAAAGGTAAACATGATGACGTCACAAACTATCGTCCTATAACGCTACTATCAACGATTGATAAAATTATAGAAAAAAAGCTAGTGACGACTTATGCTAATAACACTTACGGACAACGAACCACAGCTTATTTAATTCCTCGACTGTTAAATTAAATGGACCCTATTCTTAAAAGTAGTATAACTAAATCGAATATAAAACCAAAATTAAAGTCATACTGTATAACAACTGTATAACAAAGTTAAAGGACGACAACGTCACTCTGTAACTGGTTATTAGCAAACCATAAATGCGTACCGTACCCCACCCCAGCTATGCATGCATGTACCTATCTATGTTTCTTTCTCGCTTGTTATTGTATTGATGCCTTGTTGTGTGTGGTGGTAGTGTAGTAAGAATGTTTTTTTACATGATAAGCACATTTCGAAATGGTGTTCCTTATCGGGTACTCGTACGTACGTATACATATACATGTTAGAAAAAGAAACAAAGATACCTATCCCTACACGTGTTTTGATCAATTTATGGAGTATCTGGCAGGAAGGAGATAGTACTAAGCTGTTCCGGAAAAAAACTTGTTAATAATGACGGAAACGCATCAGCCCGGCCGTGACTAGCTTAATTATAATGGATTGTTTGATGTTTGATCGATTTCCGCCTATCGCTGCCGCCGCGCCGTCAGAACGGATTCCACAGGCGCCAACGGATATTTCGTAAACTTTGTTCCTGTTTACCTTGTACCTAAGTAAAACACTAAACTTTACCACAGTAACTAAAAAGGCGAATAAAATAGTTGATCTAAGTTTTAACGCTTTAGGAATGATTAAATATGTTCTGATTTTCCTGTCGCTACAAATGGTAACAGCTTATCAAACAGCCGGTCAAGTGAAAGTTGGTTTTGCGCTCCAAGGGTGGTAAAACGGAAATCTATCGAACGGTAAATTTTTGTTAATTATATGTGTATTTACTCAGAACTTGGCCTCTTTTTTTTGTTAAACGTTAAAGTCATCATAAAGATAAAGAGACTAAATTTGAAGTTTGTAACGTTTTATCGTTTTTAAGATAGACAAATCTAGTTTTTTTTTAATTTTACTATATTCACTAGAATGGCACATGTTCTATCAAAATTTTAACCACAGTTAGGTACCTGTTAAATTCAAAAGGTACAGTAACAGACACGTCAGACAGACAGACTGACGCACAGACAGTTGGTTTGGTACCCTTTGAGTACAGGTCTCTAAAAAGTCATATAAAGACTAAAAAATGATTTGATCTGTTCACAGGAAGCCACTGAATGAATATGGGTCACATTCGAGCCAAGTGCCGACTGTCGGACTGTGTCTACTTGGGAGGCCGGAGGGTCAACAGTTGGCGTCTTCCGGATAGCATGATGACTTGATAACTTGTCATTGTAATCCTTCGATTAATATACAAAACAACTAAATCATCAGATATCATCATCAGCATACTAGGCGTTAACTATTGAATAAAGGCTTCCCACAACGACCGGTATAGCGCTTTCCGCATCAGCGGCTTCTTATCCCGCGACCTTCACCAATAAAAAATATAAACAACAACATTAATTTCACAAATTATGGACTGTAGCAATAACTGACTTGACCAATTGAGGCCGGGGCTGGTTAACTACGAACAATACTCGATGTAAGGGGCCGAACATACCGCCCGCCCGCGCGGGAAGCCCCCCGCGCGACCGCAATTTGTGGCGCTCTCAGCTGACAAAAAGCCGTCGTTTACTCGAATCCATTTGTCGTCCCGGCCCGAGCCTGGAGGTCGTAAGAAGTTTTTTTTTCCTGTATTACGTCGTTAGTAAAATTCAATGTGATTTTGTTGTTTTTTCACCGAGTTTCGACCGCTAGCACTCGAGGCATTCAATCAAATCAAAGTCAGTTTATATCATCTGGATTCCTATACGCAAGCAAACGACAGAGCTCCTATCGTTATTACGAGTATTTTAATAAAACTCCATTTTCAAATTGAATGATTTAAAATTAAAACTAATACCATTAATTTTAAAGCATCAGCTTTTAAACTGAAAACTATTATTTTTGAAGTTCATATGAGCTGACGATATCGTGATCTTGGCTGTCTTTAGAAAACCTAGGTACAATGCTCGATAGACTCAGTAAAGCCTGTCAACAAGTGGGTCTTAAAATAAACATGGACATGGCCAATATGTATACCTGAGATAAACAGTCCAACTACACAGGTTCAACTTCGATAAGAGATCAATCATCGAATCCAACTCTGCTTTCCGGAAGCCCTGCAATCTCTTCGCTACCCTTCTCCACTATATTCTGTGTTTCATTACTAGGTCTTTGACCAATGTGTGTTGCCAGTGATAGATACGGAACTGAGACGTGGTAGCTCACTATGGGGCTTATAAGCACCCAAAGGCCGATGGAGGGTGTTATGCTCGGAATTTCCCTAATATTTAAAATCTGAAATAAGGAGATACATAGAAGAAGTAAAGTAACCGACACATCTCCTAGAATCACTATACTAAAGTGGCAGTGGGCGGGACACCCAGCCCGTAGAACTGATGGCCGTTGGGACAGGATAGTTGTCGATTAAGGAACGCGCAAAGCCGCTGGATGCGGACAGCGCAAGACTGGTCGTCTTGGAATTCCTTGTGGGAAGGCCTTTGTTCAGGACGTCTTGCGGCTAAAGTCGCGTTTAAACGAAAGTTAAACCTGCAAATATGCAGTAACTGAGTTCGTTTTTTGCCCATGTTACAACTGATGGGTGCGAAAAAGAGTTATTGGGTCAAAGCCCTAAAATTATAAAGCGCCTTTTATCCTTTAACTCTAGAAACTTAATCACTTAACTTCTAGATAATTACATCTGGCTAATTTATGTTTTCGCTACAATATTTACTTTTAAGCTATTAAGGAGGAAGACATAGGTAGTTAGTGCGATGAGAAAGTAAGGAAGTAATTTCATTGCAAGAATCTAAAAAATACTTTTAATGAAGATTTATTGTATATTCTTTACTAAATATAGTCTTATACCTATAATGTTAAATATATATAATTCTCTTGATTTTTTTTCTGTGTGTTTGTCCGGTGCTCTAATGCTTATCACTGGACAGATTTGGGTATGGGTTAGGTTAATATTTTTTTCATATCTCCAGCTTTATTGATTCATTCGTACATTCAGTGAACGTAGCGCCGCTGCTGTTACTAAATTCTAGAATGAATTTTGTATGAAGCATATAGTGGACATTTACACACGCGCGGAGGGCGGCTGGAGCAAGTACCTTGTAACGTAGCGGACGGCCATGGTATATAGTACTACGGTTTTTATGAAATGCCAAAAAATACTGTTAAAGCTAGCCAGACAACTGATCAATTTGTATGAAGAGTAATGCATTTTTTTTAAATATGTCGTAAACAACCTTAGAGGATTATCTCGCAAATATCGCTGATAATGTTATGATTTGAAAATGCAATTATAGTATTCCTAATAATTTAAACATTGCAACAGATTGACCTGCACTAATCCGGATTTGCTACTCGTGTGTGTAGTATGGGTATAGCTCTGTACCCCAGCAGTGGGTACCTCGCGGGATGTTAACAAGATAAATTGACCGGTGGGGCCAACTAGATAATCACAGATCCTTGTTGAGCTGGAACGGTAAAATCTTCGAGATAAAGCTTTGAAATTGTATATTGATTCTGTAGGTCGAATCGCAGTTTTATCTTTACAAAGAGATGTCGTGAAGAGACAAAAGAATGGATCAAGAGTGCTCGTGGCAGCTTCAGTGCTAGGCAAAGGGTGCTCCACTGAGCTAGCCAGCTTTCAATGCAGTTGCGACACAATACTTCACATGAATCTTACCTACACTGTATACTTAGCCTAGGAGCGAGCGTCAGATAAAAATCTTTGTTTGACAAGCTGCCACATATATTTCTGAACTTTAATGTATTTGTCACGTCACTAACATATGTATAACAAAATTCTCATAAAACTAAAAAAAAACATTTCCCAATGAACCAAAATTAAGTCGATAAAATAAATAAATGACTTTGCTACCAAGTTGATCAGATGACTACATTGTTGTCGCTTTTGGTCGAAAGGACCGACACAGAGGAAAAAAATATAATACATTTTGTAAAATAATGTGTTATTGTGTTTCACTATGTTTTGTTGATACGACGGCGAATTGCCTTCATGAAAGCAGGCAATTCGCTGTTAATTCTAGGGGCATTTAAATATTTCAAACTTGGGGTCGTGTAAGTGATAAATAATGAAGTATTGTTAAAAATTCAGTCCATTTGCCAGACGATGTAATTTTCTGCGTCACCGCAGAGTTATCCCTTGTACAGAGTCGTAAATCATAAATTATAAAGACCAATTTGCTAAAAGGCTCAGCAGATGATAATTTCACGTGCCAGTGGGCGGCTGGTAATCAGCCGCAACGCAGCCTAGCTGTAGTAACGCCCTCCGTCCCTTCCCGATATCACTTTACAGCCTAAGGTTTGGGCCTAATTATTCTAATGGTTATAAGGTTTCGGGAATCGTTATGATTAATAAATGGTAATGATTTTTGCGATTATGATGCTTAAATGCACGTGACTATCTTTTTTTATTGTCAACCTGATGTATATATAAGTGATGAAGATGTGAGATAATGGTGCCGAAGATGGAAGCGGGCTTAGCAAGATTCCCTAACGTAGTGGGGAACTGGCTATATTATCTACAACTCGGAATACATCAATAGGTAAGTTTTTGTTGATTGATTGATTGATTGATATACTCTTTATTGTACACACACAAAAATAATAATATATAAAACAACAAAAGACACAATATTAAAATAACAGTGGTACAATTTGGGCGGTCTTATCGCTAAAAGCGATTTCTTCCAGACAACCCGGTGTCCGGAAGAGAAAACAGGAAAAATAGGTAGAGCAAAAGTTACATACTAAAAGAAAGAAACTTATCAATATAAATAAAACTTAAATGTGAATAATGGATATATATACAAAATATATAAACATAAATAAAACATATACAAAAGACCTAAATATATACAAAATATAAAAAAAATTGTTTTGTTTAGTCTCAGTCGGCATTTTTTATTACTCTTACACATACAGATAAGAATATAAATTTTGCTGTAAATATATTTACTGCAAACGTAAACAAAATTAAATGAATTTTAAATATCGCTTTTGCAACCTATAGGTAAATTAAACTACTGTTTTGATATCTACGCATATGTTATTATAAGTAATTCGCCAAGCTTTTCATACAAAACGATAGCACTTTCAGTCGCATTTGCATGCTGTATGAGCTGGTCACCCATAAGCTATAATAAGTTACTTAAAATAGTTTGTACACGAAATCAAAATACAAAATTGTAGTTATAAGCTTTAGTGTTCCTAAATATGTTGTTGTCATTTATTGTAGCACGTATGGTAATTTCGAAATAAGTCTAAAAAGTTATAAGAAACAGAATAATTTTGAGTTAGTTATGCTAACGTTTAAAAGTTGCATTACAAAATTAGTTCTGTATAGGACAACAGCTTTGCCACCGTTTCTACAATATATCAAAATTTAATGAATCTCTTCACAGAGCTAGTTAAATATTCACCTGTGGTATCTCAAAATTACTGAATATACGAGTAACTTACATGAAGTTCATTATTCATGCCTAATTTGCCACAAATTAGGTGTTAGATATTGTCATTCTCTTACTTGCTGTTACACTAAGAGAAAGGGCTTTATGTTGGAGTTAAGATCACTGGATTGAACAGAAAATACTATGTTTTATACCAATAATATTATTATTATAAGCACATGTTACTATGAACGCGATACTTAGATACAGATAGATGTATGTTCTTTTTTCATCGACCGGTTCCATTTCTTTTAATTAATTTTATTGACTCTATTGTGGTCTGTGCGTAAATTTATCTTCTGAATAAAGCGTCGGGCAATATGCGTTATCCAACTAAGCCTCCAGTTTTAACCATGGGTATTTAGACAGAGCGGTCGGGTCGATTTGGCCGCCTGATAAGGCCAGACCCTTGTTTGCCACTTGGAAAGGCAGTGGGGGCGGGCTGACAGCCATCCCGACTAAACAGATAATTCGAATTCCTAACACCAATAATGTCAACTATTGAATTCAATATGTTCCGCGGCTAAAATATGGGCTGTCACACATGGTCATCTTGCCCCAAAATAGGATTTCCTGTATTATGGGAATCAGAGACTGATATAAATATACATATACGTTTAAAGATATAATACACCCAAACACAGAGCAAACAAATCTGCTTATCACAGAAATGTTTACGCTGGGTGGGGATGGAACCCACGAATCTCGGATCAGCAGCCAGGAGCACTAACTACTGAGCCACCGAGTGTGTCTACTGCTAATATCTACTTCACATTAGTGAAACTCTGTGGAGATTCTCCTAAAACAGCTGAAAGAAATGTGCCCATGAAATAATGTGAAACTGAAAGATTACCCAAGGAACCGACACTTATAACCATGGAAATCTAAACTTGGATCAAATGTGTCAACTTTTCTTTTACCACTTTTAAATAAACAACAAAACAATTTGAACTTTCCATACAAATCGAATTGATCATTTTTATTGGTAAATATTATGTCGTCTTAATTTATAAAATTAACAATTTTTGTAGTACAGTTTTATGGAAATCGCAAAAATCTTGGCTCATAAGCTAATCGATTGGTATGGCAAATTCAATTTATTGTATTTTACGATTTCAGCAAAGAGTTGAAGACCAAAAGTTATTCAGTTTCATGAATAGTTTACTTATTGCCACCTAAGAGATTTATTTATTTTTTTACCGACTACGGCGAATCATTACCGACTACGGCGAATCAAAAAGGAGGGTTATGATTTAACCCGTATGTATGTATGTATTGCATTTCCATCTGTTCCCGCATAACTTCTGAATTATTTATAATTTTCCGACAAATGAGGTTTCAATAGAAGCGTCTTGATTGTCTATGTAACAGAAGTGTGTACAGGGTATACAGGGTGTAAGAGCACACTTCTCTTACACCCTGTATACCCTGTACACACTTCTTACAATACTTCAAGGTTGGCTTTTACCCATCAAACAGAACAATTTTTGTTCTACAGCTTTGTTGAAATCGCAAATTTTTTTTTGGACTTTTCATACAAATCGATCAGCTGGCGAACCAAGTTTGTATGAAAAATCCAAAAAAAATTTTGCGATTTCAACAAAGTTGTAGAACAAAAGTTGTCCAGTTTGATGGGTAAAAGCCAACCTTGAAGTATTGTCACACACTTCTGTTACACCCAGTATATTAGGTGCTTACCTATGAAATTGACGTTTAGTTAAAAAAGTTCAAAGACAAAATTAATATAAAATAATTAAGGTTTTAAAACAACTAATTATTTTCAAAGTACCATTGGACATTAAGAAATAAAATAATGCTTGCTAAATGCACGTTGTCTGAATATTTTGAGAGCACAGTGGTGTAGAAACTGTGAAAATGGATTTCTTCGTCACTGAAAATCGCCATTTTTTCGTTAAAAAAATACTTTTATTTTTATTTTTGAAGGCTACACTTATTCCAGCGTGTTATTTGTTACCATATGTATTTTTGAACATATTGTGCATAATATTTCACGATTTTCAGATAATTTCGTTTTTTTTTTGGTAGAAAAAATTGACCCAATTGACCTCTAAGAAAACTCCAATACAGTATTTAATGGAACCCTACTCAGTCAGTTTTTACATAAGAGACATGACATCACTAATTCATGAAAGACCTTGAATGTAGCTAGAACATGATATATAATTTAATGGAAGTAAATTCATTTTTGGGGTAATATTATTCTGTTGAACTTTCAAAACTGAAACGCCAATTCCATAGGTAAGGACATAATATATGACGCAGTAAGATAGTTAAAGCCGTAATATAGTTATATCGCTAGGGATATAATTATATGCCGGAACATAGTAATACGTAAGATGTTTATAACTATCTTACTAGGGATATAACTATAACACGGCAATTCAGTAGTCAGAATAATTATATCACTAGATTAGTCTAGTGAAATAGTTGTCTTAAGGATTGAAGGAACATTACATTGTACTTGATTAGATACTTCTTTATTATGTACAAGATTTTAATAATTTCCTTACTTTTTACTGTCATAATTTGTTGATTCTATACTCAAATATAAAAACAGATTGTTTTCTTAATGTATATTTTTTTAAGTACTACCTACTTATCTTCTTCTTCTTAACGTGTGGCACAATTTAACCGTCCTATCCACAATGTATAGACGGTGGTTGTCTGGTGTTGCACTTAGCATCACCCGCGGTCACGTGTAGAAGGGCATTTAAGATTTACACCTACGGACGTGTGCAACGCGACCATCATACACAACTAGAAATCAGATGTGCAGGTTTCCTGACGATGTTACCCTTCGCCGTTACAGCAGCAGTCGGTATGAAAATGCACGTACGTTTCGAAAAACTCATCGGTACACTGGCCAGGATTTGAACCCGCGACCTCTGGTTAGGAGGATAAAGTCACTAACCGGAGTATATAGCTTATTTGTTTGCTTTGTTTGTAAGATTTTCGTAATAAAAAGGTATTTTATTGGAGCTATTTATTTAAAATGAGTACTAGTTGTGCAATTAAAGAAAATATACTTATCTTACTAGATTAGTTTAGTAAGATAGTTATATTACTAGATCGTGCTCGTATTATAGTTATATTCCTAGTAAGATAGTTATGAACCGCTGTCATTGAGTAAATCCCGGCATATAATTATATTCCTAGGGATATAACTATATTACGGCTTTGACTATCTTACTGCGACATATATATATCACTAGCTGTTGCTCGTTGTTTTTCTTGCATTCGCTTAATAATTGTGTAAGATGTGAGTCAAACTCCAAAATAATTAAAAAAAGTTTAAAAACCAAAACTCGTCTACGGAATAATCTCTCTCTGAAAACTATGAAACAAGAAAATATAGTGATGTTTATGTTCAGAGGATATCAGTGGTCGTATGCCACCTTATCATTTATACAACAATATATTTTATAGTATAGGTACCAGTACAATGGTAGTAACCGATCCCTATTAGGGCAAGGGCTTATCCTCTGAACATCACTAGTTTTTAAGTTTTTGTTATTTTTTGTAAACTTTCTAGTACTGAATAAATTTTTACTTAATTACTTACTTACTATATTAATCACAAATATACAAATTAAATACAATATAAAAAAAATCAAAAATAAAAATCCACCAAATCGCTTCGTTAGTCAAAGAGTCCACCCTTAGACATTCCAGACGCAAAGGTGCCCATCACACTTGCAGCGTTTCCACGCTGAATAGCGACGGACAACCTTTGCACCAGGAAGGTCCCAGAGCGGAGGTCACCCCCTCTTTGCCTAATTCGACACCCTATCTCTCGGACAAAATCTCTTGCCTCCGATCCCCAGCAACCCGTGGTCTCCACAGCGAACGGAACAAAGAAATATGCCTCCTTCAAAGGGGCATAACATCTGAGCTTGCATTTCGCAGCGAGCTCCACAACAGAGCCAGGGGTCCTGATAGTCAGGTTTAGGTGGCTTGGGGCGAAAATACTGACACAGGTGGCATCCCATAGGATGCAGCTACCTCTCTGCCAGGGGACCAAAGACAAACCATCGGGTCTTTTCCCATCAGTACGGCTCAGGCCCGAAGGTTCACTCCGACAAGGAATATTGGCGGAAACCAGAGCTCGGCGAATAATATCGTTCAGAGCGTGGTGTCGCGGGAACCTTCCTGCACATTTGACACAACTCAAGGCGTGATGACCATTGGCTTCCACACTGGTGACGCAAATGCATATATGAGGTTCGCACACATCGCAGCCCAAGCGGAGAGCCACAGCCATCCGCATTGAGTCATTATCAAGAAGGGTGCCTAAATTATGCGACGGTAATGCATGTAACCACGCTCCGGATTCTGTCCGAGATACAGCCTTCAGTCTGGTCAAGTCTGCACCAGACGCCATTTCCAAAAGATGATTTAGCACTTTCATTGGCCCCACATCGTCCCATGACCGTTGACTTTGAGGGTTTTCCGGTGTCTCAGCATCAGTATTGCAGGTCAACCAGGTAGCCCTTGCGTCGGTTAAGTAAGGGATACTTAAACAGTCGTTGTTCAGAATTTTAGCAACGAGTTCGGCTACCCCGTTGATGGATGCCAAGAATGCAGGCACACTGACGTCACGAGCTCGCCGTACTCCCAAACCACCGTGACGGATTGGTAATGATGCCTGACTCCACTGGCCCTCACTTAGCTTTACTTACTATATAATATTTTCTTGTTCATACTTTTCAGCGAGAGATTTTGCCGTAGTCGAGTTTTTAAACTTATTTTCTTTAACTAATGAAAAACTTGGTCCTCACTGTTGCGAACGTATGTATGTTATTTCGAATTACTACTATTACAAACGCGAAAGTTGGTCTGTATATGTCTGTTCTTCTTTAACGTCGAAAAAGAGCAACGGATCGACATAATAAGTAGAAGTGACAAAGAAAAAAAGAAAAAAAATTTTTTCTTGTAAAAATATCATATTCTTTCAGGAATTACACAGTTTGTTGTCAAGTACAATAATAATTGTACTTGACGAAATGCTATTTATTGCTATAACTACTCAACCAATTTCATTAAAATTTGGCAAAAAGCTTAGGTACGTGGCGAAAGACATACAATAGTTATATCCAAATAAACTCATTTGCTCCGCGACAATCAAAAAACGTTAATTAGCTCAGTCAGCATACCTAAAATTCGAAAGCATTAAAACGCATATTTTATTAACATCTTAGATTTGGGTATTATTTATTACATCTGGGAAGTTTATTTTAATTGATGGATGACCCAGTGGCATAAAATAAGAAGATACTCGTACCTATATAGAACATAGTCGTCATGGCTAACCAGCGACATAGCCAAGCGGTGTGCCTGTTGAAGATGGCCATTCTATCTTGATTTATAGCAGAGGGCTGCACCGACCAACTTTAAATGGATTAAGCTGAGGCGATGGAAATCGCCTGAGTCCTCGTCGCCTTTGCAGCGGTAAGATTAATGATTAGGTACCTTACAGACTAAATGACCTAGTATAATAACGGGATAGTTAGTAAAGAAGATACGAATTACAGATACGATTAATGAACACGTTGAACGATGTCGATAACCACTTTAGTGTCTCAATATAACTAGGGTAATCTTATATTTATTTATGCCAAATTAATTTTAGAAGTTAACTATTCGACACTATTGAACCCTTTCCCTTTATACACAATTAACGAGCTCAGTTGTTGATTAGCAAACTGAAACACGACACAATAAACTTGTAGAGCCTAATGGGGTATGGAATAGATCCGTTTGCCCTGTTTTAGGATCTATCACGGGTTCGAGTTTCGATTTAATTAGTTCGGCGGTGCGTAGGCGATGGTATACTCAAGTTGGAGTTTCATAAACAGAGTTTACCTCAAGCAGTACTGCGGGTGCTAGAAGCGATCCAAAATGTTTGCCCTTTCTTGGAAAAATAAACGGATTGACCGAGCCTATCATAACTGTGGTTTTGTTATTGTTGTAATATGCTACTGCTCGCGTCGATAGGCAGAGAGTAGTTTCGGCATGTCTATTTCCAGAATTTCGATATTTTATTTATCAAAGAACAGTAAGGGAAAAGGTAAGGAGGATTTAGTTTTCCGAATTCAAATCAGAATCTTTCAGACCTAGTTAACAAAATTCTCATCAAAAACCTATAAATGAAAATGTTTTATTCTATTCTATTCTATTTCTAAGATAAGATAAGATAAGATAAGATAAATACTCTTTATTGCACACAAAATAAAATTTCATTATAAAAACAAATATAAAGATATGTAGTGGTGCAACCTGGGCGGTCTTATCGCTGAAAGCGATTTCTTCCAGACAACCCGGGGACACGGAGACAAAACATAAAATACAGGTAGGTAGCGCACGAGTATCTTAAAAATAAACCAATTACATAAAACAAAAATTTAAAACATAGTTTCAAATTAAAGTACTTAATACAAACTAGCATTATAAATACATACATTATAAAATATATAAGTACATTTCATATAACTAAAAATAAATGATATATTCATATATATAAACATATAATTACCAAAGTTAACTATGGAGAAGTGAAGAGCTCATCAGAGGTCAAGAAGATATGCTTTTAAAGATTTTTTAAAAGAGTGCAGGGATTGGGCTTGCCGGATTGGTACAGGAAGGGAATTCCACAGGCGGATAGCTTGAAGGGTAAAGGAGTGGGCATAGAAATTGGTAGAGTGAGGAGGCATGTGGAGACGGAGGTTATCGGAGGAACGAAGAGGACGACTGTGAGTGGAAGATAGAAAGTTGAAACATTGTTTAAGGTACGTTGGGGATTTTGGAAGAAAAAGGATAGAATAAAGATGTGACAGGATGTGAAGATCACGACGGTGACTAATTGGAAGCCATTCTAGATCTCTTCGATACGGGGACACGTGATCATATTTGCGGAGATTAAAGATAAATCTGATGGCAAGATTCTGAAGACGCTCGAGTTTATTTAGAAGGTTGACATTTATATCCGGGTAGCACACGTCGGCGTAGTCAAGAATGGGCAACATGAGAGATTGTGCCAGCAAAATTTTTGTTGCAGTGGGAAGGAAATGCCGCAGACGATTTAGGGCCTTAAATGATGCAAATGTCTTCCTGCTGACCTCGCCCACTTGTACGTCCCACGAAAAGGTTTGGTCAAAAAATATTCCAAGGTTTTTGACTTTTTGACTGTATGGAATACTGATGCCATCGAATATAACAGGAGGAAGACATGCATCATTAAGCTTAGAAATAAAATATGGGCTGCCAATGATAATAGTCTGGGTCTTACTAGGATTAACTCTTAAGCCGTAGGACTTGCTCCAATTTGAAATTCTAGTAAGATCGGTATTGATTATTTCGATAGCATCCGAAATATCAGTGAGTGCAGCCTGAGAGTAAATCTGAAGATCATCGGCGTACAGGTGGTATAAAGATGAAAGGTTAACAGAAATAGAATTTATAAATAACGCAAAGAGAAGTGGAGATAGAACGCCTCCCTGAGGTACGCCAGCAGATACTGAGCACCATGTAGAGTAAGAATTATTGTCAATACGTATGCGTTGTCGGCGGCCATGCAGGTAGCTGTGAAACCAATCGATTACAGCCTGAGAAAAGTTGAGAGAACGCAGCAACCCCAGTAGTATATCGAAATCGACAGTATTGAAAGCATTACTGAAGTCGAGTAAAGTGAGGACTGTGAGCTGCTGCCTCTCCATACCAAGCCTGATATCGTCTGTGATTTTGGTTAGTGCTGTGGTTGTGCTATGACCAGGGCGGAAACCGGATTGGAAGGGGTTAAGAAGATTATTGCAAACAAGGAAGGTGCTGAGTTGTGCATGCACCAGACGTTCCAATACTTTGGACAGGAAGGGTAAGATGGATATGGGGCGGTAATCAGAGGAACAAGAGGGATTGGTTTTTTTAGGTAGCGGAATAATGTCGGCTTCTTTCCAGATATCAGGAAAAGAGCAATTGATAATAGAAAAATTTAATATTTTTGTGATAACAGGAGAGAGTATGTCAATGATGGGAATGATCATTTTGCGACTAATATTATCACCACCGACAGCATCAGACCCGATACCGAGGATACTCTTTTCAACTTCATCAGCTGCAAATTTATTAAAAAGGAAAGATGGATGAGACGGGGAGGGTAACTGCGATAGTTGAAGAAGCGTATTCGTTTTTGTAGAAGAGTCCAAAGGCGAGGAGGATGAGAAATGCATGTTCAAAGCATCCATGTCACAATCCTTAGGGATTGTCTCATTTCGTGACTTACCAACACCCATGGTCCGAAGAAACTTCCATACCCTAGCTGGGTCACTTTGTTCGACAGATTTGTGAATGTGGCGTCGCTGCGCGTCTCTGCATACCAGATTACAACGATTTCTTAACTTATTGTACCGAGTTTTATTGGTTTCCGTGGATTTTATTTTGTACTTAGTCTTAGCACGATTCTTTCGGTCCATTAAATCTTTGATTTCTTCCGTAAGCCATGGAGCAGGAATATGTTTGACTTTGACTGGACGAATAGGAGCGTGAATGTCGTAAAGGTCTATTAATAGGGAGTTAAACAGATGGATTTTTTCATTCACAGTAGGTGCTTCATCAATAACATGCCAATCGATGTTTTCAGCATCTGCACGAAGATCATCAATATTAATGCCTCTAAAATTACGCAGCATAATAACACGGGCTTTAGGCTTGGGGGGTCGGATTTTATACGATAAATATATTAAATCATGGTATGAGAAAGCATCCGCAGTGTGTTGACCATGTTTAACAACGTGGGATGGGGATGATATTAAAATAAGATCTAAAAGAGAGGGAGTGCAGTTAGGGAAGTGATGAGTAGCATTGGAAGGAAGGATGTGCAAATTGGCAGCGCGAACTAAGTTTTTAAGGTAACGGGAGCGGAAATCATTTTTTAAAAGACATGTATTGAAATCACCCATTATAATTGTATGATTGTATGATGGACTCAAATCCTCTAACAGTTTTTCTAATTCAGGAAAATAGTTAACTCTCAGAGAAGGACTGTAGAAGACTCCTAAAAGAATTTTATTGTAAGATAGGGTGACCTCGAGAAATAAGTGCTCCGCTGTGTTGGGAGGAGGTGGTTGTTCTGATCGATGAATAATGGAGTAAGGGATGTAACTACGTAGATAAATGGCAACACCACCATGAGAACTGTTAGTTCTATCATTACGAATCAACACAAAACCTGGAAGAGAATAGGAGGTTGTAGGAAGAGAGGGATGCAAAAAGGATTCAGAGACAAGAATAGCATGTATATCTTTATTATCGAACGAAGACAGGAGATCAGCGTAATGCGCAGGGATACTTTGTGCATTAATATGCACAACATTGAAGTTTTTTGACGAGTCGGAAAAAGTTGACACAAGGCAGTCGTCGAGAGAAGGAGGAAAGCTAATAAAGCTGTCATTGCCTGACTCGGATGAGCAAGAAAGAAATAAATCACTTTGGTTTAAATTATCAGTACTATTACTACACATAAATATACTTAACACTATAATAAAATAAGCAACTTAATCGAAATACTTCTAATATTATTTATAAACCTGTTTGCAGTTGTAACAAGGTAGACGTTTCTACATTATGAACACTTAAGAAAAAAATAAATAAAATATCTATAGTCAAAGCATGGATTCGTGAAATGGAACGTAAACCATATTTGATATGAAACAATAAACGTGCAACAATATAACGGGAGGGAGAGAGAAAAAACATAACAATAAATTGACATTTAAAACATGCAACCCTCTCTCTCGCACCAGCTATACCGTTTAGAATAAAAAGTAAAAGAAACGGGCTAATTATGCATACGACAGATTTGACAGTTGAGTGACAGATACGTTTAAGGAGAAAGTACATAGAGGTTACGAAGTTTTGACGAAATATCACGAGAATTTACGAAAATATTAGTGTTTGTCCTTGAGATAGACTGTTATTAGTGAAAAATGAGGGTAAAATTTGTCTAGAGAGATTGTAAAAAGTGAAATCTGTTACAAGAATTGACAGGATTCAAATTCGAAACTTCACGAAGCCGGCATTGAACATTCTATAAACCAACCTCTAAAAGTCACTTCCTTGCACTTCTCTTGGGCCTATCTTGGGGCTTGGAGGCCGCTACTATGGAAGCAGTGGTCGGTGCACTTTGAATTTTTTCTAATTCAGCCATAGATGATACACGATGCCTCTTGTCATCCGCTCCAATCACGTAGATGTAACCGTCCCTTGTCCATGACTTGGTCACTCCGAAGCGCTGCCGTGCTGCCATAAAAATGACATGCCTTGGTTTTGTAAGGAATTCAGATAAAGTGATGCCCGTACCTTTTAGACAGGATTTTCCACTCCAAACCTTATCACGGACTGTAATATCCTTGAATTTGATTAGCAAGGGCCTTGGCTTGTCGCTCGTGGCGCGGCCGGTGCGTTGGCTTCTGCTAATGCTATCACGGGAAAATCCTGGTACCTTTATGTGCTCAGACAGGGCTGCGACAGAAACAGTTGTGGTGTCTTCATCATTGGCCTCAACCACTCCATGGACCATAAGGAATTTTCTTCGACTCCTGAGCTCACGTCTCTCATATTCCAGCGACAATACCTCCATTTGACTTTGAAGAGAGTTAAGAGCAGAGACTACGAACGACTTAAAAGTTGCAAAGTCCGCAGCTAGTGATGTTACTGTAGCTGCCTGAGAGTTCTCCGGTTTCTGCAGCTCATCTTGAAACTTTGCCATCTTGCTGTGAAATAGCACTGCCATATCATCGATTGATTGTTTGAGCGCATCCATGTTGTGGTTGTTAAGTGATGTTGTGATGACAGTGGTGATTTGTAGAACACAGAAATGAACTGTGAAGGCACTTGGGTGATTGCAAGGAAAACAACTGCTAACAGGTATTTTAGTCTAAAGATTCATTTGAGATAAAAAAAATTGTATAAAATACAACTTTTACTTTGTTAATAAATAAAAATTGTAGCAGCAAAAAATTTCGATGTTTACGATTTCGCGCCTACCCGCCGATTCTATTAATTTATTATCGACTTTTTTCAGATCCTAAGCAGTAGGTATAGGAGGTATTGGTTATTCTATCTGACGGATAGAATATAAAATAACAAAATCCGTAGCTAATGTTCTTTCCATGGCATATTAGGAGGAATCATTGACAAACGGTATCCTACAGGATGCTAAAGAATTGACGGAGGACTGCAAATTCCTAAACCTTGCTCAGGAAAAATATTCGAAATTATTATTTGAATGATCATTCAGTAATTTTACAAACGATTTAACCGCGACTTCTTCATATGATCATCAAGAAGAGACAGTTACAGGATCCTCTGAAATTCTGCAACATTCTGTATAATGAAATGCTGGTGTAATTGTGTTTGCTTGTCGTAATGTGACGAGGAGGCGCTTGCGCCCCGCGTACCTCTCCCGGCACCCCGCACCCCGCACCCCGCACCCGCACCCCTGACCTCCGTAACGCAATCAAAGCAATCGCGTTAGCTGTTTCTCGCGCTGTGTTTTTTCATCCTATATTATTTATATTGGGAAGGCTTTTTTTACATATTTTATGTACAGGATGTTTACCGCAAAACATAAATTGATATCCTTAAGCGGGAGACGGACACGTATGCTCGTGCTTACAGGCGATAGGTACACCATTGCATGAAATTAAGATCAAAGTAAGGAAAAAAGTTTCGTGATGATGGAGTAGTAGCTTTGCGCCAGGTGACCATATGTCATTTGTTTCAGGATATTTATTATTATTTTTTATATTCAATCTCACGAGGCTGATTAACATACACCTGTGTTTATGTTTGCATTTACTTAATGCATGTATTTAATGTAGGTAACGTACAACATAGAACTGGAATTACACCATAAATAGTTTCTCGGATTTTGATACAATTAAACGTATCCTGATATTGCATCGTAGTTAAATTCTTGAAAATAAGGCAATTTGAAACATCTATGTATCCTGTAGGTCCTTCTAAAATACCTGAAAAAAAAATTTTACGGTGTCTTTTACTTAGTACTCATAAAACTAAACAACTTTCCACTAAGATCCTATACTCAATTCACAAAAAAACTTCTCATACAACATTGACTGTTTCGGTTGATCAATTACCTAGTATGAGGACTACAATTTTTTTTTGCGAATTGAGTATAGGTTCTATGGGAAAAGTTGTTCAGTTTCATGAGTAGAAACCATGGTTGCATTTTTCGGGTATTTCATAAGGACAGGATCAGTGCAGCTTGCGTGGGAGCGCCGCGCCGATAACACAGTTAGTTAACTTTATTACAGACATAGTTGTCAACGGAAAGGTAACGGAGATCAATTATTTATTTGTCATTTACTACATTTATAATATTTCTGTCACTCTTTGACAATGTGTTTTACTGTTGGCCCATTTTAATTTTTCGACCGTGCCATTCAGCTCTACAGTATGATATACGTACACACCTAAGACCAGAAGTTATCAATCAAGGCAATCAATATTGTTATAATAACTTTGTGTAGATTTTATACATAATGCTGTTGTTTTTAAACAAATTCGTACTTACCAAACAAAACATCATTTCCCGGACTTATTTGCATATCAGTTAACGGCCAGCCCTAATGTGCTAACTGAAGCACGCATTAATCCTAGTCTCAAGCCTGTAGTCCAACTATACACATAAGTATACACTGGAATCTCTTTTTATTGTCTGGCATACATCATTTATGATTTCATTGGCTCAATACAAATCAGCAATAAACATTCATAATTTTAGCAAAAGTACCGGACAAGTGCGAGTCTGAGGGTACCGTAAAAACAAAAATATTGAGAATTTTACCATCTCATTTTAAGACCATAGAATTATTATGGTTTTTCTGTAATCTATAAGTAAAGTTATATTTTATTTATGTATTTAAAAAATGTCTATCTCCGAAATTAGCAAAAATATTTTTTTTAGTTTTCGTATATTTTCTTATACTTTTTAACTATTTTAAAATTATAAAAAATATATTTGAGATCCTTACAACAAGTCCTCTACAGTTTTTGGGCTTTATTAGTGCAAGACAATCGATCCCTATTAAAATTTCAAATTCGATTTCTTTTTTCCATGACAATACTTCATTACTCTTTCGTCATTCGCCAAATCGCCAAGGCTCAGTCCCTCGAAAGTATAAAAAAAGGAATGAGGGTTTTTTGTCTGTAATTTTATACTCAAAGAGAATTAGTAAAAATAATAATTACAATAAAATAAGATTAAAAGCAAACGTCATACCTATGAAAATCATTGTTTCTGTAAATTTTTGGTATCATAAAAGAATATAACTAATCTAGTACTCATAGCTTAGCTTAATAAACGTAAAAAATGTTGAGTGGTAGAAGTCGCGCACGTGAGTCTATTATGGAAAAATAATTTCTCATGATTGAAAATGTCAAGTCAAGAGTCTGTGGTATAAGTACGATCATCTTGGAGTGGCCAAAAAGAAAGTTATAAAATCGTGCGGAGATTATTAATTTGTCCCCGCACCTGGCGTTAGGAGATTAAGGGTTCGACGAGCAACTTTTCCGAGTGTAATTACTTGCCTATAGTGCAGCGTCTCTGTGGGCTTTAGTGGCTGAGATGATGGGAATGGAAGCGAACGAACGGCTCGCCTGCTTGGGACTGATAGCTAACACTTCTCGTTAACATGTACATGTGTATCTAAAGATAGCTCTTATTAGCTAATAACATGCTAATAACTAAGACACATTTACTAATTAATGAATAAATAAAAGTGATTATTTTGTGTCAGCTGTCGAGTTCTAGATTATTGTTATCAAAATTTAAATATTTAGGATTGCTACTGAAAATATAAATACAGGTAAAACATTACATTGAATTATTTAATGTAATGGATGGAACGCCCGCATTCATTGAGCTGTAGTTATCTGTCAAACAATCACCTTATTATTAGATTTAATCTGAACAAAACCGTTATTATCCCATTTCTAATCTAATTGCAATCGCAGAGGATTTGCAACGTATGTAAACTTGTTAACTCAATGTTCTGTTCTCATGTTGTATAATGTATGTACCTAGACGTTATCCGTTCGCTTCGTCAACGACATATTTTGCCTGACCACCTTATGGGTCAGTTTTCTGTGCAGTGGTTTGCAACATCCCCGCCAGGCCCCGCCTTGCCAGCTTTTGTCTACAAATAGCTATTCACACTCTAACATATTGTCAGGTTTTTGTGACAAAACTTTACTTATTGACCCGATCAGCTGTTCGTCAAAATGATCAGGAAACGAATACAGTTTTTGTATATTTTAACTGTTAGAAATAGAAAATAAACTAATAATTGCCTGATGCAAATAAGTAAATTTTGATTTTGACAGGTTGGTTTTAGAAAAATAATAAATGAATCATGTGAAGATTACAAAGTAGGTAGTTACTGATTTTAAAAACCGAAATTTAAATAAAAGAATATTTTTTTTAGTATCTTAAAAATACTTTGAACATTTTTACAATATTAATCAATAAGTTTCCTAACTTATTTTGTAACGGTTTGTAAACAATTTTATCTCCGTTTTTTCCGAACCAAATAACTCAAATTTCAATAAAAAAACTTAAACTGTTATATTTTATTGAATCGGTTAGAAAATTCTGACAATAGACAACAACATCTGGAAGCCATAAACAGTAGGTAACAGCGGCGACGTATACGAAAGGGCGCTTTTGTCCACGGTTTTAACTTGACCCTGCAAAGAATGCAGAAATCGGTCGCTGGCTTTTCGGACTGATTGGGATAGGAATACCGGCAAACTGTTAATTTCGTCTGTCATTGTTACAAAATAAAAGGCGGGGCTAGCTAAGGTTGCCTTGTGCAAGCCAAAAGGTTTGTAAACCGAGCAGGCACAGCGTTTGTTGATAGTACTTAAATTTAATTTGTACTTTTGATATCAAGTGGATAGCTATTATTGGCCTTACTGTCATTTGTCTCAATGTAATATGTTTACTTTTAATAAGTGGCTGTTGGTATCCTGAATAAAATAAAATAAAAATTTAAATTCCTAAACGAAACGACCGATTCTGGTGAAACTTTACGCACGTACCTAAGCAAAACTTGAAAGAACTTATAGCAAAAATATAATAATTAAAATCTCTATGATGAAGGGTCAACACTCTTTTAACTAAATATGAATTGTATTGTACCGCCTTCCTATAGAAGCTCGTTTTTCTTAACTAGATAAAGTAGATAAGAAAATACCTATGTAAAATGTTATTAGAATCGGTATGTTCATTTTAAAGAGATTGTTTGTATGGGAGACAACTTACTGTAGAAGACTTTAAACAACAATCCTCTTATCGTTGGAGTACCTAACTCCAACTTTTAATGCTTTCAAACAGCATTACTGCATCTAGATAAGACAACGAACTCCTGCTAGTGTCTGCCTCGATAGCCACCTAAACGAACTAACTTTCACGTGAGAACAATGAGAGATTTGGCATCCACAGAAACACATCATCAGACGGAAATTATACAGTATTCGTAATTCCGCAGTGGCAATGCGCATGATTTATTATTTGGGGGCCACTCTTTGTGTAAGGTATATAGATGTTATTTTTTACCACAATTAATAAATGCCTTATCAGTTTCAGGTTTACGGGAAGTCATAGTTCTATTTTGATATTTTTTTTTGTTTCAAACAAAAAAAAAACAAATTTCAAAATAATTGAGGTGTACTCTTGAAATTGAAGGGTCCAATCTTCTTCTTCGTCGTTCCCTAACTGCTGAGGATCGTGACCACATGTGATCCTCCACTGGATGCGATTACTGGTCAAGTGGACGTCTCGATACAGACTGCCTCCCACTTTATTCTTCACGGTATCAGACCATCTTATTGGTATTTTTCTTCTTGCGCGTTTTCCTTCCATCTGCCCTAGAATAAACGCTCTTTCCAGATCATGGCGTGGAGAGCGCATTATGTGACCGAAGAAGCCTAAGATTCGTTCTTCGCATAAGACAGATAGCCACTTATTGATGAAGGGTCCAATAGATACGCATGAAAAAAAGAATTAAAAGGTCTGACAGATACGCACTGATAGTTGGATAGCAATAATTCCAGCGTTCTAATCAAGATAAAAACGCCCATAGCCATCACTGTTTGCTTTGAGATCGACATAGCGACGGCAATGTTATTTATTTATGACTCAAAACAGCAGTCACATCGCAGCAAAGTCAATCATACGAGCTCAGACTAAATTAAGTCTTTATTATACGATCATAGCCTCACAGTCTCCATCAATCCGGATTTGGCCCCCGTGTGTGGAGTATGGCCTTACCTTCCCGAAGTATGGGAAGAGTCCCCTGTTCCTGTAATGGGACCGATATGGGTTGTTAACGATACGAGTTTAGTCTGTGTTCATTTCACTGCTCATGAACTTTTTTTTGCTCTGTTGATTTGGTTCCTTTGATAAAGCATTCAGTTTCATGAGCGAAAACTACAGTTATTTGATCCACGATTTTAATTTAAAAGGGTGGCGGTTTCCATGATTTCGAAAAAGGGTGGCGATTTCCTGTGACAAAATAACGAAGAGTAAGATTAAGTTAAAAGAGATCCGGTTACTGTGCCACGGCCACACCGACTCTTAGTTGAATAATATGGTGCTTCCCGTTCGGTGCACGGCCACGGTTTATAATCCAGCAACGGAGAGTCGTTCATACCGTATACCAATGCATGCAATGTTATACTTTTATATTAGTTTCCGCCGGGAATCGGGCGCAAATAAAAACAACGCAATTTGTTTGCTCAAACTATTATACTATACTTACTTGTCTGAGAAATAACACAATTTATTTTCCTTATTATGTTTTATTTAGGTGACGTACGTAAACGTATAACTGTCTCGACTACATTGAAACAAACAGGAAGGATTATGAGTATCACATCCTATGTATGTACATTATACGTAACCTCGAAGATCCTTTAATGAGCTGTTCATGCGTGAATTGATTCTACACAAAATCAGCTATTTGACACATTTTACATGGAGACCACAATTTATTTTGCGGTTTAAGCGCAGTCTGGATCAAAAGTCTTCAGTGTGATGAATATAAATCCCATATCCTACGCCTATTTTGTTACATCCTGTAATGTAAATAAGCTTCATTGTTACCATAATGTAAGTAGCTAAAACAGCCCGATAGATTTTGGAGACCGCAATCCCCAGAGTAACATAAGATATAAATTTAAGCAATCAGTTTGTTAATTTTGGATTTAATGGTTATTTGACGCGCTGGAAATAATACCGGTTTACGTATCAGACACTACGACAACAGTACTGAGATTAAATGCTCAGAGTATATTGGATAAGATACAGCGTGATTACGAAACAAAATTTGTACAGAGCTCTGTTAAAGCCTCTGGAAGTAAGCTTCATATACGTAATATTTAGTAAGAAGTAAAAAAAAACCATTGGTTTCTACTCACGATATTCATCAACTTTCCTTAAAAAACAAAATTATTGAAATCGCAAATAAAATCACTTCTCTTAATTACTAAGCTCACGAATGAACTGAGAGGTCCGGTCCACATTTATTTCTGATTTATAATTAGTTTCTTAGAATAACCTGTTCAGTTTCATGATAAGTCCAGTTCATTTTCGGCTATTACAGGACTTAAACAAAACTCTCAAGGGATAAAATATGTGCGAACCGAGATAATCGAATTGTACTTTATCAAATCAGAGTATGAACTAAAGGCGATTGCTTTTTCCAGTCAACTCGAAAAGCTATCGGAAATTTATTGGCATGGTGACGTTACTGGGCTGGGGAATGATTTGTAGGCCCCGCTTCTTTCAGATCTGTAAGTGATTTATGAGGACGCGGAGAACAGTGGTCACCATCTATTTCATGAGGAAAATATGACATCGCGAGGTTGTGACTATTACTGTTACGTGTAGTAAGCGATGCTTGTGACTTCTCTTATGTGGGCCTTATGTGAAGTTATTGTTTTTTTAAATATTTTGTAATTAAAATGTAGGTATTTAATATAAATGGCTTTATACTGTAAATTAGTTAACAGCCCATATCATCCGCACTGCAGGTGCACGGGCCTCCGACATGGTTGCACCAATAGCAGCTGGTATCCACGCAATAAACACAAACATGTTATAGCATTTTCATATATATTTTATGCACGCCTGTAACAAATTGTGATGGGAGTCGGAGGAAACTACATGTAAACTATATATTTTTAAAACATCTGATATAATATAGTTATTGTGTATCTGGGAATCAAGCCACAATCAGGGACACTTCAATTGTTATCAATATTTCAGGCAGTGCGAGTACGGAACTGCATACGAATACATACAAAGCATATTCATAACTTACATCCACGTTATGTCAAGTCTATTCATAAATAATTTTAGACTTTTTCGCTATCAATTTTGATGAGTTTTAATTAAAACTTTTGTTAAGTATCGTTAACTTGCTTCGTTCATTGATGAAACTGTGTTGAATGAAAATAATTTCTATCAAAATTAAAACGTTTTACTCGGCGTGTTTTGTGTTTATTTTCGCTTAGTAAAGTTTTGTTTAGCTATTAAAAAATTCGGGGAGGTATTTTTGTTGGCTTACTTTGTTAGATGTTAGCTGTTTGTTGGTTAGCACAGTGTTGTTGGTAACAGCTGGATGCGCGTGGCCGAAGATAGGCGTGCCTTGGTAGATGGAGGCCTATGTCCAACAGTGGACTTATACAGGCTGATGATGATGTTAGTTGGCCATATTATGGTATAATGGTATAAAAGTAGCAAAAATTGGACTATAATTTAATTTCACTTTCAATTCAATTCAATAATAAACTATTGAACTAAATTGAAAAGGAGATTTGATGATAATAGCATAGGATTTTATAAGCCACTGTATAAACCTAAACCACAATAATTCATAATCACGAAGTGTGCAGTCTTTGTTCGAAAATAGGAGTTCTGTTGGGGTATGAGGGGCAATCGTAACTGTCTGGTCTCCACTCTGATACCCTAGCTGAGTGTGAGAGAGCGTACGCTAATAGTTTAATCTCCGTAACGGAATATTCACACATGTCCTAACTCGTAACAGAGTTACATCCGCTCAAAATTGTAGTAGTTAGTACATTTTTAGTTTTTTCTTCGGTTGCCTAAAGGTTAGGTTAGGTTTAAAGCTTAGGCGAACCCGCGAATTCATTTATAAAAATTGAGATTTGGGAATATAATAACTGTTTTGTTTTTGAAATAAAGTTGGGACAGTCAATTACATAAAACATCGTAGTTTAGATATACATCATGTGCAGGCATGGACAATTATAATAATTAATAACATATAGATGTAAATAAAATTACTAAATAATGATATTAATTATTAAAAATGTTACAAACAAACATTATTTATAGGTAAATTTAACGAATAAAAAATGGTTCCCTTCAATTAAATGGAGGTTTGACGAATTAAACGAAAACGTCGTTTTCGATTATCTCCATTTTCACTGAAATATTGCAGTTCGAAAATAATGTAGCGGAGCACGATCCGATAACGCTTCGTACAAAAAGTAGCAGAAGTGACGTCACTACTTTAATTTCCGTCGTCAAATTTATGAAGCCAAAAATAATTAATAACACTTTAAATAATTTTGCGTTAATGCTGTCCTAGAAGAAAGTTTCACAAATATTTAGAAGATAGATACTTGAAATAAATCTTCTTTTAAATTAAAAAAATATATTAAAAAAAATTCTCTTTCTATCCTTACATTCTAAAACAAGGTTGAGGTTTACTTTTAAGTATCAAAAAAAACCTGTGTCAGGATACCTCGCTCTTCCATAACTTACATATTGTTATTAAAATAAACCAACAAGATAATAGTAATAGTAAGTAATAGTTGAATGTGTGTGTGTGATGTATAAGGAGGCTTTTACTGTCTGTCTGTGTGCTAGGAGTTGCTCCGTCTCCTCATATGTTATAGTATTTAGATACTTTATTAATTTATGTTTACATTCATGTACGTTAAGGGTATAAATATTTAGAATTTTGTTAATAATGTTATGTGACTAGATTGTGAAGTATAATAATATATAATAATAATATCCGGGAAAAATCACACCACAAATCAATCACCACACAATCCTAGTTTGGGGCCAGGTCATCTGGCCCCAAACTAGGATTCTCTGTATCTTGGGAACCAGAGACTGATATAGTATATTGCCTTCTCGCAAACGTTGTTCGGCAAATTTGAGTTTCAGCCGCGATATCTTTTCTCCTTCTAACAAGTTTGCTGGGGTCAAACGGTAGTGTCTTGTGTTTTCTTAGAATACTATTCAGTACATACAGCTTTCTTATAGTTAACAGTTCACAGGATGAATACACTTCAGTTGTTGGAAATCTGTATGGCAAAAAGTACATCACATTCCTTTTAGCAGAGCTCGTTGAGCTCTTTCAGTTTCGATAAATTGGTTTTTGTCGCACCTCTCCATATTGTTATCCCATATGTTATGATAGATTGTGCCAAAGCGATAAATACTTTATTTAGAAGAATTTTAGAAGTAACGTGTCATAAATTTTTAAAAATCTAAATGAGTTTCCTTATTATAAGTATTTGAAATTAACTCTAATTGTGGATACCATGTTAGACGCTGGTCTATTTGTATACCAAGATATTTTGTGTTATTTAATCTGTTAATAACGGGGCAGTTGCAGGTCTTGGTGTTTACACAGTTATGAATTTTTATCTTAAAATCTTTATCTGGTTGAGTTCTATTATGAATTGTGAAAAATATGTAAGTCGTTTTAAAGGTGTTTAAGGCAAGGAGATTTTGACTTAGCCAGTTATTAATATTAGTCAATCCTGTTTCAGTGGCGTGTTTAGTTGAATACCATAATGTTCCTGTAAAAACTACTGCTGCAGTAACATCGGCGTAAGAAAACATATGTGAATGTCCTATGTTTAGAGATAATAGGTCGTTGATGTAAATAAGGAAGAGTGTTAGGCCCAGAATATACATATTTTGATATACATATATCTTTAAGGTAAAGCTCAAGCTCGTCATTAGTAACAGTATTATCGACAACGAAATTGGCCCGAGGCACCCTCGATAAGTAACTAGATTCGCCTTTGCTAGAATTCCAGCAATTTTCCAGTTCACGATTTGTAAGTCCGTAGTATTCAAAACTTTCCGAATCTTAACAAGGGAACTGGCACTATTTAAACTGGGACTTTTGTTCAAAGATTAAGTTAATTGACACTAAGTTCTTTGGGGACAGTTATTTAGAATGATTGAGATGGCAGTAATCAGAAGGAACTCTTGTGCTTTCTTTTAAGAAACTTTTCTTTTGTATGTTGTCTTTAGAGAAAATTTACCATGAGTATTTTAATACTCATGGTAAATTTTCTCTAATGACAACATACAACAAACAAACAAACTGTGAATTGATTGAATTGTTATTTTTACTTCATTTAAGAGACAACATAAATAAATAATACTGTTTAATTTTTTTTCATTAATTCATTACCTATAATATGTAGAGGTAGTTAATACTCGTGAATTGATTAAATCGTTATTTTCACTACATTTAAAAGACAACATAAATAATTACTATTGTTTTAGTTTTTTGGCCGTGAAATGTTTAAGTTTCGTTTTTATTATACATATATAATTAATTGTGTATACCTAGTAAGCAATACACGTAGAAAATGCATTTAAATGCATCTATTATGATATTTGTTATCAAATATAATATTCAACTCTTACGAGTATATGACGCTGTCAAATATTCAGCTCCATATTGTCAAAATTACTGAATCATACGAAAATATTCAAATGAACGCAAATTTCGATCTCATCGCTTTTTCAGTGCTGAAAATGACGCGGATTTTTTTGTGAATAGCCTTTCTGCAACTTAAATACTATGTAAGTTAAAACAAAAAAACATCAAGTTTTTCACGTTATTTGTACTACGTATATTTTCTGTATATTGTATGAATGTGAAATTCGTCTGCGTAGCGGAGCAGTGCTAGAGATCAAAGTAGGCTCCTGATGTTGATGGAGTAGTTATGTAAAGGTATGACCAGTTTTATTTATTCTTGCTCAACTGAGTTTAACTTAAAACTCTAAACTATCTATCTACTACTACTACTATCTACTATCTATCTTTACTTGTAAAGTTAGATCCTGAAAACTTCTTTTAAATAGTCTTTGTTTCTACTTGTAACAAGGTTTCTGCAACGCGAAAACCGGCAGACTCAACGTTTCGGGAAGTTGTAGCGCTGAGAGAAATGAATCACTTTAGAGATGTTCTTTACTACACCCACTCCTTGTAATCCACAAGGACTGAAATAGATGATATGTTTAGAAAAATCCACAAATGTCACGCCTCCATAACATTGTGGCGCATTGAAAATGATTTTATCTGTCATAAACTTCTCATGTACGGTACGTATTTATATCGGCCACGCAAGCCTTGTAATATTTACTTTAATGTTAAATAAAACGGAGTTAGTCATTAACAAACTTTTTAAATCAACATGAGAACTCTCTGGACGGAGTGAGGAGCTCAACATGAGACCGGGAATCGTGACGGAGTTTCTATTTGATCAAGGTGAATTGTTTTATATTTCAAATATTTGCTGTGGTAGTTTATGGTTTTGTCTCGAGCATATCGTGCATGGTAGTCTTTTATTTCTCTTTAAAAGAAAACAAATTTAAAGCTCTTTGTTGAGGCACTTACCTACAAATGTTTTCAAAAGAATAAAATAACATACCAGAGAATTACAATTTAGTGGAACATCTCATCTCACTAATATCTCATCTCATCTCACTTCTCACTAATATTATAAATGCGAAAGTATGGATGTTTGTTTATTTGTTTGTTTGTTCCTCTTTTACGCCGAAACTACTGAACGGATTTGGATGAAATTTGGTAGGTAGATGGATAAAGCACTGTGCTAACATATAGGCTACATTTTATCCCAGTAAAATTCGATGGTTCCCGGAGGAATGGCTAAAAACTGAAATAATATTTACTTTCTCACTAGATGGCGCTGCCTTAACATTTTATTTATCCTCTGGTCCCAATTCTGAACCGCCGTCTGAAGTCGCAGGTGGAAGCTAGTTCAAAATATTTGTAAAAAGTCCGCCTCCTCGCAAGTTTTATAAGCAATTAGGTAATATAATATCATCATTAGTACACACAGAACCTCATATTAGGCAGGTAGGTACATAGACAAAAGAATGACATTTGAAAATTGTACATTGCTAGTTGCTACCTAATTCGAATACAATATTTTCATTTCATTTTATTACGTAGAGTTTTTTTGGTGTTCGCTTTTGATCGTATTGCTGTGTTCTTCCAACTAGCATAATTCAATTGTTTGCTGTGTTTGTGAAAATGGTTCTCTTAATTTTTTTACGTGACATACAATACAATTAGATCTACATAATAGGTTTACCTTTGCACAGGATTGTACTGTAGAGAATGATCAAAATACAATAACTGAGTGAGGAATTCAGAATTGCAGCTGGCTGACCTATATTGTAACAACATTGTACATAAGACATCTATATCTGTTTCTCTTGATTTTCTCTTAAATAATGTCAGTATTACAAAATTGCACTAGACATCACTATTTCCGTGATCTACCATTAAATGACCATGCAAAAACGCTATGTATTTATTTTTGAAAATCGATTATTGAATAATTGTTCATCTCCTTATGGCTAGAAATTAATTCAAAAGTATTTTGTTCTAAAAACGAAAATAATAATCATCGCAAAGCATAGTAGAAAATTTGTTGTAACTTACCTCCTAAAGTCGCGGCTCCAGCAGGCGTAGATGACGGGGTTCATGGAGGAGTTGACCCAGCCCAGCCACGTGACCACCACGCTGACAATCTCCTCGTGCGCGATGCACGCCGAGCAGATGCCCGAAAGCAGGTTCACCACAAAGAACGGCAGCCAGCACACTATAAACACACCCATCACTATACCGAGCGTCTTAGCAGCTTTCTTCTCTTTGGCGAACTTTGCAAGTTTCCGCGACAAGGAAAAGTTTTTAGGCATGTTTTTGTTGTGGACGTTGCTAAGTCTGGTGGTAGAGCGCGAGAGGCCGTTGTCCTGTAGTGCCGTGAGCGGCTCGTGGTCGGGCTCGTCGGGCGTGCAGCCGCCGTGGCAAGCGTCGGCGCGCGCGCGCACCGTGCCGCCGCGGTGGATGCGCAGCGTCAGCTCCAGCTCGCCGCTCGGCCGCATCACCTGCTTCGTGCCGATCTTCAGCGACCGCGTCTGGATCGTCGCGGCCCTGTATATCCGGTAGTACGTAAATACCATCACGAAAAGCGGCAAATAAAACGATATCGTCGACGAAAATATTATGTACTCTAAATTTTCCGTAAACGGACACTTGTAATCCGGAACTTCCTCTATTCTCACTACTCGCCACCAAGCGATGGCGGGGAACGATATAGCACCTGAGCAAATCCACACTGCCGCGATCAGTATTAGAGCTTTCCGACTGCTCATTCGCATGGGGTAGGTGATGGGGTCCGTGATAGCCCAGTAGCGGTCCAGCGAGATCACGCACAGGTTGAGGATCGACGCTGTGCTGAAGAGCACATCCAGCGAGCGCCAGACGTCGCACCAGTCCACTCCGAAAAACCACGTGTGTTCTAACACCTCGTAAAGGGCGGAGAACGGCATAACAACAAGCCCGACCAAACAGTCTGCAACCGCTAGGGACGTCACGAAATAGTTGGTAGATGTGTGCAGGTATCGTTCCCTTATGACTGCTGTAATGACGAGCATGTTCCCGAAGACTGTCGTCAGCGAGAACAGCAGGAGGAAGGAGACGAGGAGCGCGCGTTCATGCAGCAAGTGCACGTAGTCGCGCCACACCTCCACCGGGATGGAGCCGTCCGTCACGTTGAGGATGGTGACGGTGGTGCTGGAGGTGAGCGTGTCGTTGCCGGCGAACGTGGCGTTGAGCGTCACGTTCAGATCCAGCATGGTGGAGAAAGCGCGGCCCAGCACGTCGTACGGCCACGGCAGGTACTGCACGGGGGCATTGTCCCCTCTCGCCGCGCTCGCTTTATCCCCGTCCGTTGCATTCATATTTCACACTTATTCATTCGCAAGCCGCATGGTAAGTGTTTATGTTTTCCTTGTTTCGCTCGCAGCCATTTCGAGATTACGTTCTTGGCAGGCATTGTGTTGGGATATTCCAATTTCTGGCACATGCTTTGTTGGCATATTTTTGTCGCGTGCAGTTTCGCTTAGCCCAATTCTGAAACAAAGAAAGTAAAGGATTGAATATGATGCGTCGAAAAAATGAATAGTTTTAGGGTATAATAAAGTTATTATAATAGTCTTTTTTGCGAGTTCAATTAATAGAGACATACGTACTAGATGACATTAAGAAACATTTACAGATTTAGAGTTCAGACGTCTGTTATTGTAGTCACTATCACATAAGTCGTCATTATCGGCATGTGTCCTTGGTGAGGCAGGACATAAATAGCACCAAGCGAGAGCGGCGAGATCAAACGAATTGTGTTCCATGGGCCGTGAGCAGCCCGTCCACATGAGGGAGCCTGAACCCCCCCCCCCCCCTCCGCCCGGCACCGCGCCCTTCCCCTCCCGCAGCCAAACTTTACGATCCTCATAGCTTTCACTTGTTTTAAACAAATATATGTACATACTAAAAATCAATCAACCTCCTAAATTCCAATTTGCTTGTAAATCTGCTGTTTAATAGCAACAATTTTGTGTCATTGCCTTGCTTATACGTATTCGAGAGATTAACACGGAAAATTGGGAAACAGATTTCTTAGGTGGCTTATGAAGGGACAGTAAGTTGAAAACACGGGATATAATGAAGGGTTCCCACACGCCGCGCCGTCCAGCTGATGTTAATTCTTTTAGAATTAATTAAAAAACTTTGTGCACAAGAAAAGTTTTTGGTTGTCTCGTGTTGATATGTAAGTATTCCGTATCGATCTGTTTCTATAAGAGTTAATAAGTTAGACCGAAAACCATCGAACAATTGGACGTTTAAAAAATAAAGTTTGGTAAAAACTTTATACTGGTCGTTAAACTAAAATTTGGACTGCCTCTATATATGGAGTAAATAAAGCGCACTTTGACTGTGATGACGTAATTAACCTACCTAAACTAACCTTTCCATAAATATGGGAACGTGACGCTTGATTGTTGACATACAAAAAAAATCACTGTATATCTTTATTCTCATTAAAAAACCTCTGTGTGAAATTAGGTCAAAGTTTGACCTCAGGACGAAAATCAAATGACACAATTTTTTTTATAGTGACCGAACCGTTGACCATTTCGAGTAGTTTGTTATAGGATTATGTTTAAAAACTAAAACCCGACTAAGGAGAGATCTCTCTCTGAAAAGTATGAAACCAGAAAATATTATATAGTGACGTTCCGAGGCTGTGGTCGTATGTCACTTTATCCTAGAGTTGTTTATACAACAATATATTTTATAGTGTAACCACAAAATACACAGATACAGAAGGTCCGCTCAATACGCTCGCTAAAATCCTAAGCATATACATGCTTATAGACGTATACGGTCGTTATGGCACGATACTGTTGTGATACTTTGCCGTTTGACCTTGTCTCGAACGACCGTATTCTATAAGCATGTATATGCTTACAATTTTAGTGGTTTGTATTGAACGGACCTTCTGTGTCTATTTTGTGGTGTAACCGATCTTTAGGACAAGGTGGCATACGACCACGGCTATCCTCTGAACATCACTATATAATATTTTCTTGTTTCATACTTTTCAGAGAAAGATTTCTCCGTAGTCGGGTTTTAGTTTTTAAACTATTTTTAAATTATTTTGGAGTTTAGCTCGTCACTTCAATTATTCAGCGAATGCATGCAAAGCAGCAAGCAACATCTAGTAATATATATTTTTGAAATGTGCTCGTTAAGCTCTTTCATTTGATACCCAACACGGTAGGTATCTTTTAAGAAAAGAATTTTTTGGTCAAGACTATGTCCTCTAGAGGACGCCATATTAAGTTTAGCCTATTATCAGCGGACAATCAAGACGTTTCTAATGATACCTCTTTTGTCGAATTATAATAAGTAGTTTACAAAAGGTGGAGACTTGTAATTAGCATAGCCCTATTCATTTGATGATACCTATATTGTAAATTATTTCGCTGTAAGACTTCCAAATAATAATCCAACAAAAAGTTATGCGGGAACAGATGAATATACATACATAAGGGTTAAAATCATAACCCTCCTATTTGCTTCGCCGTAGTCAGGTAAAAACAGTCAATCAGTTCCTTGCAAAACTTCGATATTATCGGACCGATATTTAATGTTATAAGTGACTTATAAGACACATCATATTCTTAATGCCAGAATACTTCGGTCGAACTTCAAATCTCTTTATGAACTAAGAACTTGAACAACCATTTTTCAGTGAATAAGCTGAAATCCTAAATTAGGCTTACCTAATTAATTGGATAGGGTACCTGATTATTTTGGCTCTGTGTCATCATTTACTGGTCAGTTTATAACAAAGTAACTAAAAAGTTTATTGATGTTTTTGTCGCTATGGAAATGCTACCCTAACACGCCGTATATTTATGAAGGTATATTATATACTAGTAAGTCTTTGTCACACGGGATGCGGTCTGCGGTCAGGTCAAAGCGATCGCAACCCGCATCATGTATGAACAATATTGTCGGTCTCTATGTTTTTTGTATAGATGCGATCTGACCGGACGATCACGCGAAAGAAACGCAGAGAATGCACCGGGCAAGCGGTCGGGAACGAAAGACGCTGACCGGTTGCCTTTACCGACTATGTTGTTCACATCTAATGCGGGCTGCGATCGCTTTGACCTGACCGTAGATCGCAGAACGCATCCAGTGTGACATAGCCTTTAGAGTCGCAATATAACGCGACGCTGCCGCCTCCGCCGCCGCTGTGTCTGCAAACTTGTAATTGACAATTTACGAGTTGAATATCCGGGCTCCGAAATATTTAAACTTCGGAAATTAAAAATTTTGCATCGAAAAAGAAAACCGATAACTAATAATTACAATTTTTAAGTAACAAAAGTGATCTTCATAAACCTAATCTAATATATTAGACTTCTAAAAGAGAGAAAGATTGAATTTCGTAAGCATATATGGTCATATAGAATACAAATAATCTATTTGCAAGAATATATATTAATACATAATATGGTCTTAAATTTCCAGTATTCTGCTTTAAAAAAGCGTGCAAATGTCTCATACAGTATAATAATAATATCCATTCTAATAATTACAAAATAATAGGAAGAAACATAAAAAAATAGTTCCGGCATGAAGATAAGATAGCCAGTTCCCCATTGCGTTGGGGAATCTTGGTAAGCCCGCTTCCATCTTCGGCATCATCATCACTTACCATCAGGTGAGATGATGCCAAGGGCTTACCAATTGCGGGTAAAAAAAAAAAAAAAAAATAATAAATTGAAAAATACATAAATGTCAAGTTAAGAAATATAAAGCTTTATTTATTATTCATATGTCACTGTGAGCTAATTATTCTCTAATACTGTAAAAGCAATTTGTCAATAGCCATTGAAATAATTTAGATTTGAATAAATTAATACATTGAGTCAATTTGATGTCTCTTATAAATATCCGTGTGACTAGGTGACTGGTACAAAAGATTTAGATACATAGATCTTTGCTGTCTTACTAGCACATCGCTACGATTTTTATAAAAGGCTGGATGGAGTCTAAAGAAACACAAATCTCATTAATATATAGACATGGATACGGAAGGATAATAATGGCTTACACGAGTCTCTATACCACGCGTTACATATGGCACGAATACACCTTTTCTGTAATTCAAAAACTTTGTCACTCTCGACCGAATAATAAGAAAATAACAGAGTTCAAAAGGAATGAAGCGTATTTCAAATGTATTTTTAAATAAGTAGGGTGGCGATGCTAACGAATTGAGAACTTTGTAATTGAAAAAAAATCACCAATTGCTTTTATGTAATTGAAGTCGAAAGCCTGTATCCCTTGTGCTATAATTATCACGGTTACATTGTGTCGCATTGATGTTTCTTCAAGAAAGAAAAAGCTGGCCTTTGCAAAAACAAGGCTTCGTAGAAATCATTATATTGATATACATCTGCTGCACAATCATTTTCGTAAATATGTAGGTATGTTATTTCAGGCAATAAAGAACTTTATGGCATAAATATTGATAAGTTGATTAGTTAACTTTGAACGGGAACTCAAAAAATATATATGCGATTTTAGTAAAGTCGTAAACAAAAGTTGTTCAGTTTGATAAGTACCTAGAAACTAATCTGACAATCAATAAAAGTATTGTCATTAGAGGGTAATAATTTTCCGCAATAAATAAAAATACTATCCAAATAACGCAGTACTGCCACGTCAAAGTAAAGTCCTGTCGAAGCAGTGTCTTTCGAAGTAATAGTCGTTATCGGAGATCACTCCGCCATACTTCTTAACACCTCTTTTGCCGCAGTGTTGTCCATAAAATTACACAAACTTTATGTCACAGAATTTAAAATTGACGCAGTCACGGATACTATCAATCAGTTCTCGAGTTCCGGTGATTAATAGTGTCGTTGTTCACCACCGCCGCATGGGCGCCGCGCCCGCGCCGCCGCCGCCTCTCAGCCTAAATATTAAGTGGCAGCACTACCTAGGGGGAGTCTGTCTAGAGCCTACACTTACATTGTCTTGTATCACGATTCACCCATAAATTTTATGGGTATTTTACTATCAGGATTTATTTACGCTTGCGCCGAGTTTAGTAGGTATGTTTTTGTTGTAGCGGAGCCACCGACAAAGCCTTACAAATGTCAGTACATAACGTACAATATTTCAAATATTACCCCTAAATAAAATACATGCTTTCCAGTTTCTTGAAAAATTATTGTATATACATATTTATAATTAAGTTTTCATATTTTGATATGTTTTTTAGCTTCGCTAGGGTGTAGGGTGTAGGGTAGAGTAAGATGCTTTTGCCGATTTGGTGACGTGACAACTTATTTAAATAAAGTTAATAATCTAGACAAAGGGCTCTATACAGCCTCTAAAACCGTAATGGAAAAAATATTATGTATACCAAGAAAGATAGGTTGTAATAGACTACCCCCGGAAACTTTAAGACGGAGAAGGTTTAAAAAAACCTTACTGAATTTTCAAAAAAATATTTTGAGTTTAATCAAATAAGACCCATCGACACGTACAGAAGAAGCTAAGTCAACAAAGTCAATTTCAAGCGGTGTAACCAAGGATTGCGAAATCAAACAATTGCTGATAAAATGGGAACTGCAGGTCAGTTATCTGTGAGTTATTAGAACCATTCCTTTGTGTCTGCGACAAGTTTTATCAGAGAATTCATTTACTAGAAGCGGCATTGACAAATCTGTCAGTTTTGGCACGGACGCACAGCTGTGATTTATACGGAGCTAGGGCTCCCACTCGAAAGATCCTGAACATTATAAAAGTGGGAAGTGCGATAGGAAGCAAGTTAAAGATTGATGGTGTCTCTCTGATACTGTAAGTATTTTGAACGCTCAAGGTTGGAGATTTATCAAAAACTAACGACTGCCGCAGAACGAGCGGTGCGCGCACGATAAGGTCTTCAAATTAATGGGCTCAACTTGAGTCAGCGATCATCAGTCGTACGTTGGCGAATTTTGCGACTCAATTTACGCAAATCATTATATGTCATTATCGACGAGTGGTTGTCTGTTGCACATGAATTATAGCAAAGTTAAACCGAAATGAAACGATTAAGAGGGCGTCGACCGAACACTAGCGAAACCGTCACGATTTTAATTAACTCTTTAATTTTAAAAAGGAATGCGCTAGTGTGCGCTTGATGCGCTATTAAGATGGTTCGGTTTGATATGGGCGCCAATTTCAAATTTTCCGAGAATTTTCGTGATTTTCTGTAGTTCCGAAACCTCAGGAAGATTTTTCTTGATCATAGTATGAAATATTGTAGTATTTGTTATTTTGGGTTTACCTTAACAGGTACAGTTCCACGTCTCACTTAAATTACTTCGTAACGTTATTATTATATTAGATACATAAATAGTTTTTAATATTACGTTAAATCTATTGTGCAATATTCTTATAATATTGCGTATCTATTTTCTTTTTCTATGTCAGTAATATAATACTTTCACAAAATATACAAACTAGGTATAGGAGCCGTTAACTGTAGCTTTTACCAACTCATAATACTGTACAACTTTAGTTCTACGACTTTGCTCAAATTGACTTTGCTTCAATGTTCCTACACCTTTTTTGTTACACCCTGTATTAGTAATAATAAATAATAACAATGAAGGCGTAAATCATGAAAACGCCTGAAATACCTATTTTAAATGCGCGCCCCAAGAAAACCGATCTATTTTAAAAAGCAATGTTACGAGCTACGCGCTGTAAACCCTGAGCAAGCGTAACAAGCAAACAAAAGCTAGTTACGAGTACAATGGCTTTATGTCGGCGGCGGCGGCAAAGGTTCACAAATCTATCTGAGGTAACTATAATATACTAATAAAACTGTCGGTTCGTGTGCGATCTCACCAGCACTGTGTGCTCTTTCCCGCGTTTCTGATAAATGTCCCCAATCTGGGTCGCAATCTGTTAGTTGCCACGTGCTTTACTGGAACTAGAAGCCGCAGCCACCGGGAACGGAACGCATAAAATATCATCCTGTATTTTTATATTTTTTTACTTATATTTTTTCCAACATGCTAAACAGTTTTGCTTACAATATAGATCTTGAGTAAGGATTTATTTTAAGTAGGACATTAAATAAGATTTTAGTAAAAAAAAAGCGATTCAGATAATCCGCTTTGTGGAAACCTCAAGAAGATTTTTTTCAATATTGTATAAAATATTGTTGTGTTTGTTATTTTGGGTTTTATATTAAACGTAACCGAGATACTTCATTTTCAGAAATTTATTTTAAGTAACAAAAAAATGAAGAATAAAAATATAACAAGTCGATCAAATCGCGATAAAGGATATTTAAAGGTACTCGTATTATTGATAAAGAATCATTTTTAGGGTTCCGTAGTCAACAAGGAACCCTTATAGTTTCGCCATGTCCATCTGTCTGTCTGTTTGTACGAGGCTTAGCTCAGAGACTATAAGTACTAGAGAGCTGTAGTTTGGCACGGATTGTATATTAACCTTGAAAACTTTTTTTTTTAAAACACATTCCTTTATTTTTTTGAAAGAAGCAAAACTTCATTCAAAGATTTTTGAGAATACCGTTGTCACACTCAGGAATCGAACCGGCTAAAATCCTAAAAAATAACATCCTATACTTTTATGGCAATAATCGATAGGGTCAATCATAAGGATAAAATCTCTCTAACAAACATGGTAGGTTAAATGAAAGGAAAACCATGAAATCTTGTGTTATGAACCATGAATTTAACATAAGTAATTCGATAAACCCTTGAATTAAAAGTGCTTTAGTGTTTGAGTTAAAGTATCTCATTGAACTTATAAGTTAAGTTTTCATGGTTTTCCTTTCCTTCAACTTACCATATTTGTTAGAGAGATTTGATCTGGCCCTATCGATTAATGCCATAAAAGAACAGGATGTTATTTTTTCGGATTTTAGCCGGTTCGATTTCTGGGTGTGACAAGGGTATTTTCATAAATCTTTGTATGTAGTTTTGCTTCTTTTCAAAAATAAAGGATTGTTTCCTTTGAGTAAAAGCTATCTCCAGTATTTAGAGTACTTTCCCTCCAGGTGGCGTTCCAACATTCCACCCTGTATATAACGAAGTTAAAACAAAACTATAACAGCTAAGTAGGCTTTACGAGTTAACGCGTAGTAGTCAATTTTGCAAGACGGGAGGTTTGTCGAAGTACTACGGAACCCTACACTGCGCGTAGCCCGACACGCACTTGACCACTTTTTGATATTATGAATGTATCGAAGCGCAGTAATCGAAACTTGCTTGCCCCATAATATGCAAATAAGAACGTTGAAAGTTCTATCTAAACTTAGTGTTTCTTTTATTATTATTTTTTATGGCAAAGAACGGCATGCGACGGAGCGCTACTGTAATTTACAAACGAAGAATGGTTTTATTTACTCAACAGCCAAAGTATTATACCAAGGAGACGGCGTATCTTTTTTTAGACTGAATATAAATAACCACCACCGTATCGAGTTCGAGCAATTTATTAGACCTCAATGGCGACGTCTTGACAAGGCTCCGAATAAATGGACGATGAAAATGACATTTTGTTTGGCAGTTATACGTATGTGAGTCCTGTGTTTAGAGATCTTTTAAAAGTTGAACGATTCTTTGTCTTCTACTCGTAAAGGGCACTGAACTCAGATTTTTTAAGCCTCTTCAGTGAAGTGAAATTTTGACGGCGCTGATTAAAAAATACTTATACGCTGATTAATAATGGAATCCATAATATTTGTATCAAATACCTTTCACATAGGGTCCTTCGGAAATATCTGAAAATTTAGGGCATAGTTGTTCAATTTCATGATTAGAAAATACAGTAACATTTCTTTTCAGGCCTTCTGAAATATATACCCTTTATAAGTTCACTGATTTGTACATATAAGCCGCTGCCGAATCTGTACACAAACCTGCTGTTTAAACCCCCGTTTTACCCTCGTCTCACCCCAGTATAGGTATGAAACTTATGGACTCCGAAAAATCCACATTATTCAGAAAACTTATTGCAAATAAAGCTTTACAGCTGCATAACAATAGTTACACTGGCTGTAAAATTCTTGTATCTGTACTGATAGCGGGTAAATTATTTTAACCGTCTATGCCTATAAAATAATACCGTGACATACTGGCTGACTGATAATGCACAGTCCGAACCATTTAGATTATACATTTTGGAACATACATACATTCCCCTACAAATATCGAATGCACATACAATTTGGGGGCAACATCTTTTTTGTAAACTTTTAAGGGGTTTTACGGTCTGTTAATTTCGTTGTCGCGGGTCCGACACTAAATAAATTATTTTAGATAAGTATATATTTTTTTCCTTTTTACACTTATTGCTTATTTTATTTTTGTTGGAGGTGCAAATTGAGCTCAATTCCACCATCGATGAGATTGGTTGCTGGGAATGAAATCTGCTTTGACAACTTCTTTTTGTTCGCGTGAGATATGTCATCTGTCATAATGGTTTGCTGAATTGGCTTGTTGACGAAAAAACAGCTCCGCATCATAAAACCAGAAAATCTACAAAAAGGGAAATTTGACAGTAGTAGGTTGGCTTGGTAAGCATTCATATTTTATTGTTGTATTTCGTAATACCTATTGTGCTTAACATTTGGGGAAAATCTAAATAGGACGGTGGTGCTATCGTGCTAGTGGTGGAGGATCATAACCCACTATACCCATCAATATTATTTATTTAATAAATCAAAATACAATAAAATTGTCCAAGGTCAACACAAAGATTTAATATGTATTTTTTGTTTTTTGTTGTCTATACAGACATGTGACACCTGTGAAACAAACGGCAATATGCAATATTGTGTAAATGAAAGGTAAATGGAATAGAAAATTGAATCTAAGCGCAGCAATTCCTTCCCTCTCTATAAAGGGGTTTTCAGTGAGAACTATTTTAAATGTCGCCTGAAGCGATGAAGCGATCGCGGTGCATTCGAGTACATAATTTTCTTTATTGTATTTTTTCATTTTATTTGGTTAAACTAATATTTATTCCAACAAGTACAAAGCTGGTTTAGTGAAGATAGTATTGTACATAGAAAGCCTCTCTTTACCGAAAGTAAAAATGGACGTTTCACACTATTTTCGATAAGGTTAAAAATGAAGCAGTCATGGCTCAGTGCGGCTTGCGTGGTTACGTCGATCACGCAGGTTAACTGACTAAAGACACGGTCAGTACCTGGATAGGTTTGACTGTTAGTGGCATTTATCTCGACTGTTTCCCTGCTTCGCAAGGCACGTTAGACCGCTGGTGCCGGCTGCTATCACTAGATGGCAGTCGGTAAGCCATGTCGGAGAATTTATTAGGTGGTTTGAAAACTTCTGACACAGAGGTTGGCCACTAGCTCCACAACCTCCATCAATCCGGACTTGGCCCCCGTTTGTGGAGTATGGCAACCTTCCCGAAGTATAAGAAGAGACCCGTGCCCCTGCAGTGGAGTCGATATGGGCTGTTAACAACAACAACAAAAATGATTTATATGTATAGCAAAATCTATATTTTTTATATACTTAAGGTATGTACTTTAAGATGTCTTTTATTATATTTATTTACTTTAGTGTTATATGCTCCGTGTTAAAAGTGTAAGGGCAACTTTGAGACATCACAAACGCTTACACGCGCGCACTCTACATGTGAAACTGTCAAAGAAAATTAAGTACACAACATCAGTTTAGTAGCTTTTGTCCGCGGCTCTGCCCGCATGAATATTGTTTTAATTATAACTGTATGCGTTGCGCAAAGAAACTGCAGTGAATCGTCTGTATTAATAGGTCTTAACTGTAAATGAGTTGTTCGCCGCGCCGTCCTGAGTAGTTATAACTATAAACAGAGGCGCTTTTTGAAGTTGCACTATATTTCTGGACAACCTGGTATAATTACTGAGCGAATTCGATTTTTACAAGATAAAATGTGTTTCCACCCCGTGCAAAAAATCATGTCAATCCGTAGCACAGTTACGAGGTAAAACAAGTACAAACGAACAAAAAATTAACAACTTTATAATTTATTAAAATTTTTTGTTTAAACTACAATCCAAACTAAATATAAGGTGTTTACAAATTAGTCACCATTACTTAAACTGGGGCTCCTACTAGTGAAACTGTACAACTTTTACCAAGGAACCCATAATCAATTCGCAAAAAAAAGTTGACTTTCCATACCAAATGGGCCGATCAGGTGACCGACTTGTGAGCAAAGTTCAATTATTTTTTGCGAATTGACTATGGGTTACTTGGTAAAAGTTGTACAGTTTCACTAGTAGAAACCCCAGTTTAAGTAATGCTAACTAATTTGTTAACCCCTTATATATTTATCTATTTAGTAACATCAACCTGTGAACCGTTTGATTTAGCGCTGAATGAGAGGCTCCGATCGGTATCGACTGTGGTTCTACAGGCTGATTGAATTCTTAACCCGAGCCGATGCGTCTCCCGGTGGGTGACATTATGCAAAGATGCAAAGTACAAAATCTCATTTGCCGGCGTTGCCTTCGTCGCCATAATAGAGTTGTTTGTTGTCGACGCGCCTGCGACAATTTTGTTACTCACTTTATTTACAAATACAGTGTTCTATTCAGTCTTTGTTAGGTGGATTTTTCGTTTACACTCCTATACAGATCATGTAGCGATCTTAGCATTCGTGTTTTATTTAATGCCTTAAGCGCGGAGGCACTTTGTTTGCATTTGCGGTGCGAGATGACAGCAGCTGTCAGCATGCTATATAGGGATTTGTGGATAAAACAAAACAAATTTGTCAAATATTTCACGAATCCATTTTGGAAATAATCCAGAAAACATAGTATATCCGGTCAATTCGCGAAAAATATTTTTGACTCCCCTTAACTAAATTGGCCTTAACTAAATTAAAGTCTATTTATGTTAGGGCCCTACAAGAACATAGAAACTCGTCACCTCATACAAATTAATTCTGATTTCTTTAAGTACCTAAGTGTACGATTAACTTGTTCGAAAAATAGTATTGTCACTTAATTAAAAGGATTTAATTAAAGTTTTTATTTAACAGATTTTAAAACGCGTTCATACGCTTAAATTACGCTTAAGTTACGCTTAAATGCATAACTTTTACTAAAATCGGTCTGTTCAATTTCCATAAGTTTTAATTAATTAATAATAAATTAATTACAAGCAACGTGGTCACCCATCGCTTCGTGCATCTGAAATGCGTAGCGGCTAACTAAGTTAGTGCGGGCGGGCAGTGCAAATATTAACATTATCCATTTAAGAGGGCCCCGAAGTTCGTGGAAATATACCCTTTTAGTTCTTAATTAACTGGCCGGGTAATATTAAAATAATTTTATTTTAAACCTGTAATCATATTAGGTATTGCATCATATTAAGTATTATTTATGTAGAGACCGGATTAGACGTAGCACTAAATAGCTTTTGCGAAAAGTAAATCTTAGACGTTTATTTAGATATTTGAAATGTAGAACATAAAACAATTTATTGACGGATAGTCTGAGTTTGGTTCTCGCCCCAGGAACATCGTTATGTAAAGCACTTGTGAGAAAATAAGGATATTTAGAAGTGAAGCGATCGTTGCTCAGTGCAGCTTGCGTGGTCGCGTCGATCACGCAGGTTAACTGACTACAAACGGTCATAATGCGGATGGGTTTAACTGTTAGTGGCATTTATCTCGTCTGTTTCCGTGCTTTGCAAGGCACGCTAAGCCGTTGGTGCCGGCTGCTATCACTAGATGGCAGTCGTAAGCCAGGAGCCTACCTTTCCAAGGTATGGGAAGAGAGACCCGTGCCCCTGCAGTGGGGACGATATGCGTTGTTAACGATAGAAGTGTTGTTTTCCCGTTTCCGGTCCCGAGCTATGACCCCCAGTCGTTAAAGTACCGTGTTACTTTTTTTTTTAACTGAACTGAAATTTATTGTATGACAGTAAGAAATATTTTTTCAGTATCTTACGCTTAAAGGTATCATGAGAGTTTGTTGCACATGATGAGTCTCGCTTCGGCAAAAAGAAACAGTAACGACATTGGTTATATTATGGTCTAGTACAGTGTTTTTCAACCATTTTTAATACTCGACCCCTTTACAAGTTAAAAAATTATTGCAACCCCCCCAGTACCAAAAACATACACAATGTAGTAATTTAAAAGAATACGTTTATAATTTTCTTCAATTAAAGTATGGTTTACTTATCTCCAAAATATAACCTCATTTTGACAAATTATTAAAAAAATTAACAGGTCCAGCCTTCTTAATGAAATCGTATTTTTTCATTGTAGTGTAGGACCAATAAACATTTGCTTTTTCTTTTACCTTTGAAAAATACTGGCTAGTACCTTTATTGTAAAACTATAGTAAGACTACTATTTGTCAGTTTCTCATGTCCAGCGCACTCTTAATTACAGCATGTAACTGTGACATTTTACTGTTGGATTTATATTTTCGGGGTTTAACTATAGGCTTAACCCAGATAACCGCCTGCCGAATGAAATTAGTACTGCAATCCCATGAAATATAACACTTTAAAGACTACAGATTATAAAATGTCATTATTATTGCGTTGCGCAGATTAATATGCAGTCTGATTCAAGGGCTAAATGTGTGGTATAATTAAACTGAGAGCACTCCAGTGGACGTAGGCAGGAGGTGGTCCCATCAAAATCAGTTTCAGTAAGTTTTTTATTTATTTTATTTAGGGATACGGGAAATCAACAGCTTAAAATATACAGTAAAAATTATGAGCTTATTCTAGATGTAGTTATTAAGTAAAGCCTTACCGATTTCCACTGAAAAACCAATATTATACAAGGAGTAATAAAAAATGTAACAAATATAAATTGGATATATTGTGTTTGTGTAAATTGATGATTATAAATAAGGGTAGTTGACTGCTAGTCATCTGAGTTATTTTTTATCAAATGTCAGAAGTTTGTTTAAAAAAATGTTAACTATGACGTCATAATTGAATATTCAAAATTCAAAAAAATTCAAAATTCAAAATTCAAAATGTTTTTTATTTAAGTAGATGTTTTGCACATACCTACTTTTAAATCGTCTTTTTTTTTCTACCTAGTACAAAGTTCCTACCACGCGGAACTTGTACACTCAACGTTTCGGGAAGTGTTTCCGAAGCGAGAAGAAACGTCGAGCCCAAAAGAAACTCGCTTCAACACATTTTTTAAAGTAACACTTAATTACTAATACAATGTTTGTTATCAACAATAAAGTTATCAGGAAGAGCAATACATTTCCAAATGTCTTTGTCATTCACATAATCTATTATCTTATAATAACCTTTTGAGCACAGACATTGTTTTACATGCGTTTTGAATTTGTTTTCAGGCAGATTTGTTACATGTTCTGGTATTTTATTACAGAATCGTACACATTGCCCCACAAACGACTTTTTAACTTTGCTCAGTCTCGAATAGGCATTTACATTCCTTAGGTTTAAATCATGCCTGTCACTGTTTTTACGAAACAAATGCAGATTCTTGCGGACGTACATAATGTTCTCATATACGAATTGACTAACAACCGTTAAAATATTAATTTCCTTAAACTTATCCCTCAACGACTCGCGGGATCGCATCTGATAGATTGCGCGAATTGCCCTTTTTTGTAAAACGAAAATAGTTTCAATATCAGCTGCATGTCCCCAGAGTAAAATTCCGTAAGACATAATACTATGGAAATAACTAAAATACACTAGCCGTGCAGTGTCTACATCTGTTAACTGCCTAATTTTTTTGACGGCGTAAGCAGCTGAACTAAGCTTTCCCGCTAAAGTTTCTATATGTGGACCCCATTGCAATGTAGCATCTAAAGTTATACCGAGGAAAACAGTACTATTGTTTTCCACACTCAGTAATTACGAAACTTTAAATGAAAAAAGTCCAAGTTAGTATTTATATTTTCTACTGTTTCAATAAAAGAGCTGTTTAGTGAAAAATATTTCATAAATATTTATTCATAATATACAGGCTGATAAAAAAATGTCTTGCAATATTTTAACAGTGACTTCTACTCATCAAACTGAACTACTTTTCCAATTTTAATATCCATAATCAAAAAGCAAACAAAAATTTGGGCTTCCCATACAAAGTTCATCCACCAGCCGACGGATTTGTATGAAGAGTCCAAATTTTTTTTTGCTTTTTGATTATGAGTTTCATTGAAAAAGTTGTTCAGTTTGATGAGTAGAAGCCACTGTTGAAATATTGCCAGACGTTTTTTTATCACCCTGTATATTCATAATACATTTATTTTACCAGCCCATTTCTAAATCATCATCCAATTATTTTATTTATTTACATCCAGCGGCTACGGTCATCAGTACACCGAGTGGGAGGTCTGAATTTCGATATAATATATAATATTACAAGTCATCATTTCGCCAGGCATAATTAAGAAAAAATATATGATTAGCCATAGTTATCACAAGTCATAACAGCATATAACATAGCGAAATTAAATTTTGAAAAAAAAAATACATAGTTTAGGTCAGGTTTCTATTGTCAAAGCTAAGAACAGCGTCCCAGGGTCCTTAAAATATGGTATATTCGACGACGTATTCTCAACCAACTTTACATCGAACGTCATGGTGGATGTTTAGGTTTGGAAGGCTGTTACATAGACCTCTTATAAGGATGAGAAAATTTATGGATTGTGGATATGTTCCTAGTTATTGAAATACAAATAATATAATTAACAAATTTGAGGTTCCAAAACTATGACTGTCATTATTATGAGTAACAATAATTTTTAATAAAAGCATTGTATATACATAGTTTAATTATGACTACAAAAGTTATGGATAAATTTATATAAATAAGATTTAATCACACTGAATTTTTTTATTTAATCATTAATTCGTTAACTCATAGCGTGCCCAATGCTGAGGTATTATGGGTATCTTTCCAGAGCTCGGAAAGGTTTAGTCCACACTCCAGACATGGGGGCCAAGTCCGGATTAGTGTAGATCTTTACCAAATAAGTAAAGAGCATTGAAACATTGACATTGGCTATAGCATAATGCTAGTTTACAGTAAGAAAAGCGGTTAAGTGCGTGTCGAACCACGCGCTGTTTAGGTTTCCGTAGTACTTCAACAGATACTGCTTCAAGGGGAAAACCTCCCGTCTTACAAAATTGACTACTACTCGTTAACTTGTAAAGCCTACTCAGCTGGGATAGTTTTCCTTTTAACTTCGTTATATACTAGTGCCGTGATTTTTTCATATTTCTAGAAACAAACGTTTAGCTGTCCCCACATAACTTTAACAAAAATTCGCACTTTAAAGCTTAATATTTCGAAAACGAATCCCTGAATCGAAAAATGTTTTTCACAAACCCACTTTTTTTAAAGACTTATCTAACGACACCCCACACGATGGGATAGTCAAGAAAAAAACATCCCTATTTCACGAGTAGGGGAGGTAACATGATCATATATACAATATATATCTAATGTATCCTATGTTAACGAATGATCGTTTATCATCATTGGCATAAATAATTAAAAATGTGTCAATTATCCATCATGGGTTATCCTTGACATTTGATTCGTTTTTCTACCATGTTCCCCCATACGAATAGTGATGAAAAAGTGATGATTAACTAATTAGCTTTTGCTTTTAAACATGAATATTTGTCGTTTCTATGGCGATAATAAGTGATCGGACCTGTACCTAGCGATGGATCAACTGATTTTTATGCCTTGGCTTCTGATTCTGTCAAAAAATATGTACACCAGCTGTAAGAAACAACCTGACTCTTCCAAAATGCGTAGAAAACGGTCAGTAAAGCACCAAAATTTTCCTCTGGTATGTATACTTAAGGATACTATTGATTATTTTTCAACTGTATCAAAATAACTATACTCACGTATCATTAACAATGTGTAAAGTATTATTGTGAGTATGTAAGATTTTTGTACTACAACGAAAAACCCAATTATTTTAAAATCTTTCACCCCCTTTTTCATATAGATTGATAGATTTTATCATGAGGTATGGTAAAACTAAAAAAATACTGTGATATATGGTTATTTATGTTGAGTAATATTCAGAGAGAATATTTTGTCTAAAATAGCCACAGTGCATACGAAGCCATATATGGCAGCAAATATTTCATGTTGAGTACATACGAAGCCATATATGGCGTTATAATACTTTTCCTTCAATATAAGTGCTATATTTTATTTATTATTAATTTTGGTTTTTGTGCTTCATATTAATTAATGGGTTTTCTCGTAGGTATTTAATATTTTTTTTCATTACTAAATACTTCATAATTCATGCATGTACTACTAACTATAAAGTCAGTTAGATCGTTATGGCTTAACTACGGCCAATTTAAATGGATCAACTTTGATGCCGCGCATGGGTGCTTTACTTAATTTTAGAGATGAAAGTAATTATAAGATGTTAATTTTGATAGGAGCGCTGTCGCTTAATGAACACAACGTTAAGTAAATATCAATATGGCGCGTTGGCAAACCGAGCCATTATGTAAGATGTTGTTGAATGAGCGAAAATAAAACTTATAGGGCAAAAATCACGTCTAGATGCCACTATATTGCTTTTCACGTGACGTCATCTACTCAAAGACAAAGATCTACATACGTCTAATGAGGCCAATGTGTTAGAAGTTATGGACAAACTTTTCCAAGATACTCGCATTCCAACCGGGAATCTCGGACTGGCAATCTTTTAAGCGGACATCACAATGAGGCGGAAATCGGACGGGAGCGCGCATGCGGCAGCGTTCCGGTCCACCGGACAGTTACCGTCCGAATTTCGCTCGTAGCTGCGGTGCACGACGAAGGCGCGGATTTCGCCCCTCCCGACGTATTCCATCCGAATTTCATCGTAGACAAAAATCCGGACGGTACCGCGGTGCAGTGGTATACCTTGCGAATCGCGCCTCCGGACGGAGAAGCGACGTCAGTGTGTGGTATCCTGCGAATCGGAACGCGTCTCCGTCCGGGAGCGCGAAACGCGTCTCCGGATGGAGAAGCGGTGTCAGTGTGTGGTACCATGCGGTTTTTGTATAAAAATCAACATTTTACAATATAAAGTTTAAATCCGCTCCATCGCAATTCGTCGGGGTGAGCGGAGCAGTGTGTTTTCCGCCTGAAACTCCCCGTTTATTTAAATAAATAAACGCAAATACAAATGCTAAGAATAATAAAAATGATAATAATGCGAGCCCACAGAGTGTCATTATAAATAACACAATAAATTTATCTGTCCCGCACACGCATACCCCTTACATGAACGATGTAAGTAAGTAATCAAAAAGTGGGGACTTGTCTGGTCAGGACATCTGCAAAAGCAGAGTTATATCGAAAAGTATTTTTTTCTACCTAGTACAACGTTTCAACAACCTATTTCGAAAATAACGTAATATTAGATTACATGATAAAGTATTGCAAAAATAAAAATGGAACGAGCAAGCCAGAGTTTCTCCAAAGAATACTAATTGATATCCTACTTAGGATTTATTTTTGAGGGTGGGCATCATTATTTTTCGTGGACTGCGCAATAGGTGCACGAACTTTTATAACGGAATTTTTTGTGATTGATACTAAAACTTAGTAATTAGTAAATAATAAATAAAATGGCTAATGACTCAACAGTATGGGTGCGTACACATCCAGCCATAATGAGCAAATTATCGCAGGTTGCGTAGGTAATTGTCATAAAATATGTGAAAGTGCTTTACAGTGAACCCTGCGCCGCCTTCCCCCCACTCATCAATAACAAAAGCTGAATAAATACGACCGCAACCGACAACTGATGACATTCGATTGCTTGCGCTCAAAGTTCAAGGCTAAGACAACTTCCTACCCGTTCCAAACACAGCACGCTTCGTGACAAAGACAAGGTGTTCGACTAGTCATTGTGTCTAACTTCAGTACATGTTCGCCGCAATATTAGTTCTGAACTGGCACGGGCACGCCTCCATCGTCGCCACCGCCATCAACGATAAGCTGCGCATCACCTTCGGATTGGTTGCCCTTCCACGATATTGCCTCCACGGTGCCTCCATTAGAGATTGATGGTGCAACGGGAGCGATTACATCAAGATGGGTTCCGTTAAAACGATCTGCCTAGAACTTATGTATACGATTCCAAGATGGCTTACTTACTATTTAATGAGCTTTATTAGCAATCGATATATGTATTATACCTAAATATTCTAATAAACTAATCGTATTTAAAAAAAAAACACTAAAAAATCATGTGCTCTCTTCGAAAAAAATGGGCTTCGCTTGAAATATTTTTTCTTCTTGTTTATTATTTTTCTCGAAGACAATCTTTAACGATCGCGAGAACAGAACCTCTTTTACAGTTAAGGCAAAAGTAAAGTTTAATTTGCTTCCTTCGTGACCTAGTAGAGGCAGTTCATAGCGGTCGAGGAATGATTGATGTTCGGCGCCAAGGCTGCCACCACCGCATTGTCATAGTTGATTGAATTAAACGCCTAACTACGGCCCAGCAGCATGGGTGTCTACAGCTTGATTTTCATGCAGTCAGTGTGGTATTACCAAAACTGTGAAAGAAAAAAGTGATAGGTATTATATAAAATATACATAAATATAAAATATCCGGGACCCACCCACCACACCCAGACACAGAGCAAACAAATCTGCTTACCACAGAAATGTTTGCCCTGGGTGTGGATCGAACCCACGACTCAGATCAGTAGTCAGGAGCACTAACCACTGAGCCACCGAGTCAGTCTAATGTTGTAATATGTTTTGTAAGTATACCTGAAATGGTAACCCTTGGCATTATCTAACCTGATGCAGCGTTTCAGTAAAACTTGCGTGTGTGCTGTACCCTATGTCTTGTATTGCTGGTATATCTGTCACTCGTTATTTCATGAATAAGCGCACAGTTATTTGTGTTCTATATGATATTATAAAATTACATTATAGACATTGTTGAACAAACCAATTCAGCTAGACCAGTGTTTTTCAACCTTTTTTAATACCCGACCCCTTTACAAGTTAAAAAATTCTTGCGACCCCCTAGCGCCATAAACATACAAAAAGTCAGTGATTTGAAAGACTACGTTTATAATTTTCTTTAGTTAGAAAATTATTTAATTTTAAGGTATCCAAAATAGAACCACATTTTTACAAATTATTAAAAATAAACAGGTCCAGCCTTCATATTTTTGTATTGCAGTGTAGGATATTTGTCTTTTTCTTTTACCCGCGACCTCTTTAGAAAGGCTTCGCGACCCCCCGGGGGGTCGCAACCCACAGGTTGAAAAACACTGAGCTAGACAGCATTCGATAAACTCGAAAAAACTAAAACGGCCAATGAGGCCACAAGGATTATCGGTGTCTTTCCGATCGTGAGGGCTAAGATACTCGTATAGGTAATTATGCCGCACCGCCCGCGCCCGCCGACCACAGCATGCTGCTTGGCGGCAGGTATAGAGCGAGCAGTAGTACCCAGTACCCACCCATTCGGACTTTGCATAATAAGGTCCTACCACTGGTAGTGTCTCAAGACTAATCAGTGATCTGATCAGTCTGTGAAACTGATACATAGTCGCTTACTATGGGCCTCATAAACAGGCTTAAGGTCACTCAAAGGGAGATGAAGCAAGCTATGCTCAGAGTTTCCCTACGTGATCGAATCAAATCAAATGACGTAACAGAATTAGAGTATACGACATAACTCACGAATCGCTAAACTGAAGAATAGATGCACGTCGGGGCATTAAAGTTCTCGACCTTTATTCACATAATATCAGGTCACAGGAAGACAGGTACGTAGGCCACTCGGCGGACCGATGACCTTGTGAAGGTTGCGGGAAGCCGGCAGTGCAGGACCAGGCAGTGTGGACATTCTTGGGGGAGGCGTTTGTCCATTAGTGGAAATTTTTGCTGTTAATGAGTCAATGCCAGTGATAAATATGAATAGATATTAGGTATTTTAAAAAACATAATATATATTGGAGCTATTAAAAAACACTGCAACATGGGACTTGCAGGTGCCATATTGTATACGTATTTCATATGCTGCAAAAGACCATTTATTATCTATGCAATCTGAATCAAAATTAAGTTTTATGATATTCAAATTACTTTTACAATCACACTGGATCTATCTCTGTATGCCTATTACCTACATTTACCCAGTGGTTTATGTCTACTCATGAGTCCAACTACCCCGAGATACGAGTGCGATCTGAGGTGATAGGCGGCGAGATACCGCGGCGATGACTAAGCTGCTCTACATGATCAATGTTCCTTCTTAATTACAGTAGGTACAGCCTTCAGGCTTCGTCTCTAACGAGCGCCCTACATCGGGCACAATAGCGCGATGTCGTGCACATGACAGTATTAATTACTTCGCTCTGTGCGGTTTTATTGCAGGCCAAGTGTAGAGTTTGTCCCGTTCAAAGCATCGTAAGGATCGGGACCCAATGTGCAATAGATAAACAGTGGCGAACAAAAAAAGGGTAATTTCACTTTAACAAACAAGTGCGAGTTGGACTCGCGCACCGAGGGTTCCGTATAAATTCATAATCATACATGACTTGAACTCTATATTTTTTATATTTGAGTTGATTGAATGATAGGTAATTTGCGGTTTACGATTTATGACGTATTAAAAAAACTACTTACTGGATCTCGTTCAAACCAATTTTCGGTGGAAGTTTGCATGGTAATGTACATCATATATTTTTTCTAGTTTTATCATTCTATTATTTTAGAAGTTACGGGGGGGGGGCACACTTTTTACCACTTTGGAAGTGTCTCTCGCGCAAACTATTTGGTTTAGAAAGAAAATGATATTAGAAACCTCAATATCATTTTTGAAGACCTATCCATAGATACCCCACACGTATAGGTTTGATGAAAAAAAATTTTTTGAGTTTCAGTTCTAAGTATGGGGACCCCCCAAAATTTATTGTTTTTTTTTCTATTTTTGTGTGAAAATCTTAATGCGGTTTACAGAATACATCTACCTACTTACCAAGTTTCAACAGTATAGTTCTTATAGTTTCGGAAAAAAGTGGCTGTGACATACGGACGGACAGACAGACAGACAGACAGACATGACTAATCCATAAGGGTTCCGTTTTTTGCCATTTGGCTACGGAACCCTAAAAATAAAATAATGTTAATGGTATGAATCTAGATATGACTTTAATGAGGCTTGTATACCCAAATTATGTAGAAGCATTATGAGAATTTCATTTGAAAAAGAAAAAAAAAACGTTGTAGAGAGAGTTTCTATTGGACTCTCTCCGCGAACGCCTCCTGAAATGTTGGGTATACCTACTATAAGTTCCAAATGACAGGAACTTCGTATTGGATAGACTAGACATGCTATACAGTATACAATGCTGCCTGCTTCGAATATTTTTTTTTTTAAACGCGACATTGTCATCGTTGACCAAAATTTATTAAGCCATTTCAAGGTTAAGTGGTGACAATGAATCATACCTACATACTACATACTTGCATCCAAAAAAGTTACCCTTCAGTTAGGTACTCGAATAAAACGTATACGATAGTAGAGACAAGATATATTTCTATGACAATAGTTAACCTTGAACACGAGCAAGTACTGAAATAGCTTGCTGATTAAAGCCATGTGTGTATTATTGAGAGGTCAACAGTAATTTTGTCTCCGACCTAGAGCAGTGCTTTAATTATAGAATATCATTGATAGAATGACAGTGGCTGGAATCTCCTTTCCAATCAAACATGTGTAGGCGTTTTAATTTACATTGAGTTGGAATCGGAGGAAATTCAAAATTTGAGAAAATCGATACAAGTGCAGTTGACACTAGCCAATACTTATCCTTACTTCTTTACTAAAATTATAAATGCGAAAGTGATTTGTTCGTCCTTCTTTCATGTCGCAATGGAGCAACGGAATGACATGTTTTTTTGCGCAGGTAAAGTGACAAAGGTAAATTTTATTCTGGGAAAATATTTAATTTAATTTGACAAAGCAATGCCATTTATAGCTATAACTACTCAACTAACAGTAAGTTAATTGAATTTTACCAAAATGAAATTAGGTAGAGGCAGGGAAATGCAACAGGCAATGCATCGTTATTTATTGCTATAAATTATTTAGATGAAGGACGAAGAATACGATAGCATAGGACAGTTTTATCTCGAAAACTCATTTCCTCTCACTTCACACGGGCAGAACCGTAAACAAGCAAGTGAACTTTGATACAATATGGAAACACTATGTTTTCAGATGAGACGACGGTGCCTCTCTATGAACGCGGACCAAGAATCAAGTAAAAATGTAAACGACATAACAAGTTAAAAAATTGATATAAAATTATAAGCAAATTAATAGTTAATACAAACATGTTTTCGAAACTTAGATCTATCTATCTATCTATCAGCCGAAAGACGTACACTGCTGGACAAAAGGATTTCCACACCGACCGGTTCTGTGCGGCTCGCATCCAGCGGCTTCCTGCAACCTTTACCAGGTCGTCGGTCCACCGAGTCGGAGGCCTGCCCACACTGCGCCTTCCGGTTCGCGGTCGCCATTCGAGAACTTTACTGCCCCAACGGCCATCTGTTCTACGAGCTATGTGCCCTGCCCACTGCCACTTAAGTCTAGCGATTCTGAGAGCTATGTCGGTAACTTTAGTTCTCCTACGTTTCTCCTCATTTCTGATTCGATGACGTAGGGAAACACCAAGCATAGCACGCTCCATCGCCCTTTGGGTGAGTTTGAGCCTTCTTATGAGGCCCATAGTAAGCGACCATGTCTCGGATCCATATGTCATCTTTGGCAACACACACTGGTCAAAGAATTTATTCTTGAGACACTGTGGTATTTTGGACGTAAAGATATTGCGAAGTTTCCCGAACGCTGCCCAGCCGAGTTGGATTCGACGATTGATCTCTTTCTCGAAGTTGGACCTACCTAACTGGACTGTTTGTCCCAGGTATACATATTCATCAACAACTTCGAGTGTAGAGTCTCCAACCTTCAGAGGAGTGGGTGTAACACGGACGTTTGACATGATTTTCGTCTTATTTATGTTAATTTTTAGACCCACTTGTTGGGAGACTCTACTGAGTCCTTCGAGCATTGCGTGTCTTCCAAGGTCTTAGCCATGATCACGATATCGTCAGCAAATCGAAGGTGAGTGATGTACTCCCCATTGGTATTAATGCCGAGTCCTCTCCAGTCCAGAAGCTTGAAAACGTCTTCCAGTGCAGCGGTGAACAGTTTCGGAGATATAACGTCTCCCTATCTCACCCCACGCTGCAGCCGGATAGGTTTCGAATTCTGATCCTGGATGTGGACCGACATGGTGGCGTTTTCATACAAACATTTCAACACTTCGATGTATCGATAATCAATTTGGCACCGTTGGAGAGACTGCAACACAGCCCAGGTCTCGACCGAATCAAAGGCCTTCTCATAGTCCACAAACGCCAAGCATAGTGGCCGATTATACTCTTCGGTCTTCTGTATAATCTGCCGCAGCATATGTATGTGGTCTATGGTACTGAAGCCTTTTCGGAAACCGGCTTGTTCGGGAGGCTGGAAGTCATCAAACCTGCGTGCGAGACGATTCGTAATGACTCTCGAAAACAGCTTGTAGACATGGCTCAGGAGTGAGATGGGTCTGTGATTCTTCAGCAGAGTCTTATCACCCTTCTTGAAGAAGAGCACCACTACACTTCTGTGCCATGCTGTAGGCGTTCGTCCCTTGAGCATGACGGAATTGAATAGCTTCTGAAGAGCTATAAGTACCGGTTCTCCACCTGCTTTCAGAAGTTCAGCCGTAATCCCATCATCACCCGGTACCTTGTTGTTCTTAAGCTGTTTGAGAGCCATTCTAATCTCGCACAGGCTGACGTCTTAGATACACTTAGATGCGAAACTTAGATACAGTTTCATAACGATTAGGAACTTTAAGTGTGAAGGAAATATTCGTGAGAGAACCTGCACTTCTGATTGATTTACACGTTCGTAAGTGTAAATCTGCTCGTAAATCAAATCACACTATTATGATAGCATGGTTAAAATTCAACCACACGATAAGATTTGGCGAATCGCACACTGAGGCGGTTTTTGGCCGCAAGCAAACCGGCTCCCGTGAGAATCGCCAAAGCTTTTCTTTGGGCTAATAAAATAAAAAGAGGTGAGATGAGACATACATAATCCAGTCCTATTAGAATTCGCAACGCTTTTTTTCTTTGTTCCATATTTCTGAATAGCGCTACCCGGGGCACAGCATACCGACATAATTTATAGCTGATTGAGTTATAGTTACATCATCAAGATACGCCAATATACGGGATGTTTGTTTTTGTAGCGTGCTTACGATGTGCATATTGATGATCATTATCCGCGCCTCAAAATCACATTACAGCGTGTTCTGATACTTGTGATGAGATAGGAAGAGACAACATCCTGTGTGCTGATCACTATGCATGTGTTAGTGTAGTTAATGCTGTTACAATGTATTACTTATTACATTCGCAATAAAGTTTTTTGAAGCAGTACCTAAATATTATGCGGAAACCATGAACCAATTCCAGTAACATTAATAGTGTATTCTACTTATGTAACTGAACAACTTTTTTTGGAACCTTTGCTGAATTCCCAAAAGAAATTGAGACCTTTCATACAATTTGATTGGCCAAGCCAAAATAATTTTGAACATTGAGAATGGATTTTCTGGGAAAAATTATTCAGTTTTAGGAGGGAATAATCCATCGTTTCAGTTTCCAGGAATGGTCTTTTTACATTTTGTATTTTTAACCGAGGCTGCTACTCATTACTTTTTGTTTCACGACTTCAAGGACATTTTAGAAAAGCTGATAAAATGGATAATTCGTATAAAATATGCCAAGCTGATAAAGTATATAGAGTCTAAAAAAAGTAAGAATCTTGTATAATACATGCTGAATATTTTCAGACAGCCTCGCAATCGACAATCTTTCATAATAATATTTTTTAACATCATATTTTACAAATTTATATTAAACATTCATTCAGTTGTTTAAATCACTTTTTTTATATAAAAAAATCACTATTTTATTTTTTAAATTTACAATGCGCAGTTTTCGATTTACGTCATTAGTTTTAAGTATCTAGTTCCAGTTTGACATTTTACTGTAACTGTTATGACACAATGTAGCGGTTGAGAATGGTATAAATAAGAAATGTGATTGTAACGTACCAAGCGTCCATAAAAGCAATCAAGTTATCGGTTTCTGGAAGGCAACTAACGGCCAGTACTGAGAATCGCGCCAGCTATAGAATGCATTAACGATGGATGAATGCACCATGCATAAGAGACCTGTTACGAGTGTACAGATTTAAACGTCATATTTTCTGAAAATTATCCCCAAATTAATTATAAATTCCATAATAAATGACATACTCCTGGTCCCAAATCAGGATTTCCTTGTACTTATGGAAACGAGATACTGATCCTTATACTAGACTAGCTTTTGCCTGCGGCTTCGCCTGCGTGGGTGTAGTTTTTTGCCTGTCTCTAAGGTACCCTACGGGAGCTGTTCATTTTCCAGGAACAAAAAGTAGCCTATGTGTTAATCCAGTATTTGATCTATCTATCTACCAAATTTCCCCCAAATCCGTTAATTAGCTTTGACCTGAAAGCGGAACAAACAAATAAACATCCATTGGATACTTTCGCATTTATAATATTAGTAAGATAAGATATATTGATATTTCACACCCAGATACAGAGAAAAATAATACATATCACGGTGGGTTAGGTGCCTTAGGGAAGATCAGAAGAGCTAACGACCACGTCACCTAGTAGATCAGTAAAGAACCGATTTACGATATATCCTAACAAACGTGAAAAAAATTCAAAATCTATCAAAACGTTTAGGTTACAGGCGGTAACAATGAAATAGACATATACATATACATTCGAAAAATTGCTCCATTTGGGCAGTCGGATAAAAATATTGACTAACAGACAGCTGACATTCGAATGGTCCTTTTAAAACACGTAACTTCATGGTCACTTTTAAAAATTCGTGACTTCTCATATGGCGAGTCAGCTTCAAAATCAGTCTTGATTTCTACATTGACATAAGTAAATAACAACTTATTAAGCCTTCGACGCCATGTCTGTTTTACGAAAATACCAATGCATCAGTCTTAGAAAACGATTTAATCGGAAATTTGAAAACAGGATACATCGGCAAATAATACAATATTTTTCAGCGTTCTCTTTTTATGAATCAGCTCATTAGCTTTAAGTGCTATTTTGTACTATGATCCACTTCAGTTGATAATATTCCCATTACAGACTTTTCCAATTGGATGGTTTCATAAAGCATTATTTTCTGAATTAATAATACAAAAAAGAAAAGTACTCCAGCGAAATGGCGAACTGTGACAGGTTCCCGATACGTAACCTGTCAATATATTTCAATAGCAAACGTTGGTAAATAAATAAAAAAACCATAGAGGCAGTGACTAGGTTATGAAATTATTTTTGCAGAAACCGTATTTCTCGATCGATTTTCGAATCGAATTCAAGTTCGACATTAATTTTACTAACAACTTAGAGCTTCAATTAGAAACCACTTTAGATGAAATGTTACAAGAGGTTACGTAGCTAGATCAAAGTTAGAGCGTTCGTCTTCAAAATTAGTGCTGAAAATATAATTATTTTCACAGACGACTACAAAGATTACGAAGTAAAATTATTACCTACCTATCTTCTGCTTCAGCAAACACTTCCTGAAACGTTAGGTGTAAAATTTCCGCGTGGTAGGAACTTTGTATTAGGTAGAAAATATTACAATATAAAAGAACAGTTAAATAAAAACAATTTGATTTTGATTTCTAATATATTGCCACCCTTGTTGTACTTGTACTTCTTTACGATACATGATTTATTCTCGGTACTGCTTAAGAATGGTAATGAATTTTCACAAAACCTCGAAAATTGAATAATCTGTTTGGGCGTGATTATTTCCCATTGACTTCCGCACCGGAAAGTCAAAGGCGCTACGCGTGTATGTTGTCGTAATTAAAGCCAGCAAATTCAAGTAGAATTTCTGCTCATCTCTATTTCATCATTGGCGAAATCATGGAATGGAATTTAATATTAAAAATACTACGGTATGAAGCAAAATTGTGTTTTAAAAATAACGAAAATAGGTTTGATATCGCTGTCTGTAGACAATACGAAATTGAAATTCTCGTGGCGGATATAAGTAATAAATTGTTTTGTCAAAACAATCATAATTAGTAGCAATGAATAGCGCTTCAGAAAAATTAAGAAATAATGTTGGATTGTATGGGAGGCACAATTTTTTGATTTTTCTTATAATAATGAGCTATCTAGTACACAGTAGGTCATACAATGTTACAGTAATGTATAAGATTCATAAAAATTTTTGATTATTTTTTGTTTATTTTATTTAGGTGGCAGTCTCAAAACTCGACTGACTCGGTGGCTCAGTGGTTAGTGCTCCAGACTACTGATCCGAGAGTCGTGGGTTGGCCCTGAGTGGTGGGGCCCTGGGCAAACATTTCTATGACGAGCAGATTTGCTCTGTGTCTGGGTGTATTATTGCATACATCCGTAGGTGTAAATCTAAATGGCCTATACGTGACCGAGGGTGATGCTAATGCAACACCAGACAACTACCGTTAAATTGTGCCACAAGAAAAGAAGAAGATCTAATTGTAAGTATTTGCTACAACTATAAAAGGTGACTTTAAATTAGTTCTTGATACGAAAGTCTATGAATGTGCTCATGATAACAAACAACTTTCCCTAAGAAACCCATATTCAAATCGCAAAAAAAAATTTTGACTCTCCATACAAATCGATGAAATGTCCGGCCAAATTGGTATTAAGAGTCCAAAATTTTTTTTGCGATTTGACTATGGGTTCCTAGGGAAAGTTGTTCGTTATCATGAGCACATGCATAACCTTTCGTATCAAGAACGAATTTAAAGTCACCCTATATATACATGTATCTATATCTATGAATATTCTGCCAAGATAAGCGTTTTCAAAGGAAGTGACAACGCAAATTGTTTAAGTCAACAAAGAGGCCGGACCACAAGTTACAAGCTTGACCTGCGGCCTACGAGGGTCGGAACCCCTCCCGGAAACGCCGAGGCAAACAAACATACTGGCCGGCAACAACTGGAAAGTTATAGACGCAAAGGAGTAGCTATATCTTCCTTTTATTATAGCGTTTAGTTTCGTTTCGGGGCTCCATTTGAAGAATTTGCTCTTTTCAATAGCTATAAATTACATAATTTCGGATCGTGGGGTGCCTTAGAGTGGGTGCCTCCGAAACTATCCAATGCAACCAGGGGCGCCGGGTTTTAGAAAACCTCGTGGGTGCCCACAGTGGCGGCGGGCGCTAGCAAAATTTTTAAATGGTGCGAGATCTAATGGTGGCACCCGTCCATATACGATACAAAAGTTATGTTCCTTACACTGCAGTGAAAAAATACGATTTTAGAAAAAAGGCTGAGCCTGTTTATTTTTGAACAATTGGTCAAAACGCGGTTCTATTTTGGAGACGATAATAACTAAATAATTTTCTAGTTGAAGAAAATTATAAACGTGGTCTTTCAAATCACTGACATTTTGTATGTTTATGGGTCTAGGGGGGGTCGCAAGAACTTTTTTACTTGTAAGGGGGTCGGGTAATGAAAAAGGTTGAAAAACACTGATTTAGACAAAACCGAGCATAGGTATTTTTTTACTTTCAAGAAACGAATTAATTATTGTCATGGCAAAAAATGGAACTTAAATTTTTTATTGGGATCATGCTGTGCAGTGTTAAAGAGTATTTTTTTGGAATGTTTTGGGCTAATCGTGTACCTACAGTCAGGGTATATACTTATATGTATAAGTTTATTCATTTATCTTACAAAGCTCCTCAATTTGATGAATTATGTAAACAGTTGAAGGTGTATTTTACAATGCTGGTAAAAAAAAGCACGAGCGAAGTGAGCGCGAAAATTTATATAAAAAAGTTAAGGCATATTAGATCTTCATATGACATACATTTTTTCTCGAGACATAATACCCTAAGCGATTACTTAAAATGCTTGCTTATAGGCTCATTCGATTACCTAATGTGTTTGTAGGATGATGTTTGACATAAAATATAAATAAATAGTCTGGGTTCGTAAGGAAGGTACTTTGTTTCGTTTTGTCCGAAATAATTATTATCCTAGTATAGTAGGTACTAGGTTAGGTACTCCATATAAGTTATAGTAACATGAAAAGTTTCATTAAAATTGTTAAAACTATTTTTGAGGACAATTAACAAAGAACATCGGTTTGTATGGGAGGTACCTTAATTCGTTTTTTCCAGATTAACCAACTCAATAGTAAAATAGATCGTAAAAACTTAATTGAAGTTTTTTACGTTTCATCCAAGACCGTTCAAGCCATTTTTGAGAAAAAAATGATCAGCCCATTACAAATTGTGTTAAGAAAAAAATATCAAAAATAACGCTCCTTTACATATGTCCTTCCAATCGTGTAATTCACGAGGCAGCAGGATTGATTGTCGTGAATAAACAAAATTACGCGAGTGAAGTGAGCGCGAAAATGTTTATTATGAAAACAAAGACCATAGAGTAATTACGTTTTTAAGAAGTTTTAAGTTAATTTTACGCCCTTCTTTGCGTATTAAAATTTATATTATAAAGCTAAGCCAGCATTCCCAAAGTAGTGTTATTAACCAGACAGTAAATCGATTGTTGTGTTGAACGCGAGCGAAGCGAGCGCGAAAATTATAAATGACCTCAGATTATTAGCAGAATTTTAAGAAAGACATAGTAATCACTGATCAGTTTTATGTCTATTCTCGTGGGTGCTCCGCACCTACTGTTTAAGCCTCGTGGGTGCCCAAGCCCCTGAGCACCCACGTAATCGGCGCCCCTGAATGCAACGTAAGAGTGTATGTTTTTCCGTTCCGTTCTGGTGGCTCACTGACCAGAAGTTCTTCTGCAGGGTCGTTGAGGTCAGAGCATAAGGGATCATGGGCGAAGTTGTAACACCTGGAGTGAGTGGCTCGGGCACCGTGGCGGTATCCAGCATCCAACCGGATCCTGAGGGTACGTGGGTGATACAGCCTCAGGTTCCGAGGCCATTTACTGAATCCTGCCGGCAGCACAGGAGACCGTTCACCTGGGGACGTATCAACTCTCGTCCTTGTGCTTCTATGCAGCTGAGATCTACCCAAGACACCGGTGGCCACGTAGATAGGATAAGGAGTGTAGGTGGCTTTTGCAGTCGGGATGGGGGCGGGGGATGGATAGGGCCGACAAGTATACCAGCAACGAGTCAGCACGTGGAAGATAGATACTATACTTGGTGTGTAATAGGTACAGGGAGGGAGGGTTGACTGCTTTCTTCCTTTGATGATAGCTTCAGTCTTCTGGAGTTTCTTGGTCTGCGTTTTCCGTGCTTTCTGGTTCGGATTCAGTGTCTGTTTCTGGTAGTTTGTAGAGTTTTTCTGCGTGATTATTCAGTACGTGTTTTTCTCTTGCTTTGTGTTCCCAGTATTCAAAGGGCCTGTTTGTGTTCCTGAATATGTCTTGTTCCAGGGAGTTTTCCCATGTAAGAATGGGTCTTCCTACTTTACGTTTCTTTTCTTTATATGCTCTTGCTGCGCGTAATATGTGCGGTGTGTCGCGTCTCAATATGTGTCCGAGGTAGGCAATCCTTCTCACTTTTATTACTTTAGTTATAGTTTTTCCATCGAGCACTTCTTTGATTTTTTTGCCTTTAGGGCTTTCTTTGGAAATAGCTAGGAGGTCTCTGAGGATATGTCGTTCATAGCGGCGTAGGCGTGATCTATTGGCTTTGGTAAGGGACGTCACATTGAGGCCGTAGGTCATGGTGGGTCTTATTACCATTTTTTACAAAAGACTTGTGATTTTCCATACCAGTTGGTTTTCATTTATGAATGGGGATATAATTTTTGTGTTCCTGGCCGCTATTTCGCATCTCTTTTTTACTGAAGCTCGCCTGTCGTGTTTGGCTGTTATGTACGTACCTAGGTATTTAATTTCTTTAACGGGGGTATTGGTTATTCCACCTAGTGAGACGGGAGAATAAATGGTGTTCGGGGAGAGTGGGTCGCGTATTACAAGTTTCGTTTTAGTTTTATTTATGATAAGACCTACTGTATGGAGGAGGTTTTTTAGTTTGGTAATTATTCTGTTAAGTACAGTTATGTCGGTGCCAACAATGATGAGATCGTCCGCGAATGAGAGAATAAGAGGCAGCGTGATTTGATGGTCTTGATCCAGTGTAACGTCTTCTTCTTCTTCCTCGAGGGTACGTAGTACGTCGTCCATCAGCAGTGTAAAAAGCCTGGCAGCCTTGTTTAACGAAACAAGGCTGCCCGCTTTCCCCCAGGCTTTTTACACTGCTGATGGACGACGTACTACCTTTTCCCTTACTAAATTAGTGTGTAGATTACATTACATCATACATTACATAATTCCGCCCTTGTATGTCTTGTCCTTGTTTTATGTATTGTACTTTGTTTTTTCATAATAAAGAGTTTACAAACAAAGAAACAAACGAACATTATACTCGTACCATTTTTCAAATAAATGACAATAATTTTTTGACTCTCTGAAATGGTTCATCCGATGATCGATTTATATGGAGAGTTCAAAAAACTTTGACGTTTATTTAAAAAGTGGTGAAAAGTGGCAGTTGTCCGAATTGACTCGATGACTAACCCTGATTATCTTTATTTCCACCATTTAAAAAATCACCTTGTATAAAATTCCCTCTAATCATCATAATCAATCTTCCGGTTCAACGAAATTTAATCTGTAATAATATGTAAATATTAGACATTTGAATCATTTTAGAATATATATGGTCTTTACTCGAAAAGAACAGATATAATTACAGAATTTGTAACCTCGTAAATGGGCCGCAGTTTCTCGGAAACACCGCTTGGTTTTGCGATCGATATAATTACCTAAGTAGGCAATGTAGGCTGAAATTTTGCAGAGCTAACTGTATATCTAATTAAATGGAGAAGGCAATTAAACAGATCACTAGGTTTTCATAATTATACCTAGAATTTATCTACCTACTATTTCTACCTGCGAAACTAGATTGGATTTATTTTGGTAATTATAGTTGATTACTAGTCTCGGTCGTATCACAAGTCCTGACACCTTTTTAAAATTAGGTTTAAAGATACTTTATTCTCATAAAGACAAAGTCACTTACATGAGAACTTAATAATAGTTAATTATACAAATCTGCACAATATGGTATAATTAGCATTCGCCTTCTTAAAATATATATATATATATATATATATATATATATATATATTTATTTATTTATTTATTTATTTATATTTATATATTAATTTTAGTTTGCAAAGTCATTCTTAACATCTTTATTTAGATAATAAAGTATAGTCTTCCAGTATATGCTTGTAAAGTTTACTTTTAAATATGTTGAATGACTCCGCATTTTTTACATGTGATGGTAGTTTGTTGTACAGTCGTGCCCCCTCAAAACTAAACATTGTTTTGCCGTAGTTAGTTTTGACATGTCTTTACTATAAAAAAATAAAAAAATTCATGCTTTGTGTAGAGCATACGATTAGCTGTCTTTTGATAAGGTAAGCGTGTTCATAAAATAAACTATGAGAACGGAAAGTTTGAAAAATTTATTCGTTATGGGTGGAAGAGCAAAACTATATATATATATATATATATATATATATATATATATATATATATATATATATATATTTTAATTTTACGTTCTTTTGGATTCCTCGGCGGGACTTTCGCATGTCTTATTAGGTAGCTAAATGTCTTATTAGGTAGTTATACATCCACCAAAAACACCCTTGACTGCGCCCGATCCATCAACACGATATCAGGTCTATTATGATCAATAGACCTATCCGTGATGATGTCTCGGTCCCAGTAGAGCTTGGCGCGGTCGTTTTCGAGAACTGACTCCGGTGTGTACTTGTAATATGGCAACCGCCGAACTATGAAGCCATTACTTTAGAGCGATCTCTTGATGAAGGATCCTGGCTGCTTGGTTATGTCTATGCAGATACTCAGTGTTACAAAGAATCGAACAACCGGAGGTTATATGGTGCAGGGTCTCACCTGGCTGACGGCACAACCGACATACGTCCAAGGTACAGTCTTTCATTATGAACCTCCTGTAGTTGTTCGTTTTTATAACCTGATCTTGTATTGCACAGACAAAACCCTCGGTCTCTGCAAAGAGGTCTCCGAAGCGCAGCCAGTGCACGGAAGCCTTCTGATCTACGAAGGATCTGTAGAGAGCCTTAAAAAACCTTCCGTGCAGCTCTTTCTCTTTCCATATGGCTTCCCGCTCAACAGTGCTAAGCACAACCGGCGCTTGCCAGTTCTCTTGGGCCATGGAAAGAGGGGTTAGTCCTTTATCACATGCTATGACCACTCTATGCAAATCACTATCAACTTTCGCCTGAAAATAGCATCGGAAGCTGCATATTTCCCGGTTGTGCATTTGTTTTACACTAAGAAGGCCACGACCGCCATTCTTCCGCGGAATATACACCCTCATCACTGACAACCTCGGGTGATGCATCCTGTGGAATGTCATAGTAGTGCGGACCTTCCGATCCAGGGTATCCAATTCAGTCTGAGTCCATCTGAGTATGCCGAAGGTGTACAGGAGAACGGGGATGACCCAAGCATTAAATGCTCGTATCTTGTTAACGCCCGACAAATAGCTATCCAAAACTTTTGTCAGGCGCTCTCAAAATACGCGACATACCGCCTGCCTCATACACCGTCTCGCTGACACCAATACTCTGCAACATACCCAGATACCGGTATGTCTCAGTCTCAGAAAGGGTACGAATGTTCATGGAGTCACTATCGACTCCATTCGAATGCACAACCTTACCCCTTTCAACATGAACGATCGCACACTTGTCCACCCCTAGCTCCATATTGATGGAGCTGCTGAAATTACAAGTAATTCTCAACAGCTCCCCCAACCGTGTCGCATTTGGAGCGAACAACTTGAGATCATCCATGTACAAGAGGTGCGTCATGCGTAGGCCACCTCTCTGAAACTGAAATCCCGTCCCTGACTTCTCAAGCAGAAAGCTGAGTGGATTAAGGGACAGGCAAAACCAAAGTGGACTCAGACAGTCACCCTGAAATATACTCCTCTTTATCCTAATCCGGTCTTCCGCATTCGACAGCTGCTGACCATGGAGACTAAGGATCGTACTCCATTGCCCTATACATGCACCGAGGAAGTCTCTAACTGTTCTGTCAATCTTGTACAGCTCGAGAACTCTCTTTAACCATGAATGGGGAACCGAGTCGAAAGCCTTCTTATAATCAATCCAGGCATCGGAGAAATTGCGTCGATTGCGATTCACCAATTTGCCCACGACCACATCGATCAGGAGCAGCTCCTTCGTACCGCGACTGCCGCCCCTACATCCATTCTGAGTTACAGCCATGATGTTATTCGCCTCTATGAAGGTGTCTATCTTGGCCTTCAGAATGGATGTAAGTGTCTTGTATGTTGTGGAAAGACACGTAATGGGGCGGTACTGGCTAGAGTCAGCGGTAATATGCGGTATTATTATTATTACATCAGACTGGACTGGAAACCGTTCATAAAATTAAGGAAGCATTAAGACAGACACGTAACTGGTCTGTCGAGGATCTGCGTCAATATGTTAGCGTTCCTCATACTACTGCGCAAAGAGTTATATCGGAAGATTTGTAGTTGATGAGTAAGTTAGCCCCATAGGTTCCATAGAGACTGAATTATATTCAAACTTAATTTCGACTTGAAGTTGCGTGTAATTTTTTTTTTTTGTGGAGACGAATCTTGATAGTGCAAGAGACTACTGATTAATTTTATATATATATATATATTTTAATCATTTACACAAATAAAAAAATATAAAAAAAATATGTGAAAACTTGTGGTACGACCGATATTTACAAAACAAAAACAAATCACACAAAATACATTAGTACAATATTATATATGTCGTGGCCTGATCGTACAATTGGTCAGAATATGAAATGACTGGCCATATCGTCGAGGAACACGCACAAAACAGAGTCAACGGAGGCTTCGCGGAGCTGTTTTGTACGGTTACTCCAGTAACCTAACCTAATTTGGTTTTTCTCAGAGCTCCTCAACGATATTTTATGATCTGACCAATTTCTACGACCACGACAATTCATATACTTGTGTGAATAACGTTAAAGTATAAAACTTATCCCTTATAATATTTGACGACTAAATCAGCAGTTTTATCATTCTAGAAACGAAGGGCTGTATAAACAATTTCCGGAAAACGGTTTTTGTGTAACCTTCGACGGTTTTTTCGACAGTCGCAGCCGGTTAATTTCCTCGGGGACTGTTTAACAGCCGCCCCGGGCGCGCTCCTATTAACGAACGCTATCACTGCTATAAACTGCGGCTGCTGGCTGGTGAATCCATGCCGTGACGAAATGGAACGCTTTGACTTTTCTCAAGTACTACCTACTAACTATGCCAAAACGTAAAGTTAAAAAGTTTAAGAACGCAGCGTCCTTGTGCGACAAAAACACGTTCGATACATATGTTCAATTTTATTATAATATTTACAAATATAAACCATATTTATTTCTGGTTTTTTTTCTTGTAAATATACCTACTTTTTATAATAGACGTCGGCAGTACAAGGATTTCTTCGAATGAGCTTTGTCGTACACGAGACTTTGTTTTTATGAATTACAGGAATGTCATTAGCAGTCTGTGCTAGTTTAGGTATATAAGTATACATTACGTTGGCATTGTGCAGACACTTTTTAACAAATGAGATGTGTTCCTTTTATTTTGTTCCTGATGTCCTTTATCCCTAAAGCTGCATGAAAATTAATTGAAGAATTTTTTCACTGACATTTGATTTGGATGTTGCTATGGGTTTCTTCAGGAAAAGTTACTCAATGCCTCTTCGTTTAATCCCGTTTTAACTTACAGAAATACCTAATAATACGATACCACATACAATAGGGTAATAAAACCAAACTTTTTATTGCAATCCCTGTTTAGTCTTAACTAACATATTGTTTTTAGTATTAGAGTGCAGTATATAGAAATAATGCATAATTGAATTCCTCTGTCATGACAAAATTATTACGCAATCCTGAAATGTAAAATCGTTTGTTTGTTTCTAAACTCTTTATTGCATACCTGCCTGAAACTAGTAAAAATAAAATAATAAATAAATAATGTAATAAATTAAAATTAAAACAAATGCAGCAAGGCGGAGTACGCCCTTTCGTGTCTTGTCTGTGTAAAGATATATTTTTTTAATTATATCAGTGGGGTTTAATTATGTCTACAGGTACCAAAACATTTTATTTTGGAATTTTCGTCTATCGCATGTAAAGATTGTGCGCGTATATGATGACATCAGTGGACATCATAATCTTGATCCCTGTGACAATCGACAGGAATCCGAGGGATGCCTTTGATTTTCTATAATTATCTATCTATTAATTACAAATTGATCATCTGTTTTGCCATGTTTTGCCATTTTTGTATGGAGAGACTACATTTTTTTTGCGATTTGAGCAAAGTTGTAAAACTAAAGTTGTTCAGTACGATGAGTAGAATCCCCAGTTAACGGGTCCTACTCCAATTTTGTTACACCCTGTATATTTAAAAATTAAGGAGTTAGGTTAAGGAGTTATTATACTATGAAAGACACTCCAACTTCCACGAAGTGTGGCGGAAATGAGCGAGGGACAAAAAGCTTTGGGAGTCTGGTTATTACAATTTAAAATTTGGGTATTTTGCCACATAATGCGGCCCGCGTAATCAAATATGAACGCACAGTTGCTTGGCGTGCGAGTGCGAGGTCGTCTTTTTACTGTTCGCGCGCAATATGTTACGCCATATTATTTACTGCGGACTATAAATCCACTTTTATGGGTGTCTTTCTCAGGAGAAAAACAGCGAAATCGCCACATCGGTACCGGGATCGAGAATATTCTTCGTACTGTTTTATTTATTCGCCACAATCACCTCACTCCATAACACCTTTTATTGGTATTTAGTAGGGAGATTTCCTGAACATAAACATGTAAATAAACGCGATTCGTACGACACAAGCTCGTGTTGATTGCTTGCGCTGTTTGTTAATGTGAAACGTGGAAATGTAGATGAGTTGGACGTAAAATTTAATTTTGATACTGTACCGTAATAATTGCATTTCCGTAAAAATTACCACATAAAATTAATGGATTTGATCTAAACAAAAGCAAAAAGTCCTTGCGAGAAATGAATGCTAAATGCTAATGCTAACGCTACATAATGGTGTCGATTCGGTTTTCACGATTAAACGTATTTGACACAACTAAACTTAATTTAAGTGTTTTGTCTTTTTCTCTCTGTATCGAAAAGACAAGGATAGGGTGCTTAAATTTAGTTCAGTCCTGTCAAATAACTTTAATCGTAAAAACCGAATCGACACCCATGTATGTATTATGACTGCCATCAATGGACGTGAAATTTAGAATACTCTTATTTAGTATTTGGTTTAAAATTATGTATTTACAACAATTATCTTTAACATTTAGCATTCGTAAGGTGAAGGTGTTATGCGCTTGAGTACCTCGTAGTTCTGACTAGAGTGTCGGCAGTTATTCCATAGGTTTATTGCCAATCATTATTTTAATCACATTACAGTGCATTTAAAATTAATACATGAATTCAAATCACAGACACAATTGTCTCGATTCGGTTTTCACGATTAAACGTATTTGACAGAACTAAACTTAATTTAAGTGTTTTGTCTTTTTCTCTCTGTATCGAAAAGACAAGGATATGATGCTTAAATTTAGTTTAGTGCTGTCAAATAAGTTTAATCGTAAAAACCAAATCGACACCAATAGAGTACTTACTACATCTACAATTAATTACGAAATATTTAAACTAAGGTCTTTAACCAATGTGTGTTGCCAGTGATGACATATGGAACCGAAACATGGTCGCTTACTATGGGCCTCATAAGAAGGCTCAAGGTCACCCAAAGGGCGATGGAACGTGCTATGTTTGGAGTTTCCCTACATGATCAAATCAGAAATGAGGAGATACGTAGGAGATCCAAAGTTACCGACATAACTCACAGAATCGCTAAACTGAAGTGGCAGTAGGCGGGGCACATAGCTTATAGAACAGATGGCCGTTGGGGCATTAAAGTTCTCGAGTGGCGACCGCTCACCGGAAAACGCAGTGTAGGCAGGCCACCCACTCAGTAGACCGATGACCTGGTAAAGGTTGCGGGAAGCCGCTGGATGCGGGCAGCGCAGGACCGGTCAGTGTGGAAATCCTTGGGGGAGGCCTTTGTCCAGTAGTGGACGTCCTTCGCCTGAGGATGATTTAAACGAGATAGTTCCGATATACGAGATAGGGTTCCGTACCTCAAAAGGAAAAAAGGAACCCTTATAGGATCACTTTGTTGTCCGTCCGTCTGTCTGTCCGTCTGTCTGTCAAGACCCGTTTTCTCAGGAACGCGTAGACGTATCAAGTTGAAATTTATATCAAATACTCAGGCCTGCAATCCCTTGAAGCTGTGAAAAAAATCAAACTCGCCATGGCATGATGTCATAGTTCGCTATATCAAACATTTTTAGAATAAATTGCCGTTACTGACATTCGATAAAGAGTAACTCAGATGACTAGCATCAATAAGTTGGCACACGCGCCACACGCGATGATTTGTGATAAAGGACAATGGGTAAGAACGTACCCAAACACAAAGTGAATTGTAGCATTATGAACTATGTCGGTATGAATTGGTCTAATGGAGTAGTTTAATTTATCCTAAGAGCGCTTGTCTAAATTCACTTGGAGAAAAAACCTGGTTTCTGATACATTCCTGGAACGAATATTTAATTATTACGAAAATCTGTTCATCTTTCAACTTTTTTTCTCCAGCTACAGTGCATTGAGTACGTTACCTATACAAAACTATCCATCTCCTTTCAAGAGACTGAGGCAATTCAGATGTTACAATTTTTATGCGCATGCTTGCATTCAAATTCGAGTACGGACGCTGTATTAATTCCTTATTTATACTTACTCTAATGTTCCATTGACTAGTTCTGTCCAGACTGCGATTTAATAATGATAGGGTTCATTTGAGGCCACAACAAAATGGCAAAAAACAAATCTATTAAGTTACTAGAACAATATCTCTTTGAAAGAAAATACTATCTAAACCATCTTTCAAAATGGCAAATAGTTAATGAGTCGTCAGTTCCTGAATTTTAATTAATCAAGAATTAGCATATTTATTCAAATTACAAAGCATCACATCAGTTTATACTGTTTTGTTGTCTGTTTGCCGATAAAACAAGTCGCTTTGTCATGCCTAGCGAATTATACAAGAAAATCATGAAGCGAAGTGAAAACCGCCGTAATTTGCATTTTATTGGAATACACTTCGCAAACGAGAGGTTTTCGCCATATTTTTTCTTTTTTTAGAGACCACAGCACGAGAGTTCAAACATTTTAGTGCATGAGTCAAGCAAAAAAAATGGACCCTACTTCGAACAGTTGTAGAGGTAACTATTTAAAACAACTATTTTACTATCTATAGACAAATTAGCAAAAATAATCAAAAAGGGCCATGTAATTTTATATTTTTAAAATTGTAATATATATAATATATTTTATACTCTTATTTCATAAAGGCAGTCGTGATATCCAATTTAAATTTTAGATAGCTATCATAATGTACTCAATTTGCGATGTGGTTTACGACCAACTGCGCCAGCGCTGCACACACAATTGTAAAGACCTAAACATTATACAATAAACCCAGTATTTAAACAACATGTGGAATAAGAGAACTAACGGCACTTCGCATTCTAAAATTATTCTAGCTGTTTAGGCTACAGACTGAGTCAAAAACCAGACATACAAAAAGAAAATAAAAATATCACCCTCTTTTTCGGACAATCGCCTGTGTGAATAATAATCAATAAATAATAATCAAGGTATATTTTCAGAATATTTTGAAACGCGTCCTTATTTTAACATCAACAAAAGGCCCACGAACATATTAAGCCAAGTTTAAATGGAATATAAATAATGTCGTGCACGCCGTGACCATCCAGATGTCACAACCATTGGAAAGACACACAGACTACTAAGCAGATACTTTACAGATAGTGGTCCCATATTCACTATTTAGGGTTACAGGGAAAAGAAGCCAGAATTTGTCGCATAACGAGGACATGTTTTCTTCATCATCATCATCATCATCAGCCGAAAGACGTCCACTGCTGGACAAAGGCCTTCCCCAAAGATTTCCACACGAACCGGTCCTGTGCTGCTCACATCCAGCGGCTTCCCGCAACCTTCACCAGGTCGTCGGTCCACCGAGTCGGAGGCCTGCCCACACTGCGTCTTCCGATGTTTTCTTAAATGATTACAAATAAAAATAAAAATTTAACCACTTCCTAAAGTAAACGTTTCATAATTTGAAAATCACTAAACAGATTTTTTAAATGTCTTTATAAAGATTTGATTGCGTTCTGTAAAACGGCGGCGTTAACTGACAATGATTAGATTAGATTAATTTCAAGTTATAAAATACTTATTTAAAAAATGTAAAAGGATACTATGATGCTGCTGAGGATGTGTTGCCCAATTGAATCTGGAACCGGAGCAAGCGTCTACGCTAAGGACTGTCATGCAAGTTACAGCTTAGGGCAATATGCAACTGTCTTTCAAGCGGAGACATACGCTATTATTGCTTGCGCATAGGAGATATAGACAGACACGTCAAAGACAAAACTCTCTATATACTCAGTGACAGACAAGCTGCACTCAAGACTAAATAAGGTGTGTCAAAATCCTGAATAAGGTGGGACGTGACAACAGATTGCACCAGGTCTGGGTACCAGCGCACGTGGGAGTGGAGGGCAATGAGGAGGCGGATAAACTGGCAAGAATGGGATCACATGCCAGGATGCATGGACCAGAACCTCGGATCGGGCTCCCCAAGAGTACGGTAACGAAGGCATTAAAGTCACAGGCGGATGTAAGACACAGAGTAGCATGGCAGTCCCTGGAACGCCTTCATCGGCCATCAACTCAAAAATCTTCATCGGTGAAGTAACGCAACATGCGACGCAAAAAAGTCCATTTGAAATTTGAAGGAGTTACTCGGGGGTTATCCTGTACTTGATTCTGAGTAACCCCTTAAAATTTCAAATGCATTTTTTTGAAAACAACTTTCCCTAAGAAACTCATAGTCAAATAGCAAAAAAATTTAGGACTCTCCATACAAATCGATCAACTGACCGGCCAAATTAGACCAGCCAAATAAGCCTTTTTGGATGCCCTGTGTATTCTCGAGGGAATTTCTTATTTAAATCTACTTCTTCTTTTCTCTTTGCCATTCTGCTACAGTAAAGTGTGATTTTGCCAACGTCAAATGAAAAGAGATAAGCGAATATTTGGGAGAATCTTCAATATAATAATGGCGAAACGCCAATGTCAAGTGAATGTCACGGCTCTGGGCACTTAAACCGCTCCACGTGGTGGTTTGCTGCTGGAACTTGGAAAACGGGGCTAATCTTTTTCTTATGAATGAATAAATGTTTTTTTTTTTTATGTGATAAGGAAGGCAAACGAGCAAGTGGGTCACCTGATGGTAAGTGATCACCACTGCCCATAGACACCTGCAACCCCGGAGGGGATTGCAGATGCGTTGCCAACCTAGAGGGCTAAGATGAAATGCCTCTTGTGCCTGTAATTTCCTCGGCTGTCTTACTCTCCACACCGGAACACAACAGTGCAAGCACTGCTGCTTAGCGGCAGGATTAGCGAGTAAGATGGTGGTAGCGATCCGGACGGACCTCGCACAAGGCCCTACCACCCGCACCTGCACCACCTTATTTGCAGAGATATGATAATAAGGTAGTATAAATATATAACAATGTTTATGCACGATTCTACAAGCTATGACATGCAAAATTTGTTTTAGTACAGCATCATTTATCATTAAATTATAGCAATTTAAATTATAATACTCATATCATATTTGAAAAGCATCATTATTATCGCTTATCTCGGAATCTGAATCACAGATATTTCTCCATCACAAAACGTTGAAACTGTTCTAAAACGGTAATAATTGTAAAATTAACTTAACAGAGTAACGTGTGATCGCTGTGTGCTCGGTACAGAGTCCCGAAAACCAACCTCATTTATTTGTATCTACAGGACAAAATGTAGCCTACGTCACTTCCCTAAATTATCTCTGTGTAAAAATCATGTCTATCCGTTGCTTTGGACAAACAAACATACATACCCACTTAACATTTTATAATATTATAGTTACCTATTTATAGAACTATTCCCTGAACTTCGAAACTACGTTAGCAAGCGAAGCCGTGGGAAAAACTTCTTATTAGAGAATTGTAAAATTTTCCTCACACCTACACCGTTTAAGATTGCTCCTTGGGCGAAACGGGTACATTTTTTATGTACAACTAACCTAATCCTCGGAATATTATGCTGGTGTATTTTTGTGCTACAAGAGTAAAAATCGAGGCTCAATGTAGAACCAACTTCGTGGTTAAATTCGACCGCTGTGGGTGTCGGAAAATAACTTAATAGAATTCACGTTTGTGTTAGGTACGCGTATAATGGAAAATAAAATAATATTCTGATATGCCGTATTTCCAGTTCCGGCCTTGATGTATTTATGAGATATGGGAAGGAACACTTGCCGTAGCAGTGGGAACGCTGTTTGTTATTCAAAAGTCTCAAGTTACGGTGAGTGTATGGAAATGTGCCATTGCTTGACCGCGATAGGTAGTTGCCATACTACCTAAGCTGTGAATCGGTTGATAACAAACCGTTACCCTACCTAAAGCATACGATTTCGATTGTTACTCGTTCAAATCTTTATCTAGTGTGGTTGGGTCAGCGGCTATCTTCTTGCTAATGGGTCCCCAGGCACCCAACGCAGCCCTACGGAGCAATAGCTAACTGCCCTTTAGGGAGCCATTTAATTATGAATCTTGTGAGCTACTGCCGATCGGATAATTTCGCATTTATGACACAGCTTCATGGCACACCACATACACACTTGTAAATTGTTCATTTGAGACGTTTTATTTTTTAAATAATACCAAATCTATGTATAAACTCTTTTTTACTCACAATTAGCAAGCCCTTTGCACCCTCTTTTTCGGACAATCGCCTGTGTGAATAATAATCAATAAATAATAATCAGGGTATATTTTCAGAATATTTTGAAACGCGTCCTTATTTTAACATCAACAAAAGGCCCACGAACATATTAAGCCAAGTTTAAATAGAATATAAATAATGTCGTGCACGCCGTGACCATCCAGATGTCACAACCATTGGAAAGACACACAGACTACTAAGCAGATACTTTACAGATAGTGGTCCCATATTCACTAATTAGGGTTACAGGGATAAGAAGCCAGAATTTGTCGCATAACGAGGACATGTTTTCTTCATCATCATCATCATCAGCCGAAAGACGTCCACTGCTGGACAAAGGCCTCCCCCAAAGATTTCCACACGAACCGGTCCTGTGCTGCTCACATCCAGCGGCTTCCCGCAACCTTCACCAGGTCGTCGGTCCACCGAGTCGGAGGCCTGCCCACACTGCGTCTTCCGATGTTTTCTAATGGGTCCCCAGGCACCCAACGCAGCCCTACGGAGCAATAGCTAACTGCCCTTTAGGGAGCCATTTAATTATGAATCTTGTAAATTGTTCATTTGAGACGTTTTATTTTTTAAATAATACCAAATCTATGTATAAACTCTTTTTTACTCACAATTAGCAAGCCCTTTGCACTAGGCAATTAAAAATATTTAACGTTAGAACAGGTAATTTTTTAGCAAATTTTTAAAAAAGAAGTGCTGTTGTAGGTTTTTGTTTTTATAAGTTACGCGATATCTTTGCTGGCTGCGAAACAATTCATTTATTTTCAACAATTTATTTATTTTCAATTGACGGCCCCCTGTTGGAAAGTGGCATATGTGCATCTGTAACCCCGGAAGGGTTAATTATCAGTAAGGGTTAAGATTTTTTTAATTTCCTACGATAGATTCCGGACGAGACAATCTGCTGTAAGGCATAAACCAGTAGCAAGAATATGTAATCCTTGAAATTTCAAGCGCAAATCATTGTAAATTAAGGTACCAAACCACACCGTTGATTTCCGAAAATTCCATCACTAGCAACTGCAACTATTCCAACAACAACTGCACTGTTCAAATTAATTCCCACGTATAAGACGAAACGTAAAAAAACATTTTCTTTTACCGCAGATACCGAGAATAACGTCGGTGATTCAATTCCGATAATGGAAAAAGTTTTGCAGGTGCGAGGCATTGAACATCCGCACCGCATCGCGCTGGCTGCCGGCTGATCACGCTACTCGCTGATGATATAAATAATACTAATATTGATTACTATTGGCATTTTCTTACGCGTTCCGTCCTAATGATAAATACGTTTATCTTTTCTTGTAATTGGGCAATCTTGGAAAATCAAATCTAATAATTCAGGATGAATCTGACATATTCAATGTAGATATTGTATTTTATGACTAGGAATCTAAACAAACACCTCGAAAATATATCAGTAGAATCTACTTGAAATTAAAGAATTATCCCCAACAGCAACTTACGTATATGTTTCCATTTAAGTTCGTTAGAAATTCGATTTGTAATTTTAGCAGACATGTATCACGAGTAGAGCAGAGGCATTGCAGAATAAAATGGAAGAGTTAAACGCAACGCAACTAGTGACAACGCTGTTGGCAATTAATTATTATGAATATGCTATTGGTATCCGCGGCTTCGCGCTGTGGTTTATTTTCCTGAAAGAGGCAAAACCAATTTCAATAGAAATGCTCTTTATTGAAAACATGTTATTATGAAAATCAACATATCAATGAATATCAACATCACCAACCTACGTATACGTGAAAATAGAAAAATAAGTCTGTTAAAATTATCATTATTAAAATTACTACTACGCCTTACTGTGGCAGGTAAAATATCGTGTAAAGTTTATTTCTGAAAACACATTTAGTTACCTTATTTATTATATGTATTGGAGACTGAATAAACTACTATCCAAATTTTAGATATCCCTTTTGTAATAAATAAGAAATAGTCATCATCTAAAATATTACACATTGTTTACCCAACTGCCTCAGAAGGAGAGTTATGTTTTGGTGTTATAAACGCGAGGTATCGTCATTTATACATTTGAAGCGGTTAATATTTTAAATAAATAGCTTATTACGTCTTGTTTAAAACTAGTTAATGCTGCTACAACTCCCATCTTCATTATTGCACCTACCAAATATTGCAGTGTTCCTAAAGACATTATTCTACCGCCTGCACAGCAGTTCTGCCTTCACTGAGTCGGATCGTGGAAGGGTCTTGATCAAATTATGTAATGGAAGTACCTAAACTGCGCAATTACCTAAGATACTCTGACTAAATTATCTCACCCGCCCACTTAGTCAATTATTGTTCACTGTTGTACCCAAATAATTATATTTCACAAGATAAACGCTTAGGTCGTCGTCAGTGAGTGAGTGAGCGGTATCTTTGTTTCTTAAATGACTTGGTACGTCTTTCCTTAGGTGCTAATTTATCAGCTGATTCGTCAGACAGATGAATTATTAAAAACAAAACTCTATTGATGATCAATAGAGTTTTGTTTTTAATAACTCATCTGTCCGGCTCGAGTTGTTTTTAAAAGGAAAAGAAGGGTTGATCCATAACTTCAGTATGTAAAAAGGAGTGGTAAAAATACTTTAAGGCGAAGTTGCACCAAGCTACTGCATAGTGATTTGCGCAGTGTTAAACGATCGGCGATTGGATAATGTACGATCGTATGAAGTATAATCAAAAATAGGTAATTTTTTTTTCAGATATGAAATTCCTATAGTTTTACGTCATTAGTGGTCAGAAAAACGTCATTTTGGTACAAAAGCGCCTTAAAAACTTGAGGTATTATGGGAAGGGACCCATTTCTCATTAGCGGGGACGATATGGTTTGTTAACAAATACTATATGATGGGTTTCTGTTCGTAATCCCTACCATCCTATTTTTTGAATTGCAATGCTGAAATTGTAAAAAAACTCATGAAACTGTAAAAAAAAGCAAATAATATTTATTTCACACAATGACGGTGCAAAAATAATTGACAAATGGTTTCCTTGAACTTATTTGTTATTTTTATTTTATTTTGAGAAAGCATCGAAACGTGAATGTTGGTTTTTATGGTGTTTTCAATACTGTTTCAAACAATGCTACGTGATTAATTGAAGCATTTCAATTTTTCACACTTAGAATTTCATCCTTGGAGAAGGTTGATCAGTGTGCTGAGTAAAAGCCCCCCCCCCACTTCAAACTTCCGGGTGAAATCATTCTACCCCATGTAGATATAAATGGAACCCCCACTGCAGGCGCACCGAACAGGTCTCTTCCCATACCTCGGGAAGTTAGGCCATACTCCACGCACAGGGGCCTAGTTCGGATTGGTGGAGGTTGTGTTTACCTAGAACGATATTTTTTCGTTAACAAAGATATATTTGTTGTAATTTTATTTTATTTTATTTATTTTATTTTAACGTTTATTTTCAGGCAACTTAGGGCCCATAGATATATAGAAACTCATACAATAAATTAACTTAAATACTATAAATACATACAATTTAAATTATTCAATAAAACATAACATTAGTTTGCACGAGCTGTCGGTAGTGCTGCGTCGGTAGTAGTGGTCAGCAGGCTCCCTCGGAATTTGCGGAACACCACACCCTTCGGCCAAAACTCCTCCTTGGTGAAGAAGTCCAGCTGTTCTGACGGGACTCGCACCACAAACGACTTAAAGTTGACGTTGTGGCGCGATTCCAGCGGCATTACCCTCAAGGTTGTAATGTATAAATGTTTAACAGTAGTATATCCCTCACATTGGTTTGTCTCTCCCGCTATCACGTGGGTCACGTGTTACCTACGAACGTGGTATCAGGTGTACATGTTTGTACGTTATATACCGATGTTGTCTACCTTACATGCGAGAATATTATACAGCCTAATGTAATAAAAACTTCTAAGTGTCCTTACTAATACTATAAATCAGTGTTCGCATGATATATTATATCAATTGATATATATCGGATATATATCATGATATATACAGGGTGTAAGGGACAGGTTTCCGAAAACTTTAAGGGCTTGCTCAGTAGACGAAACTGAACAACTTTCCACAAGAATTTTTTTCAGGAAACGAAAAAAAAATCGGCTTCTCCATACAAAATTATAAACTTGATTGGACAGTTTGTATGGAGAAGCCGATTTTTTTTTCGTTTCCTGAAAAAAATTCTTGTGGAAAGTTGTTTAGTTTGGTCTACTGAGCAAGCCCTTAAATTTTTCGGAAACCTGTCCCTTACACCCTTTATATCAATTGAAATTTATGTTTGATGTATATTATATAAATATTTATATTTTCCTATCTTCTAAAAGCTGATTCTTAAGAATGAAAGTGCCAAATCCAAAGAATAAAGATATGATTATAGCAATAATAAATAAATGAGTTTAATTTAAAACTATCTTCAAATTAGCAAAAATAAAATATTCTTTTTAGATTCAGTTATTTCAAAAAAACATATCAGAGTATAAAATTTGAATGTTATTTGATAAACATCTTCAAATTATCAAACATATACCTACATTTTAAATTCAGCTATTTCGAAAAAAACGTATTAGAGTAAGAAATAGAAATTAGTATGTAATTTTGATAAATATCAAAAATATCGAAAATATCGGATATAATATATCAAAAATTATGATATTTTGATATTTATTACAAATATCGCATATTTACGAACCTTGCTATAAATGCGAAAGTGAGTTCTTTGTCTTAATTTCACGTCACTTTGGAGCAACAGATCGACATGTTTTTTTTTTTCAAAGAGATAGTTGACGGATGGGATGTGACATAGGCTACAATTTATCCTGTAAAAATATCTAATTCCCTCGGGAATCACACTAGCAACACAAAATTTATGCAATTTTAGAAAGCAACGCTATTGATTGCTATGATAAGTAGGTATTCAACCAATTTCATAGAAGTTGTGCAAAGATTTAGATTGAGGGCGGGAAGCGACCTAGATCCTTTAAAGCTAATTTCCTTACTCGCGCGCCGCTTGTGGTTCGCGCACTGCACACTCAACGACAGCCGTAAAGACATCCACACAAGCTGAGCCGCGCGCAAATACTAGTGCGTATATAAAAAGCATACCTACATACCATTTTGAAGAGGCTTTCTTGAGAATTATGCTCGCATTGCATTTTGGGCTTTTGGGTTGTCTCTTAAATCTAAAACAGGTTTATTTGACTAAGATTGTAAATAAATAATAGTATTGTGGAAAAAACTAAAACCATTGCATAACGTGTCGTCTATCCACTTTTTTAATTCTCTTCTTGTTAATGAACAATAGCTTTAACTCAGTAATTACTTAGTTGCAGCGTTTGCCGACAGTAAATACCTTTTATACGTGAATCGTATGATTAAAAATTAATGAAAAGAAACTAGATGCATATTAGTAATGCATTAAAAAGGCATCAACATTTTATCGGCGACGCACGGTGGAAAACTCATTCGGTGCGGGAAATCAGGGGTAAAATTGTTTCCCCGGCGACGTTCGCGCCCGTATGGCACGCCATGCCCCGCTCGCCCCAACAATTTAAGCACCTGAGCGTTAGCTGCTTTTATTTTTAGATAATATTTTATTTATCGTATCGAATTCTAATCAGGGTTGCTGTAGGGGATTTAGATAATAAAGAAACGACTGCAACTCCAGTTTTGTAAAAACTTACAATTGTCTTTGTTAAGTAACGTTCATTTAATTTTTTGTAGGTTTCCAAAAAAAAGCAATGTTTTCGAGTATAATAGCTAAGTAGAACAAGTGTTTTAACGCTTATATCTTATTACTATATTATAACTGAAAAACAGAACCTTAAGCTTAATTTGTTCCTCGGGAATCAAGGCGTAGAACCGTTTTAGCTGTACATAGTAAAAATAAATGGACGTGCATATGGCAAACATTACCCTCCATTGAGTCAGTAATCGAGAAGAAATCAAAGTCCGTCGTACTCTCTCTACCTGCCTTTCACATGTTTATTTTAATAATATTATAATATTAATAATACAGATATAATAATAATTGTGTAGTCCGAGGGTCACCTGCCTAGTGGGGACTAGGTGTAACACCATATAAAAGCTCTTGGAAAACTTAACACCTTTATTTGGCCCTGACAAGCAACAAACTACACTGACATACAAAAATAACTATCAAAAAATATAAAAACTTATAAAATATACAGCGTCCTCGGCTGCTAACGACAATAATAATACTTATAATAATTTAAGTATTCAGTAATAATATGAAATATCCGAGACAAATCACACACGGCCGTCGGCCATCTGACCTTAAACTAGGACTCCCTGTACTATAACCAGTGTACAGTAACCAGAGATGGATATACATTAATAAATAATAAAAAACAAAGCAAGCACATTGCATCGGCTCATCACAGAAATATTTGCCCTGGGTGGGGATCGAGCCCATGACTCTCGGATCAGCAGTCAGCAGCGCTAACCACTGAGCCACCGAGTCAGTCATCTTCATCATAAGTTGATGATGTACTTCATTGTAAAATAAAATAAATAAAGTTTTGTCAATTGTATCGCTCTGCAGAAGAGAGTGTAAGCTTAAAATTACGCAGTGGCTACTAAACCTAACGTATGAAGAGACAGAGAAACTTATTTCTATAATCGTATAATACAGAAATGATGCAATTAAATATCTTTACCATTACCAACTTAAAATTACATTCCATAAAACACATAGAACCACATAAACACACACATACAAAAACACACATGCACACATACAAACACACACACACACACACACACACACACACACACACACACACACACGCACACGAACATACTATGTCTAAGCACTATATGTCTCAAAAATGTTTATTAGATTTATTGTATTATTACTATCTTATGTTTAAACTATTTCATAAAATTAAACAAGATGCATGTCTTTTAGATTCTATTGAAAAAAAAAAAAATTATATTTTTGCTTCTGTTCCTAAAATTTATTTTTTAAGAGTCAGTAATGTATTTTCAACAAACTGATTTGATCACCATAGTAAGGCGCAAGTCCGTGGAGAGGCCGTGGCTGACGCCCATAACACAAGTATACCTATACTTAGCATGGGCATTAGCTGCAAATTTATCAAGCTGACGTAAGAGCCAACCAATAAAATTGTATAGTTTATAGTAATTGATCTATTTTTGTACTCTTAATTTTTATGAATAAATTATTATTATTATTATTATTATATATATAAGTACATCGGTTAACTCTAAAATAAAACGAAATATTTTTGTATGTATGTCGTGTAATGGCAAACACATTGTGAAATAATAAATTTAATTTGTGGCGTAACCTTTTAAAAACAAAGGTAAAAAAAAGCAGCCCTTTTTGCGGACACATTATAATCAAATGTGAATGAATAAAAAGGCGGGTTAAAAAAATGGCAGCGGACGGCCACAATTAATAAAAGTCCTCGAATAAATCAAGGAGTATCTCGCGCGACCCAGCGGGGCATTGTAAAAGGTGTAGTCGCATTATACAGGGTGTAACAGAAAAGTGTGATAATACTTCAAGGTTGGCTTTTACCCATCAAACTGAACAACTTTTGTTCTACAACTTTGTTCAAATCGCAAATATTTTTTTGAACTTTTCATACAAATCGATCACCTGGCGAACCAAGTTTGTATGAAAAGTCCGAAAATTTCTTTGCGATTTCAACAAAGTTGTAGAACAAAAGTTGTTCAGTTTGATGGGTAAAAGCCAACCTTGAAGTATTATCACACCTTTCTGTTACACCCTGTATAACAAATATGTATATGTAAAATCCACTGACTCCTTTTAATTTACATCGCCAAGTTAAGTTCGAGTTGCCAATATGATAATTTTCAGCATGAAATAATTTTATGGGTATTGAAAAAACATTGTTTAGCTTGTTTATTTAATTATAAAATATATATAAATAAAGACTATAGAAAATATAATACAGGATATTGGAAACTTAAGTACTTAAGAACCTGTAACAGATAAGCTTTCGCTATTCCATAACATACTTAACATTATGAGTTAATTCAGACTGTCTAATAACAATATAGATAGTATCAATGTGTATGTATGTATGTGTGTGTGTGTGTGTGTGTGTGTGTGTGTGTGTGTGTGTGTGTGGTGTGTGTGTGGTGTGTGTGTGTGTGTGTGTGTGATATACATATAAGGAGGGATATGCAAATACTAACTAATCTACAATAGACTGTAGCCTAAATAATCCTGAAGGCAAAAGAGTAGATATATAGGGATACCAAGATATCACCGTTTTTACCCCAGTGCGCCAGAAGGAGGGTTATGTTTTTCGAGTGTATGTATGTATGTATATATATTTCTTTGGCACGGTCTCTAGCCTAAACGGCTTGATGGATTTTAGAGAGTGACATAGGATACCTTTAAATGTAGTCAGGTATTTTTTTTAAATGGTTATTTATGGTTGACGTTTGTACTATACATCGTTGTCATTGTGACGCCAGTATGCCATAATACGGAAACACAACACCCTTCGACTTATAATTCCATTTTACACTTAAAGTACCATTGTATGTACTATCGTTTTTAGAACCTTCACCGGACTACGGATACGAGGGGTCGTCATCGAATAACTTTTCTAATTTCAGACTCTTTTTTAATTTTTTAAGTAGACGCTACCATTTTTTTAAATCGAGTTTTTTCTACCTATCACATAGTACCTACCACATGGAACTTTCATACTCAACGTTTCGGGAAGTGTTAAACCAAGCAAAAAGAAACGTAGCGTCCAAAAGTACTCGTTTAGTGGGAAATTTAGTGCAACGCCTAGTATGGGAACCGTTTTATTTTAGATCCGGCGCTCAAACTTGGCATAGTTGTTCCCTAGGCCGTTCTGAGTAGATTAAGCCCGGGAGCCACCGGGAGCCATCCACGGTTTGGTAGGGGGAGGGGGGGGGGGGGAAATTTTGTCTCTGCCGCGCTTCATTTTTGGGCTTATATCTCCAAAACTGTTGGTACTAGGGCAAGTGAGATATCATTTTCGTATGATTAAGGGATAAGGAATTCATTTCTGTAACAAAAAAATGACTTTCCATATATAAAAAAAAGAAATATTTGATAAAACGTTTAAAATATGGCTGCCTTTTTCCACATATGGGTCGATTAATTTTTAATCGTTTTTGATATTAGCATGAAAAAAATATATTCTGAAAGCCACACTTCTTAGAATTATAAAAATATAAATTTTATTAGAATAGCATAATAAATACTTAGTGAAAAAAAATATAATTTGATGCTCGACAAAGTAGCATAAAAAGCGCGGTTTTAGTATCTGTTGTTCGTAAGTAAATAAAATGAATCATCTAGGGCCTAAATGACTGTTAAGTAACATAGTATAAACAGGTACATAATATTATTATTTTAATATTTCTCGCACGCACAAAATATTTGTCACGTATAACAAAAAATATTTTTTCCTTATAAACGTATAAACGTATTTATACGGGAATTATGGTGGTTTACTATCTACCTGGTAAAGGTTGCAGGAAACCGCTGGATGCGAGCCGCACAGGACCGGTCGGTGTGGAAATCCTTGGGGGAGGCCTTTGTCCAGCAGTGGACGTCTTTCGGCTGATAGATATATAGATAGATAGACTATCTAACTTGCGTTGTATTATGGTGGTCTACTATGTAACTTGCGTGGTCACGTTGATCACCCAGGTTAACTGACTTCAGAAAAGGTCATACATAACCATAATGAGTTTGACTCGTATTGGCGCATTAATCTTGTAACCGTTTCCGTGCTTCGCAAGCCACGTAAAATTATTTTCATGACACCTGATGAAGCTTCGACCAGCGCATATACAACTCCAAACCCCCGAAAGCTTTCAGCTCGAGTTGCACAACCGCTTCGAATGCCTAGGTGAATGTGAAAATGTGGACGAATACAACGACAGGTTTGTGGAAATTGTCAAAACGGCTGGGAATAAGGCCTTCAAAACAAGACGTTAAAAAAACATATCGGATCTCGGACCTCACCAGCAAGCTCATGGAGGAAAACGGAGCGTGATTCTGAAATCCTCTGAAGACGCTTGCCAATATCGGTGACTAAACAGACAGATCTCCAAGCCCTTGACGCCAATTTAATAACAATCGTATTAAAGAGGCTATCGAGCGCAATAAAAGGTCAAAAGTATTGGCAAGGGATCTGTCTGCTGGTCAAAGCCAACTGACAAAGCTGAAGACCGAGCTGTTGAAAGAGGTTGAGAAGTTCTTCGGACAATTATAGACGATTACACGCTTACCTGTCAGTAATCTGGCTGAAGATCCGAGAGCCGGATTGATCTGACACTATACCGAAGATATCCCAGACGTCAGCCTGTGCGAGATTAGAATGGCTTTCAAGCAGCTTAAGAACAACAAGGCACCGGGTGATGACGGAATTGCGGCTGAGCTTCTGAAAACAGGTAGAGAACCGGTACTTATAGCTGTTTAGAAGGTATTCATTTCCGTCATTCTCGAGGGAAAACGCCTACAGCATGGCACAGAAGTGAGGGGGCGTTCTACTTCAAGAAGGGTGATAAGACTCTTCTGAAGAATTACAGACCCATCTCACTCCTGAGCCATGTCTATAAGCCATGTCGAGAGTCATTACGAATCGCCTCGCACGCAGGTTTGACGACTTCCAACCTCCCGAACAAGCTGGTTTCCGAAAAGGCTTCTGTACCATAGACCACATACATACGCTGCGGTAGATTATAAAGAAGACCGAAGAGTATAATGGTGTTTGTGGACTATGAGAAAGCTTTTGATTCGATCGAGACTGGGCTGTGTTACAGTCTCTCTAACGGTGCCAAATTGACAGGGACGTATTCTCCACAGGGTCATTCGGGCGAACGCCCGGGGCGGCCCGTCCCAAGGGGCGGCCCGCCCAGTTCTCCAACAACTCTAATTTTTTTATTAGCTGACTGAAAAATTGTAGGTAATCTAGAATTTACACGGGCGCGGGAGTCTTGATGAGTATTGATCTCTTTCTCGAAGTTGAACCTAGCTAGCTGGACTGTTTGTCCCAGGTATACATATTCGTCAACTACTTCGAGTGTCGAGTCTCCAACATTCAGAGGAGTGGTCGGATTTTAAAATAATTTTCGTCTTGTCCCTGTTCATTTTTAGACCCACTTGTTGGGAGTTTCTAGTCCATCGGACATTGAATTCTGCCTAGTTCCTCTAAGGTTTCAGCCATGATCACGATATCATCAGCGAATCGAAAGTGAGTGATATACTTGTTGATATTAATGCCGAGTCCTCTCCAGTCCAGAAGCTTGAAAACGTCTTCCAGGGTAGCGGTAAAGAATTTCGGAGATATATGTACCGTCTCCCTGTCTCACCCCACGCTGCACCCAGTTTCGAATTCTGATCCTGGAGGCGGACCGACATGGTGGCGTTTTCATACAGGCACTCCAATACTTCGATATATCGATAGTCGATTTGGCACCGTTGGAGAGAGTGTAACCATTTGTCTCTGGTGTAACCACACTCCTGTGCACTTTGCGCTCGATAGCCTCTTTAATACGATTAGTATACAATCGGCGTATATCGCGAGTCAAAGACTTGGAGACCTGTCTGTTGAGTCACCGATACTGACAAGCATCTTCAGAGGATTTCATAATCAGGCTCCATCTTTCCTGTATGAGCTTGCAGGTGAGATCCGAGATGCTCTTTTTGAATGGCTGGTTTTGAGAGCCTTATTTATTCCCAACCGTTTGGACAATTTCCTCGAACCTGTCGTAGTAATCGTCCACATTTTCGCAGTCTTCTAGCCATTCGAAGCGATTTTGCAACTTGAGCTAAAAGTTATCGGGGTTTTGGAGCTGGATAAGCGCTGGTCGGAGCGTGGGCTTAATTAGTCGACATTTTTCCAGCTTGGTTTTTAGATTCAATGTGCCTCTTACCATCCTGTGATCGCTTCCTTTCTTCATCGAGTTGACCACAGCTTATTTTCAGTGTTGAAAAGAATTAAAAATTATATGCGCTCTCGCTTGAATGAGAAACGACTTAATTATTTAGCAATCCTCAACATTGAGGCTGATTTAACGAACGCACTTAATTTTGATGATTTTTCAGAAGAAATGTTGCATCGTCGCTCATCGTAATCAGCTAATAAATTCGTTTAACTATTTATTACTAAGTATTTCATTCTGCTTTACGTTTGTTTCCTTTGTCTGTGGAGGGTTAGGGGCGGCCCAATCGTATTCGCCCAGGGCGTGAAAATCTAAAATACGTCCCTGCAAATTGACTATCGATACACGTCGAAGTGTTGAAGTGTCTGTATGAAAACGCCACCATATCGGTCCACCTCCAGATCAGAATTCGAAACCTATCCGGCAGTAGCGTGGGGTGAGACAGAGAGACGTTATATCTCCGAAACTGTTCACCGCTGTACTGGAAGACGTTTTAAGGCTTCGCGACCGGAGAGGAATCGGTGTCAACATCAATGGCGAGTACATCACTCACCTTCGATTTGCTGACGATATCGTGATGATAGCTGAGACCTTGGAGGACCTAGGCGCAATGCTCGATGGACTCAGTAGAGTCTCCCAACAAGTGGGTCTTAAAATGAACATGGATAAGACGAAAATTATGTCAAACGTCCGTGTTACACCCACTCCTCTGAAGGTTGGAGACTCTACATTCGAAGTTTTTGACGAATATGTATACCTGGGACAAATAGTCCAGTTAGGTAGGTCCAACTTCGATAAAGAGATCAATCGTCGAATCCAACTCGGCTGGGCAGCGTTCGGGAAGCTCCGCAATATCTTCACGTCCAGGACATCGCAGTGTCTCAAGACTAAAGTCTTTGACCAGTGTGTGTTGCCAGTGATGAGACGACATATGGATCCGATACATGGTCGCTTACTATAGACCTCATAAGAAGGCTCAAGGTCACCCAAATGGCGATGGAGCGTGCTATGCTTGGTATTTCCCTACGTGATTGAATCAGAAATGAGGAGATACGTAGTAGAACTAAAGTTACCGACATAGCACTCAGAATCGCTAGACTTAAGTGGCAGTGGGCAGGGCAAATAGCTCGTAAAACAGATGGCCGTTGGGGCAGTAAAGTTCTTAAGTGGCGACCGCGCACCGGAAGACGCAGTGTGGGCAGGCCTCCGACTCCTGGTGAAGGTTGCGGGAAGCCGCTGGTTGCGAACCGCACAGGGCCGGTCGGTATGGAAATCCTTGGGGGAGGCCTTTGTCCAGCAGTGGACGTCTTTCGGCTGATAGATAGTAAACCACCATAATTCGTATGAGAAATAAAATAGTCACATTTTTCGAATTTTCTCATATATGTTTTTTAAGGAAAATATGTTTTTTCTACGTGATAAATAATAACTATTTTATAATTGTTATATCTTTGTTTTGTGCACGTCTTTTCTGCCTTTTTTCTTCAACTTTCACTGTCCAAGGTCTGCTGGAAGAAATTTCTTATTGAAATAAGCTGCACCTTTTGTATGTTCTTTCCTTCTTAATGTATGTCTTTGTCTTTTCTGTGTACAATAAATTGTAAAATAAATAAATAAATAAATATTTTGTGCGTGCGAGAAAAAATTAAATAATAATAGTATGTACCGTCCTATTTTTATTATGTTACTTAACAGTCATTTTTGGGCGCTAGATGATTCATTTTCTTTACTTACTCGTAAGAACAACAGACCGCGCGTTTTATGCTACTCTGCCGAGCATCAAATTATTATTTTTCACTAAGTATTTATTATGCTATTCTAATGAAATTTATATTTTTATAATTCTAGGAAATATGGCTTTTAGATTAGAATATATTTTTTTCATGCTAATATCCTAGACCATTAAAAATAATCGACACATTTGTGGAAAAAAACCACCCACACTTCATTGTCTACTTGTTGGTTCGCGCTTCTTTTGTTGGGGCTTATATCTCCATAGTTATAGGTACTAAGGCAAGTCCGATATCATTTTCGGATATTTCAAGGATGACAAATTCATTTCTGCAACAAAAAATACTTTTCATAGAAAAAGAAAGAAATATAACTGCTGTAATTTAGAACCTTTATTAGTAATTTAGAAGTTTTATGCCACGCTGCCACGCATTGAATTTTATTTTTTTCACTAAGTATTTATTATGCTATTCTAATGAAATTTATATTTTTATAATCCTAGGAAATGTGGCTTTCAGAATATATTTTTTTATGCTAATATCTCAGACCATTAAAAATTAATCGACACATATGCGGAAAAAAGGTAGTCATGTTTTATACGTTTTATCAAATATTTCTTTTTTTATATATGAAAAGTCATTTTTTTGTTACAAAAATGAATTCCTTGTCCTTGAATCATACGAAAATGATATCTCACTGCCCTAGTACCAATAGTTTAGGAGATATAAGCCCACAATGGAGCGTGGCAGAAACAAACTTTCCCCCCCTCCCTCTGCCAAACGGGGGATGGCTCCCGATGGCTCCCGGGCTTAATCTACTCAGAACAACCTAGGGAACAACTATGCCAAGTTTGAGCACCGGATCCAAAATAAAACGGTTCATCGCGCTAAATCCCCGACTAGTTTATTTTTTTCGTTTACTATTAAAAAACACTTTTCTTACGTTGGGAAATCGATTTGAGCGTTATTCGTTATATTTTTGTAAATATAGTGTGAAAACGACTAATGGGTACATTCAACTGAATGAATGAATGAAAACACTTTACTGCACAACATAAAACTGGAAAATATAAAGAGTTTACATGAAAAAAACTTATCGTACACCTATATAGGTGGTCTTATTAGAATATATTATGACGTCTATTTAAAAAATAAAATACAACTAAATATCGCTTTTGACATTCGATAAAAAGTGACTCATATTACTAAATGTCAACTGTCCGTGTACAAAAAACTGACATTTTAAGCGTTCACAGCGATAAAAAATTCTTACTCATTTTTCGGTGACTATGAATACTATGATTGTACTGAATTTCAGCGAAGACTGTTCAGTATACATATTTTCTTTATAGAGCATTTAATCCTGATAAAATCGCTGCGCAAATATCACTTTGATCCATTACTTACATTTGACGCGAAAGAAGGAGAAACAAGCAAACTTTTGCATTTATAAACATGATCCATTCCTACGGCGTACATGCGTAAGAGGATTAGTGGTATCACGTATTTTTCTTAATTTGATAATGGATTGAAATAAATCGAAAAATAACTTATTTACATACGAATCGTGCATTTTAAAACAAAATAATTAGGTAATTATTAGTTATAATTGACCACGCTGAATACGTTAAAAACAACCGACTTCAACCGCAACAACTCCAATTTTGCTATGTTTTTGTTGATTTTCTCAAAAACCGCTGAATTGATTTCGATAAAATTTATATGGGACCACCTGTGAAGTATACCCTTTTAAACAAAAAAATAATTTTTGAAATCGGTTCAGGCGTCTTCGAGTAATCGGTGAACATACATAAAAAAAAAAAGATTCCGACGAATTGAGAACCTCCTCCTTTTTTTGAAGTCGGTTGAAAACTAGCCAAAAGATAATTGATTAATATCTTGTATTATTTGTTGAAATAATGTTAAAGTAGTTAAAAATTTAGATAATAGTGATAATTAGTATAATCATTAATCAATCCATGACAAATTTTTACACAACTCCTCAAGCGGATAATATGTTTTTTCGGGTGTACCAATTGGTGTGGGTTCCTAAGTGAGTGATTGGCCTCGTGGGGAAAGTTAATCCGTCTCATCCTAATTTTAATGGTTTCAACTAATTTTGTTTGACCTTATCTATGTAGGCGTACGTTTCATTGCTACGGCCCGTAGCGATATCTAACGGTTGATGGATTTCGGAGTGCAACTTGTCGTAGATTTACAAATAAATAAATGGCAACATTTTATGCAGCCGAATAAAATATATTCTTCTTATTTTGCTCTATGTTCACCTTTTCAGTTTTACAAATGGAACCCCTACATGGACTTTGCATTAGCCTAGCCGGGCTTTTAGCCAGAAGGAATTTATTTTTGAGCTCGATTTAGTAGTTACAGTGTGAAAATACAAAATTCTAGTACGTTGTTCATGAGTGAAATAAATAATTTCGAGCTAATACGCGAACTTCCCCGGACGCTACCGTTTATTATTTTAACCTTGGACGCAAAAGAGAGGTGTTATATATAAGTTCTTTGAGGCTTCGTAGCTTCCAAACAGGAGGGTCGATTTGAATGCGGCATTTTTCACTTCTTCTTATCGTGTGGCAAATTTAACAATTATATCCACAAGGTATAGACGGCGGTTGCCTAGCGGTCACGTGTAGGGCATTTATATTTACACCTACGGACGTGTGCAGCGCGACCACCATACACATCTAGAAATCAGATGTGCAGGTTTCCTCACGATGTTTTCCTTCACTGTTAAAGCAGTCGGTAAGAAAATGCACGTAAGTTTCGAAAAACTCATTGGTGCACTGGCCAGAATTCGGACCCACGACCTCTGGTTAGGAGGACGGAGTCACTACCGGCTGCGCCACCGACGTGGACCGTGGGTGATACAAGAGCTGTGCGTATCGCCGGTCACTCTCTCCTCTTGCAAACAAAATATTCTAACCCTGATAAACTATTCAAAATTTAGTCCTTGTAGTTCTAACATGTGGTTTGTCAACATAGCCCTCAAAATCTACCTTTAAACGTTACCTTAAAAATAAATATATTGTAAGTAATAATACCATAGGGTTGTATTTAAGTGAATATTTAAGCAACTTTAACATCGAAAATGGTGTGTCGTCATAATTTTTCAAGATCGTTTAAGTATTAAGCTATGACAGTACTTCCTACAAATTTCCTTCTAAATTTAATTTTTCGGCTAAGGGGAGAACATTTAGGTTAATTATAAATATTGCTTTGAATTGCGCCAATTGTATATTTATTTATAAGTTTAACTATGAAGGGTTTTAATTTTAATTATTTAAAGGTTTCGTAATACCAGGTTTCTACGCAGGGGCGCCGACTTCATAAAAATATTGGGTAGGCTAGAGTGGAATTTTTTTAATATTTTCGCTCACGTCTTCGCACGCGGGGATATTGTTTTTCTGATTATCATTGAAGGACCGCAGTGCGCAAGCGGCACCAGTATTTTAATATAAAATATTGGGGGGGGGGGGGCTCAGCCCCGCTGATAATGTCTTTGGGGGGGGGGGGCTCAGGCACCCCCAGGCCCTATGAAGTCGGCGCCAGTGTTTCTACGGCTACGGATATGATTGCTTTGGCGTATATTTATTGTAGCAGAAAAGAAGTAAAAAATATGAAACTGGAAATAATATAACGGTAACGTAAAATTATGAACTGAGAAGACAGCATTTTGCAAGGCCCGGAAAAATGCCTTGATTAAAAAAAACTATAATTAACTTACTAAAAATAATTACTCAGTTTCACAATAAACTCCGCATACGGCACAAAACAAGGAAATAAAATCGCTAACCCTCGAGCAGTGTGAGAAGTTGACACTTGAGTGCCATATTAGTTATTATTAAAAAGCCTTATGAGTGACAGGATATGAAACTTCAGCTCCAGAAAACTGTCATTTTATTCTTAATCGTTTCACATCACATCAATCACAGGCAGCAAGATTTTACTGTTATTTTTCTAAAGTAAGTGAAAAATTTGTTAGAACTTCTAGATATTTGTTGTTTTTGAAAAATATGTTTTGATAAGTAAGCTATTTATACCTGTTATTATATAGAGATTTTTTTCAGGAAACGAAAAAAAATAGCTTCTTCATACAAACTGTTACACCCTGTATAGGTACAGCGTGCACAAAGCTTTCCTTTATCATAACTAACAGATTTCATTGAGAGACACCTCGGAATCTATGCGTTTCTGAATGACAGAATTAACTATTACCGTGTGGGAAAATAGCATAGCTAGTTAGGGATCTACCATGTGTGTGGCCTTTTGATAGCTCAAGTAACAACGTACGTAAAAATATCAAGCAAAATATGGTATTTACTTTTAATAAAAATCACTGTATTCGCAAGACAAGATAGATAAACTAAAACCAAAGACATCGATAAACAGGCTGACAGCAGCCGTCAGTTACATTTTACTTTATTTTATCAAAGGGTTGCTCATTCCATTACTGCCGTTCTTTACACCTTTTTCTATCTAAATATTACTGACTGCCACTTTCTGTAACCATCTGAAGTATCTATTTATAACCAGGTACCTAAACCTCGCACAAAATTGGAGTCTTGTGGAAACATTTGGACCAGTCTTGTGGAAGCAGTTTGAATCGCTGCGGGACACGCGCGGTGTTTGCAAATATTCCGCTTAAACGAAAGTCGATAACAAACAATAACCACCAATTGCGTTAGTTGTTTTGAAAAACCGACCAGGTTCGTGTTGGACTATCGAAGTTTCTTTAATAATCCACTGAAATCATTCCTGTAGTCCTGTTCGTAAATGGTTTGATTTCCGCTGACCTAGATCGTAACTTTAGGCGGCTGGGACTTCGAGGCAGTAGCAAAGGCAGTCCTCCTCGACAGTGCCCCGATTGTCCGACGCTTTCTCTCCTCGTCGCACTGACTAAGTGGGAAGAGTAGTCTAAATTTATGTTGAAACTAATAATAGTAATCATTTATTACACATTACACATAAAAATATAGTCTTACTGATAGTTTTATCATTCATCAGTTTTTTTAATGGCAACACAGCATTTTCAGACTCTAGTCTTTGTGCTATTGCGACCAGTATATTATAAAAAGGCTACTGTCCCTTAATAAAGTTTCAAGTTAGTCAATCAGCATATGCGCAGTTGGGGTTTTGTGATGTTTATGGATCACCTTTGGACACTGAGAAACCGCGTGATTGTAGTCTAGTAATGCGACTATGTATCTTCGTTCGTACCCCTCAAAGCTAGTGAGTATTTTTCTATTGGTCGGCATTGTATCGGCACCAGCACGGCTCTGGCATAGGCGTAGGCCATCTCCTACCGTCCATGGTATTATCTGCCTGCTTCTGCCCACAAAGTAGATATTATCGTCAATGACACAAAAAATAAAAAAGCGGCCAAGTGCGAGTTGGACTCGCCCATGAAGGGTTCCGTAGCAGCAAGAAACATAATATAAAAGTTATTGTTATTCGTTGTAGGTAAGTTGCGGAAAAAAAAAACTACTTACTAGATCTCGTTCAAACCAATTTTCGGTGGAAGTTTGCATGGTAATATACATAATTTATATTTTTTTGAGTTTTATCATTCTCTTATTTTAGAAGTTACAGGGGGGGGACACATTTTACCACTTTGAAAGTATCTCTCGCGCAAACTATTCAGTTTAGACAAAAATGATATTAGAAACCTCAATATCATTTTTGAAGACCTATCCATAGATAACCCACACGTATGGGCTTGATGAAAAAAAAAATTTTCAGTTTCAGTTCCAAGTATGGGGAGTCCCCATTTATTGTTTTTTTTCTATTCAACAGTATAGTTCTTATAGTTTCGGAAAAAAGTGGCTGTGACATACGGACGGACAGACAGACAGACAGACAGACATGACGAATCCATAAGGGTTCCATTTTTTGCTATTTGGCTACGGAACCCTAAAAAGTTGTAAATGCCACAAGGATCTATTTTAGGCCCTTTCCTTTTTCTGACGTACATCAATAACTTGCCATTCATGGTGCAAAACCTTTCAAATATTGTGTTATTTGCTGATGATACTTCCCTTCTTTTTAAGGTGAGTAGAAAGACAATCGAAATTGACGAAGTGAACAACACTCTCTCTAAGTTACTTGACTGGTTTACTGCTAATAATTTGTTACTAAATGCGAAAAAAACAAAATGCATCAAGTTTTCTTTGCCAAATGTTAAACAGACTCATAATAAAGTAATATTAAACGGTAACGAATTAGATTTTGTTCCTAGTATAGTTTTTCTCGGCATAACTATAGATAGCACGTTACAGTGGGGCCCACATATTGTAACTCTAGCAGGGAGGCTTAGCTCGGCTGCCTACGCCGTCAAGAAAATAAGGCAATTGACGGATGTAACAACTGCCAGATTAGTATATTTCAGTTACTTTCACAGTATAATGTCTTATGGCATTTTACTGTGGGGACACGCAGCAGACATTGAAACCATTTTCATTCTACAAAAAAGAGCAGTCCGAGCTATATACCAACTACGATCCCGAGAATCACTTCGAGATAGATTTAAGGAAATAAATATTCTAACAGTTGCCGGTCAGTTTATTTACGAAAATATCATGTACGTTCGTAAAAATCTAAACTCGTTCTTCAAAAATAGTGACAGACATAACCGTAATTTGAGAAGTAAAAATAATCTTGACATAGCTTTCTCGAGACTTATTAAGGTGAAAAAATCATTTGTGGGGCAGTGTGTACGCTTTTATAACAAAATTCCGAATGACGTATGTAAACTACCAGAATGTAAATTTAAGAAACATGTAAAACGCTGTATTTGTTCAAGAGGATACTATAAGACTGTAGATTATTTTAATGATAATGACATTTGGAATATTCCTCCAGAAAAATGATATGACGTTTATAAGAGTGCTTAATGTAGTAACCTACGTAAAGAAATAAATGATATTGAATTACGTTGAATTACGTAAAGAAATAACACAAATTGTTTTACCTTATTTAATCAAGTTTGAAATACGAAGCGAAATCTCATCTTAAAAACTTGGTAAAATATAATAGAAGATTTACAATTCACTATAAATCCTTATGTTGTAAGAGCTTTTGGGGATCAAAGAAAAGCCGTCATTGGCCCAAGAGACGGCGGCGCCCAACGAACCGCGCGATGCAATCAAGACAGCTAAACATGTCGGCGATTGATCATGAGCTGATCAAAAGTACGAACGGGCCAGCCTTACCAAATTATAGACATTGAAAATAAGTGCTCACAGGGAAACGGAAAAGGAATAATATTGTAGGCAGGACTGGTTTTATTTAATGATCTGTTTTATTTAATGATCTTGAAATGGGAGGCTGTGTAAGGTTTTCTCCTCACCGTAGATATTATAGCATTGCCTACGCCTTCTGCTTACCTTTTAATATACTCCAGTTTCTGAGCGGACAAACTTTATATTACTTTTTTTTATGCAACTTATGAAATATTCAATTTCAGGAACCTACATAATCAGAAAAAGCTTTCATACAGTTTTCGTAAATGAACTGATCAGTTATTGACAATCAGTTGACAATCCAGAAGTTGACTGCATCTAAAATAAACTATGAATATTGTTCACTAATGGCCTAGCTATTTAATTGAAATGGCAGATAAAGTACACTGCATCGAATGTATAAAAAACATCGGTGAATTTGAATAAAAAATATATATGTGTGTTTTGATGGACACATTAAAAGTCTTGAAGGGTTAATACATAATAATATGATTAGTTTTTGAGAAAATACATACAGGATATAAGGGACAGGTTTCCGAAAACTTTAAGGGCTTGCTCAGTAGACGAAACTGAACAAGAATTTTTTCAGGAAATGAAAAAAAAATCGGCTTCTCCATACAAACTGTCCAATCGAGTTTATAATTTTGTATGGAGAAGCCGATTCTTTTTCGTTTCCTGAAAAAACATCTTGTGGAAAGATGTTCAGTTTCGTCTACTGAGCAAGCCCTTAAAGTTTTCGGAAACCTATCCCTTACACCCTGTATTTTGTAAAAAGTAAATCTAGGTATAGGTTCCGTACTAAAATATATGGAGGAAGAATTAAAGTCATCGTTTAGAACGAAAAAATATAGGGTGACTTTAAATTAGTTCTTGATACGAAAGGCTATGCATGTGTTCATGATAACAAACAACTTTCCCTAAGAAACCCATAGTCAAATCGAAAAATAATTTTGTACTCTTCATACTAATCTGGCCGGTCATTTGTTCGATTTGTATGGAGGGACAACAATTTTTTTTGCGATTTGACTATGGGTTCCTTTGGGGAAACTTGTTTGTTATCATGAGCACATTCATAGCCTTTCGTATCAAGAACTAATTTAAAGTCACCCTATATATGGTTTTTCTTTCATTTAACTTACCATGCTTCTTAGAGAGATTTGATCCTTATGATTGACCCTATCGATTAATGCCATAAAAGTACAGGCTGTTATTTATAGGGTCCCGTAACCAAATGGCAAAAAACGGAACCCTTATGGATTCGTCATGTCTGTCTGTCTGTCTGTCTGTCCGTCCGTATGTCACAGCCACTTTTTTCCGAAACTATAAGAACTATACTGTTGAAACTTGGTAAGTAAATGTATCCTGTGAACCGCATTAAGGTTTTCACACAAAAATAGAAAAAAAATAGTAAATTTTGGGGGTTCCCCATACTTAGAACTGAAACTGAATTTTTTTTTTCATCAAACCCATACGTGTGTGGTATCTATGGATAGGTCGTCAAAAATGATATTGAGGTTTCTAATATCATTTTTTTCTAAACTGAATAGTTTGCGCGAGAGACACTTCCAAAGTGGTAAAATGTGTGTCCCCCCCCCCCGTAACTTCTAACCGCAATTTACCTACAACCGCAATTTACCTACAACGAACTACAAGAACTTTTATATTATGTTACTTGCTGCTACGGAACCCTTCATGAGCGAGTCCGACTCGCATTTGGCCGCTTTTTATTTTATTTTAGCCGGTTCGATTCCTGGGTGTGCAAGCGTATTTAAAAAAATATTTGAATGTAGTTTTGCTTCCTTTTTTAAATAAATGTATTTTTCCTTTAAGTAAAATTTGCTATCTCCAGTATTTAGAGTACTTTCCCTCCAGGTGAGGTTACAAAATTCCATCCTGTATACAACTTTTTTGTTTCCGTGTAGAAAACATTATATAATGTTTACGGAAACAAAAAAGTTGTAGCCATTCTTTACGGTGGTGTCTTCTTACGAATCGGAGAAATTTTAGTTCTAAGTCATTGGTTATTCCCCCAAAAATCTTAAAATTTCTTACAAATCTATCAAGTGTTTTTAAAACTTGGTGTGAGTAGTCCTATTTCTTCTTTTTTTATAATGGAAAACTAGGTATTTAAATTAATAAATTCTGTCTATCAAAATTATTGCAAGCCATCGACGTGAGCTTATATCGTAACAGGTTACGGCAAAGTCATCAGCGTAGCGTCTTGCTTCTGCTACATAAGCTGAGCTGATGGGACCTTCTGTATTTCACTAGGCTAGTTTTTAAATAAAATGTATAATTTAATTACAACAAATAGCATGGAATAGTGATAGTTTAATTAAAGTTAAGTAATGAAATTTTTTTTTTTATTAATAACAATTTGTTACATTATAAGATAGTATAAGATACACCTAGGTTAAAATGTTACTCAGCATTTTTGACTGACTCGGTGGCTAAGTGGTTAGCGATCCTGACCTCTGATCCGAGAGTCGTGGGTTCGATCCCCACACAGGGCAAACTTTTCTGTGATGAGCAGAATTGTTTGCTCCGAGTCTGGGTGTATTATATCTATATATGTATGAATTTAAAAGTATATGTGTGTGTATGTATATCAGTATCTGGTTCCCAAGATACAGAGAATCCTAGTTTGGGGCCACATGACCGTGTGTGATTTGTCCCAGATATTATTATTATTATTATTTGTTGTTTTTTGTGTTATTTTATTTTTGTAAAGCCTAGTGAATATAATAAACGATAAACAATTTATCTATCTGTTGTTTTTTGAAGTTATTAGAGCGTAAGTGTATCCATTTGATGATAAGATTTACCATTACGATTAATTACGTGACTATTAAGACTTCCAAGTGACTATTTATATTCAATTAATTTACTTGAAAGATAAATTGGTAATTCGATATACATATAGCGATGCCGTGACGTTCCCTATTACCCTGGGCTATCCTTCAGCCATCCGCGATCAGATCGGCAGTAAGACAAATCGGCTGCACTCCCGATAGGCCAGACGAGCCTTCATTAGCCTCGACGAGGAAATTGATTAACAGCCCTGCGGATAGCCTCCATTACTTACTTTAACACTTTCCTTGTGGAGTTTCTTGCTGCTCGCAGCGAAATAGGTTTGCTTCACAAACGTGGAAAGGTGAATGTACAGTTTTTTGTCGCTGAGTAAGATAATGGTGGTTAGTTATGTTTATAAAATTAAGCCTTAAAATTAAGCGCACAATGTATAGTAATATAATTTGCTCCGATATGACCCAGCTTTACTTGTATATTCAGTTACAGTAGGCGAATAAAACCCTTAATGCCTGTAATATATCTGATTTTTCTTCTCGCTTCGCAAAAAATTCCCAAAACGTTGACTTTCAAGCCGATAAGTCGGATCGTTGCTAAGGATATTATTATGGAATCCTATACAACTTAATGATGTCCAAGGGCTTTGCTAAAATCACAAAAACTGAGTGTTTATACAATAAACTGATCGATCAGCTGTTCCGACAGTACTGTATAGGGTCCATTTTTTTCAGCGATTCATTAAATTCGGTCTGACTGAAATACTATAGCTGTTAAAGGGTGACATTTTCGGGCCGCGGAGCCGATGGTTTGCTTCAGAAGGATTACGAAGCTAGTCAAGCCTAGCCTCTACTTTATCCCCTTGGTCGGCCTGATTTGACAACTACAAATAGGAGCCTCGGTGGAGCTACGTCGACTGTTTAATAGTTAATAATAATATACGGGGCTGTCGACTGTTTGATACTTAATAATAATATATAAGACGGGGCTCTCAGTCTTGTTAATTCATACCTTAGCAACCGAACACAAAAAGTTCAAATAAATGGCATAAATTCTTCCGGCTTTAAAGTGATATCCCTGGGGTACCCCCATTGGGTACCCCAGGGATCAATATTAGGTCCTTTCATTTTTCTTGCGTATATTAATGATTTGCCGTTTATGGTTCAAAATTTCGCAAATATAGTATTGTTTGCAGATGATACTTCTCTTATTTTTAAAGTTGATAAAAAAATAAACAAAACTGATGAAGTAAACAACACTCTTTCAAAGATACTCAACTGGTTCACTGTAAACAATCTTCTTTTAAATGCTAAAGAAACCAAATGTATAAAATTCGCATTACCAAACGTTAGAAATATTGACGCTAGTGTAATCATAGATAGTAATGAATTGGAATTTGTTAATAGTACTGATTTTGCAATGGGGTCCACATATACAGGGTGTAACAGAAGTGTATGACAATACTTCAAGGTTGGCTTTTACCCATCAAACTGAACAACTTTTGTTCTACAACTTTGTTGAAATCGCAAAATTTTTTTTGGACTTTTCATACAAATCGATCAGCGGGCGAACCAAGTTTGTATGAAAAGTCCAAAACATTTTTTGCGATTTCAACAAAGTTGTAGAACAAAAGTTGTTCAGTTTGATGGGTAAAAGCCAACCTTGAAGTATTGTCACACACTTCTGTTACACCCTGTAGAAACTTTAGCGGGAAAGCTTAGATCAGCTGCTTATGCCGTCAAAGAAATTAGGCAGTTAACAGATGTAGACAATGCACGGCTAGTGTATTTTAGTTATTTCCATAGTATTATGTCTTACGGAATTTTACTTTGGGGACATGCAGCTGATATCGAAACTATTTTCGTTTTACAAAAAAGGGCAATCCGCGCAATCTATCAGATGCGATCCCGCGAGTCGTTGAGGGATAAGTTTAAGGAAATGAATATTTTAACGGTTGCTAGTCAATTCATATATGAGAACATTATGTACGTCCGCAAGAATCTGCATTTGTTTCGTAAAAACAGTGACAGGCATGATTTAAACCTAAGGAATATAAATAACATTGATATTGCCTATTCGAGACTGAGCAAAGTTAATAAGTAGTTTGTGGGGCAATCTGTACGATTCTATAATAAAATACCAGACAATGTAACAAATCTGCCTGAAAACAAATTCAAAACGTATTTTAAAAAAATGTCTGTGCTCAAAAGCTTATTATAAGATAATAGATTATGTGAATGACACAGACATTTGGAAATGTATTGCTCTTCCTGATAACTGTATTGTTGATAACATACATTGTATTAGTAATTAAGTATTATCTTAAAAAATGTGTTGAAGCGAGTTTCTTTTGGGCTCGACGTTTCTTCTCGCTTCGGAAACACTTCCCGAAACGTTGAGTGTACAAGTTCCGCGTGGTAGGGACTTTGTACTAGGTAGAAAAAAAAAGACGATTCAAAAGTATGTGCAAAACATCTATTTAAATAAAAAACCTTTTGATTTTGATTTGATTTTAAAATATAATAATAATATCTGGGACAAATCACACACAATTATCTGTCTTTTGATTAATTTTCGAATTATAAATTTTGTAGCAAGGAGGATATTTTTTTTAAATGGGTAATATTGTTTTACTGTTCCCTAGAGAATCATGATATGGTTATTTATACGAGTATGTATTAATTTTAATGTACATTCATTTAAGTAGATCCCAGAATACATTTCCTCAACTACTTATAAAATAATATCGCTACGCTACGCTAGTAAAAATATTCTATAATGTTATATGTACGTTTTTTTAATTAGTGGGTACCATGGTACCTTTGAAATATTTTACATATTGGAGTTTATATTTCTGAGAAGTTATTTCAATCTCATTATTTAGCTTATTTTAGTTACAAAGCGTAAAATGCTGCTTGAGAGATGAAATTCAATATATTGATAAAGAGTACTGTTTTAAGTTATACATGAGTACGTTTTATTTTTGGGGTGTGTTATTATAATATGTGAACCCAATCAAAAAGTAATATTTTTATTAAATTTTATTTTTAATATTAAAATATTTTTAAGAAGAGATAGGACATGTTAACTATTTAATTTTCTTTGGCTTTTATGGAAAAGGGTCGATTATTTTAATTGTGTATTGGTACCACAGGTGTAAAGGATCCTAAATAAATTTCTATCCATTTTTTATGTAGGTGACTATCATACCTGCAAACCTCTTAACGGTTAATTCTTGGGTAAGTACCTTGAAACTGAGCAACTTTTTCAACTCTCCAGCACGAAAAAGGAGCTTTTTTGAACACCACCACCTTTTGCTCGGCGCTAAAAAAATATGGGCGATGGTTCGTTCAGAAACTCACTTTGGCCTAGCGATTAAACTCATAGGCACAAAATGTTGTATGTTATTTATGAACTAAAATTTAAGTTAATAAATTGTGTTATTGCCCTTTTAAAGACGTAACTTACTTAAAATAAATACTAGTAAACACTAATATCGCTTACCTTAAAATATCATATTTGGGTTTCATAAAAATGTCAAGCAGCGCAGTTTCCGAACGCAACATCTAAATAAAAAAATAACTTTCCTACCTAAAAATTATAAAATTTTCCTCGCTGATAGAGATGAAAAGTTGTGTGTTTCACACGAGAGCAATAATTATTTTATGTCTCATGCCTTTAAATCACCCACTATGCTCAGTAGTCATATTAGAATCACTCGCTACGCTCGTGATTCAATTCTAGACTACTTCGCTAGTTCGTGACTTAAACTCAGCACTACAGTAAAACTTTGCTCGCTTGTTGAACAAAACTATTGTTCTAAAACTTTAAAGAAAATAATTTGATAAGCTGATCGATTTGTAGGTATAAAAAGTGCAACAGATTCTCTGCGATTTCAGCAAAGCTGTAGGGCAAAAGTTTAATGATATATATATTTTAGCTTTTGTAGTAAATCTCGAGAGTAAAATCTTCAATAGCGCCTTAAAGCAAGATAACCAAAAGAAGTAAATAAGTACCTATGCAGGTGTAAGCTCCCCGACTACGCGAGCTGAGCTGTATTCCTGGAATCCATTTTAAGAAAAGCCGCCTGCGCAAAGATTTTGAATTTTCGACGCAACCGCGGAGACTCCGCCGGCATAGGATTATTACACTTGAATAAGAATAGAGTTTGTAGTGTAGCAAAGTCTGAATATCTTACTTTATTTGAAGGTGCTATAAATTAATATATTTTTTTTTATATCAGTGGTTACCCGGTGACAAAAGTACAGTACCTTTACAGCTTTAAAACCTCTGATGGAGCTAACAATCAAGATGCAATTTAATTGTTCTTAAATTAAAGAATGTGGTTTATTATTATTATTGCTAACTTAAGATACTCATGAAATAGGACCTCATACAAAATTAAAACTTTATATGGAAATCATTGGATAAAAAAGTATACGAAAGAATATAAATACGTTGAATGTAATGTATTTTTCATGCATAATAACAATACAAAAGAATACAAAAGTTTATAATATTTAATATTAAAAAAAGTGTTGAAAAATCGGTGAAATAAATTCAAGAGAACAAACGCTTATCGCCACGCCATGATCGCATAACCCATCAAAGGGCACTGCGAAGGTTGTGACTAGCCTTTGAAAGAGGATGTTAACACATCTCAAAACCGACATTTTCGTTTTTCTCGACATTAACCAAAGGGATCCGATGCTGCCGACCCCGCAGCATCTCTCTATTGTGTCGAACCGCTTCGGTGCACATTAAACAAAATTTATGGACCGGCCCACGGAGCCGGAGTCGAGAATAGGAGGACCGGCCCAATTTTAGACAGGATTTAAGTACGCCCTTAATGGTACTTTTACAGAATCTCTGGTAGGGGAAGGTATCTATCTAAAACATTTTTATACGAACAATTTCTATAGAGTCATTACTCCACAATATTGTAGTCGTTTTATTATTTAAGACGAGAAAAGTGGACTAGAAAGGATAAAAGAAAATAATTAGTATAATTATCTCATTGTCTAAAAATTAAGATTACTCGTAATAATAAAAGTTTAATATTGTCTAAAAGCATAGAAGCTTATTTAGAATCTAATACATATCAATATGTTTCCGAAACCAAACTTTGTACGTATAAAGTATCTACATTTCCTCCAAATTCAGGCAGTTCAATAAATAGGGCTTTATTTCAACAGAGTTATGTATGATTTTCACATCCATAGGTAAATTATCTTGATGTTTGCATATTTTTGGTTAAAGTTTCACGAAAATAAGGACAGGTTTTTAATCAGACATTGTTTACCAGTTTTGCTTGTTTGGAGAAAAATGTTTGCTCCGTTTATTTTAATACTTCAATTCGTCGTCTTAAGTTCATTAGATGGATAACACGGTTAAATTGTGTCACGCGATAACAGAGAGAGCGAGAGAGAGAGAGAGAGAGAGTTCATTATGTATTAAAACCTATGCATGCAATATTTTATTTCTGTATTTACTGATTCATGCTTAGTTTATTGAAGCTCACAATTTTACTTCTCCTAATAAAATGGCAGCGAGCAGAGATAAGGCACATTTGTTTCTTAAATGGGGAGTTATTGCCAGTTTTACTGCCTCTCGTCTTTCTTACGGCTCGCGATGTAACCTCGACTTTTAGCTGCTCATAAGCTTTGTACAGTGGATGTTATCTACTCCTCGGCTGGTACTTAGTGTAACGATGTGCTCCGTGTGATGTGTTGGGTTAGGCGAAGCACCGAATGCAATCTGAGACTTGAGAAGGTCGTGAATACGCTTTAAATCCATGTCCGATACATGGAAGTGGCCAAGATCCAACTTCTAGCTGGGGGCAGAAAGCTGTAGAAGCGTGGTATGAAGTAAGGAAGATGCACGTTATGGCCTGGTGAGGGCACGGACTAACAGGAGTGGAAAATGCTCCTGATGTTGTATTATTCTGCCATAAATATGAAAAAGTTCGTCACTCCCTTATCGCCTTATGCATTGCAGCCCCATTTCAGGTCAAAGGAACTCAAAGAGCATCACAGCTAGGAAAGCGGGTTGTAGAGGAGCGTCAGTTTCTAGGCAGTCCTTAGGATTGTGTGACTGCCAATTTCAGAAAAAACAGTTTAGAGTTAGAGATTGCCATACGATAAAAAAAAATTAAAAGGTTACAGCTAGCGTTCATCGTTCAAATCCTTGTATTTGTGCATACTATACATCAGCTAAAGATGCTACTGTGTTCACATTCATCACCTTTTTACATAAAAGGTGGGCTTGTGCATACTCATCAGCATTTTATATGCAAAGGTGCACTATCTATCTGCTTTTTATGAACTTTCATATAAAAAAATCTTTAGTAAAGCAGTGTCACAAAAAGTTTGTGAAAAGACAAGTTGGCATACTTGTAAATGTTTGCAGCTCAAAACTTGACTACTTATTTTTCTGATATTTTATTGTAACTCAGTGTAAAAAAGATAGCCCAAGGCCTTTTGCTCAAGGCATGATAAATTGAGAGCATTTTAAAACGACGAAACCAAAATGATAAAGTGGTGACATTACGTGGTGAGAAAATTAAGAGGTGTGATTTATGTGTATAGCATAAAACAACAATATGAAGGTAATAAAAAAGTTGGAACACTAAAACTGCGTTTAGTAATAACCCATGTTAAAGTTTGTGTCACCGTGAAATCGTGTTATCATTTATTCGCATATAAACGCATAATTTTACGAAAGTCGTGTAAAATAATTAATAATAGACACTTTATAAAGCGATCTAAGCAAACATTTTTTTCACGAAAAACAGTTTCAATCTGTAGTGAGAGTGGTTTTCGAATAGTCGAGATTAACACGGAAACGTTTTTATCTGAAATAACGGTTTGTATTCCGTAAGATAATGTAATAAATCTCCAACTACTCGCTTTTATGATTTTTCATGGCATTACGCGTATCTTAATATATATTTGTTATAAATACCATACTTTACCTAGATAAGTAGGTACACCTGCGTATCTAAACTATTTTACTCGTAAATTTTAAAGTTTTGGTGCCAGTCCCACTAAAACTTTATTAAACAACAAAACGTTAAGGTTTCATCTCTCGTAAGGTGCTCTACAACTTAGGAAAGCCCTAAACTACTATAAAATTCATACACAAAAAAACTCTCCGCCTAAAATCGAACTAAAATAACCGAACTCGATCGGTGCCCTTACGCCCGTCGAAAACGAAGTAATATTATGGTAATATTGGGAAGGAAAAAACATCTTTCACCAGTTTTTGTCGTAAAAATCCGTCGTAAGGATCTGGGCCCATCAAGGCGACGGCCGCGTGCGTAGTCCTCGTAAAAACAACTGCTGCGGGCTGCGAGGTCAAAATCTACAGGAATCCAGCCGACCGCAACTTTAACTTAGCTGGAACTTTGAAAAACTTCAGTAGCTACTCGAAGATTACGGCCCGCGCCATCCTATTAAATGTAAGACGATCTAGTGATAGTATGTTATATCTAGTATGGTTCTATATTTATTGTACTACTCTCGTTGTCGTAAAAACATAGGCGCAGTTGTAATTTCTTTATGATGAAAATAGAATTAGGCGTTAAAAGCAAATAGTTAGTAGTTATAAGAAAATATACAATAATGTATTTTCTATGCGTGTTTAGATAATTTAATTAAGCTTCAATGTTAATTATAGTATGAAGTGCACAATACAACAGAAATTGTCTAAAAGCTTTCCCACGATAAAAGTATGACAAAAAACCAATCCGAAATTCGGCGGCGGGCGGGCGCTGCGGCGAGCGGCGACTACGAGCAGAATGATTTGCCAATTTCGAGACCCACGCAGGCTGCCGACAACGACGGCTGCCGCAGTTTTTGTCCCCTTGAAATGCAAGGCCACCATTTGACAGGGCTCAAACTGAACTGAAAACGGTTACTCCTTTTTGACTAGAGAATCGATGACAGCATCTGTATCTCGACTGCAAAAGTATCCACTTCGAAACCGGAGGCAGGAGGGAGTATCTAGTTATTACTTTATGTACATTAATTTATTTACGTTGACGACACAGTGAAAGAAAACATGGTGTCTCAACCTGCAAATTTAGGTTACCTTGACGTTTCTTAATTGATGTTGCCTGTTCGAGACACACGAGACCGTGAGATTCTATAATGTTACCAAATTAACAGAGAACAAATTCTAAGGGCATGCTAAAAGTTGACAAAATTTCTAATTTTTGACCTCCAGTTTTTTCAAAATTCAGCTATAAAACGCCTCATTTTCCAGGTTTTATAATGAGATACATATTACTGGGCTAATAGTAAGTAAATTTCTAGATCTTAAATAAATTATTACAAAATACTATATTGTGTAATGTATAAGCGCTTTTATAGTCACGCGGGTTTCGGCCCGCATGCGTGCCGTGCCCACATGCGTGTGGCATTTCCAAAGCAACCCGCATGCGTGTGACACGCACGACAATAAAAAGAACCTTAAAAAATTACTGAAACGATAGGTTGTGGGCGGCACGCATGTGGGCACCACCCGCATGCGTGCAGAAACCCACGTGACTATAAAAGCGCTCTAAATGAGAAAGATTCTAGATTTAGAGTGATTCTGTGAAATGTTTTCAGGCATGTAAATACACATTGTGTATATGTAAATTCTAGAGTAAAACCAAGAAAATCGTTTTCAACCAAAAAACCATGGCGAATGGTATTACGTGTGACCTTTTTGTGAAATCGTACGCTATTTTAAAATGACTTTCAAATGTTTTGTAAAAACTACTTTCATAGAAGAAGTACCATTAAATATTCAACGATTTTTGACATTATAAGCTCAAACGAATAGGATAATGTCCTGAGTAGTTTCTGTCATAATTTTAATATTTTTTTCTTTTTTGTTAAATCTGAGATTATTTGATAAAAGTCACACAAATTCCGTAGTTTTTTTTTTTCATTAAAATAAATAATAATATTAACATTTTAAAATGATACTAGAGTTCTTTCAATTCAATAACGCATCTTGTGTTCTCTCTCTTAATAATTGAGTACGCTAGGAACTTGTCGCAATTTTGTTGAAAACGTGTACCCTTACTGAAGCGATCGCAAATAAGCATTTTCAATTCAAAAGCCAATAACACTGTTTATGTATAGACGTTATTTGTTCAGAGCTTGAAGGTACCGAAATGCTTTTGACTAGCAGTTAAGTGTACCCAATTATAGCACAGTCAGTCGATATTCGCTTGATTTATATTGTATTATAGAAATGCTAGTTTTAAAAAAAGGTACAAAGAAAGTTTCGACACACTTCAAAAGTATTAACCTAATTCATTTAGTATTTCGTGATTGCGTTGAAAACATATTGATCCTATCTAAACTTTAGGAAAACAGAATCAGATTTCATTTACAGTTATTGCTTACCAAAGCACGTCAGCAAAACAAATCGCTGAAAATTACTTGTTATAAGTTATTTTCCTATTCCCGCTTTCGATTTCGCAGTTTCTACTCACACTTATTACATAATCATAAGTGAAAGATCACAAACCCTCATTTTAAGCTATGGGTTTCTTCAAGGAAATTACTGTAAGTCTTTAACCATTTGCAGCGGGCGCGGGTGGAATAGTCAATTTTCAGGATCCCCACTCCTATGTTTACTTAAGTGAAACAAGCAAATATTTCGTAATGCCCTGCTCTGATCTAAATGGTGTGTCAACCATTTCTGGTGTGAAGACTGAAAGTAATGAAATAAGTGATTGTATAAATTTATTTGATCTACCGTTATTTATTATTTGACGATGAATCAGAAATTTGATAGAAAACGTTATAATGGAGGTATTGTAAGGAGTAATAGGTATTGAAGTTTTTTTATAATGAGCTTTTATCGTCCGAAGTAAAAATTTGTTTAATTTAAATTAATATTTTTCGAAAAAAAATCCGTGATATAGTTAATTTATATCGTACTTTTAGCTTTAACCAAATTCTATCCATTGTACTGAATATGAAAAAAATATTGGCCACTATTTATAAATTACACCGCAGCCGTTAGCGAGGGGCAATGAAAAAATAATGCACACAAATTGTTGATCCGATCCGCGAGCCGCCGTTAAAAGGTTTTATGTACACATAATACAGTGGCCCATTTCCTCGCCCCATGGGTGTTGAAATATTTTGCAAACTGAAAACGAATAGTGGTTTTATAAGGAAATAGTAATATAACTGAACTAGCGACGGGGAAAAATATAAACAACAATAAACATTAGGTATCTTAATTAAATGAAAAATATTTGTGTCTTATTATTTATAAAAAAATTAAACGTTGTCAATTAACGTAACACGCATCTAACCAAATTCAAAAAGCCCTTGACTCCTAGTTTAAGCGACAAAGTCAACCGCCTGAGCGAAGTTTTTTCTCACTTAGTGGCCTGACTGCTTGACTGCCTGACTGCCTGTCTATATTGACTCGACATCACGCTTGACATATTGTATTTGTTCTGTCCCTTATCGAAGCGGCTAATACAACTTTTTCCACACACCGTTAACATTGATCAGAAAGACGTGAGCTTGTCCCACCGAACGTCGTCGTCTCAAATAATTGGCTTAACATCTTATAAGTTACAAGCGCAACGCACTGGGATAAAGTTACAACTCATAAATAATGTTATCTAAAACGCCGCAGAGCGCAAACGCCGTTTTATGAGTACTGAGTATGTAAAGCCCGCATTTAGCAAAACAAAAGTATATTAAGGTGGCGGCGCTATCTCATGCGTGCTTTCGTGGTGTTTAACTCCATCTACTTACATGTATTTAAATAACGTCGGGAGCGGAACTTTTGATACTTTACTCGCCCGTTCTCGAGTTGTTTGCTGTTTTATTTACAAGCTCCCAGTGAGTTGAGGATGGGTTAAACATCATGTCCTCGGACTATTTTTCTAGAGTCCAGTACACTTTAGTCCTCAACCTTTATACTAAAACAAAGTTGTTGGAGCCCGCCACATCATCTATACTTCCCTTGTAACGTAACAAATGCCTAATTTCTTGAAATCTCACCAATTACCTAAGTTGTACAGTAATATATTAAAATTTGTCTCTCTTTAAATCTGAGTATCATCTTCGATATCGCTGTCGATGTGTCCATGGCACTGTATTCACAGTGTAAAAGAGTTCGTGTAATTGTATCATGACAAATATCCGTATCGAGTTTAACAATATCACTGCGACATATACATTAGTGCTGCGTACAGTATGGCCACTCCCCCCCTTCCCTAAAGGCGACCCCCTGCATGTAAGATCCGGTGACACAGAACGCATAATAATATCCTATTTACAACTGTACAAACGTCATATTTCTAGGTAGTAGCGATAGGTTACTATAACATAACAGTTTGTTGAGTGACTTAAGTACCTCAGCTTAGTACAGAAAAGTAGCTTGTGGGATGCTACCGCTTAGGAATTTCCTAAGACTACATTTTGCTAAGGCGATTTGACTTTGCATTACATGCAATGTTCCGTAAAGGAATACTAAGACACGCGTTTTTCGGACTTTTTCTTATTTTGCCATTGTTCGCTGTTCTCTTTTTTTAGTTGGTCTTACCTAGCTATTAAGATGCAGTTCGCGGGTTATTTCAGTGTATGTATGTATGTATGCCAGTTTAACTATTACCGCCTGACCACACATTAGATAATAGTATCTGATCAATTTAAGAAAAAAGTAAAATAATTAAAGCTGACTGCATAAAATATATCCACTGATAAAATAATCAAAACAAACTATGGACGACTCGCAATTTTAATTCAATCAAGCCATTTGGACCTCAGGGTTTATCTGAACCCTTGAATTAAAATTGAGAGTCGACCATAGTTTGTCTTGATTATTTTATCAGTAGATATATTTTATGCAGTCGGCTTTAATTATTTTACTTTTTTGTTAAATTGATCAGATTATTGATCTTAAAACACTTCTTTATCATTACTTGTTCAGGAAAGGACGCCTTTCGGCCGATATGATGATACTATTACATATTTATAATGTTACAGTATATGTATTTCTATGACTGATGATGATGATGATGTTATTGTACAGTTATATCTATTATTCTTTGATAAACAAACTAACTATAATATGTAGTAGGAGTATGGTTCATACGTTAAAGGTCGATTCGAAAAAGCCTCCTGTGCTGTGCAGTGCTCCAACACTGACTTATAACGAAGTTCTTGGTATTAGTCTGATATTCTTAGCACTTAAGTACGTGCTAGAGAGTGCCAACTTACTCTAGAATGTAAACATATAAGGATGCTACCAATTTTATATTTCAAAGAAATAAGTAATCAATTTGAGAACTAATCGTTTAGGTTCGTTTACATCGTAAAGGGGTCATCCATTAATCACGTGAGGCTCAAAAGGGGGGGAGGGGGAGTGTACTGAGATATCACGTGTATTTATTTTTTCGTTGAACGTGCGATTTCTAGAGTAAGTTCCAAACGTCAGACCGTTGTCGTTACGTTGTTTTTAACTCATCCCAAGGTTCGAAACGGCTTTAGGCAGTCAGAAACAACTTGCAACCTTATGTCTGTCTGGACATTTTTTATCACATTATACCTGTGTTTAAAGATAATATTTTGAACCAAAAAATACACGTGATTGTGGGTAGGGGTGGGGGGGGGGGGGTAGTCTAAAACCTTACCATGTATCACCAGGGGGAGGGAGGGTCTAAAAAGTTGCTAAAAAACATCACGTGATTAATTGACGACCCCAAAGATGGATAAAAAACACCGGTCTAGTGCGAGTCGGACTCGCGCATCGAGGGTTCCGTATAAATTCATAATCACACATGTCTTGAACTCTATATTTTTTATATTTGAGTTGATTGAATGAAAGGTAATTTGCGGTTTACGATTTATGACGTATTAAAAAAAACTACTTACTAGATCTCGTTCAAACCAATTTTCGGTGGAAGTTTGCATGGTAATGTACATTATATATTTTTTTTAGTTTTATCATTCTCTTATTTTAGATGTTACAGGGGGGGACACATTTTACCACTTTGAAAGTATCTCTCGCGCAAACTATTCGGTTTAGAAAAAATGATATTAGAAACCTCAATATCATTTTTGAAGACCTATCCATAGATACCCCACACGTATAGGTTTGATGAAAAAAAAATTTTGAGTTTCAGTTCTAAGTATAGGGAACCCCTAAAATTTATTGTTTTTTTTTCTATTTTTGTGTGAAAATCTTAATTTGGTTCACAGAATACTACTAATATATCTACTTAACAAGTTTTAACAGTATAGTTCTTATAGTTTTTGGCTATGGAACCCTAAAAACTTGATCATCTCTGAAACTGAATAAACTTTTGATAGGCGACAACAAGACAGTCGATTTAAGAAAAAAGTGGTCTGTTACACCCTGTTAATCAGCTTTTCCAAACCAAGATAGTACTTAAAAAATGGACATGCGTGGTCACCGCACCGTCACTGCGTTCAGTTACAAGTAAAACAAATAGGTACAGGCTGATATTAAATTTGCTTAGTATAACACAGAGAACCTGAAGCTTTTATGGCCGACATTTACTTATGTATAGACAATACACTTAGACGTGTGGAAATAACATAATCTAATATGTATGATTTCTAAATCCTTTAAAGATTTTTTTTCTGTAACAGGAAGTTATATGGAAGTTATTAATGGAAAAGAGAATATTTAAAGCGGAAAAATGCTGTAACTACACATTATTTACAATTAAGTTTTGAATGCGCCTATTGAAAAAAATTTGTCAAGAAGCAACAAGTAGAGCCAGAATGTAAACACCACTAGAGTTAAAGGTAAGTTACGGTCTGGTTAAAGTACTGTACGTAATATAGTTATTTTGAGATGTGTTCAAATATTAATGTGGGACCACGGTTGTAGAGACCAAATGAGTACCCAGGCAGCGTCTAGGGTATAGTGAAATACATATCAAGGGGTCTAGCGTATAGAGGGTTTCTGAACGTAACTATTTTAAATAAAGCAAACACGAATAACACGTTTACTCGCAGTTTTAGTTTACATTATATCACAGAAAATAATCTGAATGTAATTGATGATAAAGTGCCACTTTCTAGGAAAATCCTAGCTAATAACTATAAATGTGACGCCTCAAACAATCTTGACGTTTGGCATCCACGTGGCCTATAATATAGAGAAGGACAAAGGTTATATTTTATCATCTTGAATCCTGATTTCTCAATTGGTTACAGATAACCAACAATTTTTAGCGAGGGAAGCCGCGGTCATGACGTTAGTATCCTCCTATAACCAAAAAGGCAAGCTAAATGAAATCGACTACACAAAAATATCCTTAGAACTTTATTTTTTGAGAATCAATTCTAGATTTACTATTCTTGAAGGAAAGAAATAAAGTTAAAAATAAATTTATTCGATGATAATTATCAGAAAAGGGTTGAAGTAAATTTTCTTCTTATTTACCTTTGTTGTCTTTCCCTATACAACGTTGTTGTTACGTCTTTTTAACATCTTTAATATTCTAATGTTGTTTAAGTAGGTAATATTTACTGTATTTTTATTTATTTGTTATTAAAAATGAATTGCTTATTGTAGGGTGTACAGTTTTATTCATATTCCTGTCTTCTTAGAGTCCTTTCTCTATCATAACATACCTATTATAGCTGTCATAAACACGTCGATTTACATAGAGTGGCTCTATTCGGTAGTAGATATAATATATCTGATATCCTTTCCCTATAAATACTCTCGCTTGACTCGCTTCGGGAACTGTTCGGTTTATTGCTCACACATAAATCGCAGGCCTGCTGTGGGTAATTGCAGCATTTTAGGGTTCCATGGTTTAACAAGAAACGCTTTTTCGTCGTTGTCCTAGAAAGCGTCATAACTTTGAAGTGTATAAAACTTTGTTTAGGCACAAATGAAATAATACTTATTACTAAAATTGTTTCTCGATACTTCCTTTCCAATGGCCACTGGACCAGAGTAAGGGATTACTTTTTTATCCACCGTCGTGTGGTGGGATAGTTGAATGCAACCACCTTGGTAGCGTAATTTAGTAAAACAATCAGTTTGTGCCATAACCCAATTTACTAAATACACAGTTCTCGTAATCTGCCGTACCATTCGTAAGTAGCCAAAGCCCATCATTGGGAATTAGAAAGAACAACTTTCTCAAAGAAACCAATTCAATCGGAACAACAACAAAAATTTGGACTTTCCATAGAAAGTTGGCTACCGAGGTCATGGATTTGTATGAAGAGTCCAATTTCTTTTGCTCCGTTTGAATTGGTTTCTTGGAGAAAGTTGTTCAGTTCCATGAGCAGAAACCACAGTTAAAATTTGTTGCACGATTTCAATTTCACCCTGTAATATTTATGACTAAGCAATACCAACCTTAACATATATTTTTTTGCGATACCAATTCTTTTTAAGAATTTTTCAAAGTCATAATAGCAAAATTTAATAAATATCATGAAAATAAATCACATCAGTTGTAACCAGATATTACACCTACATTGATACAAGGTATACTTAATACCCGGGGAACACAAAATGCGTTGTTCAAAACACAGTTGGCCATTTTTCTATTTCAATTCTGAAAAGGCAACGCCGCGGTTGTGAATACAGCTCTTTTTACGGTTTTGATTTAGGATAAGATTCTTCATAAAATCAACCAGCATCCACCAATAAACCCTAGATACTGTGGTAGAATAGATGAATCATGCCAAATCAGACTTCACTGCATAAATAATATGTTTTTTATTACTAATCATTAAGGGCGTCCGCTACGTTATGCGGGTGCACGGCGCGGGCGTCCGTCCCGGGTGCTGTTTCATGTAATTTCATAGAGCAGCGCTGCGTGAGGCGGGTCTCCCGTCGCACGCGGCGCGGGCGGCGGAGTACGCCCCGCGGGCTATGGGGTATGCTCATGTGTACGTGCGAAGGAGCACACGAGCGGAGCTGTTTCAAGAAAATCAGTGAGCGCCGCTGCGTTATCCGTGTCACGGGCGCCCGCAACGGGTTAAATTTGTCCGCGACGGAGCACGGCGCGGGTCCCCGCGGCGGACGCCCGCGCCGTGCACCCACTTAACGCAGCGGACGCCCTAAAGGCACGTTAAGCCATTGGTGCCGACTGCTATCACTAGATGGCAGTAGTTAAGCCATATTAGAGGCCTTATAGGCGGCTTAAAACTTCTGGCACCGGGGTTGGTCACTAGTCCCAGAACCTCACCCAATCCGGAGTTAGCCCCCATGTGTGGAGTATAGCCTAACCTTACCGAGGTATGGGGAGAGACCCGTGCCCCTCCAACACTTTCCTCTTCCCGCTAACATATCGTCATCTTCGACGAAATGGTAGGCGTAGTGGCACTGCCATACACGTTTGTAGTAGGTACATATTACGGTTGACTTGTATTTAGTGTAACGGCGCGGGTGCACTGATCCGACACAGTAACAACCGCCATTTTGTATGAGCGCGGGTGCACTCATCCGACACTAACATTCTTACCGGACTTATAACTTATAGAACGGATCTTATTATATCGGCTCTTACTAGTCGCTGTACATTTCTATGAACGCTGCTGCACTCATCCGACACTAACATTCTTACGGGACGAAACGAAGTGTTGTGCATAATTTATCGACATATGTAGTTTAGTTATCGATTTACATATAATATTAACATGATAATGTTTTATAGGTACTTAAGAAATCAATATACTCGTACTTATAGAATATTCAAATGCATTTGTGTATGTATGGACATATTATGGTATTTTGTATTAATTAGAAAAATAAGATTTAAGAAAATGTGTAAGTAAAGCATCTACTTAGATAAAAAATACTTTAATTTTCAATAATATTTACATATTTAGGTTGTGTACTGTAACCACCCAAGTGCTTTAATTAATGTAATGCATTTTTAATAAAAATACAAAGTTTGTTACAGATATTAATATACACTTTTAGAATATGCAATTTCATATCATGATATGGTATTTTTAATATGGTTTTATGATATAACCGCCATTTTAGATGTATTAAAACACTTGGTTACCTACCTAGGCTTTTAAATTTTACGCTGTATTTATAAAAATAACGCCAATAATTGGCGTTGGCTAAAAGCCGTGCACATTTTCTATAGTACTGGGCATAACACTATTCTGAAACAACGAACCTGACTATATCGGCTCGAGCGGTGGAATGATTGTTTCCGTCCGACAGTTATCGGACCAGTGAATCCGCGTACATCCATTTTTTAATACAGTTTTTAAGAGAACCGACAGGTGGGCGTGGATTGTGGCTGTCGGCTCTTGTTTTATCGGCCGCGTTGTAAGGGGGGTTGACTATAATCTTAATTTGTTTAAGTATTTTTATTAATCGCAAAGTTACTACAAATCAGAAACTGTGTATCTGCTTATAGGATAACTGCCATCAGAAGCGACCCGAGGCGGCGTAAACTTTTTTATTGATGTAATGAATGTTTGGAGTTCACTGTTTGTTGGATTTGGAAATACGCAACAAAATTGGTAGATATTAAGAAAGCGTCGCGTATTGCTGGGTTTGTATACAGGGTGATTGGTAATTCGACGTGATCCTTCAAAGTAGTTATACTGGAGGTCATTTGCAACAAATTAAGTCCAGTTAACCAGGGGTCAAAAATGTATGGATGTAGAAAATTTCTAAAACTAAAAACAGTAATATCTCAGTAACCATACATTTTTGACCCCTGATTAACAGGACTTAATTTGTTGCAAATTACCTCTAGTATAACCCCTTTGAAGGATCACGTCGAATTACCAATCACCCTGTATAGCTGTCAACGTTCTTAATAGACTATTTACTGCCAATCTTTATTACGTGTAAAAATTAACACGATATCTTTTGCCGTTTCCGAGAGAAAATGACATTTAGTGCAAAAAAGGTGTTCTTTAGGGTTTTTTTTAAAAGATGGCTGTCAGATATATAATTTTGATAAAGGTAAAAGATTAATCAAAACCTTGTCTATTATTGTATATTTTTTCTTTATAGATTAAATTAACAGTTATTGTAACAATTTGCCTGAAATATCCAAGAATTTGTCCATTTCACATATCTTCTAGCCTAAACATAATCTGTAAGTACATAATTTAACGCCTGTATTTTTCAAGGTGCGTATCCTGATGTGCTAAAAAAACGTTAAAGTTCAACCAATAATATATAAGGATAAGGGAAAAAAACAAGAAGTAGAAAAGTAACACAATAGTCTGTCCTTTCTATCGTATAGTTATATCAGTGTCGTCTACGAATATTAATGGTAATCATTCCAAAAATTTAATACCAAAATACTGCTTCCACATGATAAAAAGATAATACAGAAAATGTCAATAGTAGAAAATGCCCGGTGGTCTTAAGGATGTGTTTTCGGTTATAATGTATTTATATTAATACTATAAAAAATATATATTTTTATGAATCATATTCACAGAGGAGAAAATATATATTACACTATCAAAACATAAGGTCTAACAAAATCAGGTAATACTTTAAACTTGGGCTTCTTGCCATGAAAGTTTCCTGAAGTAAACAAAAGTAATTTGCGAAAAAAAATGCTGTCTTGCCACTACTAACTTGACCGATTCGGGCTTAGGAATCGGATAACTAATCAATAAACATAGTCCAGAACTGTGTGTGGTGAACCCTGACACAGGCTCTGGTCTTTTAGGGACACTACTGTGTTTCACCATGACACCAACAAAGTCGATTGTATTACTTACTTGGATCTGTGTAAGTTAAGTTAAACTACTACGTTACTTTTCCTTGTAAGTTAACTTAAACTACTATGTTACTTAATATATTTTTAAGAGGTGATAGGTAGTTTAAGTACAAAAAATTGTGAATAAAAAAAAACTGTTATAAAAAATAATTCCTACACTTATCAACGTTGTCGAATCCATTTGCAAGAAGAAAATATCGTAAATAATGTTTATTTGTTTGTCATATTATGTTTTATAAATTACCCTTTGATGTCGACATGTTTAATAGCACCACTCCAACTGTCATAAGTTTGCATAAAAAATCATTTTTCAAACAGTATATTAATATAATGCTTCTACAAAACAGATTTCTTGATAGCTTATTGTTAGCATTGTCAATATAACTATATTGTTTACCCACATAAAGGAGAATCGGTAATTTTGTATGGGTACCGTACCCAATGCACTGAATTGCACTGTAGCATTATGAACTATGTTGGTTTTTTGGTTTTGGAGTAGTTTAATTTATCCTAAGACCGTATGTGTTAATTCACTTGGAGACAAAAGATGCTTCTTGAAAGATGAACTGATTTTCGTAATAATTAAATATTTGTTCCAGGAATGTATGAAAAACTAGGTTTTTTCTCCAAGTGAATTTAGACAAGCGCTCTTAGGATAAATTAAACTACTCCATTGGGGCAACTCATACCGACATAGTTCATAATGCTACAATTTATTTTGTGTTTGGGTACGCTTTTACCCATTGTCCTTTGTATTTGTCTGTAAATATTCTGAATAAAATATAATTTTTGATGGCAACTTATGTATATGAGTAGACTTATTGTTATTATTCGATATAAATACTACATTTTATACCTATAACCAATTAACCAGCTATAACACACTGGTGGATTTCTATGAAAAATAAAACACTTTATTTTGCATTTTCGTCAGTGTTGTGGGATAAAATATATCACTTTCATTAATAGTAACCTAAAGGCTTCGGGCTATTTACTCATATATAAAAAGCTGTAGAGATACAGACAGCTTGACGCGCTGAACTTTTTCATCGTTAAAATGTTTTCAAATTGAATTATGACTTTTATAAACCGCCGAAAGTGACTGCGAACGCAAAAACCTACCGCCACTGACCATCGGCCCTTTGCTGACCTCGTAAACCTGTGAAGAAATCTTGGAATACCGCGAACACCCGCTCAGTTAATTCCCCATTAATGTCCTCGTTTCTCTTTAATCTTCGACAAAAATTCTCTTTTTAAATACTTGATTACTTATTTATATTTAGTAGCTCACAAATTGAGTTCAAATACGCTCTCTCAGAGATCGCCAGCCGATTTTTGTCAACGAAAAATTGACGTTCTTCAATTTATTATTCTGAACATGAACATGAGTCAGGCTCGCCTTTCCTTTAATAGGTATAATGAAGAGCAATTTCCAAAATTTTGGACTTAACTTTATTTTTGATCGTTCGGTAATTGAAGATAGGTATTCAGTAAATTATTTCAGTAAATCAATATGATTACTAATATAATAAAAAGAGCCCAACACTGCAGCGCCCTTCAACCTGACGTGATGACATATTACAATAATAAATAGAACACATTGTATCCAATTTCTACGCCATGTTAAAATAGATTGATGTTCAATATAATCGATTAAAAATGAGAGCACATGAAGTTTGAACTTTGTCAAAGTAAAAAATAAAAAACTTTCCGAAAGATTTTTTTATATATCCCCATTTAAGTTTTCCTCATACAACCTAAAATAGTTTATTATCCAACACTAACAGATGAGGTTTAATAGGTAAGCATAAGGTAACACATTAGTTTCTTTTGTAACCACAACTTGTACTTGGGCGGGCTTACAAAGATTCCCCAACGCAATGGGGAACTGGCTATCTTATATCAATGCCGGAACACGTCAATGTTATTAAGATTGATGTTTGGTGGCAAGGTAGGTGAGAATTGAACCCGCAACGTCCTGATGTGAAACGAGCGAACTAGCATTAGGCCACGAAGGCAGTTAACATGTAAATGCAGTATATCACTGAGTGGGTCTTGATTTCGAATGCGATGTTACTGTCACTTACATACAATATTCTGCATACGGTAGATGATATTGTAAGAAAGGTTTTAGTAATACGCTTTATCTTGCATTTAAAAAAGGTAGGTGAATATATTTTATGTTAGCCACGAACTTACTCTACGAAATTTAATCATAGCGTCAAGGGTAAGAATTTAAATTCGACTCATTTGTAATTCACTATCGATAAAGTGTACAGAATTCTGTAACGAGTTTTCGCCTCCGCACCATTATACAGCCACCTCATGCAAGAGTTTGTCAACACATTCCCCTGCGTTAAAAACAATTTAAGGGCGCTGATAGTCTCTGATCTGAAATGATGACGTCATTAACAACGTAATCGTCCTCGCTTGAAGTCACGGGTCTTTTCTGTTGGCGAGAAGGATAGACCACATAGCCTTCAAACATACTTTGTGCTATTGATTACCATTGGGTCGATCACTTAACATTTCCAGATCAATTCAGTTATGTGATAATTGTGAGTTTTATTTAATACGATGTTTTCTTGTTATTTAGATTATGAGCAATTAACTTTTAATTTAAGAATATAAGTTAGATTCTGTTCTGTAAGAGTGTTCAGAAATATGTCATCTACGCAAGCCAATAAATAAATCACTCGTGTGACTACTCCGAAAAGTTTAGCTCACCCATTTGTCACTGGATATAAAGGGGGTAATGTCGTTCGCATTTGCATCAAAATTCGCTTTTGCAGACATAGTAATTATACTTTACATATCTTATAGTATAATATATTTTAGTTGTTTTATCATACCTATGGAGTTTTGGCCCTAGGGATAACTTTCAAATGTTAATTTCAACTTTTAACTTACCTTAAAATGTTTGGTGTAGATAATCTTCAAATTTTTAATGATTCACCTTTTTCCAGTTTCAGCAGAGGCTGAAACAAATGAACTAATATTATTTTTGGAACTGACAAGTATAACTTTTCAATTTGATACTATACTTGGTTGGAGAATATCGTATACCTATGCGACTTTCTAGCTATCATCGGTTGGTCCCGCTCGTATTAGCTCTGTTACCTCCCTGAGGTATCTTCCGTTACCTCTCAGAAGTTTTACTGACAACTCACAGTTAACTTATATTTATTAAAGTTAACCCCTAAAGTGTTTTAAATATATAGGGTGACTTTAAATTAGTTCTTGAAACGAAAAGCTTTGCATGTGCTCATGATAACAAATAACTTTCCCTAAGGAACCCATAGTTAAATGCAAAAAATGATTTGGACTCCCCATACTAATTTCGTCGGTCAATTGATCGATTTGTATGGAGAGTCCAATCTTTTTTGTTGCGATTTGTCGTATCAAGAACTAATTTAAAGTCACCCTATATACCCCTAACATTAAGCAGACCGATCGAACCTAGGCACTAAACGCAATCAAAGATCTACGCAAACACTCAAGCCACAGTTGCGAACTTTGCATGAATTTTAAACTTAACATTTTAAATGAAATTAAATGAAATAAATATTTATTATGTATGGAATTCGGGTAGTAATTGCGATTACATTTGCATAAAACATTGTTCACCAAACCCCTTCTTTCGCTATATGTTCGGTGTATATTTCACATCGCGATACAGAATTTTTATTTTATTTAGTTTAGTTTAGTTATACAAATACATACTTTAATTTATTTTATCAATCTAAATATTTGACCTTTATGACTCAAAATACTCAAATGCCTAGCAAAATTCGTTTTAAAACGGGCACTTACCTTTGAAATAACAATGAGGATGAAGTCTAAAAAGGGAAAATCCTTCATTAGGAATGCCTACATTATGTAGGCGTCTAAATAAAATGAGACTAACGTGCGCTTATGTGGCGAAAGTTTACTACAATATTATGTGGAGTTAGTAAGTACTTTTATAACTTCTCGCGGGGTCGGACTGTCCCAACTTAATAATATGAAAACTTTCGACAGTCATAATTTATCCCATTATTCGAAAAAGGAATTTGTTCGACTCAGTCGGTCGCTGCCCATCTTTCGCAGAAAATACGATCTTGGCTTAGTGGTCGAAACTGTGAAAGCTTGTTCTGTTTGTGAGGGATATAAAATCCTATTGCCTTAACTTAAGATTTGTATCTGTTGATAGTAGAATTATTCGATTTACAAACGCTTTCATACTACTGTGTAAAAAAATATACTAAATACAACCAAGTCAATTGGACGAACGGACGGAGACAGCTGGTGTGTTCGGTACCATCGCAAAGCGGCTAAATGTATAATTTGGCTGCGACATGACGACAAAAATCATGTACTTGAAGTATGAAAAAAATTAAAACTTTATTATCAAATCAAAATTTCCGTGTTCCAGTTGCAAAGTTATCTTCCGAAAGTACTCGGCGGATTCTTATGAAGCAACTGTAGTAGAAAATAAGTTTATCAAACCAAAGAAGTTTTACCGAGGAGATACCTACTTAGAAGTTCATTGATCGTTAACAACCCTTAGAATCCTCACTGCTAGAGCACAGGCCTCTTCCCATATATTGTAGGTAGGTAAGGTTAGGCCATTCACGTACTGGGCCAAGTCCGGATTGGTGGAGAATGTGAGTCTTGTGACCAGCCTTAATGTCTGAAAAGCCGCCTATAAAGCCTCTGACATGGCTTTATGACTGCTCTCCATAAAGGCTGCCCTCTAGTGATAGCAACCGGGATCATCGGCTAAAGGTAGCTTACAAAGCACGGAAACGGCTGAGATAAATGCAACAAGTCAAACCTATTCAGGCTATGAGTGAGTAAACTTGCGTAATCAAGTAAACCACGAAGCTGCACTGAGCCACGACCTCCTCATTCATTTGATTAATCAAGCAGAACCTCTTTCTATTTATTCATTTTAGGTGACAGCTACAACTTATATACAGAGATATTAATCACTTATGTATTAGCTTTTACCCGCGGCTCCGCTTGCATGGATATCGTTTGTATAAACGACTTGGTATGACTTGACTTTGTATAACTTTCATTTTTTTATGGCAGAGGTGGCAAATGAGCAGACGGATCACCGCCGCTCATAAACACCCGTAACACCAGAGGAGTCACAAGTGCGTTGCCGGCCTTTGATATGGGAGTACGCTCTTTTCTTCAAGGTTTGAATGTCGTTTCGGTCCGGAAATACCGCAGGCGACAATTCATTCCACAGTTTGGTTGTGCGAGGCAGAAAGTTTCTAGTGAAACGCACAGTTGTCCGAACGCACTCCCCATAGTATATGCGATAGAGAATGCAGAGCGAGGCTACAACTCTACGCAGCGCCAAGGAGTCATGGTGATCTGAAATATCCTGGCAGCCGATGATTCGAACTGCTCTCCGTTGAATGTGGTTCAGAGGGAGAAGCTGGTACTGGGGAGCCCCTGCCCAGAGATGAGAACAGTATTCCATATGGGCCGAACCTGCGCCTTATAAAGTTGCAGGCGATGGGCCGCAGTGAAATACTGTCTCGATTTATTGAGCACACCAAGCTTCTTCGAGGCTAATTTAGCCTTACCCTCTAGATGACCACGGAACTGGACCTCACTCGATATGTCGACACCAAGGATTCTGATACTAGCTGAGGCATTTAGGGGAGTGTCCCCAAAACGAAGTGATACGACAAATGGCATTTTCTTAGCAGTGAACGCGCAAACCTGTATCTTAGTGGGGTTAAACTGGACCAAATTAATTCGACCCCATTCTGAGACTTTCTTTAAAAAAGCCAAAAGACTAGTTTGTTTCGGCACTCGATGACGTTTTCCCGAAAAATGTTGGCACTGCCGGTATAGAAGGCATCACCTGTGCTGTCATCCGCATAACAATGAGTGCTGCTGATTTGCAGCATATCATTTATATGCAGAAGGAACAGTGTAGGCGAAAGCACACAGCCTTGAGGGACACCAGCATTCACAGACATAGAATCTGAGCATGCACCGTCGACTACGACCTTTATGTTTCTGTCTGCAAGAAAACTGGTGACCCATTTGCATAATTCCTCGGGAAGCCCATAAGAAGGAAGCTTCGCAAGAAGTGCTTTGTGCCAGACCCGATCGAAGGCCTTCGTAAATGCGCAGGCGGCTTGCGAGCACGAAAATAAGTTTCTCGGAATAAATCTATCCTGTCGACGCTGTCATTTCCCGCCCCTATCCAAGCTTTAATTTCAGTGAAATCAATTGAGTAGTTGTAGCAATAAAAAGTATTTTTATGTTATGTTGCATATTACCTTTGGCGGGAACCCAAAGGAAAATTATTCCCGAAGGAAAAACATATTTTTAAAGGATAAAATGTATACTACGAGTATGTCCCTTCCCACTCTGTTAACTATCTCCGTGTAAAAATAATTTTGATCCGTTGCTCCGTTACAACGTGAAAGAAGGATAAACAAACGAACAAAGTCATTTTATAAATGCTATAAATATTTTTTCATTGGAAATGATTTGATCTGTAACGAAGTGGCTTCAGTTAAGTTGGTTGAATTGTTAATATTAAAAGTTTAGGCACGTGGGCGCAGTCATTGACACAGGTTGATTAGTTTCGAAGCAGTATCAATGCAAAGTATTTGGAAGCCATACTGATATAGCGAAAGCACGGATTACATAACTGTTACATTACGCACAAGTTTTATCCACTATAAAATTTCAAACGCACTTTTTAACACCTTGTATAAAAAAAGAAACTAGAAGTGACTGAGGTTTACTTTTGTGATGAACAGAAATAATTGTGGTGAATTTGAGGTTACCCACTTATCTATGAAAATAAGAAGGATTTTGTGTCTTTAACTAACCTGAATATTTGGCCTCTTGATAGAGCTAGCTTCGAATATAATAGAAATAAGTCGTTCAACCATTACGATTTCTATAAGGATATACTACTATACAAATTTTATCCGCCTCTTATGAGATCGGATAGAATGGAAATATTTCCGTTTTCTCGTAATTGGGTAGGATAATAATAATATAGGAATGTCGCATTAAGTGGGTAATTGTGTATGCATTGTCATATGCAAATTCATTATTTCTTTCCAGAACAGAAAAGCCCCATCCAATATCTATTTCGGCTCAGTTGTTTCTGAATTATAACGAAAACGCTTTGGATATACGAGTAGTAGTATGAATATTAAGCACGTTGAACTGACCTTACTCTAAAAGGATTTAAAAGGAATCACTGTAAACTAATTTCATATGAGCGGTATGCGCCAACATACAGTGCATATTTGCTTTTATGCTGGCGCTTAGAGCACATATTATGAAAATAGTTTATATTCTGGAAACTGATAAATTAACTTTCCTAGTTATTTTGTTTATTTACTTCAATTATTATATTTTAAAAAGTTAGGAATAATTTGGTAGGACGATCACATCGTGAAAAGCCTATCCATCGCTACGGGAAAAGAAACCATAATAAACTGGCTAACGACTGTCATAATGACATAAAAAATTGAGCCTTAAATGGAAAACTACCAAGACAGACCTCTATGGCGCCGCATGAAAAAAGCCGACCCCATATAAACGGGTAGGTGCGAGGAAGAAGAGAAGAATTATTATATTTTAATCAGATGATCTACTTCTCTAATGAATAACATATCCAACAGAATCCTAGACCAACTCTGTTATAATCATGTAAATGTCCAAATGTAGGTACAACATAAATAACTATCCAGCCAGAAGCATTAAATAAAATTGGTACTTGTGGTAACACAAACGGTGGAATCATTGATATACAAATCAAGCGTGGCCTTGCTCGATTTATTTCTCGCAAATTTCGGCAGAAATATTTTGGCTGAGCGCCAGCGCACCCTATCGCGCACTGAATAAATCTGTATGGCGTCACGTGATGCCTACCGTATACTGACTGAAGATCAAGATAAGCCTTCTACGAGGAACCGTAGATACTTACAAACAGGGTGATTCAGTTGCTTCTTCTTCTTATCATCAAAAATCTTAACTAAACTAAGAGTTCTCGATGCGAAACTGGTCTGCGTAGAAAGATGTTTTTGTCTATGTACAATAATAATGTATCATGAGGTTCAATAGCCTTTGAATAGAGATAGTTAAGATAATTAGATATAGGTATTACATTCCAGCCTCCACTACACAGATTCGGCAGGTTTTGCCATCTAAGGTACCATCCTTTTCAATGTTTCAATGTTATTAATGGTGCTACAAAGACATATAAAGAGTGGACAATGACATTAATACTCTCTTTCAGTTAATATAAAGTTCTTTCTGACATGAACTTCAAAAATTTGCAACGCGACCACTCTGCACATGTGATGGCCTCAAAAAAAATTCTCACAATAAATAAAAAATCTAGCAGCTAAGTAATTTAAGGAAAATTTATTGGTAAATTCAGCGTCTAAAACACCACCCCGTAGTAAGTATCAAATAACCCAATTTATTAGGTCTATTCATTCATGTCTGCGCTGTTGTGGTAAAAATGAACTTTTATGAATCCGTTCGTAATTTAGTTACCCGGATCAAAAATTAGGTTTGGACTCATGACTTTCACTGGTATTACGGTGGTGGCTGGCTACACGGTAGTGACTTCGGCCTGAGTCTTCGGGTTCAAATCCTGCCCAATTAACCAATGAGGTTTTCGAAACTTACGTGCTTTTTCATACCGATTGCTTTAACGGCGAAGGAAAACATCGTGAGGAAACCTGCACATATGACTACAAGATGTGTATGATGGTCGCCTTGCACACGTCCGTAGGTGTAAATCTAAATGCCCTGCACGTGACCGCGGGTAATGCTAAGTGCAACACTAGGCACTTTGTTGTGACAGATACGGTTACATTGTGCCACACGATAAGAAGAAGATTAGTATTATGTGGGAAGGATTAAATAAATACGTATGGGTAATATGGGGGACCAGAGACTGATATACCTACATACAAATTCGTATAGTATGACCACCAGGGACCCCTCTTTAAAGGCGACCTCCCCTCTACGGGTAAGATCCGGTAACGGTTGCTACGATGTCATATTTTGATGTAGTGGTAGTAGTAAGTAATAACGCGACAATTGACAACATTTAAAGTAACCAAAATAGCCGTGTTTTTATTTGTAATCAAGATAATGACTTTTTTCTTTGTTAGGCTGTATAGGGTATGAGGCTTTTATATCTGGTATATTTTTTTAATTTGTTGCCACCCAGTTGGCAAAGACACCTATGTATACAGCGTATAAAATCGTATTAGAGAAAAATAAAATGTTCTGGAGAAATACGAATATTTAAAAAAAAAGCCAATAATAGTTATACATATAATAATAGTTATGCAATAATAGTTCTTACTCTGCTGACTTGCGTGGAGTGTACAAGGTACAAAATATTGTAACAATATTACTCTTGTTTTATGTTTTATGGAAATTTACAAAAATGTTCATACAAATTAATTATAATCATCAACATCAAGTATGGCTTTGATTTAGTTTAGGCGAATATCACACTGCACCGGAAATCACACACCACACACGACATAAACGGTTTCAGGAATTTTTGATATCGATAGATTAGATGCGGTTTGATTTTCTGGGAGTCATAGAATATGACTATTATTGCAGGTTTTTTTAACAATACAAGATTTTATTGAACATTTGTGATTTGTGACCTAGTATTTAGGAGAGAACGAATCCGTAAATGAGGAAATCCTGAGAAGAAGTACTCGTAAAGTGTCAGTAAATTGGACTGATGACAAAAGAGGAATTCTTTTCTCGACGTTTCTTCCCGCTCCGCTAATACTTCCCGAAACGTTGGGTAAGTTCAGCGTGGTAGGGACTTTGTAATAATAGGGAGAAAAAAAAACGATTTAAAATATAAAAGAATGTGTAAAGCATCTACCTAAATCGGTATAGAGTAAAAAAAATACTTGGTTTTTTAATAGAGAAGAAAGCATTTAGAGATGCGAATCGGCATCGGAAAATGTACCTTATGCCGCCAGAGAAATTAATACAGAATATTCTTTATTGCACACCAACATGAAAATACAGATCAAACTTATAGGTTATTTATCTATCTATCTATCTATCTATCTATCTATCTATAGGTTATTTAATTATCAGTAATAAAAAGGAGTAAAACCGCTGTCACTGATTTATTCCAGGTAACCTTAAGACAGTGATATACTCATACTAAACCTTGGGGACAGACAGCTAATTGTGCCACACGATAAGTAGAAGAAGAACGGTAGAAAAGACATGTATCTAGTGGCAATTTCAAATAGAAAGTTATCTAAATAGTATTAATAATTCTAGTATATGTGTATGTATTTAAATGTATATGTGTATGTATATCAGTCTCTGGTTCCCAAGATACAGGGAATCCTAGTTTGGGGCCAGATGACCGTGTGTGATTTGTCCCGGTTATTATTATTATTATTTATTTATTATTATATACAGAGTGTAACATTTGTGTAGCCCTAATTTAAGGTGACCGCTCGAATCCGTCCAACTACCGGCCGATAGCCATAACCTCCTTATTCTCAAAGATAATGGAGTCCATTATTAACAGCCAGCTCCTTCGGTACCTAGAGGACCGCCAGCTGCTTAGTGACCGACAGTACGGTTTCCGTAAGGGCCGGTCCGCTGGTGATCTTCTTGTCTACCTGACATATCGTTGGGCACAGGCGATCGAGACTAAGGGGGAAGCTTTGGCCGTTAGTTTAGACATAGCGAAGGCCTTCGATCGGGTCTGGCACAAAGCACTTCTTGCGAAGCTTCCTTCTTATGGGCTTCCCGAGGAATTACGCAATTGGGTCACTAGTTTTCTTGCAGACAGAAGCATAAAGGTCGTAGTCGACGGTGCATGCTCAGATTCTATGTCTGTGAATGCTGGTGGCCCTCAAGGCTGTGTGCTTTCGCCTACACTGTTCCTTCTGCATATCAATGATATGCTGCAAATCAGCAGCACTCATTGTTATGCGGATGACAGCACAGGTGATGCCTTCTATACCGGCCGTGCCAACATTTCTCGGGAAAACGTCATAGAGAGCCGAAACAAACTTGTGTCGGAAATTGAGGCCTCTTTAAAGAAAGTCTCAGAATGGGGTCGACTTAATTTGGTCCAATTTAACCCCACTAAGACACAAGTTTGCGCGTTCACTGCCAAGAAAATGCCATTTGTCGTAACACCTCGTTTTGAGGACACTCCCCTAAATGCCTCAGCTAGTATCGGAATTCTTGGTGTCGACATATCGAGTGAAGTCCAGTTCCGTGGCCATCTAGAGGGTAAGGCTAAATTAGCCTCGAAGAAGCTTGGTGTGCTCAATAGATCGAGACGGTATTTCACTGCGGCGCATCGCCTGCAACTTTATAAGGTGCAGGTTCGGCCTCATATGGAATACTGTTCTCATCTCTGGGCAGGGGCACCCCAGTACCAGCTTCTCCCTCTGGATCGCATTCAACGGAGAGCAACTCGAATCGTCGACTGCCAGGATATTTCAGATCGGCTTGACTCCCTGGCGCTGCGTAGAGATGTAGCCTCGCTCTGCATTCTCTATCGCATGTACAATGGGGAGTGCTCCGAGGAATTGTTCGGATTGATCCCTGCCGCCTCTTTCCGCCATCGTTCTACGCGACAACATATTCATCCCCATCACATAGATGGTTGGCAGTCCACAACTGTGCGTTTCACTAGAAACTTTCTGCCTCGCACAACCAAACTGTGGAATGAATTGTCGCCTGCGGTATTTCCGGACCGATACGACATTCAAACCTTCAAGAAAAGAGCGTACTCCTAAATCAAAGGCCGGCAACTCACGCGGTAATCGCTTACCATCAGGTGATCCGTCTGCTCGTTTGCCACCACTGCCATAAAAAAAAAAAAAAAAATTAATAGCGGCATCTGTACTTTTTTCCTTACTTGTCTTATTTTTGAAAATATTATAGCGTACCTACACACCACCGTTGACATTTTATAGTGTGGGGAAACCCTGTTATGAATTCGATATAAAACTTAATAATGAGCTTTTCCAACTCTATGAAATATCAATAATGATGAGTAGGTGCGCTATTTTTTTTTCAAAAATAAGACAAGAAAAAAGGAAGTATACTCATCATACGGCACAACTTTTGTTCTATATCTTTGCTGAATTTGTAAGAAAAACGTTGGGTTCTCCATACAGTTGATCATATTCTCGGAAGAGCCCCAATTTTTTTTTACGAACTCAACAAAATCGAAGAACAAAAGTTGTTCGAAATGATGAGCAGAATCCCCAGTTAAACTCAAAAGTTTTTATTTTTGTTTAAGTCGTAGCTTTACATATTCTTTTTTTCACCTGTTATTTACGATTTTATATAAAAAAATACAACTACAATTAAGTCACACCTGTGTATAAACAAACTCAAACATCAAACTCAACAGGGGACGTCTTCCGGCTAAAGTTCTGTGATTAAAGAGTAGTTCAAATAACTAGTTCAACTCAAGTCTCTACTAAAGTTATTTCTTCATTTTAACCAATCTGCACATTTAAACCGCTTTATGAATATCATATAGTTAATAGGTGAATAGTACTGCCTCGAGCTTAAATTGTCTCTCATCTTGAGCGCGCTGCAAACTGTCGTTTAATCTAACTTGGCCCAGTAACAGTTTCCGCTCAGAGACTTTAAAATCAAGTACAACGGTTCAAGTAAAGTATCATGATGAAAAAAGGCTGGAAACCACTTTAGGAGTATTAAAATCTGACCAGCAGCGAAGCGGGCGCGCTGTAAATGTTTTGCTGTAAATTTTGTACGGCCAGTGGTTTAAACAAGACCTATACAGGGTGAAATTGTGGCCAATTTTTAACTGTGGTTTCTGCTCATGAAACTGAATAACTTTCTCTAATCTTTCTCTTGACCGACTCGGTGGCTAAGTGGTTAGCGATCCTGACTTCTGATCCGAGAGTCGTGGGTTCGATCCCCACACAAGGCAAACTTTTCTGTGACGAGCAGAATTGTTTGCTCTGAGTCTGGGTGTATTATATCTATATATGTATGTATTTAAAAGTATATATGTATGTATATCAGTCTCTGGTTCCCAAGATACAGGGAATCCTAGTTTGGGGCCAGATGACCATGTGTGATTTGTCCCAGATAATATTATTATTATTACTCTAAGGAACCAATACAATCAGAGCAAAATAAATATGGACTTTCCATACAAAGCTACAAAACCTAGCTCATGGATTTGAAAGAATATTCCTTTTTTTTGTTCCGCAACAAAAAAACTTGAACTTTCAATACAAGTTGGCATCGGGTTGTATGAAGAGTCCGAATTTTTTTTTTCTCCGATTGAATTGGTTCCCTAGAGAAAGTTGTCCAATGTCATGAATAGAAGCCACAATTAAAATTTGGTCCGCGATTTCAATTCACCCTGTTTAAATGGTAAAGTTAGTCCTGAACTCGCCGGGATGTCCGCCGGACCGACGAAGAGGGGAGGGGGGGCGTGAATGGCGCACGGTTTAACAACATTAAGGCGTTATTTTATCGAGTTATTGCAACAAAGTTTGGAACTGTTTGTTTTATTATTTGTTATATTGAAACACGAAAGTGGGGTTAATAAATATTTAGCTTAAAGGGGAGGAGGGTGGAGCTTAAGTGTGGTGATCAGAGAATTTATGTACCTACAAGTTGTTTTTTTAAATGATGGATGTAATATATCCGCGATGGATTCCGTACGTCGAAGCGAATAATGCTGTGGCAAAAAAAAATGTGGTATGCTGGAGCGAAAAGCCATTGGAGCGTATGTCGCAGCAGCGAATGTCGCTGCAGCGAATGACGCTGTGGCGAAAAAGATTAAAATTGTATACTAATTTAAAAGCTTAAATGTAAGTTAAAAGTAATGATAAGATGCGGACATAAAATGTCAATTAAATAATAAAATATCTCGGGACAAATCACATTCGGTCATCTGGCCACAAACTAGGATTCCCTGTATTATGGGAACCAGAGACTGATATACATATATAACATATATAATTTTAATAAATACTTGTATAGATAATATAACTTACAATATAATTTATGTAGATATAATATACCCAGACACAGAGAAAACAAAATCTACTTATCACAGAAATGTTTGCCCAGAGTGGGGATCGTCGAACCTATGACTCTCGGATCAGTAGTCAGGAGCACTAATCACTGAGCCACTGAGTCAGTCAAAAATGTCACGTAATTGTGCATTGTTTTATTTCTCCTTGTATAAAATTAACAAAATTAGTTGCAACTACTTAAATTGTGACTTGAAACTAAAACTGAACAACTTTCAACACATCTTTATTAAGGGAAAACAACGAACTTACTTCCCATACTAAATTGACAAAAAAATCATCGCGAATTAACGAAGGGTTCTTTGGGGAAAGTTGTTCAGTTTAATTTTATTTTAGTTTAATTGTTATGTTTAATTTAAAGAGATTAAATATATCAAAGACTTTTTTAGTCTGAGGTTTGATTAAGTAGTTATTTACATATTTTGTGTCCGCGTCTTACTATTATTTTTATCTTACTTGTGAGTTTTCAAATTAGTGTACAATTTTTATTATTTTCGCCACGGCGCGCGTCATTCGCTGCAGCGACATTCGCTTCGGCGTCATTCGCTCCAGTGGCTTTTCGCTCCAGCGTACCACACAGATTTTTTTTCACCACAGCGTGTTTCGCCACAGCGTCATATTTCAGGTCAAATTGTACAATGATGTCTGATGTTGACTTATGTCTTATTTAAAAAGATAATCATCAATCTTTACTAGTACCTACGTAAATCTAAAAGTATGTCTGCCTATTTATTTGTTACCATTTCAACCTAAAACTAGTAAACAGATATCAAATATGACAACTAGGAGAGCTGGCAACTGTCAAGTATCATACCGCATTACACAATTCCTGAAGGTTCAGAAAATATATTTATAGACTCTCCAGCCGCTTACCACACATGCTCTGTACACAGTCATAGGGTCCGTCTGACCCCACGCTGGCGACACCGCGGACAAAAGGTATAAAAACTTTTTGCAGGCAGACTCCTTTCGACCGCCTCCGTAATTGAGATAAGCAGTCACCAAGCCAAGCAGGATTAGGGAGGCAAAGTCCCCACATCAGTTTTGAGCAGATTTTTTGTTCTATGATTAATTACTTACAACTAGTGGGGCCAGTGTAAAAAGTACCCTTAAACAGTTCCCAGTGGTTCCAAAAAAAGGAAAATCATAAAATCTTTTTTTATTACAACATTCCTTTACACTATGAATACAATATCGGCTGACATGGACTTTGAGAAGAAACAATCAACGCATATTTTAAATATTTTAATTTAAAAATGGCAATGTAAGTTTTTCGTTATAATTAAAAAAAAAAACAAGGGACACTGGCTTCACTTATCCGTCGACGGCCTTTTGTAGACTATCTATACAATAGAGTCCAGTAAAATCTATGAATGTGTATGGTTACTAAAACCTTAACAGTTTCACCTAATAAAAAAATCGAATAATAAAATAAAATAAAAACCTAAAAACTTTCCCCCGATAGTCAAAGTTAATTAACTCAAAAACCACTGAATCCATCTCCACTAAAGCGGTTAGTAACCACCGCGATGAAGTGAAAAAAAACCGCAATCGAAAACACGCAAAGGTTTCCAAGTTATAAAATCAGCAAACTAAGCTTAAGTAAGTATCTACTATTTCACAAAAAGATACATTTAATTATGTTCCCGCAGTTACTATCTACAGATTACACGAATCATTTGTGTCTGTCTGTCTGTCTGTCTATAGAATTCGCAAAAACCCCGCGCTTGGGCGAGTGATAAATGATAATTCTAATATGGCGGAATTATAGTCTTAAGAATTATTTGAAATATAGCTCAGAAAAGAAATTAATGGCGTATGAATGAACGCATTAAAAACAAATTAAGAAATATAGTTCACTAATAACTTCTTTCTTTGCTGAATTCACTTGGATTTTCAATACAAATATAACTATGCGATAAAAAAACTGTGTTATTTGTGTAAAAGTCATTATTGGAAATATTTTTATAACAAATCCCACCCATTTTTAACCGACTTCAAAAAAAGGAGGAGTTTCTCAATTCGCCGGAATCTTTTTTTTTATGTATGTTTATTACTCGAAGACGCTTGAACCAATTTGGAAAATTCTTCTTTTTGTTTAAAAGGGTATACTTCACAGATGGTCCCATATAAATTTGATCAAAATCGATTTAGCGGTTTTTGAGAAAATCAACAAAAACATAGCAAAATTGGAGTTGTTGCGATTGAAGTCGGTTGTTTTTAACGTATTCAGCGTGGTCATTCTTATAATGAATTTTCGATATTACTTAATTATGACAAAAAGTGACTCAATTAACAAAAAATCTTACTGCATATAAAAAAAAAACTATCCTATGTCAATTAGTTGATCATGAATCTAACGGCACCTCATTTAATAATTATTCATTAAGTCGTTCTGGCTACAATTAAACATGGACATACATACATATGCCCGAAAACATTACCCTCCACTTGAGTTTTCGGCTCAAAAATTAAACTTCTCTACGCATTCACGTTGATTCATTATGTACTACGGCGTAGGAGTTGGCAAGCTCTCGCTACGCCCACGCCTCGTAGCCGCGTAGTCCGTAGCAAGCGTTGAGGGGAGATGCAAAGAAAGAAAAAAATTAAGATTATTTTTTAATTTGTTTAATTTAATTATGTTTGTAATCAACCTTCATTATAAATGCATAATGAAACAAAAAGGCGTAGGACCGATTAAGTGGAGCTTTTTGCCGACATTTAACTTTGCATAAAACGCGAGAACTTTTTGGGCTATTCATTCAAATCGATCAGCTGATACACCCAGTTTGTAAGGTAAGTCCATTTTTGTAATCTCAGCAAGCGAATTGTTCAAAAGTTGTTCATTATGATAAGTAGTTGTTCAAGTTAACGGGTCCTACAATAACACATTACGCGGCAGTAGAGAATTACATCTCTGCATTATACGAACACCCTTTATAGGGTTTACTGGTCATGGCTTAATGTGGTCCCGCATCCTCCACCAATCCGTACTTGGTCCCATTTGGGGAGTATGGCCTATTCTTCGTGTGGTATGGGAGAAAACCTTGCCCCATTATGACGCTATGAGTTGCCAACGAATCCAAAAAAAAAGTTACTAACTAGAATTTAGTGTTTCATTTGATAATATAAGGTTTCATTTTTAACCGCCTCCGTAGCCCAGTGGCTAGTCCACTCGCTTCACATCAGGAGGTCGCGGGTTCGATCCCCGGCGGGTCCAACTTTGTAGGACTCGGTTTGGTTGGTGGTAGGGCATTTTCTGAGCCCGCCTGGCTAGTTACCACCATCTTATCTAAGTCTTGCCGCCAAACATCAATGTTAACAGCATTGATGTGTTCCGGCATGAAGATAAGATATCCAGTTCCCCATTGCGTTGGGGAATCTTGGTAAGCCCGCTTCCATCTTCGGCGTCATCATCACTTACCATCAGGTGAGATGATACCAAGGGCTTACCAATTGAGGGTAAAACAAATATGTAAGTTTTCATTAGAATTGGCTTGATTATTTTCGAAAAATGCACCGGAGCCAACTTACCTTTGAGCCCTCGCGTCACTCATTTGATGTAAAGTGACGATAATTTCCCTAAGTGACAATAATGTCCAAATCGGACTATGGGTTGCCAAAAATCCCCAACGCAATAGGGACATACGATATTCTATCTCCATACCGGATCACATCAGTGATGTTTACATTGATGTCAAGCGGCAACACAGATATGGTAGCGGTAGGTAGCTAGGCGGGCTTAGCGAATCCCGATCAATCACGAAAAAAGCAAATCGACCCGTGTGAATCAGGCCTCAAGAAGCAGCTGGTCCCAAGATGTCTGACCCCGCTGGGAATAGAACTCGTTACCATTGCTTACCCAGTGGAAAAGCCACTAAGTCACGGATGTGAGGTGGTTAACAACGCTTAAGACGATCACCCTTCCAAATAAATAAGTTTTATAAAACTTTGGAGCCATTATGCTTCAATCAAGTACTTTCAGGATACGCCAAGTTTCAGCTATATTAGAAATGGATAGAATATTATTGTTTTATACCGCTGAAAGGTAATTTAAGTAAAATATAGAAAAGTAAATTTAATTTGTAACAAATGAAATATTTAATTTCTACAAAAAGTTTTCTGCGAAGACCTGTTTTGCCCGGGCGAAGGCCTGAATGGGCAACAGCCTTTGTACCAGTGACTGCGGCCGACGAAACCTTCAGGTTGCGTTCGAACAAATGTTGAAATATAGACTACCCACCCAGAAACGAGAAGAAACAAGAAGCAAGAAGCGAGTCCAAAACAACTGTTTTGGACTCGCTTCTTCTATTATCCGCTCAAAAAAAACAATAACACAATAATATTCTTTATTGCACACCAAACACAGTAAATAATAATGATGGAACACAAAAATATATGTGTATAAAAATATTTTTGTAGAAATACAATCGAGGGTTCACGGGCGACTTGTATTAAGCGACATTTTTAGAAATGTTCAGGAGACTGATTTAAAAAAATATTTCTTAGAAAAGTAATCATTAAAACTTAACTTCTTAGTATTATATAGATTCTCGATATTCTTAATATTTTAAATATTATTCAGAAGTTATTTTTTGTGAGGTATTTTGTAAGAAATAAATTTTTAAAGTAGAGGTTACCTGTGTTTCCAAAAATGTCGCTTAATACAAGTCGCCCGTGAACCCTCGCAATAATAATGATGGTGGCAACAAATTAAAATCAAATTATATTAAATTTAATGTGGGGGACACCTTTGTCCAATTGTGGACATCCTTCTGAGGATGATGATGATCTTAAATTTAATTAAAAAAAAATTGGCGAATAGAAAAGGCCAGATTAATACGATAGCAAAGCGGGCGTATGTTACTTGCTTAACCCCTGAGTACATTGTGATAAAGACTGATGATGAATCAAACACCTTTGTTATAATACTCGCGTGTTTTAACTACTTCAAAAGAAACGCGACTTTAGACCAGAGGAAGGGACGAAAAACCAGAAAAAACTCAAAAAATAGATTTATAATATTTTTTTGTACAGAAAACCTAACAAAAGAACTACTGGAACCGATAGTTCTCACCCACCCACAAATACCAACTGGCCATAAGAAAGGCGATTTATTGAACAAGTTTGTGGTCGTTTATAAGCTACTCCTGGCTCTGCGAACTCTGGCGCAGTGCATTGTGCATTTAACGACTTCTATCTCAAAGCATTACTTTTATTGTCTAACCGTGTTTTAATGTCTTCATTTCGTACCAAGAACAAAGGTAATCATAAAATTTTCTTTGGTCAAATCAATCTGTATTAAAAGGTTTTTTTAATGAAGAAGTGGTTTTGGTTGATTTTTTATATTGTCAAATCACTGACGATTTTATGTTTCAAAACTTCTGCTACAAATTAGATGACAGGATGGGACGAGTTTGTATCTGTTATCAAAACAATTATGTGTATACTAGATATATGTCTATCTATTATATCTATTCGTCGCGGAAATCCATGCGGAAGGCCTTTGTCCAAGCAGCGGACGTCTTTTGGCTGATGGTCATGATATTTTATTATTGGATATGGAGCAAATTAGTTTTCGCGTCTCAGTCACAATGAAGCAATGGAACTAGAAACTCTGGTGTCGTGATGCGGCGATGCCCGATAATGCCCGGTAATACCCGAGGGCAAACAATCAACTTTTCCCATTAGAGTTACAATTATAAGTGATCTGTCACGAAACTATCGTAGAGTTCGCCAACTACGCTGCGATGGCGGCTTGACGTCGTTTCGGAGTCCCTCGAGAGTTTAAGGTTCTAAATTTATGCCTAACAAAAGCAAGTTTTCGGATAGCTATGTAATAGTGCAGTACATTAAATTTCTACGCAGTATATTACAAAAAAATATTTACTTAGGAGTTTAAAATAATAAAAAAATAATTAATATTTAATAAATGTACAAAAAAACATGAACCCTAAAAACATAACAGATAAAACACGTAAAAACAACTTGTAAATAAATTAAAAAGACACGGCAATTAACTTACCTCGTTTTACGATCACAAAACATTATATTATTCCAATTTAATATTTTAAATTAAATATTGTCCTTTAGAGCAATGTTAAATTAGATCTTTAATAAACACATTATTTAAGTACGCGCCAAATCGGAAAGACAAAACTTTTCTCAAGTCAAACTTTCTGCATAGTCAAATTCAAAGTTCTTAACACAATTCGTCACATTAAAAATTCCGGGTAAATTTAAGAGACAATTCGTCAATACAAGTTTCAATATTAGGTATTTTCACTGTTACAACTTAAGTAATATTAATGTAGTTGGAAGTTTTACGCGAAGACAGGTCAGCGAGGGAAGACGCGTGCGATGGCGGCGCCTCGAACCGACTCTGCCGCCGAAGGCTGCCACCCGAGCCTGCTTGAAGCCTGAAGCCTGCGCAAATGACTCCACGCCCACTGCAGCCTGCACACCCACACACGTACATAATGCATTCTTATAAAAACAATAATTTATTGACTTTGAGCTTTTCTACAATGTTTCTCTGTTTGACCTTTTTATATCTCTGTATGAAGGATGTTAGTTTTTTTTTTAATGAGGTTCTACCCGTAACACCACGTAATATTAAATCTATATTGTACACATATTAAACCTACAATAATTTAAAGTTAATCTGATTAAAAATTAACTGTTCTTGTAAAGTTGTCTCAGCTGTCGATGGATTTTCACTTCGAATGTTTTTCAGGTTTCTTGAGAAAATATACAGTTTTATCTTTCGTATTCACCCCAGAATAAATATTGTATATACATTTATTCTGAACAAATAACATTAGCTGTACATACATAATTTCTATAATTTACACTGTTTCAGTATAAACGGGTAAATACGGAGTGTGTGCATCGTTCCCCTTTTCTGTCTTAAAAGGTTTGAACTAGTGATGGGCCGATCATTAAGTTTTCGTCTGTTTGCTTCGTTTTTATAATTTTGAAGGTCTATGCCGTTATGAGTTTTGTTTACATCTTTTTCAGTAAAGGTAATGGAAAATCGGAATGATTTGTTATTTTGTTAATTTCTTCAAAAATCATAATTTATGATAGTACTGCAATTATAAAAATAAGGTACAATTGTTTACGCCTTGGACTGATCTAACAACTTTGCAAAGATAATTGGCAGTAGTGCTGATTTTTATGTAGTTTTTCAATAATTAGGACGACGCTTAGTCAGTCGGTACATCTCTAGCTTGAACTTGAACGTCGGCGCTGCGGCTGCGATTTAAACCCATACCCATTAAATTATGCGAAGCCTTTTTGTGAATATGACGTTATTTTATTGGTTTATCTTTGGTTTATCTACCTAATTTATGAATATTTTACCTACCAATACCGTATAAAGCTTATTGTATTATTATTTTACAATATTTTAAAACAGATTTTAAGCAAATTTGTTCAATTTGAATTAAACTCATTCCTCTCATACACAAAGGGTCAAAGCTGCACGATACATTGTTTAATTTTTTGTTTATTATTATTATACTCTTCGATCTTTCAACCTCTAGGCTAGGCTAACTTGAATGTACCAATACAAAGTATTCTCGAAAGTATTTCTGAATACGTGCCACTCATACAAACTTCCTGAGAAATTGTTCAAACCTATGTGAAGAAATGCTTGTATGTGTATTCCTAAAGATTTTATAAAACACTAGTCTATATCAATGATAAAGGTGTATACTTAAATATGTTTTTTTTAATGTGTTGAAGGAAGTTTCGTCTTGACTTGTCGTTTCTTCACACTTCGCTAACACTTTCTGAAGCAATGGGTGTGCATCTTACAAGAAGTAGAAACTATGTACTAGCAAAGGTAGTAGGTACAAAAAATACATTATAAAAGGATGCAATAATGATATCTGAAAATGAAATAAAAACAAATTTTGGATTTTATCCATGATAGAAATAGAGCTTACTAGATAGAGATACCGTATGGATTGTCACAAAATTGTTTAGGAATTTCTGAGATATTCAACTCTTTTGACACCGTCAAATGTATTATTTATTTATTAAATTATTATTTTATATATGGGCACTAGAAACTTAGAATTTGAGCTTAGATGCTTATTTAGGGAAGTAAAATAATTGTTACGTTCCTGATTACAAGAGATTGATATTGGCCAGGTATCTGAAATCTATATAACCGCTAAAATTGAAGAACGAACATTCTAGTTTTTTACCAAATACCTTTTGTTTTAAGTATGCTGTATTTGATAAAAATCTTGGAAATTGCGAACTTCCAATCATAGCTCTTTTGAAATCGTTAAGGGGATCATGATCGTTTCATTTTATAGATTCCACGGCTTGATAAAAAATATGTCACGCTAATGACCAGCCTTAATACCTAACGTGTAAGCAAAAACATCGTGGACTTTTAAAATTTCATACGATCATTTATACAATATTTTTTTAACAAAGAACAAAATATGGATTCTGCCAAGAATTTATCCGTTAATCTCCCTCATAAGAAAGATGGCCGCAAAGTATACAGGAGTAACAAAATTGGTGTAACAAAAAAAAAATGTGAACATTTCATACAAATTGATCATCTGTTTTGCCATTTTTGTATGGAGAGTCCAATTTTTTTTTGCGAATTGAGCAAAGTCGTAGAACAAAAGTTGTTCAGTACGATGTAGAGTGTTAACGGGTCCTACACCAATTTTGTTACACCCTGTATGAAGTTTCCATATACTTTGCGGCCTTTCTTATTAATAATAATAACGTCAATGTTCTTTGCATTAAGTCACAATTTTTGTTCCGGCACATTGTGGAGAAAACATCGATGTAAGTGTGGTGTTCGCCTACAATTTTCAAATGAAGGGTCCACTGCAATAATGATGAATGACCAAAATGATTTAATTCTAAGTTAGTGCGTCATTCGTAATTTTTTTCACAATTTTGTAAACTTAAAACCAAATTATCTTAAAACAAAGAAAAAAAACAGGACATTCATTATTGTTTTCTTTGTCTAGAATTTAAATACTAACATTAGTTTCTAAGTAATTTTACTAACATAATGGACCAAAATTGTCTGAATAAATAAATAAATTATTATTATTGTAGTGTACCCTTCATTTAGTTTTAAGCTTACAAATGGTGTAAAAATGACGAATGACGCACTTACTTACAATTAAAATCATTTTGGACATTCGTCATTATCGCAGTGGACACTTCAAATAACTATTAGTTGGCGAGGAAAAGTATAAGAAAACAGAACGTTTCGTTTCGCTCACAGCTTTATACCATAGAATAGTAACATAAAGTAACATAACACTACAATAGTAACATAACACCTTGTAACATAAAGTAAGTTTTTACGAGACAACCCCTAGCTTCACTTTGTACTGTTTATTATTCATTGCCATGATGTGAAAAAAAAAATCTGTTCTGGAACGAAATTGAAGAGAGATAACGCACTCAACGCCAAGTTAAATTTAAGGTGAAACATAGATAACTATATTGTCGAGGGAACGAAGTGCTTACTAAGCTGTGTTCGGCCAAACATTGGAGGATAAACAGAAGGTGATGGTAGTGACAAGGGTTTTGTGTCATGATTTTCTTGGGTCTAGAGGTGTAAACATAGGTTTGCATTTTCTATGTGGTTACCCTGCCGAAACGAAGAACCACCCTACCCTTTGTTGATTTGCTACTGGAGGAACGCCTGTGTAAGGCGAAGACATTAAAATCTAAAATAATTCTATGTACAACTGAAATATCCAAATGAAAACATAATGATAGTACCAGAGAGTAGAAAACTGCTGACATAAGTAAATAATCAGAAATGAAGAGTAGAAAATTTGACCTTATTATTTAAGGTATTTCTAATATATTACTTTTTATGTTAGTCCCAAAGAAATGTGAACACTCCATACAAAAATGTTCAATCCGGCGGCGGCGATCGATTTCTGTGGAAATTTCAATTTTTTTAGTTTTTTGGTTTTACATTCCGGAAAATCTCTTCAGTGATAAGGATAATTGTAAGTATCTATAATTACTAATTTAAAAATTATTGAATTCATTACAAAATTTGATTATTATATTGTATTTTAATTCCTAATGATCAGTTTGAGATACTTTTCAAGAAAAATCTTAAATTGTTTATTTACTGCAGTATTTGCAATAATTAAAATTTTGGAATCTTTTAATAAAAATCAAAATTTAATTCTTTATTCTCAAATATCTGAAACGATTTTTGATGTGACGTATGACGTGAAGATGTAAATAAATAAACGCCATACAAATAGATCTTCGCAATATAGTTGTTATTTCTGATTATTAGCTTATTTATTATACATATTAATTCAGGGGAATACGGTGGCTGGATCCAATGCTCAGTATTATGTTGATACATCCAGACCCCCACAAATGAGTAATCCATCAGATGGTACAAAAATGGGATATAGCGACTAAGGTTTATGGTTTTATGTTGAAGCAATTATTCATAGTAACATATGCTGTTATAGTCTTTCGCTAACACCAATAGGAGCTTAGGTCCAAATCTTGATTCTGGCACAGCTGAAGACCGTTTTTCCCGTGGCAAGTTACGATTTGGTTCGGTCATTTTCAGGTGGTTGGTAGCGATTGGCTGATGTTTATACGGCTCGGTTGCTAATTATTGAATCAGCTATTTGTTTGTGCATTTGCACGTAAATTTCCTTTTGCATGGTCCACTCGCACATTTTTTGATCTTCAGTTAATTCACGCGAAACCCACTTGGCATGAAATTTTGACATATTGAGTGTTTTGTAATCGATCATAACGAGTTGTTTTCAGCATACTCGTAGTCTTAGCCGACAGTGAGGTTTACGAAACTATTTCTAAGCGCTTGTCAGTTTCGGGTCCAAAGTGATCACCTCCACGACTCTCTCCGACATCGAATTCGTCTGTACCACTTCTTAACCGTCCTTTGGAAGAGCGTGTTGGAAGTCATCACATTGACTTATCTTCGGTGGGCTTAGGCTGCTGTGTGCTGCTTCAAATTATATAAATTTGATAATTTTGCATTAGGTAACGTTAACTTGTAAAGAAAAAATAAATAAAATAAAATAAATAAATAAATTTGACGCTGCAAAAATATGTCGATAGAGTTACGACCCTCTAATTTGTATGTGTGTGTAGCCGTCGTAGGATCACAGTGAAGAATAAACGACCGCTGAGTGTTACATAATATAATTACATTATGCAATAACAATTAAGTAAATATTACGCAATTAATTTTCAAAACTGGGCGGGTTTTGATCCCAACGACGTACCTAATAACATTCCAGTATTTCTGTGTAATTAATTATGTTGCGGTAATTGCGATATCCTTTTCAAAGTAGATCCACTTGCCTGGAGGTAAAAGGATAAGCCAAACTTTTGAGGTAGCTTATAACGTGAAATATAACGTAGGTAAGTAATCATACTACTTAAACGATCAAAAGGACTGAGCTTTCCTACCCACTTACTTATGATATTACCCACCTATAGAATGTGTAACAAAAATTGTGACTGAGCTAATATTTTTCTACGACAAAGCCAAAATCTATTAAAACAATGAATGCCTAAACATGACTGACTCGGTGCTAAGTGGTTAGCAATCCTGACCTCTGATCCGAGAGTCGTGGGTTCGATCCCCAGATAGGGCAAACTTTTCTGTGATGAGCAGGATTGTTTGCTCTGAGTCTGGGTGTATTATATCTATATATGTATGTATTTAAAAGTATATGTGTATGTATATCAGTCTCTGGTTCCCAAGATACAGGGAATCCTAGTTTGGGGCCAGATGACCGTGTGTGATTTGTCCGAGACATTATTATTATTATTATTTCTAGATAAAAATGTGGGCTTCTCTACGCACTTCGCGCTATGCGAAGTGGCAGGAGCTACTCCAGCAGAAGCACAGTCGCCTGGAGGTCAGTGCGACGAGGAGAGAAAGCGTCGGACAATCCGGGCATTGTCGAGGAGGACTGCCTTTTGCATAGCCGCTATTATCGGTCTGCCTCGAAGTCCCAGCCGTCTAAGGTTATGGTCCAGGTCAGCGGGTTCCAAAAAATGAACGGACAGGACTACAGGGATGATTTCAGTGGATTGCACTTGCCACACATCCGTAACCTCGTGCGCCAGGTTAAGGTACCGCAACCTCTTGTCGGCATCTGCTTGCACGAGGTTTTCGCCGTGTGGAATAGTGATATCCACCAAAAACACCTTTGACTGCGTCCGATCCATCAACACGATATCAGGTCAATTATGATCAATAGACCTGTCCGTGATGATGTCTCGGTCCCAGTAGAGCTTGGAGCGGTCGTTTTCGAGAACCGACTCCGGCGTGTACTTGTAATATGGCAACCGCCGAGGTATGAAGCCATACTTTAGAGCGATCTCTTGATGCAGGATCCTGGCTGCTTGGTTATGTCTTTGCAGATACTCTGTATTACAAAGAACCGAACAACCAAATTATTATTATTATTACATTTAATCAGCTGAAGTACCTAAATGAATGAAAATTCCTATTTCAATTTGCATTTTAGATGAAGTCAGTAAGTTTATCAGTAGCACAAGAGCACAAGTTTACCAAATTCAAATTCAGATTTAAAATGTTTTTTTATTTATTTAAGTAGATACCTAGATGATGAACACATTATTTTAATTTTAATCGTCATTTTCTACCAAGTACAAAGTTCTTACCACTCAGAACTTGCACATTTAAAATATTATATATTTCTTAAACAATTATAGTGTTGTACAATTATTGACATTAACTACGGTATACAAAAAATTGCTCTTATTTTATAAGTTCCTTAGGGGAAAATTGTTCAGTGACATATGTAGCATTTACCATTTTTGTCCAAAACTTTCGACGCTCTTTTTATACTAACTAATCACTTTTCAGTGAATATAATATAAAATCACCTGTATATATTGTATATATTCAATTACTTACCAATACGATTTTAGTTTTGAACTCAAATCCGAGGTGAATTAGGTACTTACAAAGAAAATCTTGAATGTTGCCATAAATACATATCACTTTAAGATATACTTTAGATACACTATAATAAATTTGTCCCGCAGCGGTTTGCCCGCTTGTATATCGTATGCAAATATCTGACCCATCTTTGATAGGGTGTGCGATGCACGAGTCGCAAACCGGTCGCCAGCGTTCAAAAGACATTTTTCCACCCCACTCGGATATAAGTAATTTCACTTTTCACTAACATTATAAATGCGAAAGTATGGGCCTTTGTTTATTAGTTTATTGTCCACTTTTACGCCTAAACCGCTGAACGGATTTGGGTGTTATATAGACCAAGCATTTGATTAACACATGGCTAATTTTTATCCCTAAGTGAAGCGAAAATGTGTTTGTTTTTCTTAAATGACCCAACGGAAAAATGAATCAACTTGATTTTTTGCACAAAAAATGTTGAGAGCGTCAAAGGACAATCATACAAACGATGCCATTCACGCGGGCCGAGCCACGGGCAAAAGCTAGTTATAAATAAATAAATGTACACGCGACGGGAGACATCACACACAACCACCCGCTCCCAAGCAGGGACTCTCTGTATTATGTAAATTCGGTAGTTAGTGTTTAAGGCTGCATAGGCATATAGAGCCTTTGCCAAAGGCCGAGTTAATAACTTTTAAATTAGTTGTCACGCAACTGACAAAGGTATGTTACCTTCGTACAGTATTAAAAACCTAATATAATAATATCATCCTCTCAAAAAATATGTAATTTCGTTAACAACGCTCGTCATCACTGCAGTGGCATGGGTCTCTTCCCATAACTCGGTAACTTTAGGCCATACTCCACAGTTGGGGCCAAAGTCCAGATTGGTATGGATGTAACTAAAAAATAGATAGATTACATACATAATTCGATAATCTAAAATAGGGGTTATTTTTTTAAATATCGTCAATTGATTTGAAAATACATTTCTCAAATTAGTTTTCTGCGCAAAAATTTCATTGATATTCTTAAAACACAATAGATCACAATTATTCGAAATAAAAGACACAGGGTTAAACAGATTAAACTCCACAAAATTTTAGAAACAACTTTATTGTTACTTACAAATTTTAAAATAAATTAAATTTATACAACTAGCTTTAATTATAAATTCAATATCTTTCTAACTCTATTCTAAAGTCGAAGTGCTCACAGAGTTCATTGTCCGTTACTTTGTTTGCACGTAAACATTTATACCATAACTAGTGTAAATAAGAATAGAATTAGTTAATACTAATTATAGTTTTTACTGCGTCTCCGAGAGATCAGTGTAAATCAATGAAACAATGAAATAATGTAATTTAATAAACTAAACTGACTGATTTCAGCTAAAAATGTATTTTTTATAGACTTTGTTAATTTAATATAGGTAGTTTAGTAAATTTAACGTTAACAACAATTAATACTAAACTAACTTGATAATTTTCTACAATTAAGTTTTAAAACATATTTTGTAGCCTCATATTCCTTTCTTAAGGTATGTCCGTCTACGTATATTTATAGGAGGATGTTTATGACTTTAACAATCTGTTGTATAATATGTGAAAGAGAAATATAAGTGGATTTATCACAAACGTTCCAATCCACAACATGAAACAGGCTTTAATAACAAAGCATTAAGGTCCCAATTAAAATATTTTGATGTTATTGCTTAGTACGTTTTGTGGACTTCATTATGTAAAAGCCTAATGTTTAAATGTTCTTGGCACTTAAAGCGAATTAAATAAAGCAATGTTTAATTCTTGCGATTTAAGCAAGTACGAAGGTATATAATTATCCATAAGTGGATACCAGGCCATTAAAGGCACCAGGGAATTATCAGAACTAAAAGCCCTTTGAACTTCACTTTAGAGCTGAAAACAAAAACTGATTCGTATAGGTAGTTTTAATTTTATTTACTTGATACAAAAGAAAAAAAATCTGTTTGGGTTATCGAAAATGGATGATAGTGATGTCGGTACGGCAAGGAGTTTTTCAAAACTTGGCGAATATGATATTTTTATCATAAAATAAAACTGAAATTGATAATGGAAAGTGGTTACCGCTACCATAATATGGGCATTTTCAAAATCAGTCCTTTGCCAATCCGCTAAACACTATTTCAATCCCGTCTTGAAACGTCCCACACTGAAGTGACTTGAAAACTCATAAATATTTTTTTCAGTTATTTATTGAAGACTGCCGTGACGACTGAGGTGGAAAATCCGAGGTAGTCACACAAAAATGAGATCAAATAAATGTAGTAAAGTAAAGGTTAAATACAGTTAAGTTTTCATATGTTCACTGCTACTTCTGACAGTTGCAGCGACTATGCATTTAATTTGGAGATTAAGACTAAAATTATTCAAATAAAAATTTACAGCATTTAAATTATTCACTGCTGCTTCTGGCGATTGCGACTGACATTTTAATTAAGAGATTTATTTAAAACTAAAAGTTTTTTTTTCTAAATACATCAATTATCACGTATACACTGCGTTTTCTGCTGGGTGTAGCGACTTTCATTTAAACTAAAAGATTTGCTTAAAACTAAAAATAGTTAAATAAAAGTGTAAAAAATTCACTATTTCAATTCTTCATCGCTAATTCTGTTTGGTGTTGAAAATGGCTTTAGGCGCCTAATCAAAAAAATTGGAGGACTCATTGTTTTAATTTCAAATTCAAATTTTGGAATTCGCGATCAAGAATAAATCATTTATTTATTATTTCTATCACAGCTTTCTAAGTACAGATGTTTTATTGAGATATTTTTTTTAAAAATAAGTACAGTTTGTTACTTAATTACGATTGAGATTTTTTTGTGTATGTATTTTGACTCTATTATTAAGTAAAAACAAATATAAGAGTTCGGGAACACGAATATTTTTATATCGGTGTCCACCGTTCTGATTTTTTTACGGAATCGTGACAGCAAAGAGAGGGTTATGTTTTTTGGATTATCCTATTATTGAAAGTAGAAGCACTCTACCCATAGACTATCCATATTGGATGCCGCGGTGCAGAATAATTTTAACAATAAAAAACCTAATTTCCAACACGTTTGAATTTATTTTCAGCTCACGTAAACAAATTTCAGGCTATCAGCTCAAACTTTTAATAAAAGGGTTTTATATTTTATTTTAATCTGGTATCTACTTATCAGGGCTTAATCTGCATAAACATTACTAATTAAGCATTATTCATGGAGTTCGAAAGTAACAGTATTAGTTTTTATAAAATTTATAAGAAAATTATTCAAAAAGGTTCATTATTTTTATGTAAAAACAGCGTTTATAAAGTTGGTCATCGACGACCGACTCAAAGTCGCAATTCCAAAGTCGTAAAACAAAGGTTGGAGTTAACGAATAAAAACCAAAGTCAACGGATCCTATACATTTTGTTACACCTGTAGGTGCCGGCTGAACAGCCCCACCAGGTGGAGCAGCTCAACAGTTTTATACTGTTAGTCAACTTATAAAAATCGACTTAAAACTCACTATCGGTTCAGAACTCTGGAGCACAAACTTAAATTGTTCTTTTTACTTATATCTAAGGACTGTAGTTTTTCCGATTTCGGTCTCGGTGCTTTTTATTTTACAAATTACCTTTAAACTACTTATAATTCTAATTTATAATACACATCACCATCATCATAATCGGCCAAAAGACGCCCACTGCTGAACAAACGCCTGAATTTATACATATTATCATGATATTTTATACATTGCATTGTAGGAAAGTTTCCCATTTTATAGTTATACATAACGGGATACAGACAAACAGACAACAAACACTTTAACTGTAGAACGTCTGGAGTGTATCCTTATTATCCTTAGTTATTATAGTTATCCTTGTTAGGATCTCATAAGAGTAAAAGAAACACATAGATATGCTTATCCAGTCATCCAAAATAACATTTATATCATTTTTGTTTTAACCATCGAATGGCTAAAGCATATAAATAAAATAATGTTTTGAAATACTACTTATGATACAAAGAACACATCGGTACTCGCTAATAAAACTATGTGCCTAATAAAAAATATAATTATAGATAGTGTGTGACTTTCATATTCAACCTGAGGTGTTTCACTAACATAATCATTAATAAAATTGATATAATGCCCAAAGTTATATGACAACACGAAAATTAATCGGATCTTTAATACCTAGCTAGACAGTATTAAGCTACATACTTGGTATCCGTGATGAAATAAAGCTGCCTATTATCGGACCGACCGACGTCCGTCACACTTGGCAGTCGCCGCGATTGGCGTTGTCCGGCCAGTCGCACACGTTCAGTTTCATGTTGAACACCGTTCCCGGCTGGCACGTGAATTGCACGCCTTCCCCGTTCACGCATCGCCAATACTGAATGAAAATGTTTTATTTTTATTTTATTTTATAAACTATTTTCCAAAAAAAGGAAAAAGTCCTGATTTGACTGTTTTGTGTTATCGTACCCTTAATGCAAAAACCAGTTACTAAAATATATGAGCTAAACAGACTTGTGAAGAGAAGTTTTAAAACTTGTAACAAATGTTACAGCTATGTCAGCAAATACTAACTATGTTAACAGCAAATATTAACTATATGTATTCACAAACCTTATCGCATCGTTTTTTGTCCGGAACGTAGTCGTCTTCGGCAATGCACACATCCGGAGTGTCAACCTCATTATCCTGAAAATCATATGAAAATTAATTACCTTAATTGCTTATAGTATGCAATGCATATTTAATTTGTCACCGTTAATTACAACCGCTCAACATCAAAAGCTGATTGTATAAAATTAAATGAGTGAACATCGCTTATTTTCGCTTGAAATACTGAAGATTTCTTCCTTGTATGGTATTAATAGATTCCAGTCGCCTTTTTTTTAATATGTACGACACTGAAAGAGATTGGTTATTAATTAACTCAACAAATTACCTATTACAGGACGTTCTTAAAAACCGTTGGATTAAAATTTATTCGATTAACTTTTATTTAGCGCAATGTAGAGTCGTAACTCATATACTACTGGATATCCTGGAAGGCCCGGTTCATATCTGGCAAGCTTACCAACCTGTCCATTGCCATTTCAACTAGCTTCTTACATACTAAGTAATAAGAAGAAGTAACAAACTCATTATAAAAATTATTTAGAATTCTGTGAATAGAAACGATGAGTCATAACTAGATACGTACAGGCTCTTCAACATCTGGCTCTACTGGCTTCTGTGGTGCTGCTGGTTCTGTTGGTTCCTCTGGCTTCTCTGACATTTCTGGTTTCTGTGGTTCCTTATCAGCGGCCGCGGTCGTCGTGGTCGGTGCTGGAGTGGCAGGTCGGGCTGTAGTCGCCTTAGCGGTGGTTGGCCGAGCTGTGGTTGTGCTGGTGGGGATTGGCTCCCCTTCTGAAGGGTCTGCAGGTGTCGACGGAGGCCGCGCCCACTCAGGCTGCAATGCAATATCACCGTTTACTTAAATATATGTATGTATATGTATATATGCACGGGATATATATAAAAAAATAGGTGTACTTATGTCCCAGTAACTGGGGCTTCTACTGGTTATACTGTGATGGTGTGTGATGTTTATGACGAGTAGACCAGTTACTGGGTATAACACCTATTTAGTTACGCTTTGTATGGTACAGGGCGACTTTAATATCGAAGAAAGGTAGATGGCGGGAAAAGGTAGATGGCGTTTATACGTTTATGAAACTAAACAGCTTTCTATAGGAAACCTATAAAATCGGATAATAAAAACTGACTACTTGTACTAAATTTCAATAATTGATGAGTCAATTTGCGAACTTGGTACAGTTTCATTGTTTTGTTTGTTCAGATAGGTCCATTTGGAAAGTTCTCTCCATGAGTAGTAGCTGACATTTGCCACTGTTCATCGAATTAAAAGTCACCCTGTGTGCCACACCTCTTATAGGGACGTTGCAGGTTACATCAAATATACAATTATTATAAAAACCTGTATAGCTGATAGATAAATAGGTAATTATAAATATAAATTTAGTTTATTCTCATCTCATTCGTCCCAGCTTAAGAAATTGCATCATTAATCCACTAGTCTTAAGTTCCAGCTTACGTTAAGTCATTGCTTCTAGATAAATAGTTAATTACATAAATTTACTTTCATCTAATTCGTCCTAGGTTTAGAAATTGCATCATCAATCCACCGTACCTGGTCTTAAGCCCCCCCCCCCCCTCCGATGCGATGGAGTTGGATGCACTTTGATTCGAAAAAAGTTTGCTCCCCCCCGTGATGGAGTACTATGTTCGCGCCACTTTGTTTCAAAAAAGTTTGCCTCCCCCCCCCCCCCGTGATGGACTACTTCCGCGGTCCCTGATCTGAGGAGTTAAGAGTACATCGTATACTCTTCGCTGAAACTTTCCTTTGCCGTTGATTTTGTGACTCGCAAAGGAAACGATGTCGTACCTAATTGAACTCGGTAAACAACTACAGAGTTGTGTAACGAAGTGGAGGCGTGACTGAATATAACTTACGGCAGAACGAAACATATTTTTTTTTTATAAATAACATTATTTAAAACCACCGACAAAAACAAACTGTTTATGTAAATCATAACATTTAGCAATTTTGTAGGTGGAGATCCATTGGTATTTAAAACCTGGACATTAAAAGCTCCGTCAAAAACAATTTGCTTATGTAAATTATAGAAGTGGAGATCCACTGGTCGTTATTAAAGCCTCAAACTATGGGTACAGGATCCAAGTCACCTAATTGAGTATTTAAAACCTAACCCGAGGTTTCTTAATTTTTCTGGAAGCCAATTTTAAATTTAATACGTGTATAATTGAGGGTCTGATGATGAGTTCATCATTAGACCGTCAATCTGTGGGCGTAGAATTTGTATTGTAATAAGATCTATTATATAAAAGTGCCTTAATACCCTTTATCATCCAAGGAGAGAGATTAAAACCGGTTTTCAAAGAAAACTGCGTCATTCCATCCATTAGATATACCTAGCTACGATGCCTCAGATAGACACACCAAAATGTACGATACTAAAATAAATAGTATAAAATATTATATACAATTTAAAGGCAGTACTTACGGTAATAGAATCAATGCTTGGAATATCACCTGTCAATACTTATACGATATACGTAAGTTATTTGGGTGTTCTGTTTAATTCTTAATTGTTGACACTGGAACTGCTGACTAATCCAGATACATCTCACACTATTTTCGAGCCTAAGAATTACCTTATTAGAACAATAACCTAAAAATGTACTTGGCATAATGTTTTAGGTAAAAGTCATATACCGTCGGAGTGGTATTTCCAGTGCGCGGTGGCGGAACTGAATACGAGCTCATATGCTTATGTAGGAGCTTAATCAGCGGGTTCTTGTCCCCGCAGAGACCCCTGAAGTCGTCCATGTCGATGGCCCACGTCATGGCGCCGAGGTAGCCTTTCTGCTTGATCCAGTTCATCTTGATCTCCACGCTGCGAGGATCCTCGTAGCCCACCCATTGCGTCCCCTTGTACGCGTACGGGCACTTGCCATGCTCGTCCCAATTCTTGGTCCAGCCAGAGTCGTCTTTGTCTACTTCGGTACAGATCTAAAATATTGAAATCTTGCATAAAGAAGAAGAAGAATCAAGAATCAAGTCAACACATCTTTTATTGTGAGCGCATGCTCAAATAACACTCAGAAATATTGTAATTTTTATGATTATTTTGCATCTAGAAGCGCCAATTTCAAATCAGAGCACATATTTTTATGAGGTCTACCCATTACAACCAGAATACGAAAATTACGACAACCGCGAAAATGGTAACTATAGGGCTACGAGTACTACAAAGATTCGTGAATTTTTCAGATTCAGAAGGCCGGCAACGCACTTGTGACTCCTCTGTTATTGCGGGTGTCTATAGGCATATCACATAAAAAAGGTGAAAGGATTTACCACAAAATAGATTATTACCTCATAATAGGCCCAGAAGCCGGTAGCGTTAGTGTAGGGCGCGGGGTCCCCTCCCCCGGCTTCCTTGTTGATGTATGTGCCGAGGTTGTAGTTGTTGTTTCCATTGGCCAGGGTAAAGGAGCGCCCGTAGAACGGAATCCCCACGACGAGCTTGTTACTGGGACACCCCTTGTCCTCCCATAACTGAAGCCCGTCGTTCTAAACGAAATATGATGATTAAACTAATTATGAATTTTTTAAATAAATTAGGTAGGCAGTACGTATCTGCTAGGTCAAATGACTCGTAAAATGACACAAGCTGTTTATAAACTCAGACAATACTTATAAATGTTCAAATGGATAATATCACCAGCTCAATTTTTTTTTAAATATAACTTATATTTTCAGCTTCAATTTATTGGAAAAACAATATTTAAGTATGTCTTGTACAAACATGAACGTAAAAAAACTTTGAAAATCTTTGCTATTCTTAGACTTGTTTTGCGCATTCACTGAGAAGAATTCCTAGAAAAATAAACTTGAGAAATAAACAAATTATTCTCAATGACGCCAATTACTTAGCAGACAATTTAGAACATCTTCGAAGAACTTGTGATTGCATGTATACGTCTAAATTACAAGTCGATGTTCACTGGTACGTATCAAAATAAAATATTTTTTATTTAAGTATATGTTTTTTTACATTCTTTTAAAACGTTTTTTTTTTTTTAATTTGGTACACGATAATTGTACACAACATTTCACACACCAGCTATACGTAATGTTACAAAAAAATTGGGAATATTTTAAGGCCATATTACACTTTTCCTACACATTTAATCATCTGATTGTGAACTTCTAACTACTAAAGTTGTTCAGTTTCGAGTTAAGGCGAATCGCACACTGAGGCGGTTTCTGACCGCGGCGTTAGCCGCCGCGGTTGGAAAATGTACTAGAAATGTATGTAGCCGCGGCGGCTACCGCCTGGTACGCGGTTGCCCGCCAACCGCGCTAGCCTTGCACACGGGCTAGCGCGGTTTTCATACATTTCTAGTACGTTTTCCAACCGCGGCGGACCGCCTCCCGTGTGATAATCGCCTAAAAGTATCGCCTGGCATATTTTTAATGCACGAAACATAAATTAAGTCTAGGCTGTAAGAATTTCATATTTTGTTACTTTTGGCTTATAAGACCAAGTAATTGATTATTTAGAATATCATATCATCAAATCATATCTTTTGCATAATAAGTTCTAAATGTATTTGCAATTTCAACAAAATGTACAATAATTTTACGTTTTATGAACAGAGACGCCAATTAAGAGGTTTGTATATATATAATTATTGGTAATTCGAAGTGATCCTTCAAAGGGGTTATACTAGAGGTCATTTGCAACAAATTAAGTCCGTTCAAAAATGAATGGTTACTGAGATATTACTGTTTTTAGATTTTCTAACTTGAATTTTCTACCTTGTTACCAAAAACAATTAATTATGAAAAAAACCATTACACCCTTTACATTAAATTTCCTTGCAAAAAGACAAATGTTCCTTGTTTCATAAGCTTTCTAAAAAGGTAAAAATGTTAGCAACTTTTGCACGGGGTCGAAAAAAAAATCCATTAAACCAAACAAGTAACACATTTTTTCCATACATATCCTGCACGGTGCTGCCCTCTCTTTTACTCGTGCGTCACTCGTGAGCTTAATATGATTCGATAATTTGTACAGTTTCCAACCAGATGGTTAGTTCGTGCGGACAGAAAAGTCACAGTATTCGTTAAATAATAGTTAATATCCTTATTAATGCCTCTGACATGCTTAACGACTGCCATCTAATGATAGCAGCCGGTTCCAATGGCTTAACGCACGGAGACGGTCGAAATAAATGCCACTATCAGTAAAAACCCATCCAGGTTTTGGCCGTGTCTGTAGTCAGTTAATCTGCGTGATCGATGAGACCAAGCAAGCCACAACGAACCACGACCGCTTCTATGTTCGTTCTGAAGAAGCGTCCCAAAACCACGCATATCAAAATTAAAAGTGTTTAAACGTAGTTTTAGTCAATTAACAAGGATATCAACTATTATTTAACAAGTATTGTGAGTTTTCTGTACGCACGAACTAACCTTCTGGTTGGAAACTGTGCGGTTCATGTCCACGAACTGAAGCGAAGATTGCTACAAATTATCGAATCATGTTAAGCTCACGAGTGACGCACGACACGAGTAAAAGAGAGGGCGGCACCGTGCAGGATATGTATGGAAAAAATGTGTTACTTGTTTGGTTTAATGGACTTTTTTTTGACCCCGTGCAAAAGTTGGTAACATTTGTACCTTTTTAGAAAGCTTATGAAACAAGGAACTGTTGTCATTATTTTTTACGCCAAGTTCACTACATTTTTTCTAGTAATACTCAATTACTTATGGAAAATTTATACAAAATAATATTTTTATGCAACTTAAGACCGTTTATTTTTGAGACTATGTGAGTTTTGGGCAAGATTTTTTTTTGCAAAGCAAGCGCTCATTTCTCAGCTTTTGAAAAAAGTATCAATTTAAAGTTAACGGTGTAATAGTTTTTTCATAATTAATTGATTTTGATAACAAGGGAGAAAATTTCAAAAAAATCTAAAACACTAATATCTCAGTAACCATACATTTTTGACCACTGGTTAACAGGACTTAATTTGTTGCAAATGACCTCTAGTATAACCCCTTTGAAGGATCACGTCGAATTCCAATCACCCTGTATTTACCAGTTACCCTGTTTATACCCAGCACTGTTTTCCAATTTTTTGATAATGTCACATTTAGTAAACTTATGGCATAATATCACCAACAAAGCAGACTCCTGTAAAGTTTGACTCCGCTGGGTATAGCACCCGCAACTACCTTAGGTAAAGCGAATGGACTAACCACAACACCAAGAGGCGAATTGATGAATCCAAGAATTAACCCTTTCTTAATTATATCTATTATACTATTGCTCTCGCTAAAGGATAGCACTAGGCAAGTAGAATTTTTGCAGCATAAAAATAATAACTTTTTAGAAAAGCCTGTGAATTATTTTGCATTGAGACGGTAATTTATTCAGTAATGTAATACTTGAACTTGTTCAAAGAGTCAAGTTTCATCTTGTCGCTGCGACTTGCGAACAAGTTTTGTTGGAGATTATTTTCATTAAGTCTATTTAAATCTTATTATTGCAAGGCGAGTCGGTGTAGTAAACAAATTCCTTGATAAATGCCGTATCAAAATAGTTTTGGTCCTTGCTTTATGGTACTTACCACATTTAGTTTCTCGTAGGCCCATTGGTCGTGCGGACGCTTATACAAGGGCGAGTGGACGTCGGCAAACCCGGCCCAGTTGCCACGCAAGTCGTATGACATCACGTGGATTGCGTCCAGCTCTCTGCAAAGTGTTAGATCATTGTATTTTGTCTCTAAACATTAGTATGATTCTAACATCGGTACTGTCTTATAGAGTAAAAATCGGAGTTGAAGCAGTCGCCGTAGCCAAAATCAGTCAGGTAATCATCAATCACTCACTGTCTTATCATTCCGTCGTCTCGAGTAAACTCTCGTACATCTACGTAAGAAGTACTGCGCCATGTAGGCGAAAGGCTTTTAAGGCCCTGAACACACTATAGCATTGCAGCACTACCGACCTTTAATTGGCGAATATTGTAGTTTAGTTAATTAATAAATATATCCAGAAAAAATGACACGATTGTCCGGCTACAATCTAGGATACCCTATAATAAGCAGTGAACTAAAGACTAACATACATAAATACAGATATTTAACACCCTAACGCAGAGGAAAGAGTACATAACATAAATGTTTGCGCTGGGTGGGAATCGAACGCAGGAGCCTCGGATCTGTCGTCAGTGGCGATAACCACTGAGCCATCGACTTTTTCATTTGGTTACACAATAATTATGAAGCTAAGCAAAAATGCGTGTATTTATTAACAACAACAAAAATCGGCTGAGTAAAGTATGAGACGACCGCCCGCCGATAGTTGGATTGATATAATCCAACTATCGGCCGAGATCAAAGCTGTAATACGTTCGGGTTCTAAAAATATGCCTCAGTTTATATATTTCGTGGCGAGATCATGAAATAACAGGCAATATCGTTGAGGAGCTCCGTAAAAACTATAGGTTAGGTTAATGGTCTTACCGTATTACGTCAGTGACTCTATTTTATCGGAGCTTCTCTACTGATCTTCATGATGTGGCCAGTTCCTATGATTTGGCCACGCACAACATACATGAAACACTTACTGGCACAACTCGGGCACGTGGTAGCCCTCCATGAGGCGGAAGTTGGCGAGGGGTACCGCAGCGGTGAGCTCCCACCCCCTCCCCGCCCGGACGAAGGCCCGACGGAGCTCCTGCACCAGATACAGGAAGCGGTCCTTGTCGGAGAAGGAGCCGCCGCGGTCCGCCGCGCCAGGGTACTCCCAGTCCAAGTCCAGCCCGTCAAAGTCGTACTTTTTCAGGAAGTCTAGCGGAGAATTTATATTGCTATTTGTATTACGAATATGTAAGTATATCGACTGTTTTAAAATATTGTAAAACAATGAATATGCTAATTTTACAAAAGTCACATTAAATTACCGCGTACAATCCAAACAAAAAATTTATAAATACTTTTTTCGATAGTTTTTAAAATAATCGAGAATTATGTGCACGGACGCGAACCCTATTATTTTAATTTTAAGATTAGTATAGCTATGAAGACACAAAGCTCATGATAAAACTAACGTAGAATAGAGCAAATAAAAATATAGGAAAATTTGGAATGAAGCATAAACACATTGAACGATGGCCTACTCGTAGAGATGTTATTTATGAACCCATTCTATTATTATTTCTATTATTCCTATTATTTACAAACTAAAAAAAACTTATCCCATTTGCTGTATTACCCTCGAATCTCATTGCTTCTAAATTACAAATACCTAAATCCGGCTTTGTTGCTTTACGGTAAAAAGGAGAATCGTTAAATGATCATAACCTTTCCATTGTTGGGGTACCGGGCTTTTCTTATAAGTACTTCCGCAAGATAAAGATAAGAACGTACTTCACATATAGTCGCTATGCCAGGATTGGTTTTATTGTTGAGATCGCCAACTCTGCTTCAGTACAAAATCATCCTTCCAAGATGTGGGTATATAAGAACAATAATCTAAAAAAAGGAATGAATAAATAGATTATTCATTCGATTTTTTAGATTATTATTCTAATGGGGTAGCACAATTAACTGTCTATAACCAGATCATAGACATTAGGACGCTAAGGTTACATACACCTATGGACATGGCCATGTTCGACGCGACCCTCATACACATCACGGTGTTTTTCCTCACCGTTCAAGCAATCGGTGTGAAAGAAATTGTACGTAAATTACTAAAATCTCATTCGGTACATTGTCTAGGATTTATCTTGCTTGACCATAAAATCTTAAAATACAGTCTACTGTTAAAGTAAACCCTTAGTGAATCATATGATAATTACCAGTTGTGACCAACCACAGTGTCAGAAGTTTTCAAGCCGCCTATAAAATAAACAAAATTATGATGTGTTAAGCGTCTGCCACGTTTAGTGAGAGAAACCGGCACAAACGGATTAACGTGCTTTGGGAAAAATCCACTCAATGTCAAACCCAACCGGGTCATGACTATGTCTGTAGTCAATTACCGTGCGTGTAAGCCGACTAACTCTCCACTAACCACTCCGAAATGAGAAAAACATTTTGTTTTTATAGACGATCTTGGAACTTAGATGTCATGCAATTTGCAACCTTAGCTTAGGACTTTGATGCTGTTATTTATGATGAATGAACGCTAAAAATAGGCATTAAGATCACTTATTTATATCTATGTATAATTTACTCAGTTACATTTGTGTACTTGTTTACAGCTGCTTTCAGTGGAGATGGTTCAAGAAGGACTCTATAATGGATGCCCGGGCGTCCATGACATTAGGCATATAAAGCACACAATTCTTTGGAAAAAGAACTATAAAGTATTCTAGCCAATCTGTCTGAGTATTTTCCATACACAAGTGAGTTTCTATTCGCTGATCATATACAATTGGATCTATACAAGCAACCTGTTGGCAACAGTTACCGGCCACTGATATAGCCTTTTAATATTCATATTAGAATTTTTATTTTATGTTAATAGCGTCCATTTCTTTATGTTTTGTAGCTGGTAATATAAAGATTTCATTTGACACCAACAGATCCTGTAAAATTTTTGTTTAATTGGGACGGTTACGCCATACTCCACACACGGGGGCCAAGTCCAGATTGGTGGAGGTTGTGGGGCTAGTGGCCAACCCCAGTGTCAGAAGTTAAATCTGTAAAATTTTGCTACTACTAATTCCATCATTTTAGCGTAAAAAATCACCCTGTATGTAATAAGGTAATAACATGAGAGCGTATAATTGCTTAATACTGTACAATTATGTTATTGGAATGATTCAAGCATCATCAGCTTAGTAATTGACAGTTAATACACAGATTAAAGGATTGTGTTAATCCTCTCTTGTCATTGTGTTTGAAAGCTACAGTTATATTGATAACTTCTTATCCCACAAAGTGATTAGATAAATTGAACAATACATTTATGATACACACACATTCACACACAGATATACATCAATATTTTTATTACTAACATATTGTAATAGGTATTTGGTTAATTTAACTAATTTTATCTAATTGTAAGATAGTTTTGGAAGAGCGAAAGCTTTTGATACAAGTACTTCTTATGTACTTAAAAGAAGTTTCTAATAACTTGTATCACCAAATGTAAATATGATTTACTGAAAATATAGTCTTATTTATTGACAGAAAGACAGCTTGCATGCGCGGCCCGAAATATTCGGCTCACTTTTTGCCCGACCGCGCGACAGCAAAACAAAGAAGGTTATTCATTAGGCAGTTCGAAACATTTTTTTATGGATGTGCAACCTGTTCACAAATCTACTCACAATGTAGAGAATTAAGTTGTGCATCGTCACAAAAAAACGCAACTGTTAATACCGTGGGATATCGGAGATACTCGTTAATATGTTAAGTTGACTGACCGTTTTGACTAGCAATATTTTAATTAAGTTTTTGCTATGAAGATTCAATTAGGCGCAGTAAATAAAGTCTTCGATTTTCGAATGCCTGCGTAAAAGAGTGGTGTTTATGTGTGAGTTATGTGTATAAACTTGAGTAGGTAATTGTATTTTCTTCTACGTCCAATTTTATACAGGGAGTAACAAAATTGGTGTAGGACTAGGGATTCTACTCATCGTACTAAACAAGTTTTATTCTATGACCTTACTCAAATCATAAAAAAAAATTGAACTCCTCATTCATTCTGTTTTGTCATTTTTGTATGGAGATTCCACATTTTTTTTTGCGATTTGAGCAAACTCGTAGAACAAAAATTGTTCAGTAAGATGAGTAGAATCCGCAGTTAACGGGTCCTATACCAATTTTGTTAACACCCTGTATACCTACACTTGCTAATCAAAATGATTTATTAAAAATGTTATTGTAGTTTTATTATTTATTTTTTGATTAATTTATTTATTTTTAATTAATATGTATGTAATTTAATTTATTTAATTTTCTATTTGATTGCTCAATAATGTATTATTTTTGATATTGTTTACTGCGCCTAATTTAATCTTCATAGCAAAAACTTAATTAAAATATTGCTAGTCAAAATGTTCAATCAACTTAACATATTAACGAGTATCTCCGATATCCCACGGTATTAACAGTTGCGTTTTTTTTGTGACGATGCACAACTTAATTCTTTACATTGTGAGTAGATTTCTGGATGCTACTAACATCAAATATTATTTAAAAAAAAAACCGTTAAAAGGAAAAAAAAATCTTTTTTCACGTTACGCTTGCGTTTTCGACTAGCGGTACATATCAATAAATGTTGTTTTAAACGCTCTATAAATTGACTTAAATAGCTTCACGGACGCATAGTTTATTCCGGGATTTTTTTTTTTTGTATTTTCTAAATAGAACGTATCGACCAACTTTGGTTTTTTTTTCTCAAAAACTAGAAATACATAATTGACAGGGAGTTTTTGTCTGGTATTTAGAATATCAAAACGCATCGATCTCTAAGCTTAGCTCAAAATGTCCGATCCGAAGGGTTCTTGGCATACAGTGCGGCGATTCTGTTCTCCACCCTATAACTGATAACCTCAGTAACCAGGGGTGTGTGTAGTCTTAGACGTCAAATGAGTGTGGAAAAGCTGATTATGGTGACATTTTGTTAATAAAAACTTCTAATTTATTTTAAAAATTCAAAAATGACCTAAGTTAATCCAACGTTTTATTTTAAGGTAAAGATTTATGTCAGATTAAAACAGAAAAACCTTTCTGGAAAACCTTTATAACTACGCCGTTGTAATCTCGCGAGCCGCGGCTGGCTAGATTTTAAATTAAAAGCGAGCAGATAGACTCTAGCAGACTGATGAACACCGCGCCGGTGCCTACTCCACGTAATAACCTCTACTAGCTATAATACTGTGATGTTTTTAAATAGGTACTCGTTAGGGTCGCACCTTCAGCGTAGATTCAGTATGAGACCCGTCCTTTGTCACGGCACGTAATGTTTCCTTCCCAATGAGATTACCGGAGAAATAAGGTATTTTTACAGGATAAAATGTTGCCTGTGTCGCTTCCACTTCATCAATTATCGCATCTCAAACGTAAAATAGGAAAAACACAATTTCGTATCAATATACAGTATACACACTCTATCTACATATAATACACTCTCCAAGTTCATTGTTGTTCATTTAAGGCAGCGAAATACCTATTTCATTTGATAATTATCTATCTAATGCTGGCTGAATGCCGGTTTCTATTAGACTAAATGTGTGTCATTAATTTCATAAGTAAGTAGTACACCGTACTCTGAGCGAGGATAATAGGAGCTGTCCTTTACGAGGACTAAGGACACTCTAAAAACCGCTCCTTATTATACTCATCCGGGCGTTATTGGTAGTCCTCCTATAAATAAACTTGAGATCCTTGGAAAGTTATCCTATTAAGCTTCTAAAAGTGGTCGTTGAGTATGCGAGTCTTGTCAATCATACAGGTTAACTGACCACAAACACGGTCATAACCTTTAAGACTTTTTACTGTTTGTAACATTTATCAGCACGGGTGTAAACCCTCTATTTAGAGGTGATTATGCATAATACGGGTACCATAAAAAAACATTTTCAAACAGGAATTTGAACTTTTCATTGAGAGCTGACCAATCAGGCTGACTGATTTTAAATTAGGAATCCAAATTTTTTTTTTGTTAAAAGTAGATTTTACTACTTATTTGGGAGTACTACTTATTTAAAAAGGGAGTTGTCGACTAAAACAGCACCCCACCGTACTGTTGACTTAAATACAGCTGTGGCTGGCAACCAGCACATCAGCCTCAGCCAACCCATTTACAGAGTATGACCTAGCCTTCCCGAAATGGGGATAAATACAAGCTTTAACAGAAGCCACGTGGCGAAGGAAGGCACATGAGTTGTAAAAAATCTGCAAGACCCATTTACTTACCGACGACACTTCTTACGAAGCTCATCCGGGTGGTTTTGGAAGCCACCATGCGAGAGTACTTGGAGCCGCCCTCCGCCCAGCCTCCCACGGCCACCGTAAACTTCACGCCCGGGTGCTTGGCCCTTAGCGAGGTGAAGTTGCGAAAACCACCCTTGTCCACATCCAGCTAAGAAAACAAAACATGTGTTATACTGAAATTTATAAGTACGTACGTATATATCAAGAAACGGTATTATTGTTATATGATTCGAATCCTGGACAATGTACCAATAAGTTTTTCAAAACTTACGTACCTACATTTTCACTGCACATCTGATTACAAGATTAGTATGAAGGTCGCTTTGCACACGTCCGTAGGTGTAAATCTAAATGCCCTGCACGTGACCGGGGTGATGTTAAGTGTAACACCAGGTAATCGCCGTCTATAGATTCAGATTCAGATTTATTTCATAATTGTTCAATTACATGTCAAATATATGTATATAAAATATTAAGTTAATTGTAAAAAAAAAATTATATGAATATAATGTTAGGTCTTATGAGTTACAATAAATGATAATAATGTATACATAATGTATAATCAGTCATCGAGTGGACGGTGTCTGGGCCTGCGGTTTCCGCACACTTTTGTAGAAGTCATCAATGTTTTAACAGGCTAGGTTTAACAATATAGTTTTTAGTCTACTTATAAAAGTATTATCACTAGGAGCATTAGAGATAGATAATTGTGCCGCACGAGAAAATCAAGAACAGAAGACAGGGTGAAAAATGTAGCTGTAAATTCAGCTACATTTTTACTTAGGTAAGAGACCCAAATAAAGCTCCAATAAGGCCTAAGTTTCAAATTTCCCGCTTAGACATTTCAAGTAACCGCGAAAGTTTACAGTGGTGTGCGTAAGGATGTATCTGACACATACAAGAATAGCGAGCGCCGCTTACGACGAATATGTCGGAACATGTAGTCGAAAACTTTTGGGACGCGGAGAGCACGCCTGTTTTATAAAATTTCTAACCTGTAGAAAATAATTTGATATTTTTTCACGCATGCGCAGATTTTTTTTGTGTGTTATTTAGTTTAAAAGTTTAGTAACCCCTACATAAGCATTTATACGCCATTTTTACAATGTAGTTTCTGTAATATATTTTTTTCTTACACATACGACCGGTCCAAATAAGGCCTATCAAAATAATATAAGTGCAAATAATATCGAATGGATGACATGCGGCAATGCCTTGCTTGTAATATCTGGTAGGTATCATGAGCTGTGTGTTGGCTTAACTCCTGCTGATAAAAAAAATTACTGTTCAGGAGATTGCTTGAAGAAAATGAAGAAAGGAAGGATAATATGTTGAGACGATTATCAAGACTGATTATATGGCCCAAATATGATTACTAAAGGATCTTACTAAATTAAAATAATATGAAGTTTAATGATTGTTTATTCTTTCTTTTAGTATGAAAGGACTTTTTTAATATTTTGATTCACAGAAGTCTGATTTTTGTTTTTTTAACGTTTCAACTATATTTATTTTAAAGTTTAATCAATAAAAATTAATATTTCGAAAGATGAGTGAGTTTTTCTTAAAAACCTACTAATTACGTCAAGATAAAAATAAGGTAGGCCTTATTTGGGTCACTTACCTTTTATTGAAATATAAAACCCATGCATATTCCCCTCACCAGTGACGGTGATGGACGACAAGAGAATGCGCCGGAAAACGTCTGTAGAGACACTAGCTAGACTGTATACGAACCCACATAAATCCCTTAAACTATGTAATTAATCATGTCGAACCATTACGCCTCCATGGAATAGTATTGAGTTTACTTGCTTCACTTAATTTGCGATATTCTAGGTGATTTTCTTTTAGATACCCACTTGTTTGCTTATTCATTTTTTATTTTGTTGTCTTAATTTTAGTAACTTTTTACAGTACACACACATACACACGCACACAAACAAATAGAGAAAGAGAGAGATTTTTAATTTTATACTTTTTTGGACTTTTTGCAAGACAATGGATCGCCATCAAAATCTTAAGTTAATTTCTTGGGCCTTGATAATTCTTCATTAATAGAAATAATTTTCAGAAATCATACTCCTCGTTACCGCTCGCTTCCCAATCGCTCAAAAGTGAAAAGTTGAGCTCACCTCAGGGTCGATGATGAGCACTTCCTTGGTGTCTTCGGTGACGCCTATGAAGGAGTAGATGATGTGCGTGCACAGGTCTACGGGGATGTCTTCGATGCCGTAGCGGCCCACTCCAGGTCGGTAGACTGCCCAGTTGCTGAAGTAGCATACTATGCGCGCTTTGCTGTCCGCTGAAGCATATAAAATACAGGATCCATACTTTATTTCTAGTTACATCAATGTTGAAAAACAAAAATTAGGTTTTATATCTATCCAAAATATATGTACAAGGACTAACAAAATTAACGAAAAAAATTTAAACTTCTACTAATTTAATTGAACAAATATCCCAAAGGAACCAATTTATATTTCAATTTGAAAATCGAGTGGGGCCGTGCCATTATATTTTTACAAATATCCAAATTTTCTAATTGTGTTAAATACATAACAACATTACTTATAAGTTAACAACTATCATCATACATAACTCATTACTAACATCGATCGATCTAGTCTGTTATTAACTAATTTAAATTACAAACAAAATACCATCGCTTATGTTATGACTGAACAATTCAAACGTTGAGCTTTATTCAGGCATCTCGTGCATCGCGAGCCATCGAATGCTACGCCTATATGAACAAATACCAAACAGTATTCCAGTTAACCTAGTATTTTCACTATTTATCGGAAATACTGTAGAAAATATTGTGACAGACCAACAGGAACCATTTGTTTTGTGTCGAACGAATTTTTTGAAGAGAGCTAAAATTACTCAAAACCTTTTCCCCCTCCTAACCAAAATACTTAAAATAATATTATTGGCTAAAACTAGTGGCTGAAACTCGTTCCTCCTTCCGTCATTTTGAAGACACTAATATGATTGTTTCAACATTTTCAACAGAACATCTGTGACGTAGCAGACAGACTTAAGGAAAATCACTTACATGGTTCGGTCACGTAAAAGGAAGAACACCTGAGTACGTTGGCAATATGGCTCTGGAATTTAAATTACCAGGAAGGTGTAGAGTAGGAAGACCCAAACTCCGTTGTCTAGATGTTCTCAACATTTACCTCCAAAGCTGCAGACTTTCTGAGGCAAATTCCAGGACAGAGCGAAGTGGAGCAAGTTGTCATGGAAAGCAGATCAAGCCATCAAGTAGCATTAAAATTAATGCTTAAAAGAAAAAGAGCACTTCAACACTTGGTCACTTACAAGTCTCAGCTGCGACTGCTGCAGCCACAGCCACGAAGACAGCCAACGACGCAAAGAAGACCTTCATCATGCCTGCAATACAAAATAATCTGTGTAAGTACTTATACTCCTTTGCAAAAACAGTTTTTTTTAACTTTTAGTTTCCTGCAAAAAACAAATTTCACTAACTTATGTATATCTTATTACTTGTAACAAAAAAATGAAGTCTTCATGCAAATTGAGCAGGCTATTTGATAAATTTTGAACGGAGTATTTTTTGCGATTGGTGCATGCATACCTTACTACTACTGGTGCATACCTATAAATCTATACTCTTGAAATTGAACAACTATATTGTTTTACCACTTTGTTCAAACTGCAAACAAATTAGACTTTTCATACTAACATGTAGAGTTATTTATGGTAGCTTTGACTAAAATGCAGATTGATTAATTCAACACTTTTTACACTCCATTCTCCACACATGTTAGCAAATGATCCATTTAAATTCGAACCTTTGAATCATTCTTAAACTGAACCTACCTATGACAATTCAAGATCAAAAGCATGTATTGTCACGATGTGCAAACGCAACGGGACCCGCATTGTGCGATGGACGACGGGGCTTGCGTTACGACTCTAACGGGTCACTAACGGTACGCCTAGTCTATTTGCTCCACTCATTTTACTTACTGACCCACTGCGTTTATCAATAAAAGAAAAAAATCCTATTCAGGCCAAACAATAATAGTTGATATTATGCCTAGTTTACACGTACCACAGTAACAAAGTTAATCTTAACTTAAAAGCAACTTAATCATAAGTAATCGAGCGTTTACACGTATTTAGTAAGTAATTAAGTAGCAACTAAATATCAACTAAAACTAATTAAAGTGTCTATTCCAGCAGTCCACCCCCGTCCACCGGAGGGTTGCGCGCAATCAGGGGGCGCCGCATCTGATTCGAAAAATAGATTTGATTCCATTCGCCTTGTCCACTTGTCTAAATTGGTAACTTGCCACTTATGTTATGACTAAATCGGTAACTCTTTAGTGACTGTTATTTTCTAGTTTACACTTAGTAAGTTGATTACTTACTAAGTGTAAACTAAGCATTATACGATAGTTATAGTGTGGTCATTGTAGTTCGAAAACATGTCTCTAAATAACAATTTTTATATCAGTTTCCCATACAAATTCTGGTGTAATAATTCAGTTAGTATAGGAAACAGAAAAAAATTGTAGATCGGATTTTTTCAATATTTTTCTTGTATTCTATAATTGGTTCCAAGTAACCCCTTAAAATTTCAAACGCACTTTTTAACCGACTTCAAAAAAGGAGAAGGTTCTCAATTCGACTCTATGTAGGTTTTTTTTTGTATATACATAGTGTAAGGGACAGGTTTCCGAAAACTTTAAGGGCTTGCTCAGTAGACGAAACTGAACAACTTTTCACAAGATTTTTTTTCAGGAAACGAAAAAGAAATCGGCTTCTCCATACAAAGTGTCCAATCAAGTTTATAATTTTGTATGGAGAAGCCGATTTTCTTTTTCGTTCCCTGAAAAAAATACTTGTGGAAAGTTGTTCAGTTTCGTCTACTGAGCAAGCCCTTAAAGTTTTCGGAAACCTGTCCCTTACACCCTGTATGTCACGCGATTACTCCGCTAATTTTGAATCAATTTGATGATTATTTTTGTATTTGGTAGGTAATATAATATTTCAGAGGTTTTCATCCAAGCTTATTCAGCGCTTTTTGAAAAAATCAACAAAAACCTAGCAAAATTGTAGTTGTTACGATTGAAGTCGGTTGTTTTTAACGTGTTCAGCGTTGTCGATTATATAACACCCTGTATTTATTTAATTTAAGTATTTTCATGAAAAAAAGATAATTCGATAATATTACCATAAGATTAAAAAAAATGCATATGAATCTTTTTTGTTGTATAGGTTGTTTTTTATTGGCATAAAGAGGAATACGTTACACTATCCGTTTCAGTGGCTATTCAACTGGGAAACTCAAGTCCACTCAACTGTTGCGCTCAAGTGATGTGCAGCTGGCAGCGGAACCAGTTTTTTTGTTACTTACTTCAATGAACGTTCTAAACAATAATAATATAGGAAATGAAGAAAATTTACTTCACTGATTGATTACGAATTTTCTACTGATGATATTCCGGTGGTGGACTCCTGCATCTGCATAACTTTTTATTTATGAAATGGCAAAATAGAAAATTATGCTCTCAAATGTTTAAAATATACTAGAGATGCACCAAGTGCTTGTTTATTACTCGGTAGGTACTCGGCATATTCGGCATTTTTATTAATACTCGTACTCGGCCGAATAACTCGGTTCAAGTGACGAGTAGTCGGTTCAGATAAATAAATAATAAATAAATAAATATCCGGGACAAATCCCACATGGTCATCTGGCCCCAAACTAGGATTCCCTGTATTATGGGAACCAGAGACTTATACATATACATACTTATATACGTTTAAATACATACATATATAGATATAATACACCCAGACACAGAGCAAACACAATGTTCATCACAGAAATGTTTGCCCTGGGTGGGGATCGAGCCCACGACTCTAGGATATGCGATAGTCACAACACACCTAAATAGTAAATATTTCATTTAGTGTTGTAAAATACATATATTTTATTTATAAAGCTATTGGTACTGCTTATGCACCAGATAAACACAATTAACCCACCCTTAAATGGACCTTTCTGATAGATATATAAAAAAATACGTCATAATCCAACAAAAATAAGATCCACGAAAATTATGGCACACATTTATCGCCACTGCCTCTCTATGTTTTTTCTTGGAAAATTGTTTACCTTCTGACTTTAACAAACAACAGAATAGAAAGTAGTTATTCCGGGTAAGAAAGGAGGCAGGATAATTAATGACTTATTCTACTACGGCCCAATTTCTTATCGATTTTGTGTATGATGTAAAATATATAAATCTTTTTTAACAAATTAATTAGTAAATAGACAAAATATTTTTATTATAAATGAATCTTAATACGTATGCTATAACTTACAATCAGTTTCTTCGCTGTCAAAAAATATTTGTGGTCTTGATAAGCAACGCGTGATGAAATGTTTTTTAAAGTCCACAAAGCGCTAAGTACATTTTAAAGCAGTGAGAATATATTTATTAGATAGTAGTGGAACGAGTCATAATTTGTGATGGAAAGCAAAACGATAAGTCGACAACAATCAGCAATGCAAATGCTGCTGCTAATCATTCGCAGATTGCGCCCGCGACCGCGCCCGTCCCGCGCCCGTCCCGTGCCCATCCGCGCCCGTCTCGCGCCCGCGCCGCACTCAAGTTCAGAGTTCAGAAGTCTACCATAAATAAGTTTACTCCTAAAACCATGTTTATTTACAACGGTACCATTTGTGTTGGACTACTTTTATTTTGTTCTTGCCAAAACTGCTTATAGTTGCTATTCTGCTGTTTCTCTGTTTGCTAAAGTTTGAGCAGTAATATAATATCGAGTTTGATTTCACACATCTCCATTATAAAAACTTCTGTCCTGCCTATTTCTTCACGTTATTATGGCTTCTAGGGAAAATATTCAGGCATATGAAGTGAGGAAAGAAAGGTAAAATTGACTAAAATAAATATTGGACAAGATCACTCGGTGTAAATTTGTCTACGAGTAATGTTAAAAAAAACGCCAATAAACTGCAAAAATTAATTAAATAAAGCCGTAATGTGTATAGCGACAACAAACAACAATTTTATTTGAAATAATAACGTAAAACTTACAATTTCAAATGTTTGTAGAAAAAAAACTTTTGAAATTTTATAAAAAGTTATTGAGATGAATTGTTGCGACGAACCTAATATTTTTTTTGATGATGTTATTAAACAATCACCCAATAATATTTAATAAAAAAATTCTTACAAACTATCGTTCAATCCTTGGTTAAATCATAAGATTCTGACAATTCAGCTAGGAAATATCAAATATAAAAACGTTGCAATAAACACGAAACATCGATTTTGTGCTTATTCGGGCGCTGAGTTTAGTGATGAATATTTAGTGAATATATAGCCCTACAGGACCTCCGTAGAACAGTTCAAATAACGTTACATAACCTATTCATTCCGAAAAGCTACACGTCATCATTTTTGCAATACCCATACCAAAGTTATCAGTCATTGCCCATAAAATCTAACTTAACTAGTATCCAATACGAGTATGCAAGTTCATTGTGAAATATGCGTGCGGTTATTGAATCACGCGAATAATCATGGTTGTATTGTTCCACAGACCATACGCGAGCTGCAATGCAATCCTATGGGCGCGTTCTGTAGGGTTGTCAGATACAACTTTTACATACTAAGTATTGAGTATTTATAAAGTTTCATCAAAGATTCATTAGAAAAATACGGTCAGAAACAGGTCAGAAAGAAGTGCAAAAAAGTTTTGAAAGGTGATTATTGTTAATGATTTTCCCTTCATCTAGTGTCAATTCTGAATCACAGTTTTGAAAATGAGAGCGATTACAGGGCAAAAAGCTCTGGTCACATCATTAAATCTGCGAAAGTAGTTTGAGGTTTAGTATCCTGGTGCACTGTAGACTACATTGTCAGTTAACCACATACCCTCAATAATGGTTTCACTAAAGTAATCCATTTAGTCAGACACCACGTTCAATACAAAGTAGAGATCGCGGGGTGTGCCTGAAGCTATCTACTTATCTTTTCAGTACCTATATTGAGTTCAATTCCATTCAGTATAATTTATTGCACTTTTGTAAAATACAGATACACAATAACATAGAAAACCATTAAATGGCAAGAGAAAAGAAATGTTTAATTTTTTCAGTTCAAGGAAAGTCGTATAGGATTTTTAATTCAATTTGTTGTTCCGACAGTTCTATTTTACAGCTTTATAGTTTGTAAACTTTTAAATATGCCGACGCGACTGGACTTCAAATTTTTAACCCAGTGACCTTTCTTCTTCTTCTTTCATGCCTTAACCCCAGGAATGAGGGATCGTGACCATCATGAGGTCAAGTGAGTGAGAAGTGTAGATTGGGGCCGAGTTAGGTTAGGTTAGGTTAGGTTAGAAATAGAAGTACTATTTCTGCTACGCTACGCTATGAGAAATTGTGAAACGAAAATTTATGAAATCTCAAATACTGGTATGTGTAGCACGAAAAACCGTTGTCGGCCCTAGCCGACTGTGGCGGTCAGGATTCGGTTGGGTTATTTTACAATGACATTCATGGAGCTCTGCGCGGCGTGCGCGGGCGCATCGCACGTTAGGAATACTAAGTGACACTGAGCTCATACATGTTCGTTATCCTTTGTCCGTTAAGGTCAGCGCCCGAAAGTGAAAATACTTGATGTAAATTACAAAACAACACAATATTTCGCACCTGCTTCTTATTAGTCGGTAGTTAATCAAATGGTGATGTGATAAAATATTGTCTATTTAATCGCATGTGTTAGAAAATAGCGCAGTTCGGTTCAAAACAGGACTAGTTATACATAATAAGAACAGATATAATAAGAACGGGTGAAATATATAAGAGATAAATATTATGAATTATTCTTTAGTTTTTCTTTATGCTTTTCATAATACTTATAAAGGTTCTGCTTAATATTTTCATTCAAGAAGGCACCAGCATATAATTACTCGCGGATATCGGTTTTTCATAAAGGTTTCATATTATGTAAAGTAATATTTTTATCTTTAAACATATAATACCTACATAGATTCTCAAATTGCCATAAACATTTTCTTCTTCTCTCTTCTTAAAACTTCCTCATTCGTTGCATGCAAGTACCTACTTTAAGTATTTATTTCATAGACAAATCAATAGATCCACAATAGAGCAGCGAATCGTTAACAGCTTTCAATAATTTCCACCCGTCGTGTTCACATTTGACTATCCCTTCCGATCCGGTTGGGTGTTATCAATTTTTCGCTTCGCAAGTTATAATGCATTTCCGAATTCGCCCAGCAAAGCAAACAAGGGAGCTCAATCAGGTTCTACGTGCTGACGACAGCCTTACCTATCTAGGTATGGATTTAACTATTAAATGTGTCTCAATTACCTACTGAAATCCACTCTAATTTTCGTTTACACCTATATCATCCCATTACTAAGGCACAGGTCTCTTCGGGTAAGGCCTTAGGACCAAGTCCGGATTGGTAGAGGTTGTCAAGCGGTCGTGGCTCAGTGCGGCGTGCGTGATCGCGACGATGACGGTGTGGTAAATGACTACAGACACGGTCATAACCTGGATGGATTTGACTGTTAGTGGCATTTATCTTGATGGTTTCTGCGCTTCGCAAGGGACGTTAATCCGTTGGTGCCGATTGCTATCACTAGATGGCAGTCGTTAAGCAATGTCAGAAGCATTTTAGGTGGCTTGAAAATTACTGACGCTCTAGCCACTTAAAACCACTCTAGTTACTACTACTACTAACTCTATTATTTTTTCAACTGATACTCTTTGATGTCTTTTCTGAAAACATTTTGTTTCAGATACGCGCGTTGATGTCTTTTGTATGCGTTTTGTCATTTAAGTCTTTCCGAATATTTTTTCTTGCACATTTGGAAAGTCCTTGGCTTCATTTTACATTATGATGATAGATAATGATGGGGAACTGGCTATGTTATCTCCCCATGCAGGAACACATCAACAGCATTAATATTTGGCAGCAAGACTTAGATAAGATAATGGTAGGCAGCCAGATGCGTTCTGAAAATTAACCTCTACCATTAACCAAACCAAGTCCCTCGTCACGAATCGAACTTGGACCCCCTAAGCGAGTAGACTAGCCACGGAAGTGGTGTGTAAGCCATGCTCTTTGAAATATCGTAACAATTTACGTTCTCTCAATACCTACGGAAACTTTCAATAGTCGCCATGCCGGAAATCGGTCGGAAGGTTCATTAATTTATAAAATATATAACTTCAAGCAGAGAATCAAGGAGCTATAGTACTTATAAAAAATGTTTAAAAAAATTTCTACTAGAGTCAAAAGCGAAATTTTAACTATAAAAATCGACTAATTTCCATTGCCAGCGAGCGATTCACTCTGCACCGACCGCTGCACTGTGCTGCAATAAAATGCAAATTTCTACGGTATCCTCTCAACGAAGTTCCGACTTTTTCAACGAGTACCCCATTTAATGTTTTCAAAAGCAAATAACCGCGAAACTTCTCATTTAACCTCTGATTCTTTAAATAATAAAATCAAATAATCAAAATCAAAATCAAATCATTTTTTTAATCCACCTACGAAATTTTTACCATTAGAAATCCGCAGTTTCCACAAGTATTTGTGAAGATACATCAAACGTCAAGCCCAAAAAAACTTCTTCGATACACTTTCTTAAGAAAAACCATTATTGCATGTTACATCGATACACTTTCTTAAGAAAAACCATTATTGCAAGATAGGTACTACGATAGTTGGAATTGCGATCGTTTCCGTGCATAGTCATTAACTGGGTTTATGACTTAGAATATTATTTGAACATAGACCAGTACCCGGTCAATCCGCATACATGCGTCGCATAACATATTAGAAACTAAGATAAAACATATTAGAAACCCTTACAATTAATGGAAAGTATAACTCTAAGTGGTAGGAAAATTTATGTTACTTAATTAACATAGGTATTAGAAACAAAAATTTTTGTTACTTGTTAAACATTGTTAGAAACCCTTAAAAATTGAAGACATGTTTAACTTTCACTGTTAGGATTTTTATCTCGAAAACTCAACTTTTACGAGTTGCTAAATCTGCCAATTTATACCCAAATGAGATGTAAACAAAGGCACACGCGCTCTTTTGGTGCGACCCCGATGCGGCTGAGATAGACGCAATAACACTACTTTCTCTGCTATTATCATTAATTTTATTTCATTAATCTATTGTTTGATTAAACACTGAGAAAAATGCTAAAGTAAATTATCTCTTTAAATATTTAAATGTCCTGGTTAAGTAAGATACACAAATGAGACGTAAACAAAAGAGGATCGAACGGAGAAGCGCGCGCGCTGTTTTGCGCGACGCCCGCGCCGGTGCGATCGAGAATCAAAACTAACACACTACTTTCACGGCAATTTTATACAGGGTGTTAAAAAAGTGCGTTTAAAATTTTAAGGGGTTACTCAGAATCAAGTATAGAATCCAGGAAAAATATTGAAAAAATTCGCTCTTCAATTTTTTTTTGCAGTTTTTCATACAAATTCTCGATTCACTATTTAGATTTAGTATGAGAATCTGAAAAAAATAATTGAAGAGCGGATTTTTTCAATATTTTTCCTGGGTTCTGTACTTGATTCTGAGTAACCCCTTAAAATTTCAAACGCACTTTTTTTAACACCCTGTATAGAATTTATTGTCTTGCATTGACTTCAAAATTTTTAAAGGTATGTATGCATAAATACAGTACCGTCAGTTGGTGCAGGTATTTATACATATAGCATACGGCTATATGTAGTATTAAACCAACAACCCCAATGAATCACTAGATATAGACACACATAGTATAAAAAAAATGAAAATATAAATAAATTATTGATGGATGGAATCATGAAATGTATTAAATTCTGGGCCACCACTATTTAGATTGTCGATTATCGACTTGATAAGAAGAAGAATGATTGATTAAATAATGATCTTGTATTTACTGAATTAAACTGATATCTATCAACGCAAGACTATAATTTATTATTTTATCCCTATGTCATCAATATATTTATTATTATATGTATGTATACCACTAAATTGCCAATAATGAAATACAAATAATTTCCTTTAAAATATACTCGCGAACCTAAAGTTTCTACAACTTTACGCTAGAAGTTTTTTTCACTATATTATTTTTTAATGTACATAACTAATGCGGTATTCAAAACAAAAACGATGTGAACGTCATAAACAACGTTTTTTCAATCAAAAAATATATTATATAATTACATAAAATAAATTAACACCATCTATTTAATTCCATTATTTACGACTGGACACCCTTCGATCCCGATATGTAACGCTAAAATTAATCGTTGTATTTTGTTCAATTAGTTAGTTATTAAGATAACTGAAATTTTATTTAAGTTTTTTTTTTAATTAAATTAGTAAGTATCGTTTAAATGTCGAACGAAGTTAATTTCGTGAGTGCGTCGAGTACTCACCGATGCGTGCGCGTGCGTCGGCCGGGCGGCGTGCGTTTGTGCGCAAAGTTCGCTGCAGCGCGGTTTTATGCGCGCATCTACCGCGCACTGCACAGGATGCGCCACGTTCACGCGCAATCTTCAATTCCACCAATCAATCGCCCAGGGATAAATTTAGATCCTTGGGGCGCGAAGTGGCTGTTATGTCAAGTGCCAGTCAGGTATCAACTGAATATTAATGCAATCATATTTGATAAATATTAATCTTAAAATGTAGACACATGTCGAAAATAAATACTATTAAAAACGTAAGAGGTATAACATTTTTGATTCACAGTTATTGTTACACATTTCTGAAAATTGTTACACATTATTGACTAGTTCTCAAAACATACCATAGCTAAAAAGCAAGTACAAGTATTTTTTTTCGGAAAATTATAGAATGAAATACTTTTTTTAGTCTGAGGTTATAGATGTATCCCAAATAATTGTCAATTGACTCAAACTAAACAATGCCTTTGTTTCATAAGTATTCATAAATTCATAACCATTCTCCGTGCTTGATATCTTTGCCCATCACTAACATTAGAGTAATACTTTATTTTAAAAACTATCGCCGCCGAAGTATCATACTTAGGTATACTAGTAAAATACTATATATTTAAGTGTAAAATTGTAATTCCTACCTCCTTGTATGGCTTCTCATCCTCCTGTATACTACCACATTGGTGACAGAGCTGCGATACAACAGCCACCAAAACTGCAGCATCAACAAGGAGAGCGGCTGCGCGGGCGCCGCCGGGTCAAGCAACGGTACGGACCAGTATATTTACCCGGCGAAAGCTCCCATTAATTAATCCTTTATCGGATTTGCGAAGATTTTTATAAGTAAGCATTCTGTTGTAAGTAGGCTGTTCTGGATACTTATATTAACACCCAATAAGGTTGAAAACGATTTAGTTGAATTAAGTTCTTCAACGGTGTGAAAATCCTTGGGGAAGGCCTTTGTCCAGCAGTGGACGTCTTTTGACTGACGAAGATGATGAAATTCTTCAACAAAAAAAACTTAATTGTTTATAAAAAGGTTTAGGTATTTAAAAACTCCATATGAGATAGACGTATAATCACAAGTTATTTTACGTGTATTGTGTGGTGTAAATTAATTTTTTATTCATATACTTGAATACGATACCTAGAAATTCTAAAACGTTGATGTACATTTTCCAAGCATTAATTGAGATATCCCTATATCTCTTTAATCTATTATATACCGATACATAAATCCTAGTTATGCTGATGATTTCTTGAATAAACAAACGGCTCCTGCGATCCTGCCCGCGCTGCGGTAGCTGCGGCGCTGCCAACAGAGTAATCCCTGGGCACTCGCGAAACGACACGTTGAGAGGATTATTGTTCTAGACAACGACATGCAATGGAACAAAATTAAACTCTTCAACGGTTTATCCAATCATCCCCTTCAACAAACAACACTATTTTGCAATCTGAATTAAAGTACGTTTGTACTCGCCAAGTACATAAAATTCACAAAATTATAAAAATATATGATTTTATGTTTTATTTAGAAAATTCAATTGTTAAACATCCACTTTCTTTTTTCTAAAAATGCATATTTCCCCAGGAATTTTTATTTTCCCCCCAAAGGTTTTACAGCCTGTATGCATATGTAGGTGTCTATGCCAACTGGGTAACAAGTAATTGAAAAAATGTTGTAAATTCGATCGAGCTGACGGAAAGGCTTAATCATAAAAAATCAAAATTACGGGTATCCTTTTTTTGTATAAACATCATAAAAACTGAGGATCAAAATTTTGAAATGTCTTCAATTTATTGGATATACTGTTATTTTTTTGTTTATGTTTGTACAGGGCAGAGATAGTAGGTACTTTCAGAGTTGTATAGCCAAATTACCACGGGGACCTTATTAAGGAACTGACGCTCTCCACTGTCCGTCTCTCTAGCTGTATGTCACACAGTACTGTATATTTTTAACGTTTCCTGTCTTTTACAGTGTTTTTGGAAAATACTTGGAATTTATACAAATGTATCAAAAATTTCAATTGGATTTCTACACATGAAACTAATCAACCTTTGTACGAAATTGTACGATCTCGAAAAAAATTTAACTTCTCATAGAATAAAGTTGGTGAATCACGTGATCATATTGTATGATAGACCCAATTCCTATTACAGTGATTTCTGCATTATTCCTATTAATGTTGTTTATGATCTTCTTTTTGTGTTTATGATAAGTGGTCGTGGTTCATCGATCACGCAGGTTAACTGACTACAGACAAGGTTATAACTTGAACGGGTTTAACTGTTAGTGGCATTTACTGCGCTGGCCACGTTAATCCGTTGAAGCCGCTGTTATTACTAGGCAGCAGTGTTTGAACTATGTTGGAGGCCCTGTGGCGGCTTAAAAACTTCTGACACTGGGGTTGGCCACTAACCCACAACCTCCACCAATCCGAACTTAGCCCCCATGTGAGCAGTATAGCCTAACGTTCCCGAGGTACGGGAAGAGACACGTGCCACTGATGAAGTAGGGATGGTATGGGTTGTTAACGCACGATAAGTAAAAGACCCATTTACAATTACCCTGTATAATTATAATAGTCTTATCTTAATCCCCTGTAAGCTACATTAAATAAATGAAGAAAACGGTTGATTGCACAACATAAAACAGAAAAACATATAAATACCGTTTATATTAAAGTTATACAGGTAGGCAGAATTATACAGGTAGGCGGTCTTATCTCTAAAGGGCGATATTTTTTAGACAATGTTATATGTACTACACGCTTTACTGTGTAACTGCTTTGTCCAGTTAATGGCAGTTTTTTTATTAACTATAATAGAAAATATATACCTAAAATTAAAATAAATATACAGGGATCAAAATATCCTGTATTATTTTAAAACTTAAATACTCTGTATGGTTTGTCAACGGGATAGGGGTTGTATATATTGGTTACAAATAGAAAAATATATACAATTTAATGAAATATAAGTACATCTCATTTAAATATATTTTTATAATATATCCATATACATTTAAATGAATAATAAAAACTAGCTCCCGCGTGGCAATTTAGTGACAAAGTAAAAATTGCACTTTTTAGTCATTCCTCCAGGAACCATTGAGTTTTCCGGGATAAAAACTATCCTATGTGTTAGCCGAGTGCTTTATCTATTTACCTACTAAATTTCATTCAAATCCGTTCAGTAGTTTCGGCATGAAAATGGAACAAACAAACATCCATACTTTCACATTTATAATATTAGTGAGACTAGTGAGATACTCATCTGCTATAATACCTTTAAATAGGAATCGAATCCAAGACCAGTATCAGGATCGCTAACCACTGAGCCAACGACTCTCTTATTATCGTAAATCATCATCAAAATAATAACAACGAAAGCAAGTTAACACTTATTTGTGAAAGTAATTTTTACCATGCATTATTTATAAAATTTTCAAAGGCCTAAAGCGACGAAGTGAAGTGTTACACAAATATTATTCATGTGGGCAAACAACAAATACTTCAAACAGGAAATTAAATTTACATTTACTTTAGTTGATGTTATCGCGATGGACCAATGACACATATTTGAAGAGTTCAAGTTCATTAATTAAATTGTATGAACCTACTTATCCAAAAGTACATAATGTAACAGACACGGCAAGGTTCAATTAATGGTTTTTATTAGCATTATTATTTTTTATTCAAAAGGAAACATTTGAATCTCACCTGATGGTAATATGGCATACCATGTTGCCTATAGATGATGATTATACAGGGTGTAATAAAATTGGTATAGGACCCGTTAACTGATATTCTACTCATCGCACTGAACCAACTTTTGTACTACGACTTTGTTTAAATCACCTACACCAATTTTGTTACACCCTGTATACTATGATATACCATACCATAGTATATAATCGTCATCATTAGCCGAAAGACGTTCACTACTGAACAGAGGACTCCCCCAAGGATTTCCACAATGACTGGTCTTGCGCTGCCCGCATCCAGCACTCCCGGGACCTGCACCAGGTATCGGTCATAATAGATATAATATCAATATTTTTTACTGTCATTAAAATGAATATAATAGCATAAAAAATACCACCCCCAACAGTAATAGTTAAAACTCGAAAACCACAAAACCGATTTTCACCACACATATTCTGCTGAGAACCACCGCGATGTAAATTGTTTTCATCGACTGGCTTTCATAACTGCATTCAAATCGTTGCAAGCGTTTGAGAGCTACCATTCCACAGACTGGCAATTAAAAAGAAACTTCGACAACCCTTACAAAGCTAACTGCTTTGTATAAAAATAAAAAACCTTACGCAAGTCTGGAAAAATGGGGGTTCTTTTTTCCTTTTGATTACTTATATAGAATGTAGAAACACCTCTGCCGAAACCTCTTATCTTACATGTTATATGAAATACCCAAAAAAATCGGAATCCAGTATCCTTGGAAAAAGTTGTTCAGTGTATTTTAATTTTCGACAGAGATCTTTTTACACCCTATAGTTATTTTAAGTTTAGTCATAATACTGAGGTATTACGTATATATTCTCTGTTAAACCTCGTCGGAACAATGATTTCGTGGTCCATTGATCCAATGACATTTCGGAAGGGACCGTCGGCGCACGCGGCGTACGCTCACGCGTGGGCGTGCTCTGACTCCAATGCATACTCGTACCTGCTTTACTCGTAATTGTCTTCGTCACTCCGTTATGTTAAGCCATTGTTGTAAATATTTTTCTTTTGTCTTCTGTGTTACGTTGACTAGATGTTCTTCAGTCTCGATAATGCGCAAAGGCAAAGAAATTGATACTACTTATTCAATCAAACTAGAGTTTCTACTCACGAAAATAAGCAATTTTCCTCAAGAAAGCTTTCTTAAGCTCTTTTATTAACTGATCAGTCGGATGTAATGCCACAAAGTTGTGTTCCACAAATTAACAGCATTCACATTCATAACTTCAAGTTTACTGAACTTGTTCAGAAGTTATACAAAATTAACTACTTACTTATACAGAAGTTATCAATCGATTGACTCGGTAGCTCAGTGGTTAGGAGCGCATGACTACTGATGGTTTGTGGGTTCGATTCCCACCCAAGGCAAACATTTCTGTGATGAGCTTTGTATATTCTGTGTCTGGGCGTATTACAACTATATATTATTTATGTATTTAAATGTATCTATGCATTTATACCTATCAGTTTTTTATTCCCATAATATAGACAATCCTGTGTCCAGTTTCTCCTATTTTGTTACACGGCCTCCATAAAGCTCCTCCATAAAGCTGATCATTTTGTATGAACAGTTCAAAAACATAAGCGATTTGCGTAAAATAAGTAGTAGAACCAAGGGTTATCAGTATTATGCGTCGAAGTCACAGTAAAGCATCTTTTGTTTCAGCCTGTACTGGACACTTCTAAATTACCTTCTATTGATGAATTTGGAAAATTTTCGTAAGGCCATACTACACGCAAGCCCGGATTGGTGGCCAACCCCAGTAGGTATCAGAAGTTTTCAAGCCGCCTGTAAAGCCGGCTTAAATATGACTTAATGACTGCCATCTAGTGATAGCACTGGCACCAACGGCTTAACGTGCTTTACGAAGCACGAAAACAATCGAGATAAATGTCACTACTTTCGTACCCATCCAGGTTATGAACGTGATAGCTGTGATACCAAACATATCCTTGGTAAAAACTAAAATAATTCTTTTGTTCCTTAAGGTCACTTTGAAGTCAAGTTATGTATTTAGAATATAACTTCGTTCACGAATGGATCCTTTACCAACAAAAGATCAACCAATTTAGGTGTAGTGAGTGTATCTCAAAAAGAGAAAATTAAATTAACTTACTGAATTCTATATTCCAACATAAAATGATATCAAACATATATCGTTATCAATAAAATTAGTATCTACCAATCGTTAGCAAAAGAGAGTATTCAGTTTCAAAACAAGTCAACATTTCTGTGAAACGAAATGTGAAACGAAAACTTCAGTATCGTAAATAAGAAAAAATCTGGTTAACACTGATGAGGGCCAGTGTTAACCAGATTTTTTTCTTATTTACGATATTGAAGTCTAACCCATCGTCTCTTTTACTACCGAAAGTTACCAATTATAGGTACAACCAAAAACGGTAGCTATCGTTTTTTATTGGAACGTTAAACCTCAGGAAATGTCAACCTTAGATTTAAACATACTGAATATAAACCTATCAATAATATATACTCAAATTTGAATCGAGTTTTAGTAATTAGCTTAACAGTTTTCCTGCCCAGAGGTCTGACTAAACGGAAGGAAGAGCACCTGACATTGAGCCTACCACATCGGAGAGAACACACGCAGCGCATTATAATGGGCTGTCTCAGACGCCGGCGGCACAATAGACACCGATATCCTGATGGCAATACATAGCAGGATTAATAACGTGGATTATTACTACCCCACAGAGGCTAATCAAGTCCCATAGTGTTACAGACAATACCGTTAGGCTGCTTTTCCACCAAAGCTGTGCGAGGAAAATGTATCGTACGAAGATGTGTAGCTGTGCTGTGGAAATATGTGGGGGTTTCCACCAAACATGTTAATGAATAAAAATAAGATTAAGGAAAATTTTACGCTTTTCTTTGCGTATATTTTGTAATTAGCAAGGCAGTAGAATAGATCACTCTATGCAGTAGAAAGAGACGCCAGACGCCTAATAAGATGGTAGAATCACCTATCCGCGAAACTTACTGGATCTAGAGATGTTAAAGGCCAATTAATTATGAAAATATTCGTTCCATCATTTGTTTGTTGCATTAAACGCAAGGAGATTGAATCTTTTGAATCGTTCAATCAATCATAAGATATTTCTTATTGTTTTTTATAAGACCTTAGGATGAGTTCGAAAAAGTCCTTCGGTCAGGATTCAGAGGAATTAAATCCATTTTTATTTTACTGAGGCGTTTGATACACTATTAGCTTATCGACCTCAGTTAGGGTTGTGGGCATGCCCACTGTGTCCACAACGGTGGATCTGTTATTATTTTAAACTATGCACAACATTTATGTATTATGCTTGTAAGTGGGTACATGTAAGCACTTTGTTGCCTGATAAACAGGTTTACCCAGTTCAGGCACCCATCAATATGTAATTTGTTTATTTTTAGAAGCTGTGAAATGTGTGGGCGCAATACAATACCACATCCCTCGCACACATTTCTCGCTTTTTATGTAAGAAAAGGGTTTGGCGAAGTGAGGTCTTTTGTACTGAGAAATGTGTGCGAGGGATATGTTCCGAGGAATGTGTTGCGAGGGATGTGATGTTGTATTGTGCCCACACATTTCACAGCTTCGCAACGCATCCTCGCACCGCACATTTATGCGCATTTTCAGAGCTCCGCTACACATCCTCGTACGAGACATTTTCCTCGCACATGATTGGTAGAAACCCCCACACGTTTCCACAGCACAGATACACATCCTCGTTCGACACATTTTCCTCGCACATCTCTGGTGGAAAAGCAGCCTAAGACCTTTTCCACCTGAACTTTGCTAAGCGAGGCTAGGAAAATGAAGTGATTCTATTAGTAGATTTTTTCCTCGCACACCGCTCCGCTTCTTCGCACATCTCTGGTGGAAAAGCAGCCTTAAGGATTGAATGCAGAACTAATTTTGCAAATATTCGATATCGTGTCAAGACTAGGCTTACAAGCTTACAGATTTATAATAGACCGATCTATTAATTTTAAAGGAAAACTGGACAGATAAGCTTCAGTAAGACCTAATTAAAAAGTTGATTGCGTTCGGTCCTCAACATCTTCGTGTGTTTAAAATCGTAAAATAATTTCGTGTTTCGGAGTAACTTGTGGAATTTTCGCAAATAAACTGAAGTTCACCCCAGCGGCGCGGCGCGGCGGCGCCCTGCTGCGTGCCTGCACTGTGGTGTCATGTTCAAACGTTGACGTTATCGCCAAAGTTTTGACAAGCTCCATTTAAGTCTCACGGAGCGCAAGTTGCTGACGCTTACTACGAAACAATTAATGTGATACATCACTTAATAATTTATATATACAGAGTGACATTGAAATCGCGAACCAAATTTCACCTGTGGCTTCTAGTCATGAAACTGACCAGCTTTCTCTAAGGAACCAGTTCAATCGAAGCAAAAAAAATTGGATTTTCCGTACAAAGGTGGCTTACGCAGCTAATTGATTTGCATGTAGAGTCCAAATATTTTTTTTTTTGCTCTGATTGAATTGGTTCCTTAGAGAAAGTTGTTCAGTTTCACGTTACAAATTTTAACTGTGGTTACAGTTAAAATTTGTTCCACGATTTCAATTTCACCCTGTGTAAGATCACAGAATACTTACTAATAGTACAAGGTTAGTCAGAATACTCGTATTCAAAACTTGAATTTTTGGGAAGCTTTTTCTTAACTTATTTAATAATTTTAATTGGACTATGTCGTGTCATAGATAAACGTTAAAACGTAATTTTTTTTTGTTATTTTTCTACGAAACACAATTACGATAGGTAGGTACTGCTACGCTACATCGTTTTTACCTCAGTAAAGTTAAAGAAGTTAACAACAACCCTTTCATACTTACGCCACTATAAATGTAGGTACCATTCAAAGTAACAAGCAACGCCACCCCTTTTGGTACCAACTGTAATCAAGAGATCGATGCATTGGCAATGAATATCTATCTACCAACTACAAGGAGGAAAATATTACAAAGCGGTATCGATTATGTCCATGAAGAATCTATTAGTAGAGCACACAGCTGAGTTTTTCGATGAAAAGCGACAAAAACCTATAAAAGTTTATTTTAAATGATCTGACATTTGCAACTTCTAGCAAATTGAAATAAGTGGTATAAAAGTGAGCAAATGTATTGATAAATCATCAAATATGCTTATTTGTTAACAACCCATATATTTCCCACTGCAGGGGCACGGGTCTCTTCCCATAGCTTGGGAAGGTTAGCCATACTTCAAAGACGGGGGCCAAGTCCGGATGTGTGGAGGTTTTTGGGGCTAGGGCCAACCCCAATGTCGGAAGTTTCCAAGGCCTCCGACATGGCTTAACGACTGTGATAGCAACCTCTTATTTACGGTAGCAAAAAAATGCTTTTTATATCCTCTTTTTATCGCACCAATTCAAGTTTTAAAATGTATAATTATTCAAAACTGATTCGTATTTAAAGAAAGTAGGACCTGTCATAAAAAAACGATATGCCAAGATGCATAAACCTACCTACTACATAAACACTTCACTCTCCGAGAATTCGATCAAGATAACTCTGACCCCTGCGACAGCAAATTGTCACTTTGTCACATTAACTGCCTAGATTTCAGTATTAAAGCACCATTACAATTTATCAATGTCATATTATAGAGTACTAAATAGGTACTTTGAGACGTCGGCAAAACGCAGGTACCTCCTAACTAAGATCACGCTTAAAGCTATTATAATGCAAAGCCAAGAAAAGGGACAGAGTATCACTTTCCTCATGTCAACACCGTGATTAGGGTCACTTACCTGTAGATGACCCAGATGAAGCCCATTCCAATGGATGACCCAACTCATCCGTTCCGTTCCGGTGGCGCACTGACCAGAAGTTCTTCTGCAAGGGCATTGATATTAGGGCATACAAGAGGACCGTCCAGGTTGGGCCACACGGTCATATGAGCGTGGCCCCCGTGATGGTGGCTGGCATGCGACGGTGTTCTGAGGTGGTAGCGGTTTGCTGCCTTAGATTCCCGTTGTCGCCTACTAGTCACGCCCGGCGGTGGCGTGTGACCCAACTCATGTGATTAATAATAACACCCTAAACTGTTTTTTTTCTGAGTCATCAAAGGGTGATTTTATTGAGCAATATAGTATATAAATCAATGCACCATCAAACGCATTGAAAATGTGTCGGAGTAAATCATGGGTGAATCAATTTATCAGCCATTATATGCAGCTATTTGGGTTTGGGCGGAGGGAAGGAGGGCGGGCGGGCGGATCGGCATGCGGTAGGCTCGGAGGGCAATTCCGTAACACAATCAACCAATATTACAAACTTTATGGATTCGATGTCTAACATATACACAGCTACACGTATAAAGTTGGTAATTGGCAACTACATGCTAAAAGGCATTTGTAATCGTGCTTTTGAATTTTGATAATATTTTATTTGTTTTTGAAGCGGTCGTAGCTTAGTGCGGCTTATGTGTAGCGGCAATCACGCACATTTAATTATTTACAGACACGGACAAACATAACCTAGACATACATAACCTGGATGGTTTGGCTGTTAGTGACATTTATCTAGCTAGACACCCGTGCCCCAGCACTGAAGACGATAGGGGTTGTTAACATAACGATATTTGATTTAAAACTCGTATAATGGTGCCAACTATAGTAATTAACTATAACCTCTACACTTTAGTCCGCCTCTTACTAGGGCTAGGTCTTAATATCAAGATTGGGTGAATTTAGCATAACAAATCTATCGCGGAATATTCAACGCATGACACGTAAACGTAAAATTCGCTAGGTTGAATGCATTACTTTGGCATAAATGAGCAGTCTGCATGTTTTTCTGTTCCGTGTAGATGCAGCTATAGCTACTCCCATGAGCCTCCCATATGAAGAGTGCCAGATCCCTACTTTTGCTTTAATATTGAACTTGGGACACGTCTTCATCTGGACATTTCCAAGGTATTATAAAATATGGACGGCCACAAAAAACGAACGCAAAAAAAGTTTTATTTCATACCTCCACCGGAAAATTGGGGTGGAACTCTGTGATTGCCTACACTGCGTTTTCCGGTACGCGGTCGCCACCCGAGAACTTTAATGCCCCAACGGCCATCTGTTCTACGAGCTATCTTATACTTCTTATCTTCGTACAATATTTATCTATAACAGAGCATTATAATAGCTACCTACATTTTTGAGCGACTGAATGATACCAGTAAGGGCATACGCCCGCATCAAATTTTAAAAGCATTCTTCGGCTGCTACTAAAATCATGTCGGTGGGTCTCGCCTTAATGTCACAATGTCACAGGCAGTACAGTTTATCGCCGCGACACAGATCTGGCATACCAGAGCACCTCGCGACCTGGATTTTTATAAAGAAGACAATTGGGCTAATCGGTATTGAGATTAACATCTGTTCCACAAATCAATTAACAATGTAAGTTAATAGGCTGTTTTTAGGAAAACTATTTATTTTGTATTACTAGGTCTAGGTCTTAATATCAAGATTGGGTGAATTTTCCTTTTGTGTTGTTTGTATAGCCGCAGTTTTATTTTACATCAATTTAATGAGGATATTTGTCGCTCTGTGCATACTTAGATAATTAACTCATATTCAAGTGTAGAGCGGCCGTAACTTCGTCCTTGTGAAGTTTAGCATATCAATTGACAAACTGTTAACACACCGTCGACGTTGATCCCGTTGGATTTTTTACTGTGTACAGCTGACAAAACGCTGACAGCTCGCCTGATGACAACTACCTCCGCGTGTCTTTGGCGTTACCCCTGAAGGCCTTCTGGGATAACAGATGCGCACCTTGCCGACACTAGAGAGCTAAGAGGAAATGCATTTTGTCAGTATCGTGTTTGCTACTTTGCTCCAGCCGCGTATTAAAAAAACATTCATTTTCGAATTGATATACATATTTACATATTCAAAAGTTCAAACTGTGCGTTGTATGTTAGTCTGTCAGTTACTTAAGAGTACCGCTCTTTTATAGGCATAGAAAAGGCTTATTATCTTTGTTGCTTTTAAGTAAAATAAACTCAATATTTCTGTATATTTATTTATTTCACAGGATGCAAACAACATGTGCGCTAGTTAGATAATATAGAGGTATATAGACAGGTATTAAAAATCAACTTAAATTAGGTATAAATAGGTAGAATGAAGATAATGCACGCAAATCCCTGTAGATTATAATAAACCCAAGTATACAGGTGGGGAATATTAGAGTAAACCTCGTTCGCTCGAATAGTTCCGCTCGCTCTTGCCGACATAGCGCGTGCCATCGCATCAATAGACGCCAGGCTGCCTCGATGTATTGTTGCGATTCCTAAGTACATTTTTGAAACACCTATTGCAGTGTAAATTAAATTCCTGAATATTGTTTGAGTAAGCAAAACTATCCGCCTGAACGGACGCTACAAAGTAATTTTTAGTCCCTCAAAGCCTAACCTAATTTAATGTGTGACCAAAGATTGTGGACTTTGTAAAGATTATAAGTTGACTGGTCTTCGAATTGTGTGGAGATTTAATTGAATATATCCGATCGAGTCTTTGAGAGACTACTTGAGTTGGACAAATGGATTCGCGATTAATGACTGTTCGACAGAACGGTGCTGCAAGTCATAATCGGGATCATTTGAATAAACGCTTGTGCGTCAAACTGAAAATCGACACAACCCAAGAAATCATTTGCACTAAATAACAAGTTTATGTGGTGATCATGTATGTATGTCTGTTTAATTGCTGAACGAATTTTATTTATAATTGTGGAACGAACTCGTAAATCAACTTGTTTATCGTAGTGAGTTTGATGAAAGCCCAAAAAAATACCTAGTCTTTTCATACAAATCCGATTATCTAGTTTGCCAGTATTTCCAAATATTTTTTCGCTATTTTAGCAAATTCGTAGAACAAAAGTTGTTCATTACCAGTTTACGGGTCAAATATTTTGTTATTAAACCTTAAATCGTAATTTATGAAGAAAAGAGAAAAGTGTATTTTTATTAAATAGTGCCGCAATCGTGTCCCACAAATGCTGGATCGCAATAGCATGATGTCGCACTGGGGTCGAACTAGTGTCGCAAAATCGTTTTCAGTTAGTCGCACAAGCGTGCATTCGTATGATGATGAAGTGATCGTCCACCCACCAGTGGGAAACTCATAACACCGTTCTATAGCACAGCCATTTGTCGAACTCAAGTTGTGTACTCTATCCGATCTGAAAACGAAATCCGTTGGAAATAAACCTTCGAGTAAGAAAGGCACAAAGTTTTGAAGGGCGAAGAAATGGTTATTGAACTAAAATCTGTATAGACACGTATTTAATCATTTCAAATTTTAAGGTTAAAGTGTAATATTTTTGACAATTCGTTGCTTCACAATAACAATGAAATACAGTTTATACACGCATGACTATTGTTAAGATCCTACAAGACGTCATCTCCGATGGAAACATAATTCAAAATTCCTTAAAATAAATAGGCCGATTCTTATGAAACGTTATAGGTACCTACGTATATACATAACGCAAAATCTAATAAGAAAGCCCTTAAAAAAACGTGCGAAGGTATATCAAAATCAAAAGTTAAAATCTGAGTTTAATAGAAATTTTGAAGACGCATTTTCTTTAAAACAGTGTTTTTCAACCTGTGGGTCGCGACCCCCGACCGAAAGGGGTCGCGGGAAAAGAAAAAGTAAGTGGTTATAGGTCCTACACTGCAATGAAAAAATACGATTTCAGTGAGAAGGCTGGTCATGTTTATTTTTTATCAATTTTTCAAAACGTGGTTCTATTTTGAAGACGTTTATAAGTAAATCATTTTCTAATTGAAGAAAATTATAAACGTAGTCTTTCAAATCACTAATATTTTGTATTTTTATGGCCCTAGGGGGGTCGCAAGAATTTTTTAACTAGTAAAGGGGTCGGGTATTAAAAAAGGTTGAAAAACACTTGCTTTTAAATATACAAAGATATTGTATTTTCATTTTACCTAGGTATGTAAACAAATTGTATATAATCGGCCTGTTATTTTCAAGAATATGTATAAGAGACGACTTTTTTTAATTTAATTTAACAGATCGATAATATAATATGTATATCCATTTCATAAGTAACACTAAGAGGCACCTACCTAAATTGACAAACTACCTTCATACAACTTTGGGGCTATTAAGGCTAACTTTTTATATAAAAAATTATGAACGAAGTGAAAGAAACATATAAGGTTAATCTTTACCATAAATTTTTCATTTACAGATTCAATAAAATAAAAGTAGATTAACTGGTGGTTTTACTGAACAACCTATTTTCGATAACTGTCCAAAAATGAAAAAAAATGACTCTTATTCAACTGGATGGCCAATATTTTTGTATTGCGAACCCGCTTTTTTGCGATTACAAATGTTGTTAAAAATAATGAGTAAAATCCCCAGATAACAGGCCCCACACCAATTTTATTACATCTGTATAAGTATTAAACGAGATAAGAAAAAAATGCTATTCAATGAGTCCTTTAAAAAATACTAAAAATAATGCGAAAAAAAAAATTATAACTGATAAGACTATATTTTACTTCGCTCAGTAAAATAATATCTGCAATAAACCAAAAGCAAATTAAAATTAAGTGGCTTAATGTGAAGACTTCTTTGATACTTGTGAGAAACATAACCAAATCACTCAAGGAAATAAATAAAAAAAAAGCATAAATGACATCAAAAGTATATTACATGTTACAAATTATAATACAAAAATACGAACGAAACTACTAAAACGCATTTTCATTCGTCATCCGCCGTCATAACTAAATCATAAGAATAAAATAAACTATCATCAAATAATTAAAATAATATCTAAGTACCTCAATTATTTTTTTATTTATATTTGATTAACATGGCATCTTCTTGTTTAAATATCTATATATATACTCGTATAGGTAAGTGATTTCGCTAAGCCTACTTTGTAATAACCTTACATCTAAAATAACAATTCAAGGCCCTTTATTTAGAAATACTTTCCTTCATTTATGTAGAATGAGAAAAAATATTCATAATTAATTGTGAAAAAGTAACTACCTACTTAATAAACTGGCAATACTTTCTGTACATCAAAAAAATAAATAATAAAAGTTAAGTCCATTATTCATGGTTTTGACGTTTATAATACAAGGGTGAGTTTTAAAGGCGGATGTGAACATTATCCAGACTATTGAGTCAAATGTGACAAAAAAACTGCCACTTTTTTAATAAAACGTTTTAAAAATGGTCAATCCTACATAGACTTGTAGGAGAGATTTTTTAAATTCATAATTTGGTAGGATTTGACTCCATTCTCAGTTTAAACATTTGTGATGTTTATCTAAAAAGTAGTAGAACTGAAGTTGACAGAGACCCGAAAATACCGTGGACATGTTCACATCCGATATTAAAAAATAACCGTGTACAAGGAAGGATAATAATAAACAGGGAAGGGCAAAACTAATAGAAAATTACGAATCCTCAAAGACACTGAATTCGCGACAAAGTAAATATTTCAGTACAACCTGGCACTGATTAAAAGCATTTAATTAATATTTTGTTTATGCATGTATGTATATGATACTATAATACAATAACAATGCGATATGGCTATTTAGGGAAAGATTTCAAAATTGAGCAAACCACTTGGAATTAATCTAAATATCTACTGATATAAACTTCCTAAGCAATATAATATAGATATGATAGTGTAGATATCGTATGTTATAGCACTTCTCGGATGTGGAGACAAGTACGATATATAAAGTTATGACTAAAGCAATCAGGCGCTGATACAGGATTTCGTTCGAGGGAGGCAATTATCCATAAAACATGTAAAATTGTAGTATTTCATGCAATATCTGTTTGTTGAATTAGTCGAAACATTCTATATCGATGGGTCAAAACAACATTTGTGTTTGTTAGTATCAAAGTACCAGTTTAGGGTCCCGTAGGTACATAAAGGATACCAGCAAGACATTATGCGTAAGCCTTCTTTACCAGTATCAGCACTTGAAAGCAATACAATACAACAATAATTAATATAGTATCTAATTAATACGTAAAATAAAACCAAGAGGTGGTATCAAAACATAAAGCTCATACAATTGACTTTGGATTATATTATTTGTATTGGGTAGGCAATAAGTACATTTAATAGAGGAAAGGCAGCAGTGCATACAATACATTATCGTTGATACGAGTACATTATGTAAATTTGTAAAACGACGCGACGCTACCCACGAATCGGGGAAGGCTAGACAGATACACGTTAAATTCAATATACGAAATCTTAGATAAACCGCTAGTAAAAAACCTTTTTGAAAATTGTGATAAATCGCTATTAATTGAACAATCTACACCATATTTGGGTACCTAATGTAGTCTATATGTTTTATACGATTATGTACTCTATATGTAATAACATTTCAAATTTTTAACCCCTAATTTTTATGAATGTAAGTACTTAATTTGTAAAATGTTCAAAGATAAAACAACAACATTTTTTAATATAATAGTTTGATATTTCTCGAGATTATGTCATTTTCCTTCGGAATGTTTTTGTGGCTGCATGAATGCCATGCCAATTGAGTAAAAACTAATTTTAAAAAACTTGTGATCTCGGCCTCATAGGAAGATCTGGATTCTTGTTGATGTAGCTCCATACCCGAAATATCTAAATTATAAAAAAAGGTTTTATTTTTGAGTATTCTACAAAATCCACGCATAAATATTGGGTAAATTTGATAATTAGGCATTACGACATTTGCTTACGTTACAGTAATTATTCAATAGGCGAGTAGATTTCAAATCTGAATATCTCTGTGTTTTTTGTTTTATTTTATACAATTATTTAGGTGGTTTAAGTATAAGCAATACACTGATATCATAAAAAGCTCGAATGTTGCGTGTCTTACTCTTGTAATTAATTGGATATTACAATACCAATCAATGTACGTCACTAGGTAAGCAAACAGGGAGGAGCCTCCCAAACCTAAACGCTTTGGCGTTCTGCTTTCGAAAACTATGAATTACTTTATATTACTCTCACCGCCGCCGCCGCCGCCATATTGTATAGGTATAATCATTCTGAAGTATCCGAAAAAAAAATTGTGGCTACCACTCATGAAACTGACCAACTAGTTTGTTACTTTGTGCGTGAAATTCACGAATCAGTTCATTACTTCATAATCATTTTAATGTTTTTTTTTTATCGAGTATTGACATTTTAAGAAGTTACGCAGTTTCATGAGAAGAAATCCTTCAGGTTTCAGGTATTTTAAAATCACCTTTTATAAGGTTTTTCTGACATGATTCCGTGAGCTGCTGGCGGACGTCATGGCAGTGTAGAGATGATAATAAATGAACCAGTTCAGATATTTTTGGCGTCCAACAACGTTCCACTACGCATAAAAGACATCAGAGCAAGGTTCCAAACCCTTACTAATTAACTAGACATGTTGAGCTGACACAACATAAAATCCTCCATAGCCAAGTCTTTCATTTGATAAATGTATGCCTCAAAAAAATGTATACGTCATAATGGAAGATCTGTACCATTTCAATAAAAATCTCCTCTTCGATTGTCACAGTATATCATCTAAATATAGTGTCCTTCTAAAATGCCTTTCACTTACAACTTACACTTACAAATGTCACGAATTAGCCTGATCATTAGTATAAAAGCTCATGGAGATTTTTAGGTATTTTTGAAGGGTCCTTTATAAGTACAGGCTGTAAAAAATCTTTAAAGTTGTAGTAAGATATTGATGGTTAAGGGTGCATTTCCACTGAGGCAGAGCCGAGCGGAGACGTACCGAATTTACCAACCATACTGCTCGAAATGAAGTGGAGAGGCGATTTTGAGTAATCTGATTGGTCAATCGGCACGTCTCCTCTCCGCTCCACTGGAAACGCACCCTAAGGCTTGACACAAAAATACTGAATGACCGCTCTAAATTTCAAACGAAATTAATATATTTTACATCCGTATATGTTCGACCTCGAAACAAACTCAAGGGATCAAAAGGATTCCGTACGTAGGCACATATTTTTACGGAATAACAGTCATTATTATTTGTCAAAAATTTGTATCAGTACGCATGTCTTACGAGTATCATAAGCTTTGCATATATTAGGTTATCTGTAGCCTAAGTGAAGTAGTTATCCCTCTGCTGATATATGGGGAGTTCGACGTCTGGTGACCGGTCGTCTAGGTCGCTCGTATGATTCTGCGCGGGCAGCTCTTCCAACGCTTTCACTGTGCATAAAGACGAGAATTAAAATACAACTGTATTAGAGTCAATAGGAAGCCTTCGGCGTTACTTTAATTCTACTATTACAATGACATTAGCAATAAAAATTCAAAATTTATTTTATTCATTTCATTCTCCTAAAGATCCATTAAAATATTTTTATAAGTATTATATATGTAATGAGTTTACAAACGAACAAACAAAACGTACGGTGGTGTGGTGTACAAAAACGTACGTTATTTCATCAAGACGGTTAATAATTATTGCACGTTTTGCTTCATGTAATTGACGGCGAAAATCTTATGCAATGACGTCATTCCTGCGCTACTTTTATTTTATTTAGTCTTCCTTTGCGACATTATTTTCAAACTGAAATATCTCAGTAAAAACTTTAGCAATGTTTATGTTTTTAAAGTCTTTACTTTATGCAAGTGTTAAAATATTTTATTTTAATATAATGATCAGTCGATTTGCAAACTTTGTGTTGAAAGTAAAAATGAGTAAGTTTTCAGTCTCTATAACAGCATACTCCATTTGCCACTGGTAAGCAATAATGAAAAGTCACCTTGTATATTTTTAATGTACCGTGTGTTTCTATATTATTGTGTGGGATTATTTTAATTTCTTTAACATATGTAAAATTTCAATATAAATACTTATAATAATTTAGTCTTCTTCGAATATTAAAAAAAAATTCTAAATGCAATACAACACTACATAAAAAGTAAAATAAAAAACAACAAAAAATGCTACTCACAACAAAATGCAAAAACGAAACCATGCTGCAACACACTGGATACGTCTTCTACAGGACCACGCCTCCGCCAATTGACTTACAAACACTTTACAATTTATTGTTTAACTATGTTCTAGGTACAAGGGTAAGGTGCATGTGGGTTGATACAAATGGTAAGCTATTTGTAAGTTAACGGCTTCAGTGTGTGGTGGACGGGCCCTGGTCGGTGGTGGTTCCTGCAGACACGGGACAGACATCAAGCGGCTGTTACGTGCGCGGACGCAAGTGGCGGTTAGTCACGGACACACACACACACACACACACACGCAACGACGGCTACTGGTATAATTTGGTCAGAAAATAAATCTAATAGATTGATTTGCGATCGTATTTGTATTTAGATTCGCTTCAACTAAGTAATCGGTTTAAAAAAATTGCTTTAGCAACTACAAGACGATGACAAACGTTATAAACTGAACAATATTTCTTAGACAACTACTTATGGACTTCCAATACAAATCTAACCAATCATCTGATCGACTTCTATGACAAAGGAGCCGCCAGGACGTAGAAAAAATATTTATTATATTAGATTTCAAAGTAGTATAATTAAAACATAATACCAGTAACCGTCAGCCTGTTAACAACTCAAAACAAATGCAAAAAAAAGGTATTATGTACTTAATAACAAAGTGCAAAACTTGCATGACTAACAAATAATTACTGTGGTAACATCAAAAAGTATGAGTTTAATTCATAGTGATAGTAAAAGTTAATGGCACTGTACTATTATTTGAGTGTAAGGGAAAGAACGAAAACATCAAAATATACGTTAATATGTGAATCACAACAACTTAGTACTGAAATCGGGACAGAGTTAGAGCGGCATTTAGCATTCGCATCGATAATCGTTTAGATAATTTTATTACAATACTTATATATAACCGCGGGTTTTTTTATTTGTTCTGCAACTGTCTCCAATACAAACATTATTTCCACTCCAGTCCCGATATCAGCCGCTATTTTGAGCACCGACAGACAGATACAAGTGCGTTCTTACCGGCGATGATCTTGCTCATCTCCGTGACCTGCTTGGCGAGGATCTGGTTCATCTGAAGCAGGTGGTCCCGCTGCCGCTTGTCCGCGCCGCTCTCGGGGCTCTAGCGCGATCAAAGCACACGTAAGGTACACAGGGCTGTTTGTGTTTATAGCTTACTGTGACAACCTTAGCTGGAGATTCTCACTCGTGAAATAGGATTTGTTAACTGCTAATAATCTGAGTTACTTTTAATCACATTAATAACATGTTTAAAACTAAATTTTGTTAAAAAAATGAGAGTTTACATTATGAGACTTAATTTAAAAAAAATGGTCATCCAAATGCGCGTACCTTTTCCTGTGATTTTCAGTCACATAAATCACAAATAAGATCCATAAAGGCCTCTTCATAAAGGTCACGTATTTTTTAAATATTTTTATTAAAATTTCATTGCAGAAAAACTTTCTCGATAAAAAATCATAAAACTATCATTTTTAGGGTTCCGTAGCCAAATGGCAAAAAACGGAACCCTTATCGATTCGTCATGTCTGTCTGTCTGTCTGTCTGTCTGTCCGTCCGTATGTCACAGCCACTTTTTTCCGAAACTATAAGAACTATACTGTTGAAACTTGGTAAGTAGATGTATTATGTGAACCACATAAGGATTTTCACACAAAAATAGAAAAAAAACAATAAATTTTGGGGGTCCCATACTTAGAACTGAAACTCAACAATTTTTTTTCATCACACCCATACGTGTGGGGTATCTTTGGATAGGTCTACAAAAATGATATTGAGGTTTCTAATATCATTTTTTTCTAAACCGAATTGTTTGCGCGAGAGACACTTCCAAAGTGGTAAAACATGTGTCCCCCCCCCCCCCTGTAACTTCTAAAATAAGAGAATGATAAAACTAAAAAAAGTATATGATGTACATTATTACCATGCAAACTTCCACCGAAAATTGGTTTGAACGAGATCTAGTAAGTAGTTTTTTTTAATACGTCATAAATCGTAAACTGCAATTTACCTACAACGAACTACAAGAACTTTTATATTATGTTACTTGCTGCTACGGAACCCTTCATGGGCGAGTCCGACTCGCACTTGGCCGCTTTTTTTTAAATTATTATGGAAACGACAAATAACATGTCAAAGTTCAATATTTATTTGAAACCTTTTTAGAAAAAAAAATAACTCAGATGAGTAGCAGTCAACTACCGCTTTTTGTGGAGATGTCACCAGCTAAGAGTGTCAGGTGACTCACAAAGAAGCCTGTGCACAATGCCATACCATTCTCGTATGCAGGTATAGGTCACAGCCCTCATTCGAAGCGGCTAGACAAGCTCACGTATTTATAGACACAAAATCTAAGTACCACTAAACAAGTTATTGTTAGTTTATAAACGCTCCGATTGAACGAGCGACGCTCGGTCTCCGCTAGTATTCTTTTAAACTGCACAAATACCTACTTATAATGGGTATCGTTTGGTATATAAGAAGAAAGTGGAGACATCCAGTGTTGGAAGCTAAGATCAATCGAGATCACTGAGCGATCGATGTGAATCGGTAAATCTAATTATGGACCTTTTAAATTTATAATAATATAACCGTATATAATTGTATAATAATATAATCGTATCCTGACGTATATAGTACGTTAGAGTTTTGTGTCTATAAATACTAAATAGTTATGTAATTCGTTATAACAGAATAGTGTTATTTCTAGGATCTATTTGTGATTGACGAAATCAAAGAAGGTGTGATCATGCCGATGGGACAAAAATACGACAGCTAAAGCAAAATGATGCAAAATGCAGCAAACGGGATAAAATAACAAGAATGAAAAAGAATTAATATTTCAATGATACTACTGATGATATTAAAAAACCTTTGATCGTATCCGCTCGTTCTGGGTACACGGTACAATTATAACAAGAAAAAGTAATGTTTCAGAAAATGTTTTGGTACAAGAAGAGTGGAGGGAAATTATAATCATAATTAGAATTAGAAGAAAAAATGTATCCAAGGCGATTTTTTAAGGCGGGTGTAAACATATCCAGGCGATTATTCAGGTAAAATGTGACAATAAATAAATATTATGTGTAATCCGAAGATAGATTTCTGTTGTTTATTGTAAAAAAAGTGGTAGTATTTGGCCCGAATAATAAGTAACGTGGACATGTTTACATTCCCCATAAAACAATCAAATTGTATAATATTTTTAGTTAAGGGTGGTTAGATAAAATAAAGATAAAATGGAGTTTAATAAAAATCTACTTATCACCAAGATAATGAAATGACGTCACGGAAATGAAGAAATATAATCCTGAACATTGAAATCGCATTCACTCATAAAAGATAGTTTTTCAAGAGGAGTATCTTTATTATCAAGATCCTTTAGTGGACTTCAAGTAGGTACGTAGTGGCAGTGTAGATAGGCCTCCCACTCGGTGGACCCATGACCTGGTAAATGTTGCGGGAAGCCGCTGGATGCGGGCAGCGCGGGACCGGTCGGTGTGGAAATCCTTGGGGGAGGCCTTTGTCCAGCAGTGGACGTCTTTCGGCTGATGATGATGATGGCGCAACGAATAACAATGTTTACGCGTTAGTATTTATTAAATGTCATATCATTCTGCATATACTGACCTTGCTGGGATCAGCTGAGGAGCTCAACATCTTCTTGATGGATTCCACTTTCTCCTGTCGTTTTTGCTGCTCCTCGGGCGACAGTTCTGGTGGCTGTAACGTTGAAATTTTATTTTCTAGCTTCAGGTTAATATATTATAATAGATTAACTCAAATTCTTTACTCCTTTTCCCGGGTATAATGTCTTCGACTCGCCTTTTCTTTAATTAATAATGTAAAAGCCACTAAATAAATATGCAAAGAAAATCTGTTTAAGAAGTATTCAATCAGTCTGGCAATGTTTGCAAGGTTATATTTACGTATTAAAAGCTCAGTGTGTAACCCACTGAAGGCGCACGAGTCTCTTCCCATACGACTGAAATCTTTGACCACTTTCCATCAGGACTTAGCTAAACCATACATATACTTATAAACACAATTATTATTTCAAGGTTCACAAAATATCGAATTAGGCAGATTAAAAAATTATCTTGGAAAAAATTTACAATGCTACCTACTTCGAATAAACATATTTTAAATCGAATTTGAATCACTGACCTTCTCGGGAATGTATCGTTCAGGGATGAGTATCTTCCTGGGCGCCGCTAACAGCTGATCGATGGAGTCCTCGAAGCGAGTGGGCAGCGCCGAGCGTACCACGTCCGGCGCCGGCGCAGACCGCAGGGCGCGCTCCATGTCAGCATCGTCCAGGGAGTGGGCCACTTTCTACAGGGCAATTGAATATTGAATCGTTTACTATGGATATAAGTAATGACCTTGATTTTGTATAACAGCGCGGTTCTGCACAACGTATTCAAAGAAGAATGGTAAAAAAATTACAATTTGATTTGTATCTGTGAGTTATTTTATATTATATTTTTTGTCAAAAAGAAATTTTTGTGCTCCATATACCTAATTTCACCTATATAGTATATACTATTAACGCGGAGTACACTTATATCATCATCATCTTATACATACTTTATATACGAGGAGTGATCAAAAAGTAGTGAGAATATATACTCCTTGGTAAGAAAAAAAAGAATACTGGCAGGCATAGCTCAGATATTTGTAATATTAATAAAGAAAACATTTTCGATTCTCTTTTGTTTTTTTCTGAATCTAGTCATTTGTTTGCTTCGTGTCAGAACGTGTTCTCTAAAATGGAGAAAAACGAAGTGCGAGCCGTTATTAAATACCTCTGTTTAAAAAAGTTAACGACGCAAGAGATTCACTGCGATTTGGAGGCAACATTAGGAGAGTCTGCTCCGCCGTATTCCACTGTCGCAAGGTGGGCTTCTCAATTTCGAGTAGGGAGAACGAGCACGGAAGACGAACATCGTTGCGGTCGACGTCAGTCACCCAAGAAAATGTTGTTAAAGTCGAGAAAATTGTATTGAGCGATCGAAGAGTTACCATCCGTTACTTAGTTCAAGAAACGGGCATTTCATATGGAAGTATTCAATCCATATTGAAACTATCTTTGAATATGAGAAAAGTCTCCGCAAGATGGGTGCCGAGAATGTTAACAGACAGTCAGAAATGAAATCGACTTGACATTTCGAAGAGATTGTTGGACAAGTTTTAAGAAGATTCTGAAACTTTTTGTCTCGTTTTGTAACAATGGACGAAACATGGGTCCATCATTTTGATCCCGAGACAAAACAGCAATCTTCACAATGGAAACGGCCATCATCACCGACCCCGAAGAAGTTTCGTGCCGTGGCATCGGCTGGCAAGGTTATGGCCTCAATATTTTGGGACTCAGAAGGGATATTGTTGATTGATTACCTGGAGCATGGAACCACTATTACAGGCCAATATTATGCAGCATTAATTCCCAAGTTGAGGAATACCATCAAAGAGAAAAGGAGAGGGAAACTTCGAAAGGGCGTGCTGTTTCATCACGACAACGCACCCGCGCACAGCTCGGCAGTTGCGATGGCTGCCATTCAATAAGCTGGCTTCGAATTGGTTGACCACCCCCCTTATTCACCAGATCTGGCACCTAGCGATTTTTATCTGTTCTCCAAATTGAAAGAATACTTAAGGGGAACAAGGTACGAAGACGATAACGAGGTGATGGATGCCGTGGAGAGCTTTTTGCAGGACCAAGACAAAACTTTTCTTTTTGAAAGGGATTGAAGCCTTGGAAAAGCGCTGGACTCGGTGTGTAGAGAGACTCGGAGACTATGTAAAAAAATAAATTATTAAGATATCAATAGTCATTATATTCTATCTCATTCTCACTACTTTTTGATCCCTCCTCGTATAAATATGATTTTAGCTTCACCAATCACAGCAACAACTCTACTTTAGTCTTTGATACTTACATCCTGACCATAACCATCCTTGGGCATCTCGTTCAGGGTCTTCGCACTTAAGTGATGGGGCGCCGTGTTGTGCCTCCTCTTCTCCCGGGGCACCTGACGGCGGTGCAACGACCCATTCTTAGGCGCATCTCCCGACATCTCCGTAATGATCTGCTTAGCAGCCTCGCTCTTAAATATCGGAGACAACTCCATATGCGACCGTGTCAAACTAACCACGCTACTGGTCTTCGATAGCGGGTCATTAGTCAACGTTTTAGAGCTATCCGTGGGGCTGTTTAAATACTGGGTTGAGATCGATATGGTCCTATCGTAGCCTGATTTATCGTAGCTTCTGTTGTAACTGCTGCTTAGAGAGGAAATGTCGCGAGAGTAGTCGTAGTTTGACAGGGAGGGGCTGGATGGGTATTTTGGACTGAGCTCGAGATTCTTGTCGTTCAAACGGAGGTAGGTTGGTGGTTCAGGAGGCTGGGGCTTGGAGTAATACTCTTCAAACTTGCTGAAGTCCGTTGTCCTTGGCAAGGAGGATCCTCTTGAGTAGTTGTTCGTGGGTTGGACGAGTTCTTCCTCCAGGAATTGGTCGAGGTTAGCAGTTAGGCTGGTACTCGACCAATCAGACATCGGCTGAAGCGAGCGTTCTCTGTCCCTCTGGCGTCTCTCGCTCTCTCGTTTGACGATGCGCACAGTTTTGATTTCTTGCTTTTCTACGTTGGACAGGTTTCCTAGAAAAGACCAAAGGTGTTACTTGTCAGCCGGCTTAAAATGCTCTTTAAAACCAGGTTAAGCTAGACTAGTAAAACTTCGAAGTGCTTTTGGACTTTTTAAAGCAACGGTTTCTTTATTGATTGATATTGTCACTCATTACTATTATCACAGTCCAGTAAATAAAAGATTTGAGGTTGCATTAAACATGAATCTCCATGCAATAGTTTCTTTCAAGTTATAATTTTTTTTCTTTAAATCTATTCAATATATCAATCTTAACATGGAATTATTAAACGACTTAAAAGCCCTCGTGTAAAAACACCAGTTGTCTATTTTTTATTCATATTTAAATTTCTTTATAATTTCCCAATAAAACCCAAAGAGTTGTAAGATTCTTTTAATTATTCTAAATTTTCACCCAAGTGCATTTACCTGCTCCATACAAAAATTCATAGATTGAGTGGACTATAATTATAACAAATTATATAGTCATGCAGGTAATTTAAAATACATTTTAATTAATGAATTCAAGCCATTATCAGTCTCTTAGTCATACTTACCAAACCCATGCTGCAAGTCCTCACTGGTCATCGGCGTGACGTCACTGCCGCCGGCCCTGGTGTCCACGTACAAGGGCATCTCTACATCGGTCGGCTGGTAATGGCCCGGTGACAGCGCGGATCGCCCAGAGTCATATTCGTAGTCCGAATGGCCGTGATCGATGGTATGACCTGTGTCGAGGTTCGTCTCTTGCCAGGAGGACAGCGGCCGCCGTTTGCCTGGCGAAGAAAGATATAAATAAGGAACTGTCATTTTGAATCATTATTGACACAGAAATACATCATCATCATCTGCTAAGACCTCGATCCACTGCTGGATAAAGGCCTCCCCCAAGGATTTCCACACCGACCGGTCTTGCTCTGCCCGCATCCAGTGGTTTCTCTGGGTCATCGATCTACCGAGTGGGACGCAGGCCCACGCTACGCTACGTCTTTCGGTGCGCGGTCCATCGGTCAACTGTTCTACGAGCTACTTGCCGACACTACTGCCAAATACAATCTTACTTCTTAGTGACTGCTTGATTTCTGAATGCGAACGTACCAGGCAAGGAGTCGTGCGTAATCTGCAAGGCATGCGACTGCTGGGTCAGGTGTCTGACGGCGCGGCTTAGCTCCTGCCTTTGCCGCTGCAGCGCCGAAACCAGTTGCTGCACTCGAGTTACTTCTGCGGGGGTTAAGTTTTAGGTTAATTACTGGGCAATTTTTATCTTACAACTTATAGCGTAGAGGCCTCAGTGACTACCGATAAAATTAAGAGGAATGTAATACCTAGACAAAAACACTAGGAACACAACATCAAGTTCCAACCATATAGGGTGACCCACACAGTGACGTCAATAGAAATAGACTCCTCACACCCAGGGACATCCAAATATACCCCATGTGTGTTACCCGATAAAATGTATGATCCAACAAAGGTAGCTACACCACGTAAAATACAAAGAATTGTAGGAAAAGGACGAAGCTTGCGCTTTATAGCGCATGACGAAATTTAAAAAAATGTCGAACTTGGATGAATATGACTTGTTGTTTGCGAAAAATATCGATTCCAGTTAAATATCTCAAAATAGCAACTAATCGCCAACATTGACATTAAAGGTAATGCGATTAAGTTCTTGTAAAATATAGGTCACTCAAAGGTCTTTGAAAAAGAAAATGTATTTATTTATTTACTTATGCTGCCAAAAAACTAAAGGCCTAGATCACCACTTCGGGTCACAAAGCCATCACAGTAAGTACGTTATTACAAACTACAGGACTCGCCTTGTTAATAATAAATAAAGCTACACCACGTAAAATACAAAGAATTGTAGGAAAAGGACGAAGCTTGCGCTTTATAGCGCATGACGAAATTTAAAAAAATGTCGAACTTGGATGAATATGACTTGTTGTTTGCGAAAAATATCGATTCCAGTTAAATATCTCAAAATAGCAACTAATCGCCAACATTGACATTAAAGGTAATGCGATTAAGTTCTTGTAAAATATAGGTCACTCAAAGGTCTTTGAAAAAGAAAATGTATTTATTTATTTACTTATGCTGCCAAAAAACTAAAGGCCTAGATCACCACTTCGGGTCACAAAGCCATCACAGTAAGTACGTTATTACAAACTACAGGACTCGCCTTGTTAATAATAAATTAATAAGGATCTATAATGCCAACACTCAGCGCATACCATCCTCCAGCAGCGCGGTGGGATGCGTGGTCTGTTGCGGGTGTTGCGACCGGCGGGCTTGCAGCGCGCGCCTTAACTGCTGCAACTCGCGCTCCAACCGGGCGTTGTCTGCCACAGTTTGTTCCAATTTCTGTACGCGGGAAAATAAAATATTATTTGCTGGTAATTGTAAAGCAAGCTCACAACATGATCATATAAAGTAGGTTTTCTTTTAAAAAATGCTTAAAATTAGTTGTTGTCGTAACCAGAAATCAACTCTCAGTTTATCATAACAAAGTGGTTTAAGATTTAAAGTTGCAATGCAATTGAGAATCAGTTAATACTTTAAGTATTCTTAAGGAATCATTAAAGGGACACGTAACAATAATTAGTGGGCTGCAATCATTGTAGTAGTTCGTTTAGAAACCCTGCTTTTATTGTATTTTTATCAACCTTGTACTGACATATAACATTTTATTACAAAACAATCTCGATATACGGCAGTATTTCAGTCAAGTTCGAAAGGAAAAGAGTGACGAACAGATTACACCGAACAGATTATGTATTACTATACCATGCAAGATCATTCATAATTCAACGGCAAAATTATCTTCTAAATAATACTTACTTACATGCAAGGAACACAAACGTAATTCATTCTCACAAAATATTAATTACTTAAAAAATAATACACTACAGCTGTTAGATAAAAGGAGAAACACTAAATCTGTACAATCAGCATGCGGAAAATTGCACAGCATCACACACAGACATGCACCCCGCTCCGGAGCGACGATATAAAACTTCTTTGGTATCACATTATCAAAGTAAAAAGGTCTATAAGTAAGTAAAAACACCAGCCTGTCGTTTTATGCCATAGATATTTCGGTTTTGTAAAAACTATTCAGTCACTGTCTTGAATACAATAGATGACCACGCGGCACAGTCGTCTTGCGTGAAGTGTTATTTGAAAAGCGCAGTGCTTCTCAGAACCTGTATCACCCTCACAGCCTCACTAACTGAACCCGCAGACTGGCTGCAGGTTACTGCTGCATTTTCAGGTCTTCTTCTTATCGTGTGGCACATTTAACCGTTCTATCCCCAAGGTATAGACGGCGGTTGCCTAGTGTTGCACTTAGCATCACCCGCGGTCACGTTTAGGGCATTTAGATTTTCAGGTTAGACCCTGCTTTCGCCTAACGGATACCCCATACCGAGTTTGAAATGTAGGTTTCCTATCTCCAAAAACCAATGCAAAATAGGCCCATCTACAAGCGACTAGCTACTACTAATTACCAACGCATACCACAACCTACGTGCTAAGCACAACTAAGAACTAAAATAAAAAAGTGCAAGTATAGATGAAAACCTTATAAACCTTAGAATTGTGTGCCAGCATGGCATGCACTCGGGCCAACTCCGCTTCCAGTCCCCCGGCCGTGTCGTGGCCGAGCGTGGGCGGAGCCAGGTCTGACCGGGGAATGGTGTCGAGCTTCCCGCGAACGCCTGGAAAACATACCCAGGTTTAAATAACAGGTTTGACATTATAATGTCGTTGGAAATAGTTCAGGGGTATAAATATAGGGGAAAGTAACGGTCTCTTTCATCAATCCTAAACCTGTAAAGGCTTAGATAAATATATGTAATTAATAAAAACATAAATTGTTGTTTGTTGTTGATATTCGCTGTGTTTTTATCAACTTTTGTGATTTTAATATAGTAATTTAGTTGTGAAATTGTGACTTTTCCATATCTCGATAAAATTACACAATGATTCAAAATTACGCATTTAAAATATTACTATCAAGGTACTGGAATAAACTACAATCTTGATAAACCATTAATGTTTCCGATAGTTAGAAATACGTTTTTTGTAATTGGTTCCATACTATTATTACTACACCTATTGCATAGCATCTTTTTTACTCCAGTCAGATCTGACAGAGATAGTGTATTTGGCAATAATAGCACTGCACTGTTAAACGGGGCTTATTATTCTACAAGTGTGATTGGCCACTGGCACTGGCCATACAACTCCGTATTTGGCCTCAGTTTAAGGAATCCGGTCTTACCAACGTTATAGATTATTACAGAAGCAAAAATCATTGTAATTAAAGAAATAAATACAGGGTGCAAGGGACAGGTTTCCGAAAACTTTAAGGGCTTACTCAGTAGACAAACCTGAACAACTTTCCACAAGAATTTTTTTCAAAGTTCTTCAGTTTCGTCTACTGAGCAAGCCCTTAAAGTTTTCGGAAACCTGTCCCTTACACCCTGTATATATTTTAACATGACATATAAAAGTGTAACAAAAATGACAAAAGGACCCGTAACCTTAAGCTTATATACGTATGATGTTGAATTAAACTTGATAGCTACCAAAATTTATTACTAATGTTTATAATAAAACGCATACGAAAAATGCGCAAAGCAGCTTTTAATATTTATTAGAACAATAATTTCGCTACGCCTTCTCCTCTTTGACACTATAGTTGGCGAAACTTAGTGAAACCATCTAAAACCTTCTGTTAATTGATATCATGTTACGTTGATACCGACACTATGATTGGGGTTTCATCAGGCGTAGCAAGTTAAATTAGTAACTTCGTGAAGTTAATATTAGAAATTAAGATATTGTTGTAAACACTGATTAAGAATATAATATTACCTAAACACTGTTTGCGTTATATAGTAGATATTAAGGTTATTGAGTAGGTTAATAATTCATAAGCCATCGAAAGATTTACTATAAGTACATGCCGCAAATATTCGCAAGAATCATTATAGTTTCCACTCGCTTCACAAACCAATTCGCAGTGCATATTATAATATTACAACTAGTCGCGTTACATTTTAATAAAAATATAAATATTTTATATTAAATTCGCATGTGTTGACTTTACTTTAGTTACTCAGAAATTTCAATTTGTGCGCCACCGTCAAATAACATTAGCTTGATTAATTTAAAGAACATAAAGAATGGAAGTAACGTTGGGAGTTGTCAACTCCATTCAGAAATAAACCTTTACATTGCCTTAAAAATCCTCATATTATAAGAACTATAAGATATAGAATAAGAGCCAGTACCAGTGAGCAAAGACTCGATGGCGTCTTTGTCAGTTTTGAGGCCCTGAAGGATGGCTGCCTCATCAGCCAGCTCTTGCTCCAAAGCCCAGAGCTCCGCCACCCTGGCTCTCGCGGCCTCAGTCTCCAAGGGCCTGCCTGCTGCTGCGCTCTCTAACCACCTTAAGAAAATGTATTGTTATTTTTAATTATAATTTAATTTAATTGAGACCCTTTTTGAGACACTCCACCTGGCCTTCCCACTGCAGATACCATAGTTCCGCCTTCGTAGCCTTGTGGCTTGTCAGCTCGCTTCACATTAGGAGGTCGTGGGTTCGATTTCCGGCGGGGTCTAACTTTGCAGGACTCGGTTTGGTTACCATCACCATTTTATTTAAGTCTTGCCGCCAAACATCAATGTTAACAGCATTGATGTGTTCCGGCATGAAGATAAGATAGCCAGTTCCCCATTGCGTTGGGGAATTTTGGTAAGCCCGCTTCCATCTTCAGCATCATCATCACTTACGATCAGGTGAGATGATGCCAATGCCAAGGGTTTACTAATTGAGGGTAAAAAATAAATAAAAAAGTTTCCTCCGTCTGGAGAACTGATGGCCTAGCTAACACCTAGAAAAGGGATTGTACTATGTCTGGGGGTACCTCTGTTGCTCTACGGCGTGTTCTGCCAACACCTTCTGCCGAAGTCTCTGGTTCCTCTCCAGGCGCTCCACAGTAGAGCCAGGCCTGTTGTACAGCGAGCCTAGCTTCACCATGTTATCCACCAGCTGGACGAGGGGTTTGCTCTTCTCGTATTGGTGCTCGAGCTCCATTAGCTGCATCTTGAGCTGTTCCAGGCGCTGTAGGCTTTCCTCGCGCTCCGCCGCTTTCAGAGAGCTGAGGCAGTCCTGGATAGGACATGTTCAATGTATGGTTTAAAACTTAATGAATTTATTCAAAATAAAAAAGTCTTATTTTTTGTGGAGCGTCATTATACATACTGAGTAGGATAGTCACGGTCAAAATAATTTTCTAATTCGAATGCCTCAGTGGAGGACAATGACCATGAAAACGCTATCGTTCGCTATCAAACTACAGCGAGTAGATAATTAAGTCTCATTCTAGACAAAAGATGACTGTTGCTTCATATATGTATTATGTCAAATTATCAGGGTTCAATTTCGTAGACTTTGCAGTCAATCTTGGAAAAATTTACACTTAACTTATGGTACTGATTCTGTATCAGAGCGCAACTCTAGCTTGCAGCCAGACGGACCGCGTTCCAAGTTGTACGCAATAATTTAATGTCGGTTGAAATGAAAACATCAAAACTGACTACCCTGCTTAGGCGATTTTTGGTAAGGCATACCAAAGAGCTACGTAACTCTCTCTGACACGTTGAAATCCGTATGAAAATATGAAATAAGACAGTAAACTCATTTCTATTCCACCATCTTCGTATTTATGAGCGTATATTAAAATTTAAATCATGTTTGGCAAATATCCCTTACAGATATTTATTTACCACAGTAAATTAAACCATCTTAATAATATAAGAGTACGTCGAAGGTCTACAGCTAAAATAAATAAGACCTTATTATAAATAAGACTATGTTTTGCTACTTTCTTTGAAATAAAATTCTCAAAAATACAGTAAGCATGATGCGTGACAAAGTAAAAAGAAGCACCTCGATGTTCGTAATCTGCGCACAGCACTGCTCGATGGCTCGGTGAGTGGCCGCATGCCTCCTCCTCAACTGAATGAGGAGTAGCACCAGCTCCTCGTGAGTACGGCCCAGGAGTTCCCCGGCTGTCGGCACTTCAGTTAGGTGCTCCAATTGCTCTCTACGCTAAACGTGCAAGGACGCAACACAAAACAATAAAATAATGAGGCGAAAACAACCAAAAAAACTAAATGAACAAAAATCATCAAGTTACATACATAAATACTATGATGAAAAATAAGCTAGGTACTTAAATATTATAATCCCATGAAATTACGTCACATTACAACGTCAAAATTAAATAACGTCACATTTTCTTATCTGTTACTAAATATTAACAATGAGGTCATACCAAATCGTCATTTTCCGTGTTTCTGCGGATTCTTGGGCTGACGGCTCGGATTGGCTGCTGAGCTCTAGACGGCGACCTGATAGTCGTCCAGACATCCTCTGACGTATTTATTGCATGCAGCTGCAAAATAGTATCAAAGTTTTTAAAACGCCCGTCCAATGAAACCAGAATGATATCAGTTGCCTCGTATAATCATAGTGCAACTTACATTTTGCTGTGATGCAGACATCTGCTGTGATCCGTAATGGTCACTAGGTTTTTCCTCCACCCATCTCACTCGTGGGCTAACAGCGCGAACTGGTATATTAGCGTCTCTGTTATTCCTTCCAATAGATGTATTACTTCCTAAAAATGCTTTCTTTGATAATACTTGTTGATTTGATGCGTTATTTGTGCCTAATTCTACGTTTGTGCCAGACATTGTCATTGAAGCTGCAAAGAAAAGTATAACCATTGGTAAACTCAACCTAAATCCTTTATGACAATATTATTAAAAATATTTTTTAAAAAGACGGTAAAAACATGATAAAGTGTTTGCGTAAAACTATTCATTGTGGTGTTAGTATATAATAGTTTCTATGTACAACAAACAAAACTATAGTTAAGACTCAGCACACTGACGCTGCACCGCTTCCTTGCTCTGTGCACCTTATCTTGTTTCTACCCTCCCAAAGTGCATAGAGTAAAAACACAACATGAATATTTACATTTCATAACCTTATTGCAAGAGACTGATGAATGACTTTGCTTTGCTTACTTTACTATCGTAATTGAAATCCACTTACATAGTGTACCGGGACCATAGTGTGTTAGAGGATACCTTCATTCCTTGCACTGTCAGTTCCGGCGGCAGTACTAGCCAGCGCTTCGCCCCCAACACCCGCACCCTCCCTCCCCACACGACATATTACCCCGCCTTTCATTAAACCACTCGACATAAGGTCCCACTGCCGAAGCTTTTCCCTGTCTATTTCGAACCTTCTCTGATTAATGGTTTTACTATCGTATTTGCTACCAGCACTGTTTTGCAGCGTAAGCGAATTATCAGATGACTCTACCGTAAGCTGTTCGTATACGCCTTCATCAGCTGATGGCACTAGAGAAGCCTCTGTATTTTCAGCTAGACTCACATACACGTCGTTGTCGCCAGCCTTGTCTTCTTCCTCTTCAGGACAACTATTATGTAGACTAGAATTATTCTCCCTTATTCTTAAAACTTGATTTTGTAGATCACAGTTAACGTAAGTAACATTTCTACTTATTTTGTTGGGTATAGTTTTCTTAACACGTTTAATACTATTCATGCCACATCCGTCTACGCTTATCCTACGAGTGACTGACGGTTCTGCCGGCACCGCGTCAAGATCATCCATAGATCGCGCATGCCTGTGTGATACTCGTCTCAAGTTGTCTCTCCAAAGAGCATCTTCGTCCCAGTGCTTCTCACCTTGACATATTAAATTCTCATAAGCACTAGTTTCTGCCTCAGCATCATAATACACTGTATTCGAAGAATTTTCACTGCAATGCGACGACATGCTTGCATTTGACATCTTTATAGGTGAAATTACATTTAAACTAGTACGTTGTGAATGGTTCGAGTCAGATGAGCAATTCTCCAAATTACTTCCATTACCAGAATTTCTTTTGCAACCTAGGCCTGACATTAAATTCATTGATTCTGGTATTTTGGAGTTTCGTCCACCAGTTGATTCATAAATATTTTTCAAGTCTATTTCCGGGTCTTTATCAGCTGCACTAAGAAATTCTACTGAAACGCTTCTAGCAGAAGCAGCTAACTCGAAAGATCGGTCGGACATCAATACTTGATTGTTATGAATGGGATTGTGTATATGAGAAATTTCGTTTTTCTTGTGAAGTGGCCCTCTACGTCGTTGATTATTTAGTTTACGATGCAAATTAGTGTTTTTCAAATAGTGCGAAGTTGGAAGCAAATTAATATGTTCTTGTGAAGAAAGATCAGAGTAATAATAAGGTGCACTGTGTTCTGTAGAACTTTCCCTGCTATGGAAGCCTGTTGATGTGGAAGACGCATTTGTGTCGTTCCCTGTTTTAAGTGGCAATTTTTCAATTTCAAATTCTTTTATTTTGTCATCTAATATTTCACTGTTCAAGTTTTTACTCAGTATCTTTTCTTCATCATAATTTTTACAGTAGTATGATATAGGTGACTTTGGTATTCCTGTTGAACTACAAGAGCTTTGAGATCCTGTACAGCTTGAAAGTTGTTCTTTGAGATTTCTGTATTGCATCCCAATATTAGTTCTTTCATCAACACTAACACACCTTGGCGTCTGACTAACAGGAGTGCTTGAACATCTCGTGTGAGAAACTCTTTGTAAATGAGCAGCTCTAAATACGTTGTCTTTATATGGCTGACTATCAGTGGCAACATTTGATAAAAGAGAGTTTTCACAACTTGCATAGTTTTCACTAGTGCTTGGCTGTAAATTATCAAGATACTGATCTAAATCCACATTAACAGAAACTTCGCTAGTAATCTGCATTTCTGATGCAGTAAGTTCAAATATAGAATCTTCTGATAATGGTCTCCTTTTAAGCATCATTTCTAAATCTCGGTACGAAGTCGGATACCTTAAATCTATGGCTGATTCGCTTTCATTTAGACTAGTTACTTCAGACGAAATGTTGGAAGGCGTTATTTCGAACTTGCTGCTCACGTCAGATTCTAATGATAATCGTGAGGATCCCCTGTCAGCATTATAACTCTTTAAGGAATCCGTTTCCATGCCACTCGAGTTACAATTTTCAAGGATAGAATTACTGAGCATATCCGAAAGAGCCTCATTATTTTTCTTGTCATTCAAACTCGCTCTACTATTACGGATTTTCTCTCCCCGTGAAAGGGTATCATGAATAGATGTCCGGCTTCCATATATCATCAAAGATGTTGTTTTTCGTTTCACTGTATTCATTTTTTGGTTTTCACTCGTTAACATTTTCAAAATGGAATTATCTTGGGACATATCAGATTTGTCTAGTTTGTCTAAAATATATTTCGAAAGTGCTTCGTCAGAAAGCTCATCATATGGTGGCGGGGTACTAGGTATTGGTGGCGGAGGAACTATTTCACTATCTGAACTATCTTGTATGTCTGAACTGTTTCTACTAGTGCGGAGATAATAAGACGCTGGTCTAAATGTATCAGATATGCTGAATCTACTGAAAGGTACGTCTAATGAGATATCCTTAGATGCCTCGTCATCAGCATCAGAACAATCAGATTTTTCTTTAATATATTTATCCGACTTCGAAGCTCGTTTTAAAGTTCGATCTTTTGTGTCAGCAAAATTTGATGCAGTGTCCAACAAAAATTTGCCTTTTGATGTGCTTTCTTCATTACTATTTTCTTTTTCTACGCTATTTAGTTCCATATATACTGGCTCAAGTTTACCGTTATTGACACAAACTAACTCATACGTTTGCATATCTTCTTCTTCATTACCTACGTTCATTTCCACATAAGGATTATCTTCATAGCCAAATGGCATTGATTGATCAAATACGCTAAGATTTTGTAGTATAGTCTTATGAGCTGGTTCTACTGTCGAAACTTTTCTTGGACTCATTGGCAAATAATGATTCTCGCCCGAAGTGCGAGCTGGCGGAGAATCAGGTTTGGTGGTTTCTGTGTCCCTATTTGTATCTATTTCAGTGATCTCTTTTGTGAAATTTGATACACTATCATTGTTTTGCACTTCAGTGTCTGATGCTAGTAACACTTCATCTAAGTCATTGTCAGTGTACTCCATTTGTGTTTCAGATTCTGCTTCACTATCATGAGTTTCGTACCCGTCTTGCTCTATTTCATCAGCCAATTTCGAATTTTCGTTTGTTTTATTTTCTACGAATGTATTTTCATAGTCTTTGTCTATACAGTCAGTAACTTTCGGCATATTGATAGTACAAAGTACATTTTCGTATGTGTTTTCTGAGCTCACATTTGGAGTTTTGTTGTCATCTTGTTTAACCGATTCTGAATTATCTATGTGTGGGTTGGAGGGTGAGTGCGGGGTAATTGGACACATACTGATAGGACTCGTTAAGTTCACTCTACTGGACCTTCCTGCCTGCATATCTCTGGGTTTTTGCAGATCAGTGCCCGGTGTCTCCTCTGAGGTGCAAAAGTGAAACCGAGAATTATTGCTATCCGCCAGCATTATTAACTTATTCTTTAAGTTTTTTTTATTTAAAAATTAAACCACCAGTGTTAGTATTAAGGTACACGTATTTAGACTTCAAATGTTAGAATATAACGCATTCTACTCTTTAACCAGGAGTAAGTGCATGTGGCCCACCACCAATACTAGACCAATGTGACATTTTGTTAGTGGCAGAGTGTCCCCGCAGGCAGGAAGGTACCTTTCCGCAAAGCGAAGTCATCATAAGGCTACTGCAAACTTTCAATACATAAATTATACAATAATAAACTTAATGGGAATAAACATGTTTAGTAACATTAAAATTTAGCGGCTGTCTGAAAGATGAAAAAATATTACGTAAACTTATAGGTATAAATCTGCTAATATAGGTAAGTACTAGTTTTCGTAAAAAAATAAATAAAAAAAAATGTGTTTTTGTGGAAAAAATAAGACAAACTGTTGATGTGTAAAGGTAAACTGTAGTTATTTGCAGTTAAAATGGTATGGACTAATTAAACAGGAAATAACATTTTGATACCCAAGCTTCATATAATTACGTAGATTTTGTACTTATAAGTAGGTACTTATTATAAAATAAACTGGTTTCAATAAAACACGCTATCATGCAAACTTTGTCTGAGAGATAGGCACATAATAAATTTTATACATATACAGATAGTAGGTATTATTATTGCATGCTACGTGTTCTTTACTCCACAATAATAGGAGTTTTTCCAGGTAGGGTATCATGCTGGCGTTGAACATAAAACGACACAATGGGATAACACTTTTGAAAACTTAAAGATAATTTAAGAATAGAACATACCTTCATCATCCGAGGAGTAACTGTTATAAGAAGCGTTAGTGTAGGTTTTAGGCTTGTACTGGTCGGATTTAAGCGACTGCCGACTTTGGTTCAATGACCTAGCCAGGGATATGGTGGCCGGTGTGCTCTTCCTAGTCAGCGGCGATTGCAGCATCCGTTGTTTCCATTCCAACAGTCTTTTCATCGACTCTTCACGCTGAAAGACGTTCGTGGTTTTTAAACTTAGTACTTACATATTTTAAAATAATTATTAATTAAAAAGTATAGTAAATTAACATACCTGTTGAACTTTTTTTTCGCCATCTTTCTCAGTGACACTTGAGGGCAACCTAGCACTAGCTGATCTCATAAAGACTTCAGTGGCAGGGTCCAGACGACTGGGCTCTTTCATGAAAGCACTTGCATTTGAACCATCACTCATCACGCTCCCGCTTCGATTCAGGTATTCCTTCTTACTTTCCATCCCTTTTTCCTTAAGAGTCCAATTTGAGTGTAGAGATTCCAAATCGCCGAATTTTGAATTGTAACTTATATTGTCGCGATTTGTTCGATTCGTACCGAATTCTATCTCATAATTGTTTCTAGGGGTTTGGGAATAAGGAGAGTGGAGCTGTTTTTCAGCAAGCCCACTCGCGTATTTTGCTAATGGGATTTGAATATTTCGAGGACCTAAACCTTGTTGTAGATATTGGGCCGATTGGCGCATCTTTTCCGCGTAGCTTTCTTCAGAGTAGTATCTGTCAGAGCTGGGATCGTAATAAGAGTTAATGTCGAGACTAGATTTAGGTCTTTGGGGCTGACGTGGTACATCACACACGTTTCTTGATGGCATCGTTTTGTTAAGCATTTCATTCTTGGCTTCGTACTCTAAGAAATCTGCACTGTGGGGTCGTGGCATGGGTGGTTGAATACCACTAGCTTGCATCTTCTTCCTCCTTAAAACTGCCGGTCCACTGAATGTCTTGTCCTGAGTATGCTAAAACAATAATTTTAATAATTACAATTTGTTATATTTACATCAAATTTGTTATGCACATGTATGTTAAAACTCACGTAATTTGCCCCGTAATCTTGATGCTGACTACTAGCGATGCTAATCGCGTCGCGACCTTGAGATGGGTTCGGTGACATCGCGTACGTTTTGCCATACTCGTTCTCGGTACCGTACAAGCCGTAAACGTCTTCATAGTCCCCGACCTTGCCCTTGTTGTACCCTGACATCGAGGCGGAGCGCCCGTATGCGTCGGGAGTCCGTCTCTCCATCAGGAGACGCTCGTTAGTGGCACTTCCTGCTCTGCTAGACCGTGCTTTCAACTCACCATACACGTCTCTATTGTAAGCGTTCATGTCTACAGACTGCGAATTGTTGCGAGATTCCGAATAGCTCTCATTATAAATACTTTTATTTGTATCGTGTTCAAAATTATTTCTATTCGTCTGTTGAGAATCGTTCTCCTGGGGCAAATCTTGCGGTGACATGTCTTGTAGGAAGGGATTTCGCGACTGCCTCTCGTATGTCTGTTCCTGCTTATTCTCCTGCGGTTGCTGCGAGGGCTGGCTCCTGTTCCTAGCATCAATGTAAGGCGACTGAGAGTTAGTCCTGTAGGTGGCTGATGTGCTTGGTTGGTTTTGTTGGTTCTCGATTTTGTCAGTGGCTGTGTTGGTTAGAGGCAGGGAGAGATTGTGCGAGTCGTAGGGGCGCTTGGTTTCGTACGGGGGCTGTTGGGGAGGCGACTGAGGGCTCCTGGAGTATATGCCGTCCTGGGTGGAGCTTGCTGGGTAGTTAGTGTGCTCCGGGTAGCGAGTGTGACTAGTGCCTTGACTATAGTGTGATGCTGGTTTTTTGAGTAAGTCGTAGTTGGGATCGTACCTGTAATATTGTGAAGCGTAATGAAAAGTAGTTAAACCATTGTTAGTACAACATTTAACACGAACATTAACTGTGTTATACAAGTTTAAGATGAATTAGTAGTATCTTACATATCAGGACTAGGCGAATTGTAACCCTCGTTCGAGCGCCTTGGCTTGGGCGGAGCATTAGCGTACGTCGGGCCTGGTACCTCATCTCCGTCCTGTTGGAAAATTTTAATTATCTTTCAGATACCGTTAGATCATCTAGGTATATGTTTAAGGCACGCATGCATATGATCGCTGTAGATGACAGTATAAAATTTGCAGTGGCATCGGTCATTATGCGCAGTTACTGGGACACCATAATCACTGTCCTTGGTTCCGGTCGGGCGGTAATAGCCGATCACCTGCCGCGGGCGGCGCGCACACTGGCGCACTCCCCGGTACCCACCTCGGTCTTCACAGCTGTCCTCTCGCCCTGCTTTTGCGGCTGCTCGCTGCAAATAGAAACGGGCCAGTCTAAAATTACCTTATCGACTCAATGGAACAAGAAATACAGTTACGATAATAGCCTCAACTCCACGGCGCAGTTTACTGTGACAAGTGGTCGACTAGAGTTAGATAACAGCAATGTAAATTAGCTTTAGTAAGCAAGATATCGGATCAGGAAGGTTATCTTACGTGGGGCTTTGCATGAGTGCCGCCATGGTCAGTGCCTTTACCCACTTCAGCATGGCCTCCTGGTCGGGCGCCGCTAGTATATACGTCCGCATATTGGCATGTTCAAGCTTAAAAGCGAACTTCCGTAGAACCTTGTCCTCTGCGGTGCAAGCCGACACTTTGTACGAAGGGAGTAGTACTGAACCCAAAAGCTTCTCTTCATCTTGACCTAATAAAAAGTAAAGGTCATTAAACATTTCATTAACTACAAACATTTAATAATCAGTAGGCAACCAAACAAAGTTTACTCACTTTTGTAGTAAAACAAGCAGTACTCCGATAAAACAAACCATCTCTTCCGCCAAACCTTTAGTCCATCCGAGCCTTGTTTGTAAAGTATTCCAGACAAGGCAACGGGTGCCGAAGGACTTCTTTGAGCAATCGGTGACCTAAGAGCTTGAGTGCCACCGCTACTCCTCCGACTTTCTGAAGAAGGTGATTTAATACTCGGCGAGCTGGAATCACTAGATTTCATAGGCGAGACTACGCCCACATGATTCTTCTGGCTTTGGTTGTTCAGTTCGGTTGGGGGTGACTTACTCTTTGCTTTCTCTGCCTCGGACTGAGCTCGATGTCGTTCGGCTTCCATAAAGTCGGCAGGCAGATTCGACTGCCACTGAGCGTCTTGGAATTGTCTGCTTTGCTTCTCCATTTCTTTGTACTCATTATTTTTGGCGTACTTGTCGACTTCTTTGTGTATGTCGGTGCTGCTGTACTCTTTAAAATCGTTTTTGCTACTATATCGATCTAAATCTCGATAGGACCCGTCTGAGTAGATACTGTTCTGTAAATTAGGAGGCGGCTGAACTCCGTGAATATGTTGCAACAACAGTTGCCTCTCAGCAAACTTCTGTTGTTGCTGCATTTGCGCTTGATTTTGATAATGCATCTGTTGTTGCAGTTTCATTTGCTGAATTTCATTGTACTGTCTTTTTAATAGTTCTGTGTTACTTTGTGGTCCTATTCTATTTGAGTACGGAAGATATGGTTTCGAACCGTACTGGTTCATATTAGGTCTATACATAGGTTGATGGTTTTGGTATATTTGATTGGTATCCGTCGGTGGGTTTCGTTTAAGATAATCCTGGTACACTTCCACGTTATATCCTCTGGGTATATTTTGTAAGAGCTCCTGGTTGACATTGTGGTCCGTGTGTAATTCTGTCCGCTCGAGCCTTGGCGGAGACTGAGGGTAGTTGTAATTGTCGTTGGCACCATAGTATCTCGCGTAATCGCGGGACTCGTGGCTGTGTCCCGTGCCGTAGAGGTCGTGTCTGTTCTCTAGGAGCGGAGAGCGCGCGTTCATGTTGGAGTGATACTGGGTGTGCAACAGTTGTTGCATGACACCGTTGGGCTGCGGCTGCGCGGGCGGCGCGGGCGCGTGCGCGGGCGGCTGCTTCGCGTACACCTGGTCGGCGTGCACGTGGTGCGCCATCAGGTGCTGCTGCGTCAGCGGCTGCTGCGTCGCCGGCGCGCCTTTTTTGCCCTCCATTTCGTAAGACTGAGGCAATGGCGGATCGATCCTGCAACAATCGAAAACAAATACTTTATACATATACTAACTACTTGGTACGGACAGGGGCCTTTTGGGAACATCTGCTACTGAGCGTTGACTATTACCTAATACAGACTGTCTCTGTCTATGAAATGGCGTTTCCAAGTTATATTTTTATATCCTATTCGACAAATCGTCCTCCGTTCTGGCCTCAATAACTATAAAAATGTTGCAAAAACAACTTAAAAAAAATTACTTACAAGATTTATATATTATTTTTTCTCAATTTAATACTTATAAATGACAGGTCCGGTCGGTGTGAAAATCCTTGGGGGAGGCCTTTGTCGATCAGTGGACGTCTATCGGCTGATAGATAGATAGATGGAATACTTATAAATATCAATTAATTACTTATAAGTAATTAGCAAAGTTTTCAGAAGCTACAATTGGAACGGACGCTAAATGCTGTCATAATTATCAAAATTGCCATGAAGGTTTTCGCAGACGTCTATGAAACTATTGAATAGACCTTTACCAATTACTCTAACTCTAAGGGATTCCAAACAATTTTTTTTTTCTGAAGCAATAACATTTTGATGCAGCTCTTAAAACCTTGACGTAGGTACGTGTATCTATCTTATATAAAAATAGGATCATACACCTATTCTATTAATTATATGTAATACATACATACATTTGACAAAAACATTGAACTTTAGTGAGGTTTTTGAACTTCCAAATAGAGGACGCCAAGCGATAAAGTTCGACACTGAACGTCATACGTTCGCGTGTATCGTACACGTCGAGTAGACCGACCGAAGCGATTCCATTTCACTTGCTTAATCAAAGTAGCGTTATCGCCGCGCCGGCTGATAAGGTGCGTGTGTCGTAAGTAAATAAATAAGAAGCGTACAATTCCTTTGAACGTCTTTTTGAGAACAATATTTTACAAATTCAGTGATACTCGTAATATCAGTGTGTTTCGTATAATAAGTAAATAAAGTATGAAGTCTAACAAAATTTGCTGAATTTATTATTTGAACGGGGGCTTCTACTCAAGAAACAACTAATTTCCCAAAGGAAGCCATATTTCATTTGCGAAAAATAAAATTCAACTTGTTGTTGACCGAATTAGAAAAGTAAAAAACAAATTCTTAAACTAACAATGGATTCCTTGGGGAAAACTGTTCAATTTCATTAATAACAAGTACCAGATTAGATATGTTTAGATGATTTTGTTACACCTTATATTTTATACTATTTCAACTTTCAAGCATTTTGTTAATTATTTATATAGTATGCATAAAAAAGTGACTCGAATAACTTGGTACGCGCAAAATTCACGCTTCGCTGACTTTTCCCACGTGTATCGAACCCCGCACGACAACGCCACTCAACCAACCTGCATCTGTGAAAATGCTAATTAAACCTTAGTTTTTGCGACATAATTACAGGCAACAAGTTTTTATTAATATTATAACTCAATTGACAGGCTAATGGATGAAATTCATAAAGATTCCCGGGTAATTGTCGATTACTGCGCTCTGTGTATTGTTATAATAACATTATTCTGTTCAAATTATTGTACTGTACTAAACTAACAATAAATAGTACCTACAGACTACCAGTATGACAGAAACGTATAATTTGCTGTGTAGTTTCTCTACAACTATTGCAGTTACTTCTTTTGTTAATGTCATCAAGGTAGTTAAGGTACTTAATGCCGCAAGATAAACACATTCTCGAAAAGCTTGTTTGTCGCAATGCCGCAGCTGCAATCACACGCAGCGAAAACTAACGCTTTCTCCGTTTAATTCGGGGTCAGCCAGAAAGTAATCCGGCCGATTCCGGCCCTGTAGTAGTTCATTTTATTCTATTTATAGTGAAATCTTGTCAACAACCAGTAGAGAAACGTAGCTCTTAAGATAGAGAAGAAGAAAGAGTTTAAAACGTGCAAGTGCAAGTTCCAGCCTCTGCATTACTGCATACCTTGCATTTTGGTGAGGAAGGTATATTTTATTGTGATGTAGGAGAAGGTCCCGCGACGTAGTCTATTTTAGATTATTTAGGTCCAAATAGCATTTTTCTATTGCCTTTCCAGTACAGTAACACAAACTCTATGACAACACGTACGCAAAATAAATAGTGTAGCTACCCTTGTCTTAACATAATAAGCTATAATGATGTCAAGTCAACCGCATACGGCGTAGTTATATTAAACTAACCGTGTGAAATTATCTCAGACAAATAGCTAAACGACTTGTTTTGTTATTTTCACTGCGTTATGGACAACATGGGTCCAATTATTGAAAACAAAAGAATCATGTGAAGTATTATATAGACAAGTAAGCAAGTTCTTTACACTGGAACACCTGGTAAAATGTTACTATGTTTTTTATTTGATTTTAAGAGTTTTATTAAGACGCAAGCGCTGTGGGATATTTTATTTATTATAGTAATTTTAATTAAGTAAACGTCTAGAGAGAACCCTACAGGTACTTAATATGATATAACTCCTTAATATGATGTAATATATTTTGAGTAATAAAATGAACATTATACTAATAATTTATTAAAGTGCTATATTAGACCAGCACTCATGTGAATTCCTTTAATAAAGTGAAGAAAAAAAAACAACATTTTGTTCCGAAATCGTACGGTGTAATGTGACGCCATAGCTTTTGACTAAGGTAAATTGTATAAATATAAGTTTAATATTGAAAATGAAATAAATTTTCAAATATTTCTATACAGAAATTATAAATTTACATGTTTGGAATAAGTTTGGATACATATTTGGATAACTGACATATATCATGACGAATTTAGTTTTTAGAGTACACTTGCTTTGTCGCATACAAGCCTATTATACTTAACCAATTATGTGACTCACTCTATAAATAAGTAATGATTTATTTAGACCGGTGGAAGCTGCGAGCTTCCGGCGTTGATTGAGAGAGAGTGAAATGATTGTTGCGCCCGCGCCGCCCGCCGTGCTGTCACTAATGGCCGGAAGCCGGGAAGCGATAGGACTTACTTTGCTTTGATTATAACTTTATTTCGCCGCAGTGACTTATTTAGTACCTTTGGATAATGTGATAATGATAAAGTGGGGTTGCATTGCAGTGATGCTGAGAGCAAAACGCAGGACAGACAGCAGGGATGGCGTTGAGCCGACGACGCTTATATCAATCATTACCGGTGCGACTCCTACGAAGTCAAGTCACTCACTGCCCAACTCACTCCGCCATGGCATGCCATGGCTTATTTCAATCATTGCCGGTACGACACCTACAACGTAAGTCACTCACTGCCCAACTCACTCCGCCATGGCATGCCATGGCTTATTTCATTCATTACCGGTACGACTCCTATGACGTCAAGTCACTCACTGCCCAACTCACTCCGCCATGGCTTATTTCAATCATTACCGGTACGACTCCTACGACGTCAAGTCACTCACTGCCCAACTCACTCCGCCATGGCATGCCATGGCTTATTTCAATCATTGCCGGTACGACACCTACGACGTAAGTAACTCACTGCCCAACTCACTCCGCCATGGATGCCATGGCTTATTTCAATCATTACCGGTACGACTCCTACGACGTCAAGTCACTCACTGCCCAACTTACTTCGCCATGGCTTATTTCAATCATTACCGGTATGACTCCTACGACGTCAAGTCACTCACTGCCCAACTCACTCCGCCATGGCTTATTTTAATCATTACCGGTACGACTCCTACGACATCAAGTCACTCACTGCCCAACTCACTCCGCCATGGCATGCCATGGCTTATTGCAATCATTACCGGTACAACTCCTACGACGTCAAGTCACTCACTGCCTAACTCACTCCGCCATGGCTTATTTAAATCATTACCGGTACCGGTACGTGATAGCATTACAGCGGTATTAACGAAAGTCGACTAATGACTTTTAAGTTGTGGGATTAATGAAGACTGTTTATCTTACTAAATTAGCTGATGGTTTACTATGGATTACAGTAGTGAAGGGAAACATTTATACAGAGTATAAACCTTTGTGATAACAACAAATTCATGAACAAAAGCTGTTGATTTTCATAGTAACCGACATTAAAATATTTCTAGATATTTTTCTAAAACCATTTATAGTTATCTCCCCTAAGAAATAGCAGCCACGTCACCACTGGCCGAATGAGATTTTCCAAGTCTGATCTGAACCTAATCAGATTACCAGTTCCAGCAGAATGATCAAATTCAACCGGATTTCGAAACATAATTTTAATCCCACACCAAATTTTATGCTTAGCTGATTTTTTAAATTTCATCCCTAGTGAAAAAAATGTTTATATAAGTAGTTATCTATAACTTACAAGTTTACAAACATGGATGGGACTTTCGGTACCTATTACGAGAGGTTCCGCTCTTCGACAAAAAGAAGTTCGATGAAATAAAGTGAAGCGGCCCTGGTGCTCATACGAGTACTTACATAATGTATGTATGCCTAATCGGAAAGATCCAAAGAAGAAAGTTCCAAAAAGCCTTGAATGAATACAAGTGGATTTTAAAAACAGATAGAGCCATTAAGTTTATAGATAGCTTTTTTGCGATTGAGTGTGTGTGCATGCTTTGCTGAATCTCAACTGCGGTCTACTTGGAAGATAGCCAATCCGTGTCGTGTGCCCTGCCTATGAGACGTCGCGACTGACCCAGCTCTCAAGATCAATCCAACTCTAGATTAACCTAGGTAATTGAATCAATGTATTATATATCTATCTACTTTAACAGAAGAAGAATATTTCTGATATTTCTCTCCAGTATCATTACGACTACCAACATTCAAAAAAACCGTTAGTATTTTTTTTATGTTTTAGAACAAAACAGTCTTACCTACCAATTAGCAAATTTTTTTGAGAAGTATCTAATTGTGACTCAGAATATTAATCGTTGTCACTCTGTTACAGGAAAACAGTAAGTAAACTTAAATTGAAACAAACTGTGCCTTTTAAATTATTTCCCATGGATTGGCAAATATATTAAACAATAAAGATAAAACTTGTTTGCCGTTTGCAGATTTAATAAAATTACCACATCCTGTGCGCAAGGACCACAAATGATTATTAATAGAAGTAGTTAGACCAGCGTGCAAATAAAGTATGATCAAGTATTGATACATACTTCTGAACAGCCTGCAGTTTATAAGCTGCCAGTTTTATAAGCAGATGTGTGGTAAATAATAATTATATTCTCTTATGACTGGTGCAAGAAAACGTTCAAGCATAAAATTAGAATCGACTTTTAAAAATATTATTAGTAAATTTATTACGACAAACGGCACGAAAAAGATGCACTAAAATACTTATTTGTAGATTTTATCTAAAACAAAATCGAAAAATGTATAAAGCTGAGAAGAATAAAAAAATTCAAATATCGATCGTTAGGTAGTCTTTAAGTTCGATAATTAAGTTGTTAAAGCTTTTACTGGAAACTGAATTTCCCACGTGTTATTTTCATTCAATGTCTACGCGGACGGAGTCATTAAAATGTGAAAACAACTATAAACGTACTTATAAAACTTATTTATAATGAAGTCGACAACAAAAGGGAATATCTCTGCCATTCGCCATAAGAATGACGACGTACGGCTTCATTCGACGCCCTACTTAAAACCGCATTAGATCGTAAATCAGACACATTGCAATCACTCGATACTCGTCACCACCTAAACCGAACATTTCAGTGACTGTCGCGAACTCGCGACGCAAATTGGTCATTTATTTCATCTCAGATACGTACGATGCATGTCAGTCCCTAACCTAACCTTGATTCATCAACCAAATATTCAACTTTGGAACCCAAATGTCGCAAACTCATCGGAAATTCTGCGATTTAATAATAAACGATGTAATAAATTCTTAATAGATGTGTAAGTTTAAGAGAACTGCGTAGTAAAATGAAAATGTATTAGAAATGTGTTTGTGATGAGCCCGCCTGGCAAGCTACCCCATCTTATCTAAGTCTTGCCGCTAAACATCAACGTTAATAACATTGATGTGTTTCGGCCATGGAGGTCCCCATTGCGTTGGGGAATCTTCGTAAGCACGCTTCCATTTTCGGCATCATCCATCATCACTTACCAAGGGCTAGGATATTGTGGATAAAAAAGATTCTGCAAACGGAATAGGTAGCTCACAGATTAATAATAAGGTTTGAACATAACCTTTAACCCTTAAATGCATGTTTTTTTCTGTCTTGCCGAAATAAGTATTACGACACAACACTTAGAAATTATTGTTATGTTACTAATTACGCAGTTTTTGTGCATCCTATAAAATTTACGTTCGGTAACCACTAATCATTAATCGTTTATACAAATATTTTTTTAAATATAAAATTAATTCAAACTAAATGTATTATTTATTCTACAGTATGTATTTAAGGGAATGATTAGATTAGATTTATTTATTTCATATTATCAATGTCAAGTTTTGTATAATATTATTATTATTGTATAATACAATATTACAAAAATGCCAGAGGATAATATGATCGTCAAGGCAATAATTAAATAAAATGTTGGCTGAATGGCTGTAGTTAAGATGAAGTGAAACGAAATAAATCGTTTGAACTATCAAAAAAATTGTTTTACAAAGTAAAAAGTAACAATGGATCGTCCGTCCATAATAGATCAGAACCCGAACTCAGTAACTCTTTTTACAACTTTCCGCGTTATTATTGCCTATTACTAACTACATGAAAAAAATACGTTTAATCACGCGTAAACGTGTACATTGCGTGGCTTACTCTAAGCAACCGTCGTCACCGGATCTCCTTGCGGTTTATAACACAACCACAGATAGGAGCCCCGATAGGCCAAATAGTCATTAAAGTAATGCGATAGAAAAAATCCTACTAATTTATATACTATGCTCCTGTCAGTACTTTCGCATTAACTCACCTGATGGTAAGTAAGGATGCTGTGAGAGGCGCACGCATTTACTAAAGATTCCCCAATAATGGGGAAATTTATACTATTTTAAACTTTATACTATTTTAATCAAAGAGTACTGCTACATAATGCTGTAAGTAATAGCTACTCTACTCACACTAAAAGATTGTACTATGTAGCGTACGGAAAAGAGGAAACAATTTGAGACATAGAACTATTCACTTGTATCCAATAAAGTTCCACAAAAGCTTTTTCAGTTGTTGAATTACAAAACGTGCCAGAAGTCCAGAGGTGTACAAACAATAATAACAAAGGGGTGGCAGCGTGAACGTGTAAGCATCGCAGAGCTTTGATTTGTTTGAACATAGCGCACAAGCGATACTCGTTGGAAAGCGAAATGTTTTTCCGTGGCTTTGATTTGAAGCGACCGTGGTTGCATTGCGTCTATTGAATTGATACAAAAGGTGGAAGAAGTTCTTTTATTTAATATTTTTATCAATAAAATCGACAACGCCGAATCGTTAAAACACCGACTTCAATCGTAACAACTACAAATTTGCTATGTTCTTGGTTTTTGTTGATTTTTTCAAAAAGTTCTGAATTAATTTAGATAAAATTTATATGGGACCACCTCTAAAGTATTATCTACCAAACAAAAAAGAATCATCAAAATCGATTCATAATTGGCGGAGAAATCACGTAACATATATAAAAAAAAAAAAAACTGTCGAATTGAGAACCTCCTCCTTTTTTGAAGTTGGTTAAAAATCAAATAAATTTTACGACTCCCTATGGTTAGACCCCTGTAAAATGAATGGATAAGACGTAGACTCGGATCTGCTCTCATTCCCTTTTGACTATATGATGCGCAAATCAGATCCCCCAAATTGCAGACAGTGCAATTTGGTTCAAAACGTGTTTCATATGACAATGGAATGTGATTGGAATGAGTTGCAGCGTATTTGAAAATTACCTTGACGTAATGGAGGTACTGGCCGTCATTAATTTATCAAGGTAGGTATGTATAAAGAATAAAAACAATAATATATTATATAATATTATTAACTGAGCAACGAGAGTGGCATTTCATTGTAACAAATCCAGAGTCGTCTTATACCCCTGGGCACACTTCAAGGTAATTAGAGCCCTAACAATAGGGTTATTAACAATAGGCAATACGAGCAAAAGTACCATACCATTAAACTAAGATTATCGCACAATGTTATCATATATAAGGTGATCTGAAAGGAACTATGGAGATTTCTTGGATTCCAAGGCCCAGTGGCCATCTCTCTAAAGAAAATTTTACTAAAAAGCTTACATTGGGATGGTGTATTTCAAAAAAAGAAGTATAATGATGACTAATATTCGCCAAAAAACCAATGGCACGATAATGCTCCATACATAACATAACTTGAACAATCATCTGACAGCAAAAGCGGTTCCACGGGTTCGTGTACGGACGGCTGTATGTCGGTAGAGGCGTGCGCTACGAGTAGTGGTTCGGGACTCACGCCGGCGTGTTCCTGCGGCGGCGGCGGCGCATTCTTGAGCGCAACGCGCATTTGGTCACAGTGCAGTTTAGTTATAAGAATAATTGAAAACGCTGAACACGTTAAAAACAACCGACTCGTATCGTAACACTACAATTTTAATTTTTGTTTTTGGTATTTTTTTCTAAAAGCGCTCAATCAATTTCGATAAAATTTATATGGGACCAGGTCCTAGGAAGTATGGGTATACTATACAAACAAAAACATTATTTATTATTAAAAAAATATTTAAATATTTTTGAAGTCGTTAAAAAGAGGACCCTGAATAAAGGCGCAAAAGAGGTAGCGTTATTTAAGCAATTTTTACCTCTCTCAATCAATCTGTCTCTTTTGTACCGTTTCTAAACCAACGGACGAAGTTTGTTTGTTTTTGGATTTCATTGGTCTAGCGGTCATAGAAGTTAAATTCAAACAATAACAAAGATAGCAAGGTCAGTAGGAATTTAACTAAATTTATTCATACTCGAGTAGTCTTATAAGCAGTCAAATATATTGGTGTACCAAAATACACTGTAGCTAATCAATTTACAAATTACAAAATTACATCTATCACGTATTTGTGTCCAAGTCACTTTAATAACTTTTACTAGAACACTAACCATCAAACTTGGTAAACTATAATATATTCAACGTTTGTTCACGTGCTTTGCAAGTCACGTTAAGAAATTGACGTTGATTGCTATCACTATAATAGATGGCAAGACTTTTTATCGTAAAAGCCTAACCTGAAACCAGAAACATCAAACCTGTGTGGGTTAGATATTTGACGCTGGGGTTTGCCACTGGATCTTCTGATCTACCGATTAGATCTTTGCTCCAATATGTGAAGTACGACCTAATCTTTCTGACACATGTGAAGCCCATTATAGTACCCTAGTAGCAGGTGATGACCAAACCATACTGTGACTAACACACGCGCGCCTCTTGGCCTGGCCAGGGTGAACAACCGGCGCTCGCGTCGTCGTCCTTGGCGCGATGGAGCGCGCAGCCGTGCAGCCCTGCGCTGCGGGTTCCTTTCTATGGCGCTTGCTGTTTGAGCTTTATGCGCTTATGCATTGCATTGCTAGGTCTAGATAAGACGTAACATATGGAAGATGGTAATTTAATGAATACGTTAAAAACAACCGACTTCAATCGCAACAACTCCAATTTTGCTATGTTTTTTGATTTTCTCAAAAACCGCTGAATCTATTTCGATGAAACTTATATGGGACCACCTGTGAAGTATACCCTTTTAAACAAAAAAAGAATTTTCTAAATCGGTTCAGGCGTCTTCGAGTAATCGGTGAACATAAATAAAAAAAAAAAAAGATTCCGACGAATTGAGAACCTCCTTTTTTTGAAGTCGGTTAAAAAGGATGGTAATTTTCAGTTCTAAGTATGGGGAACCCCCAAAATTTATTGTTTTTTTTCTATTTTTGTGTGAAAATCTTAATGCGGTTCACAGAATACATCTACTTACCAAGTTTCAACAGTATAGTTCTTATAGTTTCGGAAAATAGTAGCTGTGACATACGGACGAACAGACAGACAGACATGAGGAATCCATAAGGGTTCCGTTTTTTTGTCATTTGGCTACGGAACCCTAAAAAGACAGATGATTTTATTATTTACATATAAGCCACGTAAAGCCACGGCACGCGGCAAACTGTAATGTGAGTAGCTCAGATACCTCCACAAGAGTATCAACTATCAAAGTACATGGTGTGTGCCTCTGCTAAGCTGGTCCTGGTACCTAGCTTACTCACATTATCTTTGTATGTGCGTGCTCAGCACACATGATGTCTAAAGTCGACCATACACGAAGCCAAAATTTAAATGCTCTAAAACCTATGCGAAAGGAAAATTCAAGTCATGTTAACCTTTTCTGTAAAATTTAATTAAATATGTAGTATATGAGATATTTTAATTGTATGGAATTCGTTTAAATCATCCACTTAAAAATAGTAGACACTCTTTACATTATTTAACGTCGTCTGACTTAAGGCTTACGGAGCGGCGTCGGCGTCATCTTGCTCAGAGGAAACTGTGTATAAAAGTACGTATGCTCATCTCATACTCTAATACACGTTACGTTGGCTATGTTTACACGTTATGTACCTCTAACATTGTTTGCTCCTAATTAAGTACAGTCAAATTAACTTAAAGCAGTACGTAATAACGTAGCACGAACCAGGCTTTTGATAAGCTTTATACAGAGTGTAAAAATAAGTTTTTAACATGACTTTCCACTGATGAAACTCAATACATTTAGTACTTAATTATTTGCTGAAATCGCAAAAATTGAATAGATTTTACAAAAATAAATTGTATTGTGTTGTACAAAAGTTGGATCAGATTCACGAATAAAGCCAACCATAGAGAATAAGAAATATTAATTACCGCACCTTGATTTTACAGCCTGTATATGGAATACTAAAATAGTATTTAAATTTTAAACTTACAGTAAGTTTTTCAAAGAACTGACAAGCCAAAGGCTCAAACCGAATAGATTGTTTACTTTAAAAGGCTGACATGATCCCTACAAAAGAGGCATTTAGCGAAATGGGCAAAACAAAATTTACGGGCGTAGCCGTAATGAGATTGAAAAGGAATTACTCAACGGACCGTGAATAACCACAAAGAATTAAAAGCGTATTTTGTAACCGATTAAACGCCAGGCGAGGTTCTACCTGGAGTCGAGGCTTAGGATGGTCATGTAGCTGGCTCGAGTATAATCTGAATGAAATGGGAAATTAATTTTGGTATTGTAAAAATGCAATGTTAGTCTCAAAATTATTTACAGAAGATCCCTACTTCTTAATGAGCTTCTATTCTATTGTCTGGCAGTGTATCACAGGGCTGTATTATATATTTTATGATCATAAACGGTGTATTTTTTTTTGTGAAAAAAAAATATCAACTGTCTTACTACGAATATAAAGCTTATGTCTTAATACTTAATACAATGAACGCGATCGTGATGCGTGGTGTGAACTTCGCGGCACGCATGATGTTACGGAACCTTAAGTGCACGAATCCAACTCTAACATGCCTAGTTTTTATTTGAAACTTTTATCGGATTATTCTCAAACAATAGACCAGTATTGCGAAGTTAAAACGACGCGTCTGACTAAACTGTCTGCGGAGTAAAGTGGATATTAAGGTCTTGCGATATTCATCCGCAGCCAGAAAGTTGCTTAAGATGACAACTTGAGGACTAACCGACGACGACGGCGCTTTTTTAATATTAAATGTTTAATAATCTGACAGCTGATTGTGGTACATCCATACATTATAAAATCGCGTATTTAGTTTTTTTTTTCATAACTATAGGCGTAATTTCACAACAGTATTTTATTTTTTTACAATAGTCCTACAAGTTTTTCCTTGGGTGTATTACGACTAATTTGTACAATTTACAGTACATATGTATATACAGTGACAATCACCGGCTGGTGTCACATAACATTTTAATTAAATAGTCTAATGAATCTACGTTTTGGCTACGGGCCTCACGCGTGCCTATCAAAAGTCCGGGACTTAATTGCCCGAGATTGAAGAAGTCATTTGGGTAGGAATCGAAATCACGACCCTGTCATATAAACCACGAGTCAATCGTATTGAATATTTTGGATGACAATAATACGTTATTGTACTTATTTTAAAAGAGAACGCGCGCGTAGGCTCGCAGGGAATGCGAACACTATAGTAGGTATATGGCCGAATCGTTCACAAGTCACAATAGAAGGGATTGCTCCCACGCACATTGTCGGCCGGCACAAAAAAATTAAATAACATGGGGCTCATAACATATCATAAAGTACCGTCTTTTTAGTTCGCTTTTCCAGTAGGATTTTGGTTTTTAAAATAATAAAAAGTCTGAAACTGAAATAGACCGATCTCCGGTCTGAGACCATTTTATTATTTTATTTCATTCTTAGGACTGTGGTCTAATTGTTTTTCTCAAATACAATTTAGCAAATTAAATAAAAAAACTAAAACAGAATCCATTATCCAAACCAGCTCACGGCTTTTGTTTTGTAAAACTGCTTAATAAAGCTTTAGATTGCTAATATCTTTCTACTTTAAAAAAATCCTCTAATAAGCCTAAATTAATATCTGGAATTTAATACTTACTGTGGGTAAGTAATATTTCAGAGCAATAACATTTTTACGCTTTATTTACATAGAGAAATTATTATATAAAAAAAAATATTCGACTGCCCAGTGCCCAAGGGTCATTGGTTTTCGAATATACAGGGTGAAATTGAAATCGCAGACCTTTTAACTGTGGTTTCTGCTTATGACTGGAAGCCACAGTTAAAATTTGATCCGCGAATTCAATGTCATCCTGTATAAGTATTCATGTATGTATGACCGTTTCAGAGTTGCTTGAAGTCAAACGGCTTAACGAATTTTGAAGACCGAAGTGTCGTAAGATTTGCCTTGATCCCCAAATTGAAATGGGTTTCGTTTTAGGCAATCGGGTCTTTTCTTAATAGGCTAGATGACGACTGGTCACTTAATGACTTTTTATCAACTGTCAAAAACGAATATTTGTTTTAAAAATGTTTTAAATACCAATACGTGACGTCATAGTTTTTCAGTGTCACCAATTGACACATATTGTGATTTTTTAAATTAAAATTTAACGATGAGATGGAAAACAAAACAAATATGGTTTTTTGAACTTTCAGTAGAAGAATAATTTAGTGAACTTCAGCTTCAGCTAAATATTTTTTGATGCATTCATGTAGTCTATTTTATTTATTTTTAACAAGTTGACAAGTAGTATCTACTCGACAATCTTCCCACTCAGATACTAAAACGTGACATGTATATGAAACACTTCCTAATGAAATTTTCAGTAACTCTACAGCTATAGCCACAGGTCTGAGTAACCTAGATAAAGTAGATAGTGCTTCTAGTAAATGTTACAGAAATAACGAATAGATAATATTTGCAACAGTATTAAAGTTACTTGATAAGACACGTATGAAAAATATCATATTTCTGATTATTTCAACCAGTCGTATATTTATCTATTTTACTACAAACTTACCTAAAGCACAAAAAAAATTGAAGTCAATATTTTTTTCCGAATAACAGAAAAGGCGAATATTTTTTTTAGTTTTATGAATAGAAAACCCAGTTAACGGAACTTACTCTTATTTTGCTACACCCTTTAGTGGGTTTAATTTTTTTATAGCCGTCATGTCGTCATGTGGTGAAAATACTTTCTCAGTTAATTATAATAAATACACCAGAACAACAGTAACTGTAACATAATTTTAACCTTTCGTTCCGTTCCATTCTAAAACAAAAATAATAAACTTGACAAATCAACTCTGTTTATGGTTGTACTTTGTACTGAACCGATTTCATTTAAATTTGAGAAAGAGCTTAGAAAGAGGACAAGGTACATCATAGGATATTTTTATCCTGAAAACTCATTTGCGTGCTCTCAAGCCGCATACGCCTCGAACACTACGCACCCTCCACACACCACGGGCGTAAACGCACAAGGAAAATCTAGTTATCTACTCATGTACTTACGTATGCAGGAGATAATCTGAGTATCAAAAGTGGGGCTACAACTACCAGCATACATATTATTACACCACTTTATTTGGTACACTCGGCCATAGATCAGGCCTCACTAATCGCCACCGAGCAACTCGTAAGATCGTGACAAACACACGTGCCGCATGCCACAAAGATTATGTGAAGCCGTTTTTATCGTGCCCAGTCAAAAACAATGGTACGTACCGCCTCATTTGCGAAGATAGAGGAAAACAATCTAATGGTACTTTAAAACCAAATATAGGTTGTAACGTTAAAAACATAGATTGTCTCTGAGAGCTAAAGAGCCTATGAAAGCGCAAATGAAATAAACAATGACCTCTACGTGTTGTTTGCTCATACCCTGACAAATAAATGCTCTTTATTATTTTTGATTTTAAAAGCATTTGAATAGCTTACAGTACTTTTTACTTGTCAGGCACTAAGTAAGACTTTAACGAAGTAAAAATTCGTGCTAGCTAAGGTACTTAATTCACTAAATCAAGTATGATAATCAAGCTGCAAAAACATCGAGATTTAGATAATGGTTCACTACTAAAGAATTTTTTTTTGTGTACTACCTAACTTTTAAAGGTAAGGAGGTACTTACAATGTCAAGAACCTGTCTCCCATAAAAATCATAATAATATTCTCCTGAAAATCTAGCGACTTTGCAGGAAAACGCAAACAAAATCTCTATCAATAATTAAAGCATATTGTGAATATTGATTCAAAGTATTTGTTAAATACAAAATGTAGAAGCAGACTGATAAGAGTTAGGCGTTTTGCCTACGTAATCGGATATCGTGAGACGTTTTCGGACTAATCCTTCCAATTTTTTTGTTATGCTATATGACTGACTGACTGACTCGGTGGCTCAGTGGTTAGTGATCCTGACTACTGATCCGAGAGTCGTGGGTTCGATCCCCACCCAGGGCAAACATTTCTGTGATGAGCAGAATTGTTTGCTCTGTGTCTGGGTGTATTATATCTATATATGTATGTATTTAAACGTATATGCGTATGTATATCAGTCTCTGGATCCCATAATATAGGGAATCCTAGTTTTGGGCCAGATGACCGTGTGTGATTTGTCCCGAATATTTATTTATTTATTTATATTAAGGATATCTAAATTTGGACCAAAAATTCCTTAAATTGTTTAACGATTAACATAACGTTTATAGAAGAGAAGTACAACAGTACCATGGCAAGTCTTAGACCAGATGCGCGTGGGGCTTAATGCGCAGCGCGTGCCGACCCCAAGAAACCATCTTGATAAACCTCACTTCGCGACACAGTTGCCCACGGGCCGCCCGGCTGACTTCCTGTTGTGACAGATGCAATCGAGATACACGCGCGATAGAAAGTCAACAGAATTGAGTTTCTATTTCTCTAATTGAGCATTTAGTATATGATGGAGATCTTGCAATGGTATATGAGTAATGGTCAGCTTTGAGACGGTGTAGTTTATATTTGAGTTCTAATTGGAGGGTTATGTTTTTCAGATGGTCTTAAGGATGTAATAAAATTAGATAAAGTTTAACCGCCTCCGTGGCACAGTGGCTAGTCCAATCGCTTCTGGACATCACGGGTGCGATTTCGGGCGGGATCCAACTGTGTAGTACTCGGTGGTACGGCATTTTCTGAGTCAGCCTGGGAGCTACGGCCATTTTATCTAAGTCTTGCCGCCAAACACATTAATTTTAACACTTAATAGCATTTATGCTTCTGGAGATAAACAGTTGCGTTGGGGAATTTTGGTAAGTCCGCTTATATTTTGGGCATTATTATGATCACTTACCATTAGGTGAAATGATATCAAGAACATTCCAATCGTGGATTAAAAAAAGATATATATCCAGTTAACTGGGGTTTCACCTCATAATACTAAAGTACTTTGGTTCTACGTCTATGCTGAATACGCACAAAGTCAAGCTTATACTAAGCTAACCGATTTGTGCGAGAAGTCCTTATTTCGCGATTTCATAAAACTAAGTTGTTTGGATAATGATGAAATTCCTTGTTGTACACTGATTTTGTTACACCTGTATTTTTTATAATAGGCCACTAACTAAAGAGCGGCTTGATCCTGATATTCCTGATGTTTTGTTTGACCTTCTTAGCTAGATTCGCTAGTACAATCGGATATATATCATGATTAGTAATTCTTTGGCTTTTTTTTACTATAAATGTTGTCTCAAGTATCTTACGATAATTACGTAGCAACCAACTACTTGTATTTAGGTTACTGGAAGATAAAAAGATAACTGATCTGAAGCAGTCATTCGGGCAATACGCCATTCTTAATTCATTAATCAATTATTATCAGCTTATAACCTAGTTAACCAACCGAATTACGAAACCTAATTTTGTTAGCGGATGTCATTTATTGGTCCAATTAATAGGACTGTTACAACGTAATGTTTCGAAAACAAAATTCCTGTGATTAAATACCGGTAACCCAAAAAACAAAAGGCTTCGTTCGAATCAGCTTTATTGAATAGCGTGTTCACAAATGTGACAGTTTGGAAAAGGTCACAAAAGTTACCAGAGTTAAATGTTAAATCCATAGTATGTAACAGTATTACTGTTGTGACCGTGATTGATGAAGTTTAATTTTAGTTAAAAAGAAACATATTAATTATCAAACAATATATGTAATTCCTAAACAGAAACACGTTTAAAAGTTAGTTAAATTAGACACGCATCGTGAATGTGTACTACGGATAACTTATACTAGACTCATTCTCAAGTAGGAATTAACTCATAAAATAATTATGCATCCGCAGTGCAGTCAACACAATATTCGCATTATAAATTAATGACATTCGCATTGCATATCGAGTTACGTAGTTCAAAAGAAATATAAAAGTGCAGTCTTATTTGCGACAATCACAAAGGACTTACTATTAATTAAAGACGTTTAACTAATGTTATTCTTATGAAGAGTCATTTAATTGTCAAATGAGCGTCAGTTTACATATGATGTTGACTGTTTAGCTGTCGCACACCGACCATCTCAGGCCATATCATAACATACAGTCGTCATGGTATAAACTGTGGACCAGACGTGTCCAAACTGCCGGCTTATTATTGCACTCATATATGTAACATGACACGCACGACCTCTGACCTCTTCTACGAAACACTGACAGACATTGAAATAAAATGAAAAAGCCAGAAGATTGACAGTAATGTGTGCTGGTGTAACACAGTAAGTATTAGGAAACGATAACTCCTCCGTCACATCTATTGTAGGTATTGCGCGCCTTCTAGAGATGGTGTGATAATTTTTGCACTTGAAACCATTTCTGTAACAGGATGTTGTATTCTCTGTGATCCATATTATTTCTCAAGTCACCCCACTCATTATTATATAAGTCATTCAAAAAGAAAGGTTATAACTTATAACACCGCTAACCAGCAAGCATTCAACGCGATTGATCTTTTACCTTCAAATTTTCATTTCATGTCACTGTAAACACTCATAAATTCTTATTTTTCACGAATGCATATTTCATGAAAATTCGGATGTTAATTGGTAATTTGTGCCTATTACGCGATCTTATGGAATGCAAACCGTATTTTTAGAATACTATGTATTTATATATATTTTTACACAAAATCTTATTCGATTTTTGATCCGTAAGAATATACGATCGCGTAAGTCGTATGAAGCGAGTATATCCGAAGTAACAAGAGAGAGTGTGTGTCAAAATATGTATGTGCCACTATAGGATCACAAAACAAGATGATCACGTAATCTAAGATGTAGATCTCGTAAGAAACCCCGCTGCCGCCCGATACCTCTCGCTCACGTGTGGTCACTGGTCAATGCTGGCTTTTTTGTAGATACAAGCTTCGATTCCCGGATCCTAAACCTAAATTACCAATTCCTAGTTTATGAGGCCCATATGACCGTGTATTATTTTTCCTGGAGTATTAGTACTATATGGTTTATTGGGAAATACATGTATTTTCATGAAAAAACTAATAACGCAATGCTACGGTGACATTTCCAATGTGAAAGTTCTTTTAAGCAGCTTAGCTAAACGAGTACTTGTCCATAGCAGATTAGGTTGACGTTTTTAACGTAACGCCCCTCCGTTGACCTCATAGTGTTTTTGTCGGTTTCTTTAAGAGCAAAGTTCCGGTACAGTCAAAGGTGACTAATAGGTACTTGATCGACTCTACGGCAGATGATTTAAACTGCTCACATTAGATTTTTTTTACTCACTATTTTAGTATATCGCCTTTGCTTGGTTTATGTGAATGCTTTCTACAGGATTAAAAAACTGGTGTAGCACCCGTTTACAGGGGCTTTTGTGTATCACACCTAACAACTTTTGTTCTATGACTTTGCTGAATTCCCAAAAGAACAAATTTGCTCTCCATACAAAATTATCCAAACAGCTGATCGATCTAAGTATATGGAGTCTAAAAGTTTTCTTGCTAATTTAGCAAAGTCGTAAAACAAATTTTATTAGTAGATTTTTTTTTATATATCTTACCCCCAAACCCCAGTAAACGACTTTTACACCTATTTTGTTACATCCTGTTTATCTAAGGCTTAGATTCTAAGCATAAACACGTACATAAACAAAGCTTTCAAAACATTACTAAACTAAAAATCTACTTACCTCAAACTCTGTAATAATGCATGAAACCTATTTAGATGTTTGTTCGTATTGTAAACAGCCTTGTGTCGACTGAGTTGGTGTAACAGAGATAAAGGTTCCAGAAGAGAGGCAGGTACAGTTGTTACGTAACAGAGCTAAGCTGGCTCTATCGACCGGCAGCAGCGGGCTAACTGCGCTCAAAGAGAATTGCAAACTAGCTGCATTTAAGCCCGGTAAAGTTGGAAATAAGGTTTTCCACGTTGACACAGAACAGGTATATGTAACTAACTACTAGTATTATACTACTCAGAATTTGAAATCCGCTTTTAGACCAGGTCGGGCAAATATACAGACGCCTAAAAATATTTGTTGAAAACAGGTTTTAAAGGATTTCCATAATTCTACCAAGAATTGGAATATGTTTGGTAAGTTGACTCATTTGAAATATCTGCATTCCTAAAGTTCTGTCTCATCCAAAATCTCATGACATTACGTGTTAGACGTTTCATGGAAAGTATACATATAATATGTGTAAAGACCATGAAAAGACGGTTCCCAGTATACTGTATATTTGTGGCATATGGCTACATTTCTGCGGTCAGTACTCAGGTTTCTCTACAATGCAGTCTAACGTTACGACCAGACATCAATTTATAGAACACTCAGAAGTGAAAAACCCCTTTTTTAAGTGTATTAGGAAACTAAGGCTAAGTACAAGTTCATCATCACTGGTGTTTTTACTTCTATACCAGATGGTTCAGTATATTTTATGAGGTTTTTGTTTGGTAACGGTTATTCTTCATTCTGACATTAAGGAAACGCAGGGCTGGACACTCTGAACGACTATACGTGTTGAGCCAAGTCGGCTGCAGAGTCGGCTGCAGAAGAGTACCACATTCATAATTCATAATTATTTATTGAAATCACAAGTACAAATTGTTGTTACGTTTATGAAATACAGTTCATAGGCACAGCAATATAGTCACAGCATTCACAGGTTTGACTTCAAAGGTTTTTCTTCACCTAGACGAATTGCAGACCAATGCTAACGAGGCTCATCCTCCCAACATGTATGTACAAGTTAAAATTTTACAAATAAATGGAAAATTATAATTCACGTAGCTTTTGAGTCACTAATTGATTTATCATTTTAGACTTATGAAATAAGAACTTCCGAAGTACATGGTGCTAAAATAGGCCAGTACCAAGCAAATTCGACAAATCCAACTCTAGATAATTCATTTGCTGAATCAATAGGTAACTCTGGTAACTGAATCGAGTTAGGCTCGGTGCCAACATCTCGAAAGCGTGTCTTGATTCACGTCAAAGCTCTCAATTTCACGGTAATTTAGATTTCTGGAATCAATCTTGAAGTTTCCCTTAATTATGTTGATAGTGTTGTTTGATTACAATCTGTTTTAAAAATTGACAACATGGTCGTAACGTAACGTTAGACTGTATTGTAAAAAATCTAATATTTTTGTAGCGTAGTTGAAACTTCTGTTTCATACAAGGAGCATTATTTGGAGTATTCTCCTTTAAAATTCGCAGATGGAAAACAGAAGAAGCAGTGCCGTGCAGAGGTAAAATGTGTAAGTTCTGCTGCATAAGCTTACAAGTACGGAAAACATCAACCATTTGTCCCCATTTTTAGATAATATTGATACAATCTTACTGCAGCATCAATCTTATAGACATTTTCTCGTACCCGAAGGTTCGCATACAACAGCGGAACAACAAATTGCATCACAGGGACACCACTCGCATACCAAAGCTCGCTCCTTTCACGCTTCACAATCTCGCGGCGATATTGCAATATAACGCTTAAATGTCGAAGAACAGATTGCTTTTGAGGTGCCATTCGTGTATTAGGTACTAGTAACAAAACATCCAATCACAACTGGAAAACATGCAGTACCTACGTAAAAGTCGTAATAATGGCCAGTCGCATGTATTTGTGAGTGCAGCTCGAATATAAACCTGACACGTGAGAGGAAAACTTGCCAATCAAAGGCGAGAATACATTTTGTAGTCGTAAAACTTTCTCTGGAAAATACGGAAAAGTGAAAATGCAGTAGAAATGTACGTTCGTAAAAATCTAAACTTGTTCTTCAAAAATAGTGAAAGACATAACCGTACTTTGAGAAGTAAAAATAATCTTGACATAGCTTTCTCGAGGCTTAGTAAGGTGAAAAAATCATTTGTGGGGCAGTGTGTACGCTTTTATAACAAAATTCCAAATGACGTGTGTGAACTACCGGAATGTAAATTTAAGAAACATATAAAACGCTGTATTTATTTACTTCACAGCAAGCAGATACGAATGTCAAATTAAGTATTACTTAAACGAGGATGAAGCGAATTGCTAATTTCAAATATTTTTATGGCTTCAGGTACTTATTGATGGTTTTATACCGCGATAACTGCTATGAACTCTGTAACTTGACTGTGACACTGGCCCTAATACCGCGATCGAGTCCAACCGAGTTCCTCATTCCGGCGGGCGATTAAATACTTTAAACGGCATAACAAATACATTTCACGATAAATTATTCGCTTTCGGTAGTTCTTGGGAAGTAGGCAGCTTTTATTTAAAAATAAGGAAAACTTTAACATCTGCCCTACTTATTTATGTAAGTACGAAGGTAAGTGTCGGTAAAATACGAAAAAGACATCAATTGCAAATCAAAAAAAAATATTTTTATGTACATTCTTTCAAACCGTATTTGAGGATTCTGTACCTAAAAAGGAAAAAAGGCACCCTTATAGGATCAAGTCTCTGCCGTCTGTCTGTCTGCCTGTCGAGACACTTTTTCTCAGGAACGCGTGGAGGTATTAAGTTGAAATTAATATAAAATACTCAGATCTGCAATCCCTTGAAGCTATGAAAAAATCAAAGTTCTAAGTCAACGCAATCAAAAGACATGGCCGTTTATGCCACATAATTATTTTGACACTCGCAAGGGAATCAAAACCTATATGGGGTACTTCCCGTTGACCTAGAATCATAAAATTTGGCAAGGACAATGTCTTATACAAGTAAATTTGTAGTTATATCCGAAAATAATATTTTTTGTGATTATAAACTTTTTCGCTGTTTATAAACTGACCGCGACCTATGTCCAATGTCGATGTACGAGGACAACAGTTTTCCAACGGCAAAGTTTCTCTTTCTATCCCATGTTTGTACGAAACCCTCGGTGCGTAAGTCCGACTCGCACTTGGCCGGTTTTTTATACCTAGTTCAAAGTTGTTTCAATCCTTCCGTGTTGTCCACACGAAACTTGTACACACAACATTTTAGATAGTGTTAGCGAAGCTTTTAATCTACTTATTAAATTAATAAAATTAATAAAAAGAGAATTAACAAACATGTGTGATAATAATTTTCCGTTATCATATCACCATTACAGACATATGTATTATTATTGCAAACTGAAAATAGTACATGTTTTCTTGTGAAATCGAATCCAATTTATTTGAAAAAGCTAAGTATCCAACTATTGTTGAAGGGCGATATCTAGTAGTTGTAAAGGGGCACTTAAGATAAAACAAGAAGGAATTGAAGAAAGGAGTTTCTCAGAAAACGAAGGTTCTCGAGGCGCCTGCGTGTCGGGCACTCACCCTGCGGGGGGGTGGAAGGAGGGGAGGAGGGGTACCTACAACTACATTTCCCGGTTGCAGCAGAACTGCAGCTGTAGTGCCCGAACATATGTATCATGAAGCCTGAACGTCTATAAGCAATATGCGGCCAACCTTTTACTAGACTATGTAAATGACTTACCTATATGCAGAAAATACATAAAATACCCAATTTTCTAACCCAGTTATGTACCTACTTGAATTACGAGTCTGTTAAGTCATAATCAATTGTAGATTAATTCAAGTAATCCTTAGTTCCTTGATTGAAGATTCAAAATTCACAAAATTTATCAGTTTAACTGTTTTTTTGGATTAAGTAGTACTATTCAATATGAACATAATTTTTGTAAATATTAGGTGTTACCCGCGACTTCACTCGTGTAGTCATTATTAAGTAAGTATGAACGCTTATTAGCGTGTGCGAAGCGCGAGCCGAAAGCATAGGTCCTACGTCCAGATAATAATTTTTGGAATTATCTTGTGGTCCTTTAATTTGATATTTGCGTAATTGTTGTGAAAAAAAATGTTAATTCACAAACAAATCTTATTTTCTCTTAGGCGATCCTGCCAATTAATAAATCTCACTGTGTGAGCACAAGTAAAAAAATCTTAATTTTATTTAGACACCATAATGTAATTCTCTTAAGGTAATATTTTATTACTACACTTTACCCATTCACAGTGCGCACTACACAAACGTGCCAGAAACCCAATTCCATGAATATTCCCACATGACAATAAAGTCCACTCCACCTTAAAAAGATAAGACATCTCACATCATCTAAAACACAAAAGGGCATAAATAGCAACAAGTGCATCTCAAACAAGTCGACGCGACGACAGGCGGCGCAGACGCGGCGGACAGCGCATAGCCTCACTTATCCTCCCCACCTACCCGAGAAAGATCTGAAGACAAAAAACCTTTTCTTTGCAAAAGGTCTCCGTTTAACTACCTGCTTCAAAGACAGGTCGCCGCAAAAGGCCCCACCGAGGTGGCTGAAGAGACGATGACACAACCGCTACGCCATTTTTGATTTGGGTCTACCAAAATCCGTTCGAACTTTATTTTTAGCAGCTGATCTGTCACGTGTAAATGACTCACAACAAAATAAATAATGCAAAAGCATTTGCTTATGCACAAAAAAACACTAAAGCACTGGAGCCTCAGCGCTTACCTACATTCTTATAGGTCAAACAAAGGCAATGATGAATCATGAACTCGTTTAATCTGCAACTGCAACTAATACAAATGATGAATTATTTAATGACATGACATTTCCAAAATGTGTTTTATCTTTGAAGTTAATGTATTGTTTCATTATAGCAAGGTTTACGGAAGCATTCCCACAAAGCAAAGCAAGACAACATTTCGCTTTTGCATGAATGAACGTGAGAAGATGCTAACTAACTATTCGAGTGTTAATTTCTATAATTATCTTCTAAATTATCTTCTCGAAGTGACCTATACGAAAAGATATACCTACATAGTGTTACAGATATAAAATAAAAGATTTCCAATTCTGGAGATGATGGTTACGCAGCGCTAGTTAAAAAAGTTTCATAAACAAGTGATTTGATGTTAGACAAGAGGGTGTAGGTAATTAAAAGACCAAACGGTTGAGTTGAACTTGAACGTAGTCCACCTGTTGTACTGTGGCACCTGGCCCCAGCCGCAGCCGCAGCCCCGCATACAGGGAGCGTGCGTGTGCGTCGGTGTTTATCCCAACTACAAATATTTAAACCTCGCGTGACCAAAGCTGAGATGCATCCAAAATGAACGCTTCATTTTGGGGAAGTTTACCGACACAAAAAACACATGGTATTCTCTTTCAAAGGGTCCAAATGATCATCTACAACTATAATTAAGGATAAAAGTAGTCAAACTACCATCTTAAGTGTACAATATCCGGTTCACTGTACCTTTGTCGCTGGCGGCTCCGAATCTCCCTAGGTCACAGATTTCTCTTCAGATCTCTCTTCATTTAACTCCAATTTCCTGTTTTCTATCATTTATAGCACTTTTAAGTCATCGAACTGAGTTATCGAGCACTTTACACCAAACTCGTAAATTTTGAGTCCCCCAATAATTAAAGTTTATCTGTTCTTATGTATATAAATATATATTTTTTTACTATTCTGTAGATTAATATTGTGTTCATTAGTTTATATGGATTTTTTATGTTAACTTTTAACTGTGTAACGTCGACGTGTTTAATTTGTAAATGCCGCGGTACAATCACAGACAGAACACAAACGATAGACCGCTGTCGACTGGCAGACAAATAACGTACGTAACAGCGCGCCGAACGCCCGCCAAGCCGATCCAACTAGCCGTTGAGTGGGAGGAGAGCCGCGCGACAGCAACACAGAATTGAACGAGCGAGAAAGAGATAGCCACATACGTCATCCTCAGTACCTCTATAATGCTACTAATGAAAAATATCCACAAATCCAATAAAAGTTCTCACGAAGTAGGACACCTACAATTTTACATCGTTATACTGGTTTTACCTGTACCGAACCACGCCGAACTGCCTGCGTGCCGATAACGTAAATTTTAAATTCCTGCGGTGTGAAAGACGAAGGCTCCATTCGATAGGTGGATTGTGGGTCCCATACACACAAGCAAGAATCACACATTCATGAGTTTGTATGGAAAATGGTAATTTTAATTTGAATACCGGTAGGTACATTAACGGTCGCCGAGATTCAGACGGACTTGTCGAACAAGATTTCCGTAGTATAGGTAGGTGTAGCTTGTAGGAACCAACCAATGCCATGGTACTGCTGCACAGAGACAGTTTTATGGTTGAACATCTTGAGGTGACACAAATAATTCCATTATTTTCAATGTGTTTTCGAATCTAATGATAACGAGGTTATCTACTTTATTTTACTTATAATAATAAATTACTTACCTACATTTGGGCACGATTAGGAACTACAAAAACTATATGATTAAAATTGATTAAAAATGAACACGTACTGTAGGGAGGTGTCCGTACCTATCCCTCTCTAAAGGCCACCTCATCCCTGGGGGTAAGATTCGGTAGCCATTGCTAAGCTTAATCCACGCAACGTACACATTTTGCATGTACATGTACAAACGTCATATTTATGTAGAAGGTAACAAATGCGACATTTAGATGGATTTTACGGGGTGTGATAGTGATTATACTTTATACAAGTAAAGCAAAACACAAAATTATTGCTTATGAAATATACATATAAGTAAGAAACTGTACAGAGGCAGGTAGCCTTTCATTTTCTGACAACTTAAATGCACAGCTTTTTTTATTACGTAACATATTAAGTACTTACAGATAGGTATTTTTGCATTACTCAAAATACCTTTCAGGCCAAATCAGCTTTTCAATTCGGAAAGCCTGATTCCAAACCCGGGAATAGATTAATATATACCATTACAGCCGCAAATAGTTTTATACGAAAAACAAGAATATTAATGAAATATTAAGTTTAGTAATACCAAAGTAATCTTTATGGATTCTGAAAAAAAAAAAGTACTGTTAGACTTCTTATAACACTTTTAAAATGTAATAAGTGAAAACAAAGGTTTACATAAAAATTATTAAAGAAGACGTCATGTATAAAGCGCAGAGCAAAATTGATGTTATAACCAAGTTCTTATATTATAACTTTTATTACATACCTAACTAAGTAACTGTTTCCCACAACTTTATCCCAGTGGAAGTTGGAATGCTCACAACTTAATTTGTTCTTTTGCCTAGTTATTACTTAGTTGATTTACAATACATCTATGAATGTACGGCTTCACGAGTTTAATTATACTATGGATAGCACCTATGATTACCTATCTTCAGATTTTTCTACGCCATTGGTATTGCAAATGCCTACAGGAAGAGGAAGTAGCGGTAACAGCGGTTCACCTCAACGGTGTTAGCCTTTTCGCAACCAAAATTATAAAACTACGCTTGACGATATTTAATTAAGGTAATCCGCATATAATTAATTATGTAACACTATAAGGGTGACAAGCCGGCTTATACTAAATATTGGTCTTGTCATACAAATCGATCGACTGAGTAATCAGTAGCTTGGTTATTCTAACACTGGTTCAGTTTCCCGAGAGAAGGTCCACCATAGCTTGTTTTGAAAATGTTTTCCATTTTACCTATCACTATATCTAACATACAATTAACCTTTTATTCTAAATCTCAAAAGAGTTGGTTTGATAGCACAACACAAGTATCACTTTACCAAAAATCAATCCCTAACCTAGTTCTAGTAAATCTACGGGTACTATTTGTACTTATTTACTATATCCCAAAATGGGATTATTTAAGATCAACCTTATCGCAACGCCCAAAATGGGCGTAATAAGTGAAAACAAAGGTTTACATAAAAATTATTAAAGAAGACGTCATGTATAAAGCGCAGAGCAAAATTGATGTTATAACCAAGTTCTTATATTATAACTTTTATTACATACCTAACTAAGTAACTGTTTCCCACAACTTTATCCCAGTGGAAGTTGGAATGCTCACAACTTAATTTGTTCTTTTGCCTAGTTATTACTTAGTTGATTTACAATACATCTATGAATGTACGGCTTCACGAGTTTAATTATACTATGGATAGCACCTATGATTACCTATCTTCAGATTTTTCTACGCCATTGGTATTGCAAATGCCTACAGGAAGAGGAAGTAGCGGTAACAGCGGTTCACCTCAACGGTGTTAGCCTTTTCGCAACCAAAATTATAAAACTACGCTTGACGATATTTAATTAAGGTAATCCGCATATAATTAATTATGTAACACTATAAGGGTGACAAGCCGGCTTATACTAAATATTGGTCTTGTCATACAAATCGATCGACTGAGTAATCAGTAGCTTGGTTATTCTAACACTGGTTCAGTTTCCCGAGAGAAGGTCCACCATAGCTTGTTTTGAAAATGTTTTCCATTTTACCTATCACTATATCTAACATACAATTAACCTTTTATTCTAAATCTCAAAAGAGTTGGTTTGATAGCACAACACAAGTATCACTTTACCAAAAATCAATCCCTAACCTAGTTCTAGTAAATCTACGGGTACTATTTGTACTTATTTACTATATCCCAAAATGGGATTATTTAAGATCAACCTTATCGCAACGCCCAAAATGGGCGTTGCGATAAGGTTGATCTTAAATAAAGATGAATCTTACAGCGGGCTTAGGCTAGATTAATTCCAGTACCATTCTTTTAGCACTAATGATCTGCGATCTATACACAATTCGATGTATTGCGCACTGTGATTCATTGTCGAAGAACTCGGCTACTCTTTTATTTGACTTTCTTATTGGCACTGGACAAAGGCGCAACTTTTACCAATTAGACGCCGCGCCTGCGCAACCGACAGTCGTTGCTTTGTTTCCGAAAACAAGTGAAAATCTATTGGTATCGACACACTTCTATGAGTAGTTGATGGTGCACGATTTTATTACGACATGATATCAGTAAAAGTATTTTATGTTGGTAACTAAATAAAGTCGCTTTGTTAATAATTGACCACGCTGAATACGTTAAAAACAACCGACTTCAATCGCAACAACTCCAATTTTGCTATGTTTTTGTTGATTTTCTCAAAAACCGCTGAATCGATTTCGATAAAATTTATATGGGACCACCTGTGAAGTACACCCTTTCAAACAAAAAAAGAATTTTCAAAATCGGTTCAGGCGTCTTCGAGTAATCGGTGAACATACATAAAAAAAAAAAAGATTCCGACGAATTGAGAACCTCCTCCTTTTTTTGAAGTCGGTTGAAAATCGTATATTTTAATACAAATCGTAAAAACTTGTTCGAATTACCAATAAATCACTTGTACATTTGCCTTATTCTGATCCAGAACTGCGTCAGACACAGAATACCTAACTCTTGCCAACAGACAGATACACGAGGTTTAGAGCAGTATCAATAAGTTATAATGTAGATATGCTGTAACTACGATAGTTATTATAAAGGAATAATGTAGGCACATAACAGTAAACTTTATTTTTCGTATATTTAAGGATGTAAATAATTAGTGAAGCTGTTTGTTTACTAACAATAACTATCTTGTTAAATTGAATTATATTTTAGTCTATAAGAAACTATGTTAGCACCTTTTCGCCTGAAGCAGTTTTACCCTACTTCAGGCAAACAGTATGTAATGTAGTTTTATTATTTTTATGGTTAATTTATGCACTTTGTTTAAAAAAAAACTATGCCTAGACTTAGGCGCTACACCAATGTAGTAAACAATTTTAACACATTTTTCATACAATAAATATTATTTTTATTTAAATAAATAATGACATCGTACAAACATCTTGAAGAACGTAGCCAAAAACCGCAGCAAAGTCACTCGAAGGTGTAATGAAAACATTCTTTGCAGAAAGTTAAAAGTACGCCATTGAAATACCGCACGAGCTCTCTTTGTTCCTTGTTTCACTTTAATGACCGCGTTGTTTTCTCTTCGCCACATTATTTATTATGAAACTCTAATTATCTGCCCAAAATCAGGAGCTACAAGAAAATACCCTTGCTAATGAGATATTTCCTCTCTCTATTCAATGGGTTGTTACGTAAAGATGTTGAATGTTTTCTTTTGTAAGGCCCAACCCCCAACCAAACTTCTGTACAAGTTTTTCATGAGTGCTTACTAGAATTAGGGTTTTTATAAAATTTATTTTATTTACCGTTTTGTCGGCAAGCTTTAATATTTAGATATAGAAAAAATACGAGTATAATTGACGTTGTTATTAGTCTGACGTTTGAATTAGACCAAAGGAAGTTCCTTCTGAACTGATATTATTCCCATCTCATGACACCGACCGAAATTCATTACATTACAATGAATCAGAAAGAAAGACATAGGATACTAAATGAATGTAAGTGGAATGGTAGGAAGCGAAAGCTCGGCGACAACACGGCAATTTTCACCAGATGCCGCATCGCGCCTCGAATTGTTAACCACTTGAAACCCAACACTCAACTGTACGGTCAATCTGGAGTGACTAGTGACCCGTTTGTCTCATGAATAGTAGTGACCCTACTTGGATTATATACGACACGACGCTTACATACCAGTACCAGCAGCGGCCATTATAGATCCATCAAGACTGTAGGTCGCGGCGCGGCGTGCGCTTGAATTCGTCATTGATTTTGTCGTTTCATTGCTGGTATTTATTGGTATACGTACGTCGTGATCTACAGCCAATTTGTTTTTCCGCAATTGATAAGTTCTAGTCATCTCACCTGATGGTAAGTCATGATAGCAGCAGGTTTACCAATACTCGTATGTATTCCCTAACGCCATAGCGAACTGACTATCGTATCTCCAACACGACATACTTAAATGTTATTAAATTTAATGTTTGGCGGCATAAGTAGGTACAGTTGTACCAGAAAGTCATAAATAGAAAAGGAAACAATAAAAGTGAAATTAAAAGACAATTAAGTATAATAACCTAATTAGAATTCTGTACATAATTTTAGTCGCTATAATTTTAATTTTTAATTTACCGAAACTATTTACGGATTTGAAGATATTACCAAATGATAATCGATAGTTCTTGTTCTAAAAATTTTCAAGACATTCTGATAGACTTATTACGATGTATAAGTCTCAAAGTCTTTGAGTCAAAGACATACTGGAGGCGTCGCGTCGATCAGTCAGGAATGTTGACGAGATGTTTGTGGTACAACTGACAGGCTTGTTGACTTCAAGTTCCACACCGCTGCCAAATATATTTTTCCATTTTCAATACAATGACCCCGATTTCGGTTGATACACAAAATGGGCAGATCCAACCCTAACGTTTTGGAGGGATTTTAAATGTTTTAAATATATGATTGGATATCATATGGATTAAAATCATTGCCTCGCTCGAAAGGAAAAAAAGGACATACGGATTCTCAGGTACACCAGACAGCAATCCATACTGGCTGACTCGGTGGCTAAGTGGTTAGCGATCCTGACCTCTGATCCGAGAGTCGTGGGTTCGATCCCCACACATTGCAAACTTTTCTGTGATGAGCAGAAATGTTTGCTCTTAGTCTGGGTGTATAATATCTATATATGTATGTATTTAAATGTATATGTGTATTTATATCATTCTCTGGTTCCCAAGATACAGGGAATCCTAGTTTGGGGCCAGATGACTGTGTGTGATTTGTCCCGGATATTTATTATTATTATTATTATTTATTTATGTTTTTTCTAGAAAAACTGCAATTATTTTTCAAGTCTAGGAAAAATATTTAATTTTAAAACAAATGAACTGTCACCTTCAGTGGGAGAGTTTAGAATACTGACCACACGTTGAGCATAACTATGTTTTATAACCAACAGTTATTATAGTTGCGGTGTCGGCGGCTAAATAGTACGAAACGTTTATCAGCAAAGTGTCTCTTACTTAACATATTGGGTAAAAAGATAGAAATAAGAAAGGTAGAAGATATTTTTTTTGAAATACAATAAAATGATAAAATTAAGATATTAAAGCAATATATGAAAACTTTTTACTCACTGACAATGTAATAAATATAAGGTGTTAAGTAATTAGTTGTCATTACTTGAACTCAAAGTCAATTCGCGAAAAAAAATTTGTACGTTTCTAACAAGTCGGTCACCTGATCGGCCCGCCAATTTCGCGAATTCACTATGGTTTAAGTATTAACACCTTGTATACTACATATATAAATAAATGTTAGATGCCACCCACGAAGCTGAGCAACTTTCCCAAATTACTACACGATCGCAGGAAACAATGACTCTCCACACTTTATTGTTTGAAAAGTCATATTTTTATACTTGAAAAGTCATATTTTTATAATCCTTAGGGAAAATTGTCCAGCTTTATAAATAGAATCTACTATTTGCCGCTAGGCCGGTAAATATCCGGGAAAAATCAATCACACACAGTCATCTGGCCCCAAACTACGTAGGATAGGAGTATTATGGGAACCAGAGACTGATATACATACATATATACGTTTAAATACATACTAGATATAATACACCTAGACATAGAGCAAAAAAATCTGCTCATCGCAGAAATGTTTGCTCTAGGTGGGGATCGAACCCACGACTCTCAGATCAGTAGTCAGAAGCGCTAACCACTGAGCCACAGAGCCAGTCAAAAAAAAAGACATTATGTATAGCCAAAGACTTCAAGTATATAGCCCTCCATATGACATTGCTCTTACATAATGTCAAAAGATCTCGCCCACTTTCATAAAGCTAAAAATAAGTTTCTATTTTTATTGATATAAACCTAAACTACCAAACTTCCACAAAAACATGAAGAGAGTGCGTACATACTTCAATGGATTACGTATTTACTCGTATCTTATTGAGCTCAGACAATTGACAATACTTTTATTACTACATATAGCTATGAAGCCATCAAGGCCGGCGATTTGGTAAAAATTGGCGACATTCGTTGTTAAATTATCTGTCATTTCTGTTGAAGAAAGTCCGTTTCTATTTTTACGATACTTGCAGACGATACTTCATTATAAGTAATAAGGTTTCGTTCCAGAAATACATGTAAGAGTAATTTATTAACATAAACCAGAATAGCCTATGTAAATCCCTTAAGGGTCAAAACGACAGACTCCTGTCAAGTATATATTAACTGGATTTGGAAAGGCTCTGCGTAATATAATATTCTGAGGTGATTGAAAATATAATACACAGATAAGCTAAGGTACAAAAGAAAAAGAAAACACCTGGCACAATAACTTTTGTTTAAAAAATTAATACGTTGCTTACAGGGTTTTAAAACAACTTGATTTTAACCTATAATTTAACAGCAATTAAAACCCCACCAGCATAAAATATTACCAACATCAATCATCATCAAGACTCAAGACCAATCTAATAACACCTCGCATTCTAAAATTCATCAAACAGTTTTAACTACAGAAGAAAACAATGAATGGACTGAAGTTTACTAAGTGACTATGTAATACCTGAAAAACATTAGTCTTCTCTTGAACAATCGTGTAAAAATCGCTCCTAATCGATACTTTTACGACACTTTCAGTTGTACAATAACAAGACTAAAATATGTCAAAATGCCCTCCAGAAATAGAACGGATCGCATCTAGACTGTCGCCGCTAGCTACGTTTCCCATCCTTGACCGCGTTACACTACATACTATATCCGTGTGGAAGCTTGCTATAAATACCGCGAATTCCCACGCCTAGCACGGTCGCCACAGGAAAATACCCATTCTAATTATATGAAAATTATTTTTCTCTGTCCCAGCTGAAAAAGAACAAAATTCAATTTCTCGGAACTGCAAGCTCGGTCGCCATAAGAATATATCCACTCCTGAAATGCAAAGTGCACCCAGGGAAATAATAAGTTTACGGGTACAAAGTGCAGTGCTGCTAGCACAATTTCAGATATGACTTCAGTTTTAAGGACAACAAATTTTACGGTTTGTAGTATTTTTCCTTCAGAATTGTAGCTTGGTGACTATTCAGTTTAGAAAGTAAGCGGACTAAAGTTATTAATTCGCAAAAGAAAGATATATTATGGAAAAAATACCACTAATTTTAGTGTAAAATTTAGCTGGCAGGTTTTTATAGGTAATTTAAGGAAATCAATACCATGCTATATATAGGCAATGTTTATGCATATAAAACAGCAGCGATAAACAGTCAGACTTTTTGACCTACACACACTCACACACTAAACTAAACTAAAATTGTAACATATTATTACATAAGTATTGGATTGGAAGCATGTTACGAACATTGCAGACATGTCAATCAATAAATTGGAAATGAAAATATCAAGTCTATTTTCAGATTGAAATCCTGTTACTGACACGTCTGAAATGGCTATTATGTAATGCTATGGCTGCGTAGTATGTACAGGTAATTAAAGGACCTATGTAAACGTAGCATCTTTTGTATGGTCTACGGTCTACGTCTGGAACATCAGACTGATATCAATGACTGTAAGGAGTATGACGCAGTGACGCACGTAGGTAGTGGTAGTGGCTAGACACAAAGGCTACCCGTCAGCCGGCACAAACAGAGATGTGTGGAGACTCGAGACTTGTTGACAAACAAAACGTAAATGGGAAACACCGTCTGGCTTGTTTCGAGACAATTGAAAATTTTCCCCTTTTAAAAGCTCACCATTTGTATGGGAGGGAGTTATAAAAGTTTTGCATTGTTATACAGTGGACGTCTTTCGGCTGATGTAATATTGTAGATTTGAGATATTCGAATTAAAGATACTGTTTCAAATATCGTAACTATGAATAAGATAATATGTCAAGTTAATGATTGAATATACATGTGTATTTTTCAATAATCTACACATTTTTAATTTTGCCTTTTATTCGTATAAAAACTGATGAACTTTAGCGCAGCGAAGTTTCCTTACATGTGTGGCGATGAATATTCAAAAGGATGCGCAGAAAATACGTGGTCATTCCAATATGTTAATTATATTTTCAAAGGCAACTGTGTTTTCATATGCTTGTATGTTGAAGAAAGAGCTCTGATTGCCTTCGTAACGAGAAACCACTCAAACAAATTGAGTTGCCTATACTCGTAAATGATACTCTATCTTTTCTTTTGACTAACGAACGGAGAATTTCAACACTAATTAATGTGGCAAAATAAGGTGAATATGGAAAAATTTGAGTAGAAATTCATTATCCCAATTGGAATTGATTTTTAAAACCTAAGTACATCTTAACAATATTTATAATGTAATACAATGATTAAATAATGTATTGATTTGAATGTAGAACTTACAAGTAACTTTAGTAATTTGTTTTGTCAGTGATGAATTGTTCTGTAATGTTTGCATGCTATTATAATAGTTGTATCAGGTGATTGCTTATGCTTTGTTATCTTGCATTTTTGTATTTTACCCTGCACTGTACAGAGCAAATAAATGAATTATGAATTATACCTATTTATTCTTCTTACGATCGTTATAGTAAGCCAGACACACGCGTATGTAACACTGAACAGATCCTCACACATACAGGTGCTAGGACTGGCATACAAGATCTAAAAAGTACGTACAGCTGATATTACTCAACAACTTTCTCAAAGGAACAAATTTCGTAGTCAGCTTGGAAAAAATGATTAACTTTTCAAGAATGTTGATCGGCCAGCATATTACATATTATATTACCGAAAGTCAACAAATTCTTTTCGCGATATGACTATTCATTTTTGATGGAATCTGTTCATGAACAGAAGCCCCTAGAAAGACCTAGCTTCAACTGACTTTAGAATACTAGCATAGGGCAAAGAGCACATTCGCATTTACTGTTATAGATAGCTTGCTTGTTGCGAAGCTACCATCCAATCACCAGTAATTACTAATCAATAAGTTACTTACCAATCCCAAAGGTGGACAAGGCAATCGAACATGACACAGCCATTTTCGGATCCTATACAGGAGGCGGCGGCAGGCGCTGGGGCAGCCGCCATCTTGAATTAAATGGTTCAGTCTACGTTTCCCTCCTCTGATCTCGAACAGTCATCACCAATTGCTGCATTTTCCAACGTAGGCGCTTTTCAAACCAATGTACTCATTTCGTGATGCTAACGCCTGCAAAGAAGAAAGTACCAATTAGTGTTAATTGCAAGGAAATAAAAGCGCTACTGTACCATCGGAGATGAAAGTGAAATTAGATACTTAATTGATGTTGTAAATGTTTACAATGGCAGAGGTCTCTACTTAAAGCCTCTCTGAGTAGTTTGCAATTATTTATAGGCATACAAGTCTAGAGTAGCAAAAAGTTTATATTAATTAACAAATTATACACAATACTATTTACACAACAATTCTATTTCTAGAATTCGAAACTGTGTTTTAAAGTAAGGCTGTCGTACACAAAGAGGGCCAATGTTACTAAACTTAAGCCGCCTGCCTGCCTAGTCTGCCCGTCCGTCCTTTTATCTATCTGATGATATATGTATAGTCAAATAAAATATAGACATTTTAATACAGGACTGTATTAAAGCGCAACACACAGAGAGGCGGCCGCGGGGCGGTGCGATAGGGTTCCGGGAGCGGTATTTTTTGTAATGTTCGGATTAGAAAGAAAGAAAGTTTGACTGTAGGAACTAACTATATGTAAGTGATAATATACGTATTTGATAAACCGTAACTCCTCGTATACTACTAAATTTAAAATTTTAACGTGCTTCTATATTCTGTAAACAATACGTGACATAAAATAGCGTAAAGAATGACAAAAAAGCCTAATAATCCATCCCTTAAGTGGGCAAAATTAGGTGTTAAAGTTCGTACTTAAAATTTTATTTCCAACGGATTCGATTAACACCTACTATACTTACTACCACGAAGGTCTGGTTGCATTCGTAACTTAATCGGATAAAATCATGGTTCTTAACAACCCATTACGTCCCCACTGCAGGGGCACGGGTCTCTTCCCATAACTCGGGAAGGTTAGGCCATACTCCACACACGGGGGCCAAGTAGGGATTGGTGGAGGTTGTGGGCCTAGTGGCCAACCCCAGTGTCAGAAGTTTTCAAGCCGTCTATAAGGCCTCCGACATGGCTTAACGACTGCCATCTAGCGATAGCAGCCGGCACCAACGACTTAACGAACCTTGCGAAGCACGGAAACGGTCGAGATAAATGCCACTAACAGTCAAACCCATCCAGTCTATGACCGCGTGTGTAGTCAGTTAACCTGCGTGATCGACGCAACCATGCAAGCCGCGCTGAGCCACGACCGCTTTATCATGGTTACTCCATTCTTATAAATTATATAATTTTTATACCGTTATTGCAATCCATAGCGGTCGTCCGTTTACTATAAACACTGATTGATGTCATCTGACGGCTCACTTCATTGCTCTCGGATAGCCGGGCCAGGCCAGCCATATCCCACGGTCAGCAGTGTAATGATTGAACCACAGCCATAGATAGCGGTTCGATCAGCTTTCGATATTGATACCAATTTGCGGACAGCGAACCACGGATGCGGGCGTAACGGACATTGCAGAATTTAGCTTTATTAAAATACCGTAGTTATAAGTGAGTTATAAGTATAAGTAAAGCGAATCATACATTCTTTATTCAAATAAAGTTTCAGTGCGTCTCGCAGAACCTCAAGTGACTATGCTGCAGAGATTGAATCACGCAAGCCCAAATTTTGTCTATTCACTCACTCTGCCACCCGCCGGCTCTACGTCTTCCTCTCCTTGGCTCTCTGTATGATCAATAAAACGCTTCGTGCAAATAGGAAGAATGTCTATAAAAAGAGATAGAAATTAATTCTACAAAATTCAAAATTCAAAAAAAAATTCAAAATTCAAAATGTTTTTTATTTAAGTAGATGGTATTTATGGTTGGTATAAAATTTAGTATACACATGCTTTTAAATCGTCAATATTTTTTTCTACCTAGCACAAAATCTCTACCACGCTACCACGTCCCTATCTTCCTATATGACCCTCCTACTCAAACAAACATATAATATATGATTCTATGTACTTATTTTAAAAGTGTACCAAACGAGCGTTCTGAGCTCATTAGGTAATATGCTTGGTGTTTCCCTACGTGATCGAATCAGAAATGAGGAGATACGTAGGAGAACTAAAGTTACCGACATAGCTCTCAGAATCGCTAGACTTAAGTGGCAGTGGGCAGGGCACATAGCTCGTAGAACAGATGGCCGTTGGGGCAGTAAAGTTCTCGAATGGCGACCGCGCACCGGAAGGCGCAGTGTGGGCAGGCCTCCGACTCGGTGGACCGACGACCTGGTAAAGGTTGCAGGAAGCCGCTGGATGCGAGCCGCACAGGACCGGTCAGTGTGGAAATTCTTGGGGGAGGCCTTTGTCCAGCAGTGGACGTCTTTCGGCTGATAGATAGATAAATAGATAGGTAATAATAGAAAGGTAGATCTTTTCTAATGAATTCTTAGCAAGAGCACTAGATACTCGTACGAGAAAGATGTTGCTCTTAGTTGAATCTTTTTTTCTGTAAAAATTTTAAAAGAAACCACTTTCAAGTTTAATCACTTCAAAGTAAATTATTCCGTTTTTATAAAATAATACAAATAAATAAGAAAGACTAAAACCTAACTTATGTCTAAATCTTGTCTACCTACTCCCTACTTAAAGCATCACGTACCCATCCTACCCTTGGCCGTAGTCCTGATGATGGTACGGTAGTGAGTACCAACTTAATGATCAAGCCATACACCGACAAAGGCTTACATTAGCATAGGATTCCATTGGCACCCTTGAATACAGGGCCGTTATAACCAAAAAGAAGCTTTCATAATCGTGCTTCAATGAGAAGCCATTTATTTTAGTCTACAGTTAAGAAATAAAATGCCTTATCCCAGCCTCCTGACAATATCTGAAGCCAAAAATAAGAATTCGACAAGTCGACAGAAACAGGGTTACACAACATTAGCATAAATTCTAATGTTCATAAAAAAGTCGGTCCTGAAAAGCTACATTCTAGAATTATCAGACGTTAGACAACAAAACATCATTATTCATTTGTAAATCGTCGAAGTCTCAGAGGAACAGTTATCAGTCGATCAGGGCGAGCCGGCCTGCGAGTGAAAGCACTCCCACTACACAGGAACGGTACTTTACGGTATGACAGGTAGTAGTACGTGGGTACTAGTGGTAGTACATCTGGAATCTTGAGGCTACCTTTGGATACTTTACAATCTCACACAATATGCCTAATTTTAGATTCTATAACTGATGCACTGTTGACTTTCCGAGCTGAAGTCTTTCTTACCTACTATAAAGATCGTCACAGCCTGCTAAAAGCGCTAAAGTTTGTTCTTTTATACGTCTGTTTAAGGGGGCTAATGACCAGTGTGGATCGTAGGAAGCCGCTAGAGTATGGGGTCGTGCATTGATTACGTGATGTTTTTAGCAACTTTTTAGACCCCCACCCTCCCCCTGGTGATTATTGGTGAGGTTTTAGGCTACCCCCCACCCCTACCCAAAATCATGTGTATTTTTTGGTACAAAATATTATTTTGAAATACAGGTATAACGTAATCTAATTCTGGAAAATTAAGACATTAAGGTTGCAGCTTGTTTTTGACTGCCTGAAGCAGTTTCGAACTTTTGGATGAGCTAGAAACAGCTTAACAACAACAGTCCGACGTTTGGAACTTACTCTAGAAATCGCGCGTTCAACGAAAAAATAAATACACGCGATATCTCAGTACACCCCCCTTCCCGCCTTGTGATGTTTCGTATTTTTTTCCGAACCCCCTCCCCCCCCCCCCTTTTGAGCCTCACGTTATTAATGAATGACCCCTATGTGACTGAAAATAGTGCTGAGAGGACGTTTGTTTATCGGGGAGGCCCAATTTCAACGGTATACGCACGTATACGTGTTTTGGCAGATAGAAGATGATAACTAATTATACTCATTGGTACGAGCACCTAGACTTACTATATGGTTTCCTTAAGGCTTTGTCACAATGGATGCGGTCTGCGGTCAGGTTAAAGCTATATTATTTAATGCGGGCTGAGATTGCTTTGATCTGACCACATCCAGTGTGATAAATCAATCATAATTAAGTATGAACCCATACAAATAATAGATGGCAGTCGTTAAGCCATGTCGGAGGCCTTACAGGCGGCTTGAAAGCTTCTGACACTGGGGTTGGCCACTAGTCCCACAACTTCACCAATCCGGACTTGACCCCCGTGTGTGGAGTACGGCCTAACCCTCCCGATGTATGGGAAGAGACCCGTGCCCCTGCAGCAGTGGGGACGAAATGATTTGTTAACACATACAAGTAATTATAAATCTTATATACGTACTTCTTTAAAACTACTTTTACGTCTCGGCTTGAATCAATAACATATTATGTAATAAAAGTAATGTTGCCCTATTGCCTATAATAACGCTGTCAAAATTAAAAAAAAAACAATTAAATAACAAATGAACCTCAATCAAATGAATTCGCGGACCTAAAGATGGGCTTGAATAATTGTATTGTGTATTGAATAATAGTGGTCGACACTACATTTTAAGTCACTATTAATATTTTAATTATGTTTATTTAATAGCATCATTTATTTTATTGCACTTATTAGGACACATTAAATAAAAAAAATCGGTCATATAAAAGACATCAACGAGAGCAGCAGTACGTAGGTAGTATTTTCTAAGTAATACTTATCAAAAAACCGCTGTTGAAACTTTAAACAAAACCTCTAAAGGTTATATTAAAATATTTCTTCGGCTATAAACTGCAATGCCTTTCGTGGCTTGCAACAAAATCGCGGCCAAACAACTTACCCGAACTTAACGCCCGAAACAAAAGAACTTTTTTGAAATCGCATAAATCATCGTAGAAATCACATACATAGTCATACAACAATAATACAGCTGCTGGCGTTAAAACAGGGCGTTACGATAACTAACAAGTTAGGAACGTTAGGATCCTAATTATTTATGACAACACCGTAAATACCTTTTTGACTGACTCGGTGGCTAAGTGGTTAGCGATCCAGACCTCTGATCCGAGATCCTGAGTCTGGGTGTATAATATCTAATTATCTATATATGTATGTATTTAAATGTATATGCGTATGTATATCAGTCTCTGGTTCCCAAGGTACAGGGAATCCTAGTTTGGGGCCAGTTGACCGTGTGTGATTTATTCCGGTCATTATTATTATTATTAACAGCAAGGAGACAAACGTGTTCTTTAAATAATGTGTTTTTGAGCCAGCCCTCAAACTGGGGTTTCTACACAATATTTCGAAAAACTTTTTCCCCGAAGAACAAATAATCATTTAGCAAAAGGATTTGAAACTTTTTCATACAAATTCATTAGCTGATCGGCCAACAATTTATGGAGAGGCCAAAATTGTATTCCTCCTCCTCCCTGACAAATATACTCATGGACAAAAAAATCGACTCAAGGTTTGTTGCACGACTTTTGAAAAAAAAGCTCAATCTAGCAAAAAAACACTAAACCAAAAGTTCAAAAACTGCGTGTTTACACTTTACGCTTTTAGTTTGGTGGTTTTTTAGTTTTTTGTATTTTGTAGTTTTGTAGACGGGGTTATTTTTTCAAAAGTCGGGCAACAGATTTTGAGTCTATTTTTTAGTCCACCAGTGTACTTTAAGGCACCTTACATAACTAATGGACCACTAGTATAGCAGAAGCACTTACATAACGAACATGAATTTTTCGGAAAAATATTTAAGAAACTGTTTGTCTTGTAGAGGTTCTTGGTTCTTCTAGGTTCTTCAGCAGAAGTTCTCCCGCAGAAAATTAATTGTATTACCTAAAAATCAAACAGACATCTTTTTGTATGGACAACGCGGCTAAAAGCGCCACGTTTGTTGTGCACTATTTCATATTTAAACCGGATCACTGCAACTGCATCTACTAAATTCGCCAGCCACACACCCCGTGCTACGTGTGGCCCTCCTAACCCCCGTCATAGCTCATCTTAGCAGAGCATCCCTAAATCAGAAAACTCGTGCCAACTTGAACTCAAAAAGGACGACAATAAAACTGAGCTGGCGTGAACGTCTCCTCGTATATTCGGGAGCCCTATTAAGTCGTGAGACGCGGGATTTGGCACGAAACGGGGGAAGAAGGCAATGCCCGAATTCGTGGCACGCTTCTCGCCGTATAAGTAGGATAATGTCGTATTTACTAACTTTATGATGTGCGTTGGTACCTACTTTTCGTACCTACATTCGTAAAAATATATTTGGAACTAGAATGAAAACAAGCGTTTTCACAAAATAAGGCACCAACCGCTTAGCGTGCTTTGCGAAGCACGGATACGGTCGGGATAAATGCCACTAACATTCAAACTCATCCAGGTTATGACCGTGTCTGTACTCAGTTAATTTGCATAATCAATGCGACCAAGCAACCTGAATTGAAACACAACCGCTTCTAATATAGTACAAATTCGGAGAAGTGTACAAACAGTAGGGAAATCAAAAACTTCTAAAATTGCAAAATCGATTTGAGCGTGATTCGAGCGAAACCCCCACAACGAAAAGTCTAACTGAAACCTATTCCACGTAAAAAAATTACTTTTCCTTTGAATTGATCAGCTGATTGGTCAAGTTTGTATTTTTTGCGACTTTACGTAGCAAAGTTGTTGTTTATCAGTTTCGTAAGTATCGTATAGAAGCCCGCCTGAAAATGTAAGCGGCCTTTTCGGTGACCCCTATTGATCGAAACAAGATACAAAAATCATATAATCACGTGCAATTTACAAGTGTTGCTTCATATATACTAAATACTAACATCATAGTATGACATAGCTTAATACTCATCTAAACTAAAAAACCTTTAATAAATAATGTTATTAAAAATTAACAATAACATGACAATGTACAAAATTTTAATAAGCTCTATTAAACTACATAACCGTTATACACGTCAAAACTACGGTAGCGGTAACTAGGTCATCACAACGTGCTAATAAGTATTACACTTACCAACGTCCCTCCTAAAACGATTTAGCGACGCACTTCCCTATGTAGCTCTCAGAGTATGTATCTGGCTTTAAGGCGTTTGATAATAATTTTATCCGTGTTTCTTGATAACAATATAGAAATGCTTGTTTTTACGATTTATCAAGGGTTAATTTCGTTCAGGTGGTATCGATCAGGCGGCGCGCGGCCGCGCGATTGCCGACGGAATGAAGGCCCCATGCCGCCGGCGGAGCGTGGTGTGCGCGAGTTTTCCACGTTTTCCCGCCCCTGTGCGCCGTATACGCCGGCCTTAGGGGTGGGCCGAACTTTGCAAACACTGCCACGCCATGCGTGTTATCTGGCTGCATAACTAGACGGCATGCATGCCGGTGACAGATCGACCAGACAGTCTATTATTAGATATTGAGTTTCGTTCTGTACTGGAAAGCATTATTAAAGTGCTGTGTGATTTTTCCGGAAACTTCATGGTCTTTTCATGAATTTTTACAAAGCCATGTAACTGAAAAGTTTGATCTCTGATTTTTATTTCAAGGCGTAGGTTTTCACTGCAGAGTCTTATTTCTAAACGCAAAACAAATCTTCATAACTTATTCCCAATAATTTAACCGACATTATGCTGACTTTTTTTATTCGTATTCAGAAATCGTAGAGCTACTTATGAAACTGAAATCTATACAATTGGAATGAATTTTCATACGAAATTTGAATGCGTAAATATCACATCATCAAGCAAGCAATCTACCATTTCCGCTCCGGCGAATAAAGAGTCACATACGTATAAAACCGATACGGAATTAACATCAATAAAATTTCAATGTCAATTCAAGATCCACCAAGTCAAGGGGTCAAAATATATAGATGGTGTGATAGTTAAGAGAGGGTAGCAAGAGGGTTGGGGCTGGTTAGGGAGGCCGGTTCCCTGCACCCCACCCCCTCCGCTCCCCGCCACCGCTGCGTGCCGCGACGTTCCTACAGTGTTTTCCAACAAGGTCCTTGTCTCTCGCGAGGACGAGCACACACTTATCCTTTTGACTTCATTAAGCATTCATAATTGCTTCATGTACGTAGGGTTTTCGCATACCCATTACCCGTTTTATGAAGGGAAGACCTTACAATTTTAAATAAATAAAAAAAATGTTATTAATAAATGTTATATTATATTGTGTTCACTTAATAATATAGTACCTATAACAATATGATAACAACAGTAGATGTAGATACATAAATTTTAGTAATATGTATATTACTAGATGCGATTATTTATAAATACATAAGTAACGGTAGTAAAGCCATCATATAGCTCTATCACTTTATAAATATGTATTATGTATAAAATATTGCCAAAAATAAATTTAAAAATTACTCAAAAGTCAAATCCAGGATAATCTTCAAAATGAATATTTACATAACATATGAGCTATTAACCATGCCACCATCAGCTACATTTCAAAATATAATATACACTTCCGGATACATCTATCGGACTAAAGCATTTCAAGTTTTAAAAATATTATACATATGTTATGTTGCGCAAAATACTTTTATGCAGTTTTGAAGCCGGTACATTATTTATTTTTTGTATGCTATTTGTTACAAATTGAAACTCAGGAATAGCCTAAACTAAAGCAAGGTTTTAGCCATAGGCTATTAAAATTTGAAATCCTAGAGCCGATAGATGTGTCCGGAAGAAGTAACTGTATACTTTTATTTTCTTTAAATAATATCAAATCACTTTGCAAAACACTGCACCTGACAATTCTCTTTTATTCATCGATTGCCTTTTTAGATGCACTTTTTTACCCTTTTTACTAACTCACTTTCTGGCCGCTTTACTTAACGTGCGCTTCAATACAATCACCCTTCGATATAAGCGATATTCAAGAAAAATAAACTCCATAACAAGGCTAATCTTCGTGAATGTAAAATAATCAACCAAAATATTATTTATCAAATTCAACATTTTAGGATAATAAGAAAAAAGCTAATTTATACATAGAGTTAGGAAATTAACAGTTAAGTAAAACACGGGTTTTGCGCCTATTTTGTTACCTGTATATTTATGTTATTCAGTCTGCAATCACACCCCTCCATAATATCGCCTTATTATCACCTACTACTACCTACAAAAATATGACGCATAAATGTGTGAACGGTCACCGGAGCTCATCCATGGGAGGTGAGATCACCTTTAGACAAGACATGGAGTATGTACAATTGTACTTATATACAGGGGATTAAAAAAGTGCGTTACTCAGAATCAAGTATAGAATATTGAAAAATCCGTTCTTCAACTTTTTTTTTCAGATTCCCATACTGATTCTGAATACTGAATCAAGAATTAGTATGGACAACTGAAAAAAAGTTGTAGATCGGTTTTTTAATCTTTTTCCTATATTCTATGCTTTATTCTGAGTATCCCCTTAAAATCTCAAACGCATTTTTTTAACACCTCTACCTCAACTGTGCTGTAACAGAAACACCAACTGACCATTCTCAATCTCGATCCTTCGACTTCAAATCATCAATCTTGTATCTGAAATAATGAGGTAATATTTTTCAAGGGGTTAAAAAGGAGCAAGGAAAGGCAGCGCTTAAATGGTTTAAAGGGAGTACCCGAACTGGCGGATCCACTTGAGTCCTTCCACTGTGGTGGAGGCTGGCCTGTACTCCAGGCCGACCCAGTCTGTGTACCCGCTTTCCTCGATTAGGCGGAGGATATACTGGTAGTCGATCTCGCCAGCCGTGTCTGGTTCGTTGCGGTGGGGCACTTGAGCGATCTGAAAGACCAGAGAGTAATCAACAACAACCTTTTCAGCAAGGGAATCATGAGCCGCAGTAGCATATTGGTTGGCATGCTTCACAATACAATCAGGATTCATTTTCTACTGCCTACAATTTTGCCGTTTTAAGGCTGTATGAAAGTAACATACCTTTGCCAACTGGATGACAACATTTTTAGGGTTCCGTAGCCAAATGGCAAAAAACGGAACCCTTATGGATTTGTCATGTCTGTCTGTCTGTCTGTCTGTCTGTCTGTCCGTCCGTATTTCACAGCCACTTTTTTCCGAAACTATAAGAACTATACTGTTGAAACTTGGTAAGTAGATGTATTCTGTGAACCGCATTAAGATTTTCACACAAAAATAGAAAAAAAAACAAAAAATTTTGGGGGTTCCCTATACTTAGAACTCAAACTAAAAAAAAATTTTTCATCAAACCCATACGTGTGGGGTATATCATGTTTTTCTAAACTGAATAGTTTGCGCGAGAGACACTTCCAAAGTGGTAAAATGTGTCCCCCCCCCCCCCCTGTAACTTCTAAAATAAGAGAATGATAAAACTAAAAAAATATATGATGTACATTACCATGCAAACTTCCACCGAAAATTAGTTTGAACGAGATCTAGTAAGTAGTTTTTTTAATACGTCATATATCGTAAACCTATCGAACTACAAGAACTTTTATATTGTATTACTTGCTGCTACGGAACCCTTCATGGGCGAGTCCGACTCGCACTTGGCCGCTTTTTTTACGTTGTTTTTCACGCGTATCTGCTTATGTACGTATGTTATGTAGGATAATTATACCCTCCAAGCAATTTAAAATTAAATTAAAATTTAAAATCAATCCTAATAACTGGACTGATTTTAAAGAATGAGGGCACTTCGATAGACAATTAATTTGTCGAAACCGTGCAATGAATATTGTAGGTTTTGTTTCAAAAATCAAATGGCGACCGTAAAATACTAAATCGCGCTACAGACGTAAAAACATCTGCTTTCCTATAATTGAGTGGCATACTGAAAAGGTTTTTAAAATACAGTATACACACAGCTGCTAAAACATTAATCTAATGCATCTCAATCTTTTTTTTTTACAGATTTCAATACTTTATCCACAGACTTGCACCCCGCTCTCCCCTAAGCGACGATATAGATCTTCTTTGACTGTACTTTTTAACAATGTACATATGATGAATGAATGAATGAAAACACTTTATTGCACAACAAAAACAGAAAAACAAACTATATACATGAAAAAAAAATTATACAGGTAGGCGGTCTTATCGCTAAAGAGCGATCTTTTCCAGACAACCCTTAGGTGAAGGAAATCGCGTAAAACATATTTATATTTTTTTTATTCTTCATAAATAATGTAGAATGAGGACTTTTCGTTAGCGACGCGCGACTATAATACTAGATATTAAAAAATGACGATTTGAAAGAATGTGATTACAGTTTTTCAAAGGAAAGTCTACAAGAAAAACCTAACCTGAAAGAGATTTTAATTGTTGAAAGTATGCAAAAGACTTAAATTTGTCAATTGTCTTCAATTTATTATTCCTACCTGCACATGCCCTACATAGGGCATGAGTTCCTTAATGTTATGTGACAGGTCCCCAGCAATGTGCTGAAGATGGAATATGTCCATTTGCAGCTTCAGGTGGGGGCTGTTGATGCGCTTGATTAGTTCCACGGCTGAAAAACAGATGATTGTGATTAGCAGGGATTACATATTACAATTAATTATTATTTATGTGCTTGCGACGTAATGTTAATTTATAAGTGGACATGATTTATTAACAAATATTTATAATAGCTGCAAGGTGTTTTTTTCTACTACACAGTGTGTAAATAAATATTACTTTAAAGATGTTCTTAAATGTCGTGATTTATGACTGATGAATTAAAATAAATGCAACTCCACTACACTATGTATAATTCTGAAATATTTCAAATAAAACTGGTAACAAATACATTACATAATTAGTGTATTACTACTACTCTTAAAGATCTACCTGGAAGTCTATATAAAACCTTTAGCACCAAATCAAAAAAATGCACTGATGTGAACTCTGATAATGAGTTGCCTATGTAATTAGATTTGAAGTGAAAAACTTGTATCTTTAAGAGTTTTAGTCTGTTTATAGTACCTATAACAAAGAGCTATAGCATACCACAGATAGAAATACCATAGCATTATTCCAGAAAACAAATTAAGAAATATAAGTTATGCAGAGATCTAAACTTAATCAATATTCTCAGACAATATTTATTTTAGAATCAAGTTGTTTTTGTTTTTTTAATGGACTTATACACATACATATCTTATAAAGTAGGTGACTGTGGTATACTGTTGGAAATGTCTAATTTCAAGTAGTTGTAAAATCTCATAATTACTTGATATCCAAGTACTCACTTACTTAATTAAAAAATAATACAGTCACATATTGTCCACAACAATTAAACTTTACAAAAACTTATTTTACAAACATCACAGATACTTTCCAAATGTCAAAATCTCACCTTTTCCAAAGTCACTGAGGAAATACTTAGGAACAGTATGCTGGTTTATTGGTTCTATTAAACCCAAAAGGTTCTCCTCCTTCAGCACATTAGCTGCATATTTCAGGTTCTTCTCATAAGTTTCCCAGTTAGATGCACTGACATTTTCCACTTTTCCTGCCATTATGTGAACCTTCCTTGCCTTTACTGCCTTAGCATAGTCAATAGTGATCCTCAAGTTATCTTCAAACTCATTTTCTTTACCCGGGACTGCTGTCACGCCAAATTCTCCTTTACTGGTATCACCTTTAAATAGAAATCGTCATTTATTTGTAAAACCTTGTTGACATTGTTTATTTATACCTCAATAAAAATTAAGATAGAATTGACAAATATTTAATTACAGTAGAACCCCAATTATCCGGCCTAATTGGAACCAGGGGTAGTCCGTATAATCAAAAATCCGGATAAACCATCTTAGAGTAAAATAAAAGTCATCATCATCAGCCGAAAGATGTTCACTGCTCCAGCAGTTGTCCACCAAGGCCTCCCCCAAGGATGTATGTATGTTTAATATTTATAACTTTCGCTGAAAATAACTGGGACTTCTGACGTAGACAGTTGTATCTTTTCATTGCAGCTAAATCTGGGATCCATTTAAGGTGTAGCAGCTGTGTACATATAAGGTGCAATTGTTGCCTCTTCAGCCACTTAAAGGCGGTTTCTAGGGCTTGGAAGGCTTCTGCATGAGATTGTACACATACACCAGCTTATGTTATCCCTTCGCGTCATTTTGCGTACATAGCAACTAAGACTTATCTACGACCCAGGATTAGCCTAGGCCTATAAAATACGAGTCCGGATAACCAGATAACCGGAGTTCGGATAATCGGGGTTCTACGGAATTTCAATTATCTCTTTTTTCTTTGTTGTATGTATAGCGATTACCGACCTGTACGCAAGTTGATCAGGACCTGTTCGATGCCAGCTATCTCTTTAGCTTTCCTCACTTGCTCCAAACTGTGCTCAAAAGGGAAGCCGGTTTCCACAGCCTTGAATCCCGCGTTTTTTGCAAGCGCGTACCTCTCCACCATCGTCGAGGCTTCCGTGAACATAAACGCAAGATTCGCACAAAACTTCATTTTAAAAAGAAATTAAAAACTTAGGTAAAACGGATCCTATGGAAAGCTTAGTTCTTATGTTCTTTCTGGCAGCAAAAATCGGGAAGGTTTCAACGCACTTTGATTTTATAAATGCCACTTTAACTTCTGATAATGTTATCAACTAGTGTTTAGCGATAAGAACCGCAATTAGGTAACAGAAAATCTCTAATAACCGCAAAACCGCAACCTCTATACCGATAACCTCACTTCTTTTTTTTTTTTTTTTTGTTTGGTTCTTTCCTGCTTTTGCAAGGAAAAGGCAAAGGCTTCTCTGGCCATACAGCCTATTCTTACGTAGTTTGCTCTTCTCTAAATATTTTTCTGTATCATTTGAGTTCTCATTTATCAATTTCTGTCGTCTTTAACTGTTTCTCTAGTCTTCAACAAAATGATAGCACTTTTGATGAAGATTTCATGGACTTCTTGAGAGCACTCGAAACACGGTCTACACACTTTTATTTCATTATCCTATATATTAGACACTTAAATGGCACTTTATTGAACAATACGCTATCAATATTATACATTAAAAACCACGATATCTATTTTTTCGGATAATAAAACAAAAATGACAAACTCTTGCCGCGAGTTCCCGCCAAAAAGTCCCCTCACTTCTTTGTTTTGACAGCTAAATGACATTACTATTTTCGTACGTAAATAAAGTTAAAAAAAAGTCGCAGAAAAATGAAAATCTAAGGAAAACCAGTAAAATGTTTGCAGATAACTAAAACTCTTTTGGTTTTTTTTAATCACGTATTTAGCAAGATTCTGTCTAGTGCTTTGTGATGTTATGGTACTTTTCTAGTAGGTTACAATAAAATTAACAATTCAGTTAAATTATACAATAACTTTTGCCCGCGGCTGCACCCGCGCCGCGTTGATATTATTTTTATGACTGTCCATATGTACAGTAAGCACGAATATGTTTTTACTTCTTCGTCTGTTTTTACTACTCTACTTACTATATTATTAATGTTTCCCAGCTTTAGTTACAAAATCGGTTTAAGTTTTAGCACAAAATAGTGTCATCAAATCTTTCCAACAAAATCACGTCGAACTGTGCATTCCAACCCGGGTCTAACAGAATATACTTACCAAATTTTTTCTATGCAGATTGCAGATATATTAAAAATAATTTCTTTATTATTGCAGTGCTAGGCATATTTTAAAATTTATTTTTTACTCAGTCAGTTAAAACCGAAAATTTTCTCAGCTGAAAACAGAAACACCTTTTCTAATTAAAACTCCGATACAATACCATGTTTGTTACTAATCCACTCTGATGGAATTATTTGTGGTAAGAAAACTAAAACATAGAATACAAAATAATTTATTTCTATTACTTAGATCTATAATATCATATGATTATTTATCATCTAAGTACACCATGCACCTACGCATATAATATAGAGGGTGACTTTTAAATTAGTAGGTTATCAGTACCTACTGAAAGGCGAGGAACTGAACAATTTTCTCCAAGGAACCTAACGATGTACAAATAAAGTACCTAATTTCAGAAGTTCCCACACAAATCCATTTATAATAAATAATGTATTATGAGTTAACTTTGTATGGTACATGTTAAATTGCTACAATAACGCCCATAGAGCCTCTGTGGAAAGTTGTTCAGTTTCATGAGTATCTTCACTAATAAATTTAAAAGTAACCGAAACACCTAACGTAGTTCATAATAATTATAATAATGTACCCTACGCAGGTGTAATGCGCCTACCATGCAACCGGCACGGCAGCATAAAGAGTTTCTAAACAAAATGTATAGTTATGTAAAAACTAAAGCTAATTAAGATAAAAGTCTCACAAATTCTCAGCTGTCTTATTATAATGAATAAAAAAGTAGATATAATGCTAACCTAGGGCTAAGGAATGCTCAATTATAATGATCAAGGCTCATCTCTATAATAGCGACTTATAGGTAGCTTATAGGCACGTATTATCTACGCCTTAAGTACGAATAAATTCTGAAAAATGCATGTAGGTATTGGCAGTAACAGTCTTTTCGCAAGAGGTATTCTCGGTTTATAAAACTTAAACGTTTTTGATATTAACACAGCCATATATTACAAAAAAAAAACGTTAAACTTTTAAACTAGTTTAGAGTTTCAAAAGTTTAATAAAAACACAGTAGATCGGTGCTATATTAATATTCTGTTTCTTATATACTCACTTACTTAATTACTATGATCTAAAATATTAATTTTTGACTCACTTTGCCATTAAAATGTTAAGACGAGCTAAACGTAACACATAGTATTTAAGAAAATAATGAATATGATGATATTTTCTCATTACTTTATCTTAAATATCGCATGTAAAAATTTGTATAATGCTCTTCTGTGACAATACCATGTAGATATCGTAGGTACGAGTCTGCCACAATCACAAAGAAAAAAGGTTGATTTACTTCAAAGATATGTAGTTTAGGAGATCTTTTGAAATACCTATGTACCTGAAAACAATCTCAACGGTGCTTCTATTTATAAAACTCAATAACCTTCCCCAAGAAATCAATAATCAATACGGAAATAAAATGTTTGGCTAATTCGTGAGTTTAGCTGTGGGAAGTCATTTATTGTGAATATTATTTGTTTGGGAAAATTTTTTCAGATTGATTTAAATGAGTTAAAAGCACTCATAGAAAAAACCAGTTAAAAATCAAGTAATTTCAGAAGGATCCTTCCTGTATACTATCAAGACAAATATAAAAATCCTTATACAAGAACATAGGTTGGTCCCACATTCTTCTGCAATAGCTTGCTAGGTGCAATGGTTGCGAAGACAAGAGTATCCTGCTTCCTTCCTTCATCACCTTAAAAATAAGTTAATCAGTCTAAAAATTATACCATCGATATTTTTTATCGAATATAAAGCACAATTTTCACAATGGAATGTTGTGATTCTTTTACAAATTTCATAAAAAGTGAATACAAATTTATTGTATACAAATCTTAATAATTAAATGTTTTGACAGTATCATGGATCAAATACATTGTTGTATAAGAATCAAAAACATAAAAATGTAATATATTTCACAATCAATGTAAATTAATTAATAGTAGTAAAGACTAGCTGACTAACAAAATAAAAATAAAAAGAAATCCATGTTTGTGTTGTTACGTTCATCAATAAAATCATGGCTGTTACTGAGGTACATCTACTTGTTACAGTAGGTGACACAGAGTTACACAATCACGCATAGCATTCATGATGTGTGTGATTGACTACAACTAGAACTCTGAGCTTGTAACACTACCATTTTTTAATTTTCCCTACCATTTCTACCACTCAACTAAACGCAAGGATACCGGAGATTTGGGTGAAAGTAAGAAGTCGAATTGGATGTCGAGCTCGCCTTCAAATTCCACGCGCCATCGCTGCAAAATCTGAAATAAAAGTTAGGAATCTTATAATTACAGGTATATCAGAAAAGTGTATGTAACTTAGAAAAGTTGGAGCATACCTATCTATGAGAAAGAGAAAGTGAAAAGTATTTCACTTTATCATATGTATCAACCTCGGTATAGTTACTTTTTGGACGAGAAACTAGAAGCTAGAAGGTGTTTGACCTGTCATTTCGATTAAGATCACAAAAACGTACTGCTATTGCTACATGCTACATCCAATAACACATCTACATCTACAACAAACTTATGCCGATTATTTACTCACCTTAGCCAGTAACAAATGCAGTTGCAACTCAACGAATCGCTTCCCCGGACACATCCTGCGACCACGGCCGAACGGTGCCACTAATGATACGGCATGAGGTTCCTTCACATCGATCCATCGCTCCGGAAGGTACTCCTGCGCACGCCAGAAGTTCTCCTCGCGGCGACAAGCTGCCTGCGTGTGAACTAACACGAACGTCTGCGGATATACAGAGAGAGATTGGTTTACAAGAGGAGATTTTTTTATTGGCAAGAATAGAAATAAGAAAATGAAGCGAATAAGAAAAAACCAACCAATAACAAAAAGGGATGTTTGACAGATCTTGAGGCACCCAAGAAGTTACTATGATTATAGTCATTATCTCTGTCAGGCGGAACATGTCCGTTGTTGATACGGTTTTCCCCAAAAGTATTTAACACACGAGTTTTCCATTATATTACATTATATTTTAAAAGCATTCAACGGCTTCCTTTAAGACTCACCAGATCCTCAATCTATTTAACGCTTTGAGCGCCACAGTGGACTAGGGCAATAGGCTGGCGTTTTCATACATTTTTGTCGGCTGGAGCGTGGCGGTCAGTGGGATAAAGGTGAGCCTTCCAACTTCCAACACAAATTACGCTTTATTACTACTTTCGCTTACTTGTGCTCATCGTCATAGCAAAAACTATTGAAACCCAATTAATGATAATACGTTTCTCATAATTAAATAAGTTTACCCCTGCTGGCAATCGATGTCCATTGATTGTCATCGGTGCATCCAGAAGCCTAGCCAGGAACGGTGCTGTGGGCAGCAGACGAAAGGCCTCATTCACAGCTGCCCGCACAGATGGTGCTGCTGCGATCTCCTCGGCCGTCAGGGCTCCACATGTGGGAATTTCGGAACGAATCTTCTGCTGCCAGTCAGGCCTGCTGCTAAGCAGGTACAAGAGGAATACCAGAGTGTTTGCTAGCTGAAAGAAAAGGAGTGACATTTTAGATGGCCCTTCCCTTAAAGACCTTGCTTGTTTACTACTTATATTTTTTAGGAGAAGATAGATTTGCCACTAAGTATTGTTTGGATCCAAAGAGACTAATAAAGATTTCATTATGAAAAATTCCCTTATTGAACACGTTACACGGTAATGAACTCTCAACCCCAAGATTATGGGAAGAGGCAAGAGATGCGTGCACTTGGAATGGCCCCTTCACGATTGTTATCGTATATGAACAAACTGTACCTCACTAAAAAACCTTCAATTTCTCAACAAGATTAAAAAGATGCCTACCGTTTCAATACCAGCAGTGATGAAGTCTATGATGGCAGCTTTCTTGTCACGCATATCCAGTTCAGGGTTGGACAGGATTTTCAAGAAGATCTCTTGTATTGCCTCGTCTTGCGCTGATCCTTGCTTCCTGTTCATGGCATCTTCCATCAGCTCAGAAATAATTCTGAAAACGGGCAACAAAAATATGTCCTTGATCTTCTTCACGCTTACTAAATGCCGTTAGTGTGCCGCTTTTTAATTTGTCGATAGTAGCACGATAGATAAGACACGGTTTGAAATTGGTTTGAAGCGTATCTATATGTACCTGTCTACAATTTCATACTTGCTCTTGTATACTAAAATTAACACTTCAATGTACGTATATTGTTATAGTTTGTTTGTTGTGTTTCACAAAATCTGCTCCAAACATTTAAAATAGATCATAGACCATCTCCATGACCGCCTCCTATACTGCTGATAAACCAGGTCAAGTCTGCAAAAACTGCGTCTAATGCATGGTGCAATGAAATTGTTAGAATAAATAATAATATTATTACGTGTGAATAGTTTCCTCGCTCCTCACGAATCTCCTGTAAAGGGCAGTGGGTGCAAACTTCCAGAGAGGTGCGCCGTAGTACGAATCCCTCTCGGCCCGGAAATGGGTCTTCACTGCTGCGGCGAGCGTGGCCGCGCGACCAGACATCCACAGCTCGAGGAAACCAAGACGACTGCCGAGCATAAGACCGCATACAGCTGGAATGAAAGAATATATTTACTTTGACAGTGTATCTTTGGGTTTCGAAGCCAAAAGGATGTCAAGTTTCATATTATATGTCTGTATACCACAGAGCTACATATATCGTTTCGTTTTCATATACAGTAAAGAAAACTGTCTCGGAATAAAATAAACTGGCGCTTCTAAATATTCTGAACAACTGTCACGAAGAAACCTATACTGAATTCGGAGAAGTATTTAAACACTCTCTATTACATAAATTACTTCTTGCTATTAACGGTAACATTTGCAATACATTACTGTTTCTACTCGTATAATAAGTAACAATTTCAAACTTTGTCTGACATTACTACAAAGAAGACTTTTACGTACCTACTTACGAAGATAAATTCCAGTTGTTTTTAAGGTATATCTCACATTACTTACATAAGTTTACTTGTTTTACTCTTTATCAATGGCTCATGTGTAGATAAGTATATTACCCGCATAACAACCATACTTCGTCTGTTGATGATAAAGTTTCATAATGCATTTCTAATGTTGTGTGCATTCCTCCCACTGCACATGTAGGTAGAGGTACCTACACTTATAAGAGTCATGTATGCATATCCAGGGGCGGATTTACGCACATATGTTAACGAAAATTGCCTAATATGTAAACCTTTTATTGTAACATATGTACCTATGTGGAATTGTAATTGGGGAATCGGATATTTTAAGAAGGTTTATTTTTAAGAGGGATCAAAATACATTTCTCGGTCGAGTGATTGGGTAGTATCTAAACTGTATTCATGCACAATGCCTAAAAACCTTTGTTTTTTTAAAATAGCGAAATCTGTATAGTGTACCTATCTGTATATATACCTATAGAAAAATATCATGCAGGAAAAATAAATAAGTAAAAGTTACCTTGAGCAAAACCATGGAAATATGTCTCTGGCTAGTCGTTCTTACGGCAGGATAATATGACACAAGGAACGGAATGTATATTTTTAGGGAATTTAGCCTAGTACCGGCACTGGTTATGCATGTCACACATGACACAACTATTCCTACGATGCGCGTTATCTGTATACCACTTATGCAACCTTATCTCGCAACGTCATTAAGTTACAATTATGTATCCGTCATTGCATCTTGCATTTTGTGGAAGAAATAAAGCCTTGAAGTTTTCTGGTTCAAGTACGGTCCAACGTATTCGTTTTATTGATTGGATAAACCTTTCAACTGATGAGTTTGTTCAAACTTTCTATAAGTACTGAATCGTTTCGATTTGGTTTTCTATGGTTTTGTTATTATTGTACAGAAATACCACAGCTTTATCCCCATGATGTAGCCATATAGACAAACAGATAGATATGCAGCTCATACTTGCTCTTGGCTCCGAGTTCTCCAGGGCCAGGGTGTTATAAAAAGCAGCAGCAATACTACTCATGAAACTGAACAACTTTTGTTTAATTGATAAGATCGCAAAAAATCATATAATTCCTTTAATATGGGAACTTAGTTTTATTACTAAGTAATGACTTAAGCCTTTTAGTTTCCCATAGATATTTATTACTTACTAGCTTCCGCCTGCGACTTCGTCTGCGTGGACTTTCAAATTGGATCCAGAGAGAAAGAAAATGTTAAGGCCATGGCCAGTGACGAAATGGAAATTTTGAGTTTTTAAGCATTCCCTCGGGATCCCTTAAGTTTTCCGGGATATAAAGTATCCTATGGGTTAGTCGAGTGTTTCATCTATCTACTTACCAAATTTCATCCAAATCCATTCAGTAGTTTCGGCGTGAACGTCTGTCAAAACGACAATTGTCAAAGTGGCAACTGTGAAACTGACAACTGTCAAAATGTCAACTGTCAAAATGACAACTGTCAAAATGACAACTGTCAAAATGATAACTGTCAAAATAATAACTGTCACAATTACATTTGTCAAAATGACAACTGTCAAAAGATAACTTTCTAAAGATAACTGTCAAAATGACAACTGTCAAAATGTCAACTGTCAAAATGACAACTGTCAAAATTGCAACTGTCATAATGGCAACTGTCAAAATGACCGCTGTCAAAATTGCAACTGTCATAATGGCAACTGTCATAATGGCAACTGTCAAAATGACCGCTGTCAAAATGACAACCGTCAAAATGACATCCGTCAAAATGACATCTGTCAAAATGACAACTGTCAAACAGACATTATCAAAATCAGGTTTGATTTCCGCCTGATACATGGAAACCCTCGTGCTTTGGATGAAAAGTATCCTATGTGTTCATCCAGGTATTAAACTATCTGTGTACCAAATTTTATCCGAATCTGTTGAGCCGTTTTTGCGTGATTGAGTAACAAACATCCAAACATACAAACTTACAAACATCCAAACTTTCAGATTTATAATATTAGTAGGATTACAACAATGAGCGAATAGTAGCTATAAAAACCAAAGTCCGGAGATACAAATCCACACCTACATGGCCGCTTATAAATCCTCTAAATCACTTTTAATTAAACTCATAATTTAACAGTCTTTTCCAAAATTACTACTAAACTATCATTTTAAAAAAATCACACAAATCCTTGGATATGTTTGTATGTATAAGTGTCTCTGCGATTTCAATAAGGAAGTAATCAATATTACATAATTGACTTTGATAAATTTTTATATATACCTACCCTCAATCCCTCAGTAAAGGTGTTAAAAATACGATAGATCGCTCTGCCTCTATTTACATAATAGGATTTTCTAAAATCACAAATAAATTAAAATAAAAACATATTTTCTGAAATAAATTTCTTCGAAAGAAACAGATAAAATCTTATTCGTTTATATTTTACCCCAACTCCAATTTTAAAACTCAAAATTAGTTTGATGAAAACGTTACACTACACATGTATTCAAATATGTAATTTTGACCAAATAAACTACATATTTGGATTTAATTTTTTTAAATCATATAATACCAGTTTAGAGTGGAAATACCGCTTTATACTTTTATGAATAAAAAGGTCTAAAGATCTTTATTGTGAGTTTATATGTACGTACAACAGAGTTAATAAGTATGGTTATTTATTTAATAAAATAACATAATTAACAATAACAAGAACGATAATGTTTTCTATAATTGGAAGTTAATCTAGAAGGTTGATGTTTTCACTTAATGCCCTCACTCTATTATCGCTGGTCCAAAATGCAACTTTTCTTTTATACTTTGAAAACGTGATGGTTGGTTTTTTAACTTATTTAATAAGAAAATATAACTTGTAAATAAATTTCAAAGAGGTAGCAAGGCATGACTGAGAGAAACTAACCATATTACGAGTATGTATAACCACTAGAGAACTACATATATTCAGGGTGTAACAATATATGTATGTGTAAGATTCATTATTTGGAGCTTCTACTTAGCAAACTGAACAAATACAACAACTTATGGTTCATTCCAATCAAAAAAAAGCAAAACGTAAACAAACTTACTATGGATCTGACACATGTCAATGTCATCTGCATACTACGTTTGTTTACCTTTTGCTTTTTTTTGATTGGAATGAACTATAGTATACTTCATTCCAATCAAAAAAAAGCAAAACGTAAACAAACTTACTATGGAACTGACACATGTCAATGTCATCTGCATACTATGTTTGTTTACCTTTTGCTTTTTTTTGATTGGAATGAACCATAACTAATATCTCGACATGTATTTCGACCAGTTTATACAGGCAGGATGTTAAAAAGTTCGTTTGAAATTTTAAGGGGATACCCAGCAGAATTAAGTGTAGAATATAGGAAAAATATTGAAAAATCCGATCTGCAGTTTTTTTTCAGTTCCCCATACACATTCTTGATTCACTTATTCAGATTTAGTAGGAAACTAAAAAAAAAAGTTTACATCGGAACTCCTTATTTCAACCACACTTTTTTTGACACTCTGTGTACTTATACCTATAATATACCCAGATTCCAATATTTTTTTGCGATTTGTGCAAAGTCGTAAAAAGAACATTTTTTTTTGTTTGATGAGTAGGAAGGACCCCAGTTAACGGGTACATCTATTACCTATACAACTGGGAACAGATCCTAGTGGAAAAATGTAGTCTCGGCCCTATGCACCCCAAAGCGTTCGAGAGGACCTAAATAAGAAATAGAAGACTCCTATTTTGTTTATAACGGAGATTTTGTGTCGATAATAAAAAAAGCTATTCAAAACTTACATTCCAACCCCATCCTGTTGGTAAGCTGGTCGAAGCCACAAACAGTACCATCAGGCTTTCGGCAGCTAGCAACCAGATCCAGGAAGTCGTCGCAGATGGTGTTAAGCTCTGGAGCGAAAGCCTTTATGGTCTGAGGACTGGTCAGCTCAGCAGTGAGATTCTTACGCAAATGGTGCCACATCTCACCTTGCCTGCAAGAAAATTATTGTTGTATTTAACAGGCTCCCTTTAAATACAAAAATAAAAAAAATACAAAATAAAAAAAGTTTTATGCTAATTTTAAATAAGTATCAACTATTTTTATTTTAGTTCTTAAATGAAATTCATTTATACATATAACGTAAAACTATAAGGTATAACTAATTAATAAGCTTATTACTGTGAAATGTTATACGAAATAGTCTTACTTAATTTATAATTTAAAATGGGAATAAATGGCTTATTATTATTATTTAACAGGCTCCCTAATATTTGTTGCTCTCTTCGAGGATGCAGGCTCTATTCCCGCAGCCCGAATTCGGTAGGACTCGGTTTAGGAGTCTGTCATTCGATCCCCATCAAAATCTCAACTTAAAGGCATTTGTTGGGATTTTAACCCATAGATCAAATGATTGTCTTTTCAGCGATTGGTATTTTGAGCGAATGGTAAAAAAAGCCATGGGTAATACGGTGTTGGGATTATGAACACTGGTCAAACGGCTATTGACATTGAGTATCAGTTCCGTCTGCATCTTACTATAGTATTTAGCCATTCTTCTTCTTCTACTTAGCGTTATCCCGGCTGGAGCCAGGGTCCGCTTTCCGACTTAATCTACTCCACTTTGCCCGATTTTCAACATCCTCCTCAGTGAGGTCATTTTCTCTCATGTCCGCTCTCACAACGTCAAGCCAGCCCTTCCTGAGCCTTCCACGGGATCTAGGGCCATCAACATTAGTCTTTAGCCATTGCGCTAGAAAAATTGTGCCTTAATAATATAAGGTAGAAAATAATATACATTTTCACCTGACTAACTAATATGCACTAAAACTATATATTTCTCAATTTCAAGATAAATAACAACATTTCAATTTAGTTATGCCATTTTTTTATGTGTGTAGAATATGCAGACCCATCTTTATACCGATATATTTTTTTAGCTATTTCTCGTGATTACTATTTAGTTAGTATTTAAAAAGCCGTATAGGGTATGGAGCCCTTGTATCAGTGATTGATACAGACAGAGGAAAATAACATTACTTCGAAAAACACATATGCAATAATAAAACAAAAAAGATAAATGTTTACCCACTTTATTGCCCAATTTCCATAAAACACTGATATTGAAGCATTACGATGAAGTAATGGAACTTCAATAAGTTTAACAAGCTAAAACATTCGGCAAGGCGTGCCGATTGTCGCATACAAATGCCGCACAAAAAACTGACAGGAAGTGCCAGAAATACCTCGGCGTGGCTGTTATAAAAAGCTGTCTAGGATAGTTAGTTTGTTGAAGTCGTTGCCTACCTAGGTACGTGGCCGGCAGTTTTAAGGCTTGTCGAAAAAAAAAAATACTATTCTTCGATATACTATTCGCCTGCGGTATTTCCAGACCAATACGACATTCAAACCTTCAAGAAAAGAGCGTACTCCCATATCAAAGGCCGGCAACGCACTTGTGACTCCTCTGGTGTTGCGGGTGTCCATGGGCGGCGGTAATCGCTTACCATCAGGTGATCCCTCTGCTCGTTTGCCACCTCTGCCATAAAAAAATCAAATAAAAAACGTTTGAGTTAGGCACATAGTGTTGCCTGAGAGTGAAAACCTCGTATGTAATATGCAGAAAGGGTAATTTTTCAGGTGGAAGGTAAAAACTCGTCGTAAAAATTTTGATACCACTTATATTGATTAGCTTTGATGAGATTTCAGATGCTTCTACCATTCATTTCGAATTGTTGTTTTAAATTCTTTAAAAGCTACAAATATATAGGAGATAACTTAGCAATTTTGCGTTCCCAAGGTTTCCACTCTCAGGCTCAGGCGTCGATATGTGTTTAAGAGGCAGATACAATACGAGATCCTGCTGTACGAGTATGTAAGGTCTAGCAAAATTAGCTGAGACTATTTAAACTAGTGCTTCTACTCATGAATCTCTTGAAGATATTGATGAGAAATAATCCCAATTTAACTTTTCCTATACCTAATTTTTTACAATGTAAAAATCATGATTATAAATATGAGGGCTTCTATAATTATCTCAACAAATGTTGTTCCACGAATTTGCTGAAATTTAAAAAATGTACTCTTCAACAAAAGTTATTCAGTATGATGGGTATTAAAGCGGGGCGGGCTTACGTATATGTATTTGGAAACATCCTGTACAGATACTAAACACCCAGACGCGGATCAAACAAATCAGCTCACACAAATGTTTACTCTGGATGGGGACTGAATTCATCACTAACGGTGTTCAGTGCACGTTCAGTGTTGTTTTCTTATTCAATGAAGCTTACTGTCAATGTCTATTATAAAATCTAGAAAACTCACTCGTTAACAAGTCCAGTGGAGGCGTATCTGTCTGGCCTGCTCCTCCGGTACACTTGGACGATCTCGGTGGGAGGACGATAGGGTCTCTTTGCAGGGGTCTTCAGCACAGTCTCCACGGCCAGCCGCTCGGCGATGGACACCACGGTGGCGCCCCCTGGAGTGGTCTCCGCGATCACCGGCCCGTAGCGCCTGAACATGTCTGCGTGAAACTCTCATTGTGACAGCGAGGTAAACCACACATTCGCTTCTTAGTTCATAAATGGTAAATAAGTAATATCTCAAATCAGCTAAGTAAGTAAGTACATATATTTATATTTGCAAAACATAACATCGATACGATTTTTTTTACAACGAAGCTAGTTACATATGTTTAAACCAACGCAAAAAGTTATTCGCATAACAGAAGAAAAACGTCTTCACTCACCATCATAAGCCTCGTGAAGTTTGTTCATTCTGTACCGGCTCCAGAAGATCCACCTGGTGCCCAGCAGCGGCAGCGCCGGCGGGCCCGGCAGCCGCGGCGGCGGCTTGCCATCAGCAGACCTCGTTAGCGCTGCCGTCACCGCTACCACCACGGCTGTCACCGCCAGCACCAGGGTAGGAACGCCTGACCAGTCCACTAAGGATGGCGGCGCGCTCTGTGGAGAAACGGTTGAATATCTCAAATTAATCACCATATTTAACAAACCAAAGCGGTCCCTCTTCCACCAGCATGTTAGGTTTCTAGTTTGTATCCCTGTCCCCTAATAAAACATCAGAAGATATGATATAATAGCCAGTTCAAAATTACGTTGATGATTCAGGGGGAACGATGAAATTAATCTTAATGATGTAAGCACGTTTGGATTGGTGGCATCATCCTTACTTGCTATCTGGTAAGATAATGCCAAAGTCTACCAATCAATCCGAAAATATAAGAACTGGCTAATCACAGCAGAAACTCACAAAACCTGCTCTATTAAGCTATACTACTAAGTTGATTGGGAAAACACAGTACTGAGATATTGCCTGCAACTGTCTAAAATCAAAGGATAATAGTAATCAAGGCAGTCAAACGAGGTCAACAGATGGTGATTCTGATTATAGTAGCCCGCCCCGGCCACCCCAATTAACAGAGCATACATCTACTTTGTAACATCCTGTGTTTTTATTTACAATGTAACATTTTACATACCACAGCTTTACAAAAGCGTACTGTATAGTCTGTATAGGTAATTCGACCACATCATGATAGGTGCTGAAAACCGTGGAAACTAGTTATTGCGTGTAAAACTCAGATAAAAGAATACACTCTTTTATCTAAGGTGTAACATCAAAGGGACAAGATCCAGAAGAAAGTACCTTTTCTTAAAGTTTCTATCAGATGGTGAGGGCGACCATCATGGACTGGAATCGATGGTAACAAGATCCTCAGAAATTCAGAATAAGGGATCGACCACACAGAAAGAGTATATACGTACTTATTGGTCAAGATTTTAAGGGATTTATAGTATAGGCTGATGTATTTAAATACCTACTTACGTCTTATTGCCAAAACGTTTTAGTATAGTCCTTTACTTGCTTAACTACGTCCTTGACTTTAAATCTTGAACAAGGAGGTATTGTTTTATCATGTACAGTATGTAGTTTACTTTTATATGTATAGGTTAAACCTTGTATATCAGGTTCTGTTGATCACCATCTTTAAATAGAATGAACAGGTCTGTAGATTCTTAATTAATGTTCTTATGTGACGTCTTATCTTAAAAAAATATATTTGTATGTAACGTGCTCAGGTTGAACACGCAACATGTCGACCAAGTTCAACCGTATCTTTGCATCGTAATTCTGTTGCTTATTTTTATAAGGCGTCCATTGATTTCATACCAACGGTCAATGTAATGTGTAGTTAGAGTTCGGGTCTTGGGTTAAATAAAATTTTGTTTGCTATCGCGGTCGCCGACCCCGGGCCCGGGTGCGCTGGCGCAAGCTGCAACTGCGGCACGCTCGTGTCGACGCCGCGCCGCCGCCGCCCCGCCTGCCTGCGCATCGATCTTGACATTGATTACGTTTTGACGTAAATTACGCACGTTACGTAACGTAGCTGGCTGCCGCATGCTTTGACCTGCTTTGACTGTTTTTCCTGACTCACGCGCAGCCGGCAGACCCGCAGTCTTTCGGGCTTGAAGTAATACTCCAATATCTAACTCTGATTCCAGAGGATTATGATTTAAATCGTCGAGGAGAAACCCTTAAAGTGACCGTGGCTCAATGTGGCTTACGTGGTCGCATCGATCACGCATGTTAACTAATTACACACACGGTCACAACTGGATGGGTTTGACAGTTAGTGGCATTTATCTGTGGACCGTTTCCGTGTTCCTCGTAAGACACGTTAAGCCGTTTAAGCCGGTTACAATCACTAGATGGCAGTTGTTAAGCCATTTCAGAGGCCTTAAACTTCTGACACTGGGGCATGTGGTTAGATGCTAGACCCACGATCTTAAACCATTGTTGCCTCATATTTAGAGATTCATTTCATTCATTGATATGTTGTGGTTGATTTAGCTGGTAATTATGTAAGTTCTTAGGTGACACTTCAGCTAAATTATTAGTACCAGCAAATAACGGTTAACGGTCCGCTTACATACTCGAAATGCAACTTAACGGTACCACGAAGCTTGCGAACTTTATTGAAGAAAGTTCGAAAACGTTTCACAAAGAATTTACTTGTACACCATGTTATTCTTAAAAAGATGTTACACCTCCACTTAAATGGATAAGTTCTTTAGCGTGTAGGTTTACAGGTACAGATTTCCTAAAAAAACTATAGAATGAAGAGTCGTCAGAACTTTTAAACTGATATCAGTATTGGTGTTAAAGTGTTACCGTCAGCAATAATTTAAATTACGATTCGTAAGGAGAATTTTTTTTATGGTAGAGGTGGCAAACGAGCAGACGGATCACCTGATGGTAAGCGATTACCGCCGCCCATAGACACCCGCAACACCAGAGGCGTCACAAGTGCGTTGCCGGACAAGTTTGTTTGCAGTGATAAGATGACCCCCTAATCGCTAAAAATCACAATGACCTGCCATATTTTAAAAAACGTCCAATTATTATCTCTGAACCATGCGGCACCCCTATAGATATTAAAGTCCTCTTTTGAATATCTGCAGTTTCTTATCTTTTCGCGCTTGAAAGCCAAACATGTTTGAAATTGCTACGTCAGATCTTTTGCTGATGGTACATTACTTGTTGACATTATACAAGACGCTTAGCCTGCGTTTCGACGAAATAAAATTTGCAGTTTTGTAGATTACTCAAACAAATCCTTTTAAAAGTAACAACAACTTTTACGCTGTAATAACGCTATTGTATGTAATATATAAGTATACACAATAATTTAAGTAATGTACTCGAAGGCGACGATCAAAATAAACTCGCAGCTCGACATAGGCTCCGCTAGGCCGCAGCTGACTGGTCGGAAGTAGATTTTGCGGCTGCAGTAATGCAGTTCAAGTATCAAGGTCTAAAAGTAATTATGCCGATTACCACGATATAGTTTAAGGCTTAACCGCTTAACGATTCAGATTACATCTACGAAAATGGAATATCGCACCTTGAGAACCATAACGTCATTATACGAAATTTGGTAAAATCACAAAATTGAACTTTTATCGCCTTTTATAAAGTTCACATTTGAGATTTAGCCAAATTTAGTATAATGACGTTATGGTTCTCAAAGTGCGATATGTGTAAAATATCTTTGGAAGACATTGAAATAAATTAAAATTTAAAAGACAGGGTGTAACAAAGTTGGTGTAGGACCCGTTAACTGGGGATTCTACTCATCACACTGAATAACTTTTGTTCTACGACTTTGTTCAAATCATTCAAAAAAATTGACATTTCATACAAATTGATCATCTGTTTTGTCATTTTTGTATGGAGTCCAAAAATGTTTTTGCGGTTTGAGCAAAATCGTACAACAAAAGTTGTTCAGTAGGATGAGTAGAATCCCCAGTTAACGGGACCTACACCAATTTTGTTACACCCTGTATATATTTGCCTAGGTATAATGAAATAGGTCAGCTTACCTAAGAAACCTGCTTGTTTGGTTAGTAGCAACTAGTAAGTTTACCAATTAGCTGGTCCATTAAACGTTAACATTAACATTGTTAAGCCCGGGCCCGAAGTTTCTACTCTCTGTGCAAACATTTCCCGAAACTTTGGTTAATAGACGAGTTCCAGTATTAGGTAGTCATACAATAACATTTCGGAAAGTGTACAGTAGTGCTACCTACTTCGAATAAATATTTACGATTTGATACTTTTCTCTCACAGCATTATCAGCCGTGTTGTCCCAGCGGATATGATGCGAACCAGTGTCCACCGCCACCACCTGCGGTCACTTTTAGCTTTTTCAGTTATACCAGGTTATAACACATACCGGGTTTTTTTGTTTTCCGGTAGGCAACGTACCTACATTACAGTGCGACCTTCATACCTACTCGCAACTCGCCTCATTTCCTTCACCTTCATACTTATATTTTCTAATTTAGTTATTTTAGGGGTACAATCAATCGCATAATAGGTATTTTGGTTGTTACTAAGCAGATACAAATTACAAATCATTTACAGGTTTATAACGGTATAACTTTTTGAAGCTACCGAGTCAGTAGAATAGTCAGGGCAGGTATAGTCAGTTGGTACGAAATAGATACATAATCGCAACATTTTCTAAAACTATCTAATGAACATCTTCGTGAAGGTTATATGATAAGTTATCGACGTGTACAATAGGCATAGTAACTTATCTGTTAGAGAAATATCAATAAGTAGAGCGGCGATCTGGATCTATCTCTCTGTTATCTGGTGCCACTGTAACACTTATTACTACTCAAATACGATCAAGGACGTAATGGCTTTACTTGCACTTGAATAACATCACACATTCGATTAAATAATACCTTAATTTTCCTAATTAATTAAGGTTATTAGATACCTACATATGGTTCATTCCAATCAAAAAAAAGCAAAAGGTAAATAAAGATAGTATGCATCTGACATTGACATGTGTCATTTCCATAGTAAGTTTGTTTACCTTTTGCTTTTTTTTGATTGGAATGAACTATATGTGTTAACGTTTCCGCACAGCGCTAGGCTGTGCAATCGATGAATGTGGTGACAAACTAAAAACGTCAAGCGACTTCGGCGTACGCGACGAAGGCGCGGATCGTTGTTAAATTAATAAGTGATTTTCTTGTGATTTAACTAAGTTTATAATTATGAGATTATATTATGTGAAAATAATCAATAAACATCTACGCTATTCAAACATTTGTTATCACTCTGATTTTACCTTTATATATGTGTGTGGAGTTAAGGCAAACTGAGAACCTCCTTTTTTGAAGTCAGTTAAAATACTAAAACCTTCTCCTAAATGTAACAAATACTTTTCTGAAAACCGCATCAAAATCGGTTCAGCCAAACGTGAGATAATCGCGGACAAACATACATACATACAGGTCAAACTGAGAACCTCCTTGTTTTTGAAGTCGGTTAAAAATCTAACTTGTTCGGTCGTTTTCTCCATACGAAGTAGTTAACTCTTTTCATACCAACTGCTTTAATGATGAATTGTGAGGAAGAAACCTGCACATAGATATATTTTTATATGTAGGTAGGTAGGTAGGTCGCGTTACAGTCGCCTCTATGTGATACTCTATGCTAAAGTGCAACACTACTACAGGCTAACTACACTCGCCGTCTAACCCTTGATAGCACAGTTAAATTGTGCCACATGATAACAGGGGAACCTATTGGCGAATTCGAAGTCAGGGTACTTCGCCCTAACCTCCGCTAATCTACATTAGACCTTGCTACGTAGACTTGAAGTTTATGAAAGATCAAGATCAACCTTAATAGTAGGTATTAACCGATTTATATGTTAATACATATATTGATATTAAACGAAACCTATCGATGGATAGGTAGATAACAATCTACTTGAACCTAGTACGCAGAGTATTTTATTTTATCGCACTGGAAATTACGTTTATTACAAAAAAAAAACATTTGCATATGAGAAAAAACTAGTTACTTACTATGTCTGCAAGAGTTTTATATTATAACCTAAACTTTTGTATTTGAGCTGAGATAAATTAAAAAAATATATATATTTGTCATAAAACTTAGTAAGGTGAGGTTATCTCAACGACGCTGCTAGGTTATAGATATCATTATTATTATAGACATTTTTATCGTATTAAGTAGCTGACTACAGCAGCCTAGGTCGAAAACCTCATAAAAATTTGTTGATAAAGTGCAGTTGTAATTTTAATCGTTGTGTTTTTTCTCCGACAAGTTTATGCGTAGGTATATAATTTAAGGCTTAGTTCATATTATAATTGAAGAAGTTAGTTGGACAATGCGAAATAAAGGTGATTCAGAGATCAGGTCAGATGCTGTCTGAAGTTTTATTTTATTTTGATCAAATAAATTATACGTAATGCACATTTAGAATTTTCAAGTATTAAAGCAAAGATTTAAAGATCTCGAGACGTTTAAGTATCATAACAATCATTGATCTTGAATCCAACAAACTGACTCTCCACATAACCTACATACCTATTATATGGAAACAACTTTTTTTACATCATAATTCATAATGCTTGAGAAAAAAACGCTAACGCTGACGCTTAGACAAGTAAAACAGTGCTAACTTTTAAAATTCGCGTGGTCTAGACACCTGTTCTGTACTCCTATGTGCAATATTATTAAGGACCATGTGCTGATATTTTAACCTGTAGGCCAAATTGTAGGTTTTTTATATTTTATTTTATAATTTCTGTATTTTACCACAATACCTATAATTATAAGCGTTAAGTATACGAGTCCACCTTTCAAAGTACATATTATCGGGCGCTTTTTCGTTGCGCCTGGGCCGACCTTGATCGTGATTTAGTCGAAGATCGTGAGCATTATAGAGATCCCGATGTCGGGGTATTATCGGACTGGCTTACAGACTAGTGCAGCGACAAAAAGGGTAAGCGAGCTGTTCGTTTTGTGTCCCGAAGGCCGTCTGGTCGGCGCACGCGCAGATGTGTGTCAAGTACTGGCTGCTGTGAAGTCGTCAAAGCGATATAGCGCTGGGTATAGTTCAAACTTCATTCCAGAAGTCTCTTTCAGTAAGTATTTATGGTCAGGGCATCTTGCCTCCACCTACTCAGATCCTACCTATTCCAGAGACAAAAAGAACACAATAACTCATAAACTATGTCGATTTCTTTACTTTCTGCAGAAGGAAATCGATTACCTATTAGGGTGGTCCACGTTTGTATGAAGAAAGATTTTACCTAGAGGCCGGGCCATCCCCTCAATTTGTTACACATATCTATATCATTATACACGCAAAATTTCAAAACGATATATTTACTAGAAGGGGATGCTCAACGAACTTGAAATATAAAATATACCTATTACAATACGAGTATCACCTAATTTTCGGAAGACTAGCCAAATGACAAAAAAATATCAATATGCATTTAACTCAAATTATTATAGTGATAAAACACTTAGAACTTATACTTTTTATTAATTTTTATTCATAATTTAGGAGTACTTTTAAGGCGGCTCGGTGCGTTTTTTGCGTATTATTTTGCATTTCATCATTTTACTTTATTTTTCCTAAGTGAATTATTATTGTAATTATATACCTTTGAAATATTTTCACACCCTCTCCACTATGTAACAAGTTAGTTTTTAGCTACTTATAGAACTAATAAGACTTACATTAAATAAGTACTTATAATCCAAATTTCATACAGTGCCTAGTGGACCAAGAATCAATATTTCATGAAAAGCATTTTTTAGAGAGATTATTTATAAATTTATTGAGAGCAAAGCTATAATTGGTGCGGGTTTGATAGAGTTACCCTTGTCCCAACGAGAGCCAGCTTCAGCTTTCATCCTATCAACAATTTAGCTTTCTCACTAGGAGTTATCTTGCAAGGAACAATGGCATAAGCCACGAGCTTACCATACAAGTACCACAAGACGTTATAACCACTCCTAGTAGTTTTCTGGATTAATGTTTTCATTTAATTTCGAATTTTTACACAGATCTAGATCGTTAGCTGGTGCACTGCGCTGGCTGCCAAGAGGGTCTTGAATTTATGCTTCGGTAGAAGTAAGCGCACAGAAACTGTCAAACTAAGAAAGTTCCTTCTCTATTTTGATCTCTGAATAAAATTGTCTTCTTTATACCTAAGAAACAAGTATCTTATTCATTCATTCATTTTTAGTAGAGCTTGAGGATCTAGAACATAGTTTGAATACAATTTTGAACGAAATCTAGTATACTCTGGTGTTGCGGGTGTCCATGGGCGGCGGAAATCGTTTACCATCAGGTGATCCATCTGGTCGTTTGCCACCTCTGCCATAAAATAAAAAAACTTTAACATGTTAAGTTTACCCATAAAAAGAAATGCCAATGTTAGCGTTTTTCTTAAATAAATCAAAAATTGACAATGCTTGAGCACCCCCTTGCACTATACTTAGAAAGTTGAAATTATGCATCAGTAATGCTATAAGGTAGAGGTAACAAAATTGGGGGGTGGCCCCATCAGATTTCAAAAAAAAAAAATTTTTCAGACCACCCTATTACCTATCTTAATTAACTTTTTTGTATATTTGATCAGTCTTGTATATTTGAACCGTTTTGTATATTTGAACAGTCTTGTGGCGTGCAGCACGTAGCCGTGCACAAGAAACAGGACAAGCAACAAAAGCGCTGAAATAGCAGCACATGCGTCTACGCCGGGCGCGCCGCCGAGCTTATTTAGGTAGACCTGATGTGCTTGAGCGCAGTGCGCCGGCGCTAACCCTCCTGTAACCTCCAGACACGAGACATTAACAAAAACGCACAATAAGTCTTCTTTTTTAACACTTTTTATTTGATTAACTTAATATTAAAATATTAGATTGAATCTGATTTTTATGTGCTTCATGAATATGTTAATTATGTATTCGAACTAAAAAGCTCCCAGAGGAGTTAGTGCGTTACTTCATATCGTATCGTAAGACTTTTTACACGCGATTTTGCGATTACAGCTGCGATGCGTTTATTTTCAGTCAATACAAATTCACTGCGATTTTATTTTAAAGGAGTTACAGCATTTCAGTTCGTATCGTAAGGACCTGATTTTATTATAACGGCTGCGATGCGATTTTTTTCAGTCAATATAAATTCACTGCGATTTTATGTAAACCGTTGCAGATAAACAATATTTTTAACATTTTTAATATATTGTTTATCGTAATGCGCGCATAGCCTATTGAATATCTGTCGGATGTTATATTTGTATTGAGGGCCGATTACTTTTAAGTAGATAAAGATGAATGAAAAATGTAAAAAAAAACCCTCACAAGCATCGAAAACCAAATAAAAAAGAAGTGTTTTTTTTGTTTTGGTCACAACTGAAAAAATATACATATATCGTCGTTTTCAACATTTATTGTTTTAAATACAGTTTAAAATATGGTAATACGTACAAAATAAAAATAAAATAATTTCTGAATAGTTTAAGTTTTAGATATAATAGACCCTCGTTAAAAAAAAGATTGACAAATCGACGACAGCCCCCCACGACCGACGGCCGCCCACGACAGCCAGCCACAAAATTGTAGTAGTATTTTGTATGGTTCATTCCAATCAAAAAAAAGGAAAAGGTAAACAAACATACATAGTATGCAGATGACATTGACATGTGTCAGTTCCATAGTAAGTTTGTTTACGTTTTGCTTTTTTTTTATTGGAATGAAGTATAGGTGGATAATGTTGACGTCTTCTTCTTCTCTATTAATAAGACGAAAGACACACTAACTAATACTAGCCCATGTACGTGAGCCCAACTAACTCAGTAAAACGAATTAACTTTGAAAACCGACAAAAAAATTATAAAATATCCTTGATATAGCGAGTTTAGTTTAAGGTACCGATGACGGCAATCAGCGGCAAAAGCTCACTCCAAAGGCCGCGCGTTTGCCAATTTATTATCATACTAATGGTTTTTATAACTATACCAGTATGTTTTACTTGTTACCCAACCAGTTACCCGTGAAACCACCATAGATCAACGTTCGAGTGTAAACTAACTGAGACTAAAATAGGAAGTCAGTGTTGACACAACTTGCTGGGTTTAAAGTTGGTCAGTTTGTTATTTTGACGCAACGTCAGATCTACTTTGAGATAATCTTACATTATTTCCTACCTAATTGAATTTAATTTCATTAATATTATGTAGTTACTAATTTGGGATATTATGTTAACGACAATTCACAACGTCAACGTAAACGGGAAAATATGAACAATATACATGAAAAAAATTATACAGGTAGGCGGTCTTATCGCTAAAGAGCGATTTTTAAAAAAAACCGTAGAGTTACCTTAGAATTTTGTTATAATATTCCGATTAGAAGAATTAAACTAATGACTTATATTTAATTAATGACAATAGGTATAAAAATAACTATACTGTCTATACTAGATCTGACGTATCAAATAATAACACATTATGGCGTAAATCACGAGAATCAATAGAAACATTGAATTTGAATGAAGCAGTATAAAAACGTTCCACCTTAAGAGTTATAAACCTAACACATAGCTAAGTTAGCTTCTATAGTTCTATGTTTAAGTACTATTACCTATGTAGGTATTTCAAATAGGTAGTTAAAGGCTTTGTTATTTTAAGTTACCTTATTATTATTAATAATAAGCTGATGATATTTAAGTTCGGAAAGTGTTTCAATTAACAGCGTAAAGTAGGTATTAGATATCTTATACAAGCTATACATATAAGGTCTTCTCCAATATAAACCGATACAAAGTTCTTGAAAATAAAATGTAGATTGTGAAAAGATTGATGTATGTGTGTGATATTATAAAGAAACCTTTATAAGTGTTATAGTGACTTTAAGTTAGCTAGGTATTCAAAGTAACAATATTTTAAACGCAACAATAATAACACAATATTTCGAGAAGACAAATCGTAAACAATCAAATTTTTGGATTTTGCTTCCTTGTCATTACAATCGGTCCGTTAATTACAAGTTAACAGATCGCTTGTGATGACACTGTAGCAAGGAAGTACAGCATCGGATAAAGACCATCTGTTAAGAGTTACGCGTATTCCTACCACATAAAAAATACGGTGACATAGTAATAAGTTACTTAGGCAGCTTCATAAATTGATAATCGCATTAATCGCAATTAATCTCGTAATTATGTGGAGCAAAAAATTAACCTTGAATCGAAGGCAGGAGTTAGTGACCGTTTGAATATTAATGTAAAGAATTGTTGTGAAGAGCGAGCAAACATTAAATTGAATTGAATATTCAACGATTCGGTCAAGTGGTCGCACGCGCAGCGCACGCATGCAGCGCGATCTTGTAAACCGTGCCTGTTGCGCAGACGCAGTCTCAGTGCTTTTTACATGCTGTGCTGTAGGTATACGCTATGCTCACATGCCCAAAATATACACATATAAAAACATATTTTTAACCGACTTTAAAAAAGGAGGAGGTTCTCAATTCGTCGGAATCTTCTTTTTTTATGTATGTTCACCGATTACTCGAAGACGCCTGAACCGATTTGGAAAATTCTTTTTTTGTTTAAAAGGGTATACTTTACAGGTGGTCCCATATAAATTTTATCGAAATCAATTCAGCGGTTTTGGTCAATTATCACATAATACGTACAGATATAATTGACCACGCTGAATACATTAAAAATAACCTACTTCAATCGCAACAACTCCAACTTTGCTAAGTTTTTGTTGATTTTCTCAAAAACCACTGAATCGATGTCGATAAAATTTATATGAGACCACCTGTAAAGTATACCCTTTTAAACAAAAAAAGAATTTTCCAAATCGGTTCAGGCGTCTTCGAGTAATCGGTGAACATACATAAAAAAACAGATTCCGACGAATTGAGAACCTCCTCATTTTTTTGAAGTCGGTTAATAAATAGAAAAAGGCTGTCTATCTCCTAACTGGAATCAAAACAGATTCAATTTTATTTTCTAAAACGCTTCTGAATCAAGTTTTTAGGAGAGGGTCAGAGCCATTGTGGACCCCTCGACAATTTACATGCCCATGTTTTTTAATCAAAAGCTTTTTCTAAAATTTCTTTTAACCCTTTGAATAGGATTCGTCACACACGGACCGGAGCGTTTCCCCCTGTTTGATGAGTCGACCTGTAAGGGTCCCAAAATCCCCAAACTACAAGTTTGAATAAATTAATTCAGTCTCTAATCTCTTGCGTCGCCGACAGGATCTATAATCTTAGTACCGATGAATTGCTTCCTATACTAGCTTCCTAAAGCTCACTAGCTTGGTATTTTATTACATGCGATTTTTTTTATTTATAATAAAAATACTAAATTATGACGTCGTCGCGTCGTAGGTTGCTATTTCAAACAGTTTTAGAATAAATTGTCGTTTTCGACATTTCATAAAAGTAACCAGGATGATTAGCAGTAACTATTCTATTCTAATTTGTTTTTAATTTATTAATTCATATCGAGAAACTTTACAACGATCTAAAAATTCATAATTTTATTTTAATAATAATGTCTGCTTAGAATTACATATGTTCCTAACTTAAAAACTCCGCGCATCATTTACTCCATCGACTCCTAATATGTAAAATTAACATCAGGTAAGCAAAAACCACCAAAGTAATTACCGACTGAATGAGTAGTAATGAACTTAAGGAAACTATTCAACCGTAACTTAATTTACGGATGAATAAACTAGTTTATTTCAAATTTGCACTTTAAAATGTAACAATACTTATTAGCAAACTTACTGCAGTTTCAACGCCATCTCTACCAGGCTGATACTAAAAATACAAAAGGTCATTTTTTTCATTATCCATCTTCTACTACTGCACTACGAGTACTGCTATCAAACTTCTGTACATCCCGACCGAGGTAAGTTTACACCTTTTCAAAAGGAATATAAAAAACATTGTTACTCATATATTTATGTTCGATTAAGCTTATATATATGAGAAGATAAAGTATAAAAACACTCGCCAGCCTGTTTTTCTCTTACATTACATACAAGTACATGCATCGCCATTAAAAAAAAGTAGCAAGAAGTAATCAACCAACCCTCCAAAACACGCAAGCTGGTTGTTATAGCGCATCATAATCCATAAGAAAACTGTCTGAATAATGCATATTCTCCACCTGTTGCCATAAATTGCCACACTTTATGGTTTACGGTGATATTTGTAAAATTCAACGCTTATATTTAAACATAATTTGGAATTTATCGATGTTAATTCGCCTACCGATAACTCAAAATAATCGTGCTCAGTTCGGAACGTTAACTAAATTACTGTTATTTACAATTCGCTATTTGAATAGTCTTATTCTACAAATTACAATATCTACAAAAAGATTCCACACTTAACGTTTAAAATTTAAAATTAACTTCAAATTAATTCATAAATTTTATACAATAATAAAAGGGGTAAAAATCTTAACAGTGTGACAAAACTCACCCAAAAGCTTTCCATGTAGTGAGAAAACAGAAGAGCACCCGGAAGAGACATCGTTGCCAGCGTGACTTCACAGTGAGACTGACAGAGGGACTACGGAGCGCTTTTTATTTATACACTTTTTATTTACTAACATCACACAGGAATTCCTTTATCTGAGTCGATAACTACGTGACGCCGCCGCCGCTGAGGTCGCACGCGGGACGCTTCGCGCCTGGGGCCTCAACGCTGCGACTGAGAAATCGCCAACACGTTGCGCCCCTATATACCTATTTAATTCTTGATTTTCTGTACGCTTGATTTCACGCTCTAGATCCACGAATTATAAAACCTGTGGATGTTACACCCGGCTCCCGGTTAAGACGTCTCGTGTTAACATCCTAGCTACCGCACGGTTAAAACTACAAATGCAGTTTTCTTCGGCGGTGTGGCGCGACATCGTCTGATTGACCCAATAAGATCTCAGATAAAAACATTAAAGAAATTAGTTCAAGGCTCCGCGTCCTCACTATTTACATGTGGAAGGTCTTCGGTTGTCCATGCAGCTCGTCACTCGAAGGGTTAATTACGTATCTACCGTTTTCTTGCGTTAGCCGTGCAATCTCGCTCACTGTACATATGATCAAATGAAGGAATTAACGTTAACAATCCATATCGTCCCCACTGCAGGGGCAGGAGTCTCTTACCTCGAGAAGGTTAGGCCATACTCCACACACGGGGGCACGGATTGGTGCAGGTTGTGGGGCTAGTGGTAAACCCCAGTGTTTTATTAAATTACAACCCCAAGGAATTAACAATCGCATTAAATGGGTATGAAGGTTAATTTATGTTTAGTAGATAGACAGAGCGTCATCCATATTATAGTTCGTACCCTAAGTATGCAGTAGGTGTGCAAAAACAAGTTATCTGCAATTTGAAATAAACAGACTTGAAATTATTGGTAAATTTAAATTAATTTAAATAACGAGATATTACAAACCTGACACCTAAATTATTTGTATGTTTTTTTACCTTAAAACCCTACACAACTCCAATTTGCGTCTAGCTTGCTTGCATTTTTCAAAAGCATGACCAATTTCGTTGTCCATACGTTTCTATGTTTGTAACGTATTATAAATAAATATTTAGGCAACCATAAATGATTATAGGTACCTAAGTAAGTTCGTATCCACACTATTAGTGCTGACTTAGCAACACCAGCCAATACGCTGACGCGGCCAAAGTTAAACACATTGAAATTGCATTCATAAATGCGATACGCACTATAATTTTATTCATTCAGATTAATCATAACTGGATGCTCAATTGTATATTCATAATTGTTAATATTACAAAGTTATCACTGTAAAATAAAATTATTATCTACTTACTTTTAATTTGAATAACTCAATTGTTCAGCAGTGGACGTCTTTTGACTGATGATGATGATGATGATGATGAACCGTATTATTTTCTCCAAAACGAATAAATTAATTCAAACGAGGGTGGGAAGCATTTGAATTTCGCGTAATTATTATAATTTTATCTCCTTCTGGTCAGGTGCGCATCCAGGGTTTCGTTAATGGGGCAGGGCAAATTTTCAGTGTACCCTTATTTATGAAGCGGTTGATGGTATTAGACCGTTAATATAAAAAGGCGCGAGCGAAGCGAGCCCGAATTTTTTTGAATAGTCAAGAAAGCACCTATTTATCCCCCTGAATCCGCGCCTGATTCTGGTTAAGAAGAAAAGTTTCCACAATAGAAAAGTTTTAGAAAGAGAAGCTAATAAACTTAATAGACAAAAAGCTTTTAAGTTAAAACTATACAGAATGTTAAAAAGTGCGTTTGAAATTTTAAGGTGTTACTCAGAATCAAAAACAGAACACAGGAAAAATATAGAAAAAATCCGATCTACAACTTTTTTTCTAGTTTCCCATACCTAATCTGAATAATAAATCAATATTTTGTATGGAAAACTGGAAAAAAGTTGTAGAAATTTTCAATATTTTTCCATACAGTTCGATCGTTGGAATGACAATGTTTGTATGACGAGTCCAAATTTTTTAAATCTTTTATTTACAAAGTGGTGGAGCAAAAGTTATGACATTGTACGCGAATAATAGCCTGGATATCACATTCACCTTTTTTGTGCCCGCGACATCGCATCGTCCGCCTAGTCTTCGGATGTAGGATTATAAACAGCCTGTTGTCGAATCCGTTGGAAATTCTGCTTGTCATACATTTTCTGGCCGGCGTTATGGAGAAGGAGGAGCCTCTTCATGATAAACACCTTCTTCCAAAACCAGCGAAATTGTATGTTTCCCAAGCGAATTGTTGTATCCCAATGGCGCAATTAAAAATACGATTAAACTTCATCTTGTCGACAAAAAGGTAAATATTTAATTATGTCTCTGTGATCAACTCAGTGAAAAGTGGAAGTAATCATCGAATAGTAAGACGTACATTCAATCAAAAACCAGGCTAGAAAGATGTCGACTGATAAATTCTACGCTCCGACCAGCGCCTATCAGGATCAGAACCCTAAGAGCATTCAGCTCGAGATGGAAAATCACTTCAGAGGCGTAGGAGGATGAACTGTGAACGATAACGATAGGTTCGTGGAAATTGTCCAAACGGCTGGGAATAACACTTTTAAAACCCACAGTTCAAAAATAACCAAGAGGATCTCGGACCTCACAAACAAGCTTATGAAGGAAATACGTAGCTATGTGCTGCAGTCGTCTGAAGACGCTAGGTACTCAGTATTGGCGACTACATGTCCGATCTCCAAGTCCCTGGCTTGCGACTTACGCCAATTTAAAACGAATCGTAGGTATCAAAGAGACAATTGAGCGTACCAATGCTCTAAAGTATTTGCAAGGGATCTGTCTGTCTATTGGTCAAAACCACCTGACAAAGCTGAAGGCTAAGAAAAAGAGAATCGTATCGTCCAAGCCTGAGCTTTTGGAAGAGGTTGATAAGTTCTACCGACAACACAACCACATGCTTAGCTGTCAGTAATCTTGCTAAAGAACCATGAGTCAGAATTATTTCGAGCTCTTTAGAAGTTGTTTAATTCCGTTATGCTCGAAGGACAGTCACCTACAGCATAGCACTGGAGTGTGGTGGTCTCTTCTTCAAAAAAGGTGATAAGATCCTGCTGCACAGTGCACAATAATTAAATAACCGTCCTTTGTGCCAACCCATGCTACGCCGCTACTGAGATACCGGGGAGCCGCTGGATGCGATGCGGGTAGCGCAAGAGTGGTAATTGTAGAAAACCTTGGGGAGGCCTTTGAGGCTGTGGGTGCCTTTTGGCGATGATGTTTGATTGAGTTTGATGACGAGAAGTACTTACTCAACGCACCTTTTTTAACACCCTGTATATAGTCAGGATCTCAAGTTTAAAATCTACATACATTTGCGTTTTGTTATTGCATCAGCAACATCATTTTAAGCTTCTCTACAAGAACAATATTAGAAACTGTGGTAAGTAGAATGAATATGTTTTAATCTAGTGAAAACATAATTTTATACTCTTGTCCTACAAAAATATAAATGAAATACACCCTACTTTTAATATAATCATACAAATTTAGGTATTGATATCTCTTTATCTAATGCATAGAATGCTTTGATTGTTTACGATAATTTAGTGACAGAGAAAACATTCATCTGGAGCTACTTCACTACGTTTGTGACGCCAAACTTGCGGAGATATTGAGATGTATTGGTGGGCCAGACGGGGAAATGCCTCGAAAGATTCGATCGCTTATATCTTTTTTTCAGTTGCGTCACAAATGTTGCGAATGCGTTACAAATAATCGTTTGCGGCTTGTGACAGTGTTCCACTAATCAGTTTGTGTCTGCACAGGCGCATTGTCCTGATCTCGGGTGGGCCCGACGAAATCGTCGGTACCACCATCTGAGTCGAATTTTATCAAAAGTACTGCAAATTTCACGTCGGACGTTTGTTGGATCTTATTTTTTTCTCCGTCAAAAAAGTTTTTTCAAGGAAAACGAGGTCTTCGCTGCCTGGTTACGAAAATTTTTAGGTTAAGATGTCAAAAGCATTTCCTTGTCTTGCCCACCAATACACTTGAATATTTCTTCAGCCGTAGCGGCACAAATGAGCAGAATTTGATCATAGGACTTCTTTTAAAAGGCACTAAAGCCTCAAATAATCAAAAAGTCTCTAGGCGTTTGTACAATACGGGGAAATGTACATCTCAGAACCTGCACTCTGACTGACAGCAACCGTTTTGTACCCTCTCTTTCACACTTACGCGATTTATATTATGCTATCCTGTTGTCAGAGTTAACGGTTGCTGTCAATTTTGGTCTGAGCTGTCAATGCAGGTTCTGTCTGTACGCGGCCCAGCAGTCGCTCAGTCGCATCATTCGCATCATGGTCGCATCGATATAAATAAAAAAATCGGTCGAATGGTATTTTACAGTGGCATCCATCAATCGGCAAACAGTTTTTTGAAAAGTAGAACGTTTTCTAAGGCTGTAATTTGTTGTTCCAAAATGCAATACAAGAAAGTTACGCACGTTTTATTCGACTTAGATGGACTACTTTTAGGTGAGTACTCGTGTTTTTCCTGTGCATGTGCAGGGTAAATCTTTAAAGTAGGTATTTTAAAATACAGTAGTAAAGTAACCCATTAGCGACCCTCTTAAATGCAACCTAATCAAATAATTCTTTTGAGATTCTAGATTCCGAAGTGCTCTACACGGAGGTTTTCTCCAAAGTGTGCGCTCGTTACGGGAAAAATTTCACATGGGAACTCAAGGCCACTCTGCTCGGCTTCCAAGGGCAGGAATGCGCAGACAAGATCATCAAAGCTCTGGACATCCCCCTGACAAGGGAGGAGTTCATGGCCGAGTGCAACAAGGAAGGACAATTAATTTTCCCAAGTGTGCAGCTCATGCCAGGTGATACTACAAATTATGAATTAATTTCAACTGTACTGGTGAGATATGTAGGTACATATAAATTAGTATAATCTTGTTTATTAGTGAATTTCAGTGTTTTCTAAGAGGGCATCTGTTCAATCGCTCATTTTATTTATAATGTCTATATGTATATTTTTCAGCAAAGGTGATGATGTGATTTCAACAGTCAAAAACAAAACGTTTTTTCCTTTTCACCAGGAGCAAAGAAACTGGTTGAGCATTTGAGTAAGAAGGATGTCCCTATAGCCCTAGCAACTAGTTCTAGCCAAGAGAGTGTTAATATGAAGATGCAGAACCACCAAGAGCTCCGTAAACTCTTTCACCACCTCACTATGGGTACCTCAGACCCAGAAGTGACAAAAGGGAAGCCCGATCCAGCCATATTTCTAGTTTGCGCTTCAAGGTTTCCTGACAAACCAAAACCTGAGGATGTAAGTACTTTATTTTTAAAATAAACACTATTAAGTGCTAAAAACTATTATTATGTGATTTAAAACAACACTAAACAGTAATAAACTATATAAAATGAAATATAGACTTCTTTATCTTATAAGCTACAAACTGTGAAATTACATGAAATTAAACTACACTCGGCTTCAAAAAAATCGCATGTCCGTAAAAATAGGCTTCAAGCACTGTTAATCCTTAAGACAAGCAGTTATTCGTAGCAATATTGGTATCATTTGAGAGCCCTATAAAAACTCTTTAAAAAAATATCTATTTCATTTGATTAAAGAAAAAGCTTGACACTTTAAGTCACTGTGAATGACAATGGAACTGATTCTCCTCTTCAAATTTTGTTTGTATTGTTTTGTTTTTTGGGTATAAAAGGGTCGATACAGCTTATCGGGGGATAAATTTGCTACCAACAGTCGAAGAAGACACAGAAGAATATCTTTCATCAGAAAAACGTCCTTGAAGATGGACACTACTGCTGCTGAAGCCGCCCAAGTTATCGCACTACTGCAATCAGGACTACGTCAGTGTGATGTTGCTCGGCAATTGCACTTGAGTCGCTTTTCTGTTCGAAGAGTGTACCAGCGGTTCCTGCAGACCGGTGGCTTTGTCCGAAGGCGTGGGTCTGGTAGAAATCGCTGCACTTCTGCGAGAGATGACCGATTCGTCGTATCGAAGTCTTTGAGAAATCGGTTCTCTAATGCTGTTGAGTCGCAACAGCAGCTTCAAGCAGTTCGTAGAAGGGCCGTGAGTGTCTCTACAGTTAGAAGAAGACTAAAGGAGAGAAATATTGTGGCTAGAAGACCTGCCAGGGGTCCAAAATTAACCGCAGCGCATCGGCGAGCACGCCTGCAATTTGCTCGCGCCCACGTCAATTGGACCCTGGACCAATGGAGAGCTGTTCTCTTCTCAGATGAAACGAGAGTGTGCCTTTTCTGCAACGATAGACGCAAAAGAGTATACAGAAGACAATGGGAACGTTTTGCCCAAGCCTGCATCCAAGAGACGGTAGAATACGGGGGCGGTTCCTGCATGTTCTGGGGCGGCATATCTGCCGACGGCAAAACTGAACTTTCTTGCGTCTCTCGGACCGGCGGTGCTCGCGGGCAAGGGTCGATGACTGCTCACCGGTACATCACAGAGATCCTGGAAGAACATGTGGTCCCCTATGCTGGATTTATTGGCGACGGGTTCACATTAATGCACGATAACGCTCGCGCGCACACTGCTGGAATTGTGCAGGGCTACCTTCAAGAGGTTGGGATCCCTGTCATGCAGTGGCCAGCGAGAAGTCCAGATCTGAACCCGATAGAGCACCTCTGGGACCAGCTGAAACGCAAGGTTAGATCCCGTGATCCCGCTCCCGCGACTCTTCAGGAGCTCCAAGACGCCGTTATTGAGGAATGGGACAGAATCCCTCAAGAAGAGGTCCTAAAGTTGGTGCGATCCATGAGGGAGCGCATGGAAGACGTCATTAGGGCTAGGGGGGGTAACACTAGGTTTTAGGTTAGTTTTAAGCAACTTTGTTTTGAAAAATTAATCAGATTTCATTTGGGTTTTTTAAGGATTTTTATTGTTTTGTAAATTTTTATTTATAATAAAATTATTATAATAAAATTTCATGAAATTAAACTACACTCGGCTTCAAAAAAATCGCATGTCCGTAAAAATAGGCTTCAAGCACTGTTAATCCTTAAGACAAGCAGTTATTCGTAGCAATATTGGTATCATTTGAGAGCCCTATAAAAACTCTTTAAAAAAATATCCATTTCATTTGATTAAAGAAAAAGCTTGACACTTTAAGTCACTGTGAATGACAATGGAACTGATTCTCCTCTTCAAATTTTGTTTGTATTGTTTTGTTTTTTGGGTATAAAAGGGTCGATACAGCTTATCGGGGGATAAATTTGCTACCAACAGTCGAAGAAGACACAGAAGAATATCTTTCATCAGAAAAACGTCCTTGAAGATGGACACTACTGCTGCTGAAGCCGCCCAAGTTATCGCACTACTGCAATCAGGACTACGTCAGTGTGATGTTGCTCGGCAATTGCACTTGAGTCGCTTTTCTGTTCGAAGAGTGTACCAGCGGTTCCTGCAGACCGGTGGCTTTGTCCGAAGGCGTGGGTCTGGTAGAAATCGCTGCACTTCTGCGAGAGATGACCGATTCGTCGTATCGAAGTCTTTGAGAAATCGGTTCTCTAATGCTGTTGAGTTGCAACAGCAGCTTCAAGCAGTTCGTAGAAGGGCCGTGAGTGTCTCTACAGTTAGAAGAAGACTAAAGGAGAGAAATATTGTGGCTAGAAGACCTGCCAGGGGTCCAAAATTAACCGCAGCGCATCGGCGAGCACGCCTGCAATTTGCTCGCGCCCACGTCAATTGGACCCTGGACCAATGGAGAGCTGTTCTCTTCTCAGATGAAACGAGAGTGTGCCTTTTCTGCAACGATAGACGCAAAAGAGTATACAGAAGACAATGGGAACGTTTTGCCCAAGCCTGCATCCAAGAGACGGTAGAATACGGGGGCGGTTCCTGCATGTTCTGGGGCGGCATATCTGCCGACGGCAAAACTGAACTTTCTTGCGTCTCTCGGACCGGCGGTGCTCGCGGGCAAGGGTCGATGACTGCTCACCGGTACATCACAGAGATCCTGGAAGAACATGTGGTCCCCTATGCTGGATTTATTGGCGACGGGTTCACATTAATGCACGATAACGCTCGCGCGCACACTGCTGGAATTGTGCAGGGCTACCTTCAAGAGGTTGGGATCCCTGTCATGCAGTGGCCAGCGAGAAGTCCAGATCTGAACCCGATAGAGCACCTCTGGGACCAGCTGAAACGCAAGGTTAGATCCCGTGATCCCGCTCCCGCGACTCTTCAGGAGCTCCAAGACGCCGTTATTGAGGAATGGGACAGAATCCCTCAAGAAGAGGTCCTAAAGTTGGTGCGATCCATGAGGGAGCGTATGGAAGACGTCATTAGGGCTAGGGGGGGTAACACTAGGTTTTAGGTTAGTTTTAAGCAACTTTGTTTTGAAAAATTAATCAGATTTCATTTGGGTTTTTTAAGGATTTTTATTGTTTTGTAAATTTTTCTCAGTTCCAATAAAAAACATTGAATGAATTATTGTTTTTGCATTCTCTGTTTCCTTACCTTTCAAATGATACCGAACATTACCAATATTTCATAATACAAATACGATTGAAAGATGTTTAAAATAGATTTCTTAAAAGGTGCGATTTTTTTGAAGCCGAGTGTATTTGAAGGAAACTCTGATCAGTTTACATAAATTTTCCAACATATAATTACCAAATTTTGTAAGGAACCGTTAAACATACTATCAAACCATGTAATTATTCCAGTGTCTAGTATTTGAAGATGCAGTGAATGGCCTGAAGGCAGCCATTGCAGCCAACATGCAGTGTGTGGTCGTGCCGGACCCTCGCATCGACCTGGGGCAGCTGTCTGGCGCCACACTCGTGCTTAAGAGTTTGGAAGACTTCAAGCCCGAACTCTTTGGTCTACCACCATATGATTCATAGGCAGGTAATAGAAAATTTATTATTATTATTTATTTTAGACAATTTTTATGTGACATATACGAACCTGTGTTCAATACAGCGTTTGAAATTATCAAGATAATTATTACTTTGATAATTTTCAGCATAATTATTATATCAGATAATTGTCAGTGCTAATTCATGAGTTGATCTCTTTAATTTTTTACTATGAATGATAATTTCAAACTGAACACAAATACAAATTCTGTTTGTTTACCAAATATTTGTGATGGTTTAGTTTTTTTTTAGTTGCTATTTAACACATTGTATGTATTGAAGCTGCAAATCGCTACATGTAAAGTGACATGATAATGTTAGAATTGAGTTAATTGTATTGGTTTATGATTTTTATAATAATCAAGATAATTATCAAGGTATAACTATCAAGATAATTATCACTTTAAACCTGGTTCAAAATGTTTTTCTCTGTGGTCTGCATAAAGTCTTACATTATCCTTGGTGTTAATGTAATATCTTTATATTAGTGTGATAAACAAATTGATTATTGAATTATTTAGTGTAAGTATAAATGTTTAAAAAGCAACTAACAAAAATAATAACGAGTACCAATATAAAATAATAATAATAAATTATTATGAATCAGTGTAGATCAAGATATTGTTACATACAAAATTTCGAGTTCTATTTTTTTATATTATATAATATGTATTTTAACGAAACCAAGGTTGTAATTGTATGCTATTGAATAATATCATCTTTGCGTTTGATAAAGCTGTTCAGGTGCTATGCAAAATTTAAAAATCAACTAAGTATTTATGTAAATATTTAAAAAAATATATCATCATACTAAGTTATATTAGACATAGCAGTGTTTAATTTAAGTTTAATGACAATGTTCACTTGAAAATTAATTTGGCCATTTCTTGTACGATAATACAAGTTTTGTTTTCTAATAGTTACAAAAATTCTACAACTAAAAAAAAACTCGTAAAGCTTTAAAGATACAGTTGTGTATGATAGATAACACTGCTAAAAGTCATTGTTTTCAGAACTGTACTAAACTCTACTGTATATTTTTTATGTTGATCTGAGAGTATTATCTATCTGCTGAAGTAGCAATGCTATCTATAATATTATGTATTTATTTATACTCCATCTAGTCAAACAATGTGAACTATAAAATAAACACGCCATGCGCATATTAATTTCTATTAATTACTTCTGTACAATACAAAAATAAAAGTTTTGTTGATGCAAGCGAGACTGAGTATGTAATATATCCTACTTGACTGTATTTATATATTATTTATACATAATTTTCTGGTGCAAAGTGGACTTAAAACTGCCATGTACATATTAATAGACATGGTAAAAAATTAGGCTCCACTTATACGCATTCACATGATGTTGCAACAAATATACCATGCAGTGGCGTAGCGTGGGTTTTCGCCGCCCGGGGCCGATCGGAAATTTGCCGCCCCTTTCTATTTTGATCATTAGTAAAAAAAAGTCAACATACTATAATGCATGCTACAATTACTGGCCAAGAGTGAATCAGTGGGACTACGAGTAAACAGTCAATTACTCGTTGACCCACCAGTGGGACAATGCGGTGGGACCACGTGTCGAGAGCGAAATAAAACAGCCAAATTCTGTAATCAATTAAAAATTATGTACTTTTCGTGTTTTTTTTAAAGAAAAATCTTTTATACAATCGATGTTATATCACGTTCGATTGCTAATTGCTAATATATAGCTAAATTCGAAATCCTTAATACTAATTGAACCCCGCTGGACATCGAACTTGGAACCTCCTGATGTGAAGCGAGTGCATTATATTCTTCCGTGGGCGAGCGCTCACGAACATAAATAATATTTATAGAAAGCGCGAGCGAAGCGAGCGCGAAATTTTTTAAGATATCTAAGAATGTTTATGTTAAACCAACAAAAACCCTTTTACTTGGAGCGCTCAGCGCCGTTTCAGTTAGGGTAGGTACCCCAACTACCAGGGTGCTTGGCGCCCCCATGAGCTCGACGCACGGGTGACACGACCCAAAGGCCGGTGCTATTTAAAATGTAACTGTGCGCCGTTGCTGTACGGGTTTCATTCTTCATACGATAACATTTGTTTTCATGACGTTTTATCTGGGTCATGTAACTTTGAATATTTTTTATTATATATTTTGATCGCTCAATTTGCCACCTCCCTGGACGTGCCTCGACCTTAGGTAATTTTTCATAACCTTCAGTTTAGAGATGCTTCTCTCACAACTGGCATTGCTAATGGCAGCTGTTAAAAATATTCTTAACATTATGATAATATTTGGTAAACACTCTTCAAGTTTATAATATATTTTAGTAAGCCCAGTGAGCCAGACATAATTATATATGTCTTTTTTAAATTCTGGGTCTGTTGCAGCTACAAAAGTACGAAGAAGTACACGCTCAAGTTTGAACTCTTCACTATAAGTAATATCTTGAGGAGCGTGATTTACGTCCAGTTCATCGACGCCTAAATAACACCTAATAACACTAGGTAAAAAAAATGTGCCGCTCGCCGCCCCTATCCATGTGCCGCCCGGGGCCATGGCCCCCCCGCCCCCCCCCCCACGCTACGCCACTGATACTATGACTGCGCTTCTCTTGCGAAGTTCCGTGTTAAATCTAATTTTATTAAGAAAATTTAATTATGTTCAACATTTCATACTCTGGTTCCAATAAAACAGGTTGTTCAAGATGGAACAATAGAAAAATAAAAATGCACAAAGGCCCAAGCAAAAAATGTATGAAGCCCTATGAATGTAAAGAAATCATAATGATGGCCACATAATTGAAATCAAACTATTTTACTGTAGATACAGTCTTTTTGGTGAACATAACATACCTTGGATTTAAAAATAAATATGGAAAATATCTCTGGTGAAAATAAATAATTAGAACAATCAAAGTTAAAAACATGACTTTGGCGGAATACATAAAGTGCGAAATCACCACACTGTAGAAGAAAAAAAGTGAAGTGTTCAACAGCTGTCACTCACTCTAAAGGAATATTTGCAAATAACAAAAAATATCTAAAATGTATGTGCTATCAGGGCAGAGTAGAGGTGAGCTTTAGCTTTAAATACATACATGTGTTTCGTAATTTAATCTCAGTCAAACAAACAGGGAGCCATCTGTTTAATAGGAAACCCTAATTTTAAAGCAGATTGCCCTAGATATTTTGTTTCAGACCACTAGCATTGTTTTCATATGAAATTGAATTTTTAAAACCTACTAGACTCTAGTAGGTATGCAACTAGAGCACTACAGGGCGCGTCCGACTTACCGTCACACTGCTCTGTCACACTGGTGTGATGGTAGGATCTTATATTAGACACTTATAATCTCGAGTCAACAATCCACAAACAAGCACAAATTAGTGTATATATGTAGATATATTTTATTATTATTTACTATTTATCTCTGAGTACCTGAATATGTACTTAAAACTCTCAAAACTGTTATTATAAATAAAGCATTGTTTTCTTTACCCCAACACCTCATGGTCTGGTTTTCATTGGTCACAATGCATCACAAAAAGATTTGTCGCAGATATACTAGTAGTGTCCAAAAATTGGTAAAATTTGTACTGAAGCTTCACTGCTTTTGAGATTGTCTTTGATAAATTATATTACATTTTTCCTTGGCATCTTCGCTTGATCTGAGAGTTATTCTTTTAACTGTCATAAGACGGCAATCCAAAAACCTCTGGCTGGAACTGCTCCAAGGAGTTGAGTATCAATGTGGCATCCGCCGCTTGCGTCCTGTCAAATCTTGGATCTGGTACCATCACCACCTGCATGCCCGCAGCGCACGCAGCTTTGACGCCGTTGATGGAATCTTCGAAGACCAGGCACTGTAATACGCCAGCTCAGTTTAGATTTTGCGTCCTTTCATTTCATATTTTTTCGAGGCAAACATTAGTTTCCTTAGCTACGTATGCTACGTAAGTTTATACAGCAAGGACTGTAGGCAAAAATACAGGTTGATGATGTCGAGGATGGTGTTTGAACCACTGTACTTTCGCAGACACGTAAATATCAAAATCAAATTATTCGAAGCAGGTATCACTGTACACTTTTCGAAGATCATATTTTTTTGCTACCTAATACGAAGCTCCTACCACTTGGAACTGGTATACCCAACATTTCGGGAAGTGTATCAGTCTCTGTTTCCTTTGTTTATTTATTTTATTACAATCACACAAAAGGTTTAAAAGGCCAGATGACCGTTTCAAGTGTGACAACATACGGTAATTTGGCTGGTCCTAACTAAATGGGGCACACCCCAGATTTAAATTTTATTTATTAAAATTACTTATTTAAATTGAGTATAGTTTTCAGTTTATAGTAAACAATAGATTGGCATTTCTATTGTTTACTATAAATTGAAAACTATACTCAATTTAAATAAGTAAGTACTTCACCTTTTCTGGTGAAGGGTTCTCCGGAAACTTGGCAGCAGCCACTATAAAGATGTCGGGACTCGGTTTGCCCCTTTTCACTAGCGGGTCAGAGGAGCCAAAAGTCTTGTATGGAATCAAGTCGAAGAACTCTAAGTGGTTCTGTACTTTAAGGTCGTATGTCCCCTTACTGCTGCTCGTTGCCAAGCCTAGTGGAATGTTGTACTTGTTCAAGTGTTTGATCAGCTTCTCCACTCCTGAAATTGTACTAACATGAAAACTATTGACGTTTTTTCGTATTCAAGTAACAGGTACAATTGTCTTTTCCCAAATACTTTTTTAACCACCTCTCCGCGGCGTTGATTAGTAAATCTGATGAATAGAGAATCTGGTGAACTGTTCATATGGGGAATAATCTACTAGCTTCGGCAGGTGCAGGTCGCCTGTTCTATTCACTTGCTTTGATAACCTTCATTACCCCGTTTCCACTTCGGCGTGCCACCAGATCTTTATTCCAACCATAAATAGCCCACACAGAAGAGATAAGATAACCGAGAATCGTCAATATCTAAGATGAACTGAGCTCGTTGCAATTTTATAGCATATACTTAAACAATGCAAGTCTTCACGCCATTTTACAGGCAATGTGAATACGATTGATACACTTTGCCTGCAGGAGATAGGGTTATTCGTACATATTGGCACGTGTAGGTAAAGCCATATGAATTTCGGGTTTTTCCCAGTGGTCAGATTGATGGTCAGACTACCTAGTCTGACCAACGGGTTTTTTTCCAGTTGGTCAGATTTATTTGACAGCTGAAAATAACATAAAAAAGTACAATCAAAGTAAAAACAGTTTTGCATATTTTTTTTTTAATTTTGTCTTAGGCGTTCTATAAAATGACCAACATTCAGTTCTCCATTCGTTAATATTATTTGTGAATCCATTATGAATTCTTCTCTCATAACATTTTCCTTTGTCCGTTTATTTGTTATTTTAGTAAAATCATTCTTAAGTATAATTCTTAGTAAGTTGATTAGCCCACCCTTTTTTGTTATTTTTTTATTTAATCCTTTATGCACCACAGATGGAAGATTTTGCGTTGTCGTAGAAAGTTTAATGAACCTCGGCTAACTATTTTAAGAACTTTTATTCAAACTATAATAGGTATTTCGTTTTTACGCAGATTTTTGTTCGTATTCAATATGTTTTGCGTCTCTTCCGATCGTCCAAATTGCATAATTAGTATACTTAATAACTATAGTTATAGACATTGTAAATGTAATATCAAATCTAGCGCCCTTCTCAGCAAAATTTAATGTGTCGAAGCATTAGTATCTGTCCCGAGACTAGGAAAATCTGTCTTTAATCTTTTTTTTTATATTATTTATTCAGTTATTACAAAATAATGCTAATACAATATAAGGGTATTGTTAAACCTTCATAGGTTTATATCAATACCGATTTCCAGCCTCATTCATTCATAAACAATATAATTTAAAATGAAAGTTGCTAACGATAACAAACATAATAAAAAGATATTAAAACATAAACAGTTATAGTGGTGGGTATGCAGAAAAAAGTTATTACAGAATATAGTGCGAAGTTTGTATATAACGGCGTTCGCAAGTTCGCAAGTCCGAGTCCACCTTATACATGCTTTTACAGAAAATTAAAAGTAGTTTTGAATCAGAATATTCATACATAACTAAAAATTAGTAATTATAATTGATAAGTTTAGGTATGATATACGCGGATACTCTTTGGTCCATTACAAGGATTAAACCTTCATCATGTTAAGATACTAATAAATGAATTAGGTCTATCAGTTCCGCTGGACAAAAATAATATATTAGTTTGTTAAAATACTTAACTCGGTAAAGGAGGTACTTAATTTTCACTTAGTTTTTTTTTTATTACCTGGTAATAATTTGCACTGTGGAAATAGTTCTTCGAATATAACGTTGCTCTCTTCAAGGAATTCGTTTATAGTCATGGGTAGTTCCAATCCGTCTATAATAGAGGAGGCAAACTCACGCCTCTGTTGTCCCATTATTTTGCTTTTCAGCGCAAAATTAAATTCTTTGCCATATCGAGACGCTATGTTCTGAAAACCTATTGTGTACAAATCTTCTGTATCTGAAAATTAATTACAGGTGATAAGAACGTTTGTTAGGATAATAAATGAGATTGACTTTTTGGTGTTGTTGCAACTGTTTGTATAAATATGTTCTTCTGAAATACCCGAAAAAAATATCTGTGGTTTCTGTTATTCTTCGTGTATGTATCTGAACAACATTCCCCAAAGAAAGTTATACTCAATCATACGTATTTTTTTAAATTTCCCATACTAAGTTCAAGCTCAATTTTTTTGCAACTACTTTAGAATGTATTTATAATTTTATATAAATACAATCTATAGAGACATAATTAAACTTTTATGGTAGGTTTTGTGTTATTAATTGTTATATATATTTGTTTTCTAACAGTATTTAACACAACACCTACCAAAAAAAGTATCTAATGAATGAAACAATGTAATAAGTTAAATATTTCGAACCAATTAAGAGTCGGAAATGACGAACTAATAGAATTGAAAGAAAGTCTCCCATACAAGCGTATGATTCAATATTCTTGTAAAAGGCCGATTTTAATAAAAACTACATATTATACAAGTACCCACATAAGCAAATCTCTACTGTTGTAAGAGTACAGTTCACCATTTTGAAATTAAATAAAGAAACTTATAATATACATAAAATTACATAATTACGTAAGTGACAACACAGTTTTCTTAAAAAAAATTTTTTTGATGACATATTTTTGTCTCACTATTTTAAGTTTTTTTTTAGAAATATAAAACGGAGAAAAATCTTTTAATTTTACTATTGCTGATTTAATAACCTGTATGTGGTACAGGGTTCGTAAATATCAGATATTTTTGATATTTATCAAAATTACATAGTAATTTTAATTTCTTACTCTAATACGTTTTTTTTGAAATAGCTGAATTTAAAATGTAGGTATATGTTTGATAATTTGAGGATGTTTATCAAAGTAACATTCAAACTGAATCTAAAATGTATATTTTATTTTTGCTTATTTGAAGATAGATAAGGGTGATTCTCTGATTTGGTGCAAATCGGTCGAAAGTAAGAGAAATTTTTAAATGTTCATTTTTATAAGCTCTGATGAAACTAGGTCACAAATCTTAGCTATGTGTATATTTTTTACGAAATTATACGCAGAAAATCAAAAGATATTAAATTATTATTTTCCACTTTGATGACGGTAATGATAAAGTAAAGATGGTAATTGAGTTTTAGGCGGAAAACACACACGGATTTGCGGGAAAAGGGGGGTTACGGGGCACGGGGTGGAAAGGGGTGCGGCGGGAGGGATTTCGGGGCACGGGGGAGGGGGTATCGGACGCGGGGGAAAGGGAGTGCGGTGCGGGGGGTTGCGGGGCACGGGAGAAGAAGGGGGTTTGGCGCGGGGATTACGGGGCATGGGAAGGGGATGTGGCGCGGGGAAAGGGGGTGCGGTGCGGGAATTGCAGGGTTCGGGGGGAGGGCGTGCGCCGCGGGGGGGTTGCGGATACACATATACATTTAAATATATACATATATAGTTATAATACACCCAGACGCAGAGCAAACAAAGTGAAACAAATCTGCTCATTACAGAAATGTTTGACCTTGGTGGGGATCAAACCCACGACTCTCGGATCAGTAGTCAGAATTGCTAACCACTGAGACACCGGGTCAGTCGGGCCAATACATTCAATACATGATTTCAGATCATTACCATTTAATCAACATCATTACCCTCACTTTAATTGCTGAAGGTAAAGAGTCTGAGGGTAATGATTTTTCGAAAGATTAGAGTTTACTCTGATACTTTAACATATACCAAAATTTTACTGATCAACCGTGTAAACACTCACCTAAAGCAAATATGTCAAGGCCAAAGTTTTATCAAAACAATAGAAACTTACCATATAAACCTGCTGAGGGGAAAGTAAAAAAAATGTCACAATCTCCTAAACTGCGAGAACTTTCTAAGCTAATTACGTAACTGCGTCACACATCCGTGCTTTCTCATGTTCATCGGACGACTGACAGATGACACATTGCGAGGACGGGGAGCGTTCAGAAACAGATTAAAAATTAACGCTGACGGTAAGGAGTTATTTTTCGTGACAAATTTTCTATCAGTTATATAATCAAGATAAACCTATACTGATAACGTTTGAATACATAATCGTATTCCTGAATATGTTCTCAGTCGTTGCTTATACAAAATTAAGCTACTAAAACTACATGTTTTGCACTATCCAGCCATATTCACCGTGACGTGAAAAAATACCGCTGAAGGTACGGAGTTTTTGAGCACTAAAATTAAAATTCACCTGTTCTTTTACAATTTTAATAACTTATTTTATATGCCGGATGTGTAGAAGTATTCTAAGAATAATTCAAAAAATATTTGAAGTTCATAGGTCTTAAAGCTTTCTTAAAAATTTGGGGGACATGGGATTTGCACGAAATGAGAGAACGACCCATAATTAAATTAAACTCATTTATTTATTATTGTTATAATCATATCTTTATTTTTTGGATTTAGCAAATTCATTCTTAAGAATCAGCTCTTAGAAGCTAGGAAAATATAAATATTGATATACATATATCAAGTATCAAGCATAAATATCAATTGATATATATCATGATATGTATCAATTGATATATATCATGATATGTATCAATTGATATAGGTATATCATGCGAACCCTGATGTGGTATAATGAAAACACACAATTGTATTAATATTACATTAACATAGCAAACGCTAACTGTATTCCTAGGTTCCGTAAAACACTATGTGCAAAAACGATTAAGGCCAATCAGAAATAAGCGGACCTGGTTATCCTAAATTATAATAGTTACACCACGTGTAAGGCCGACTATAAATAAACTAACGTCAGTTCATTGCAGTAAAAAAAACTCACTCAATATCAGCCCATCCATATCGAAGAGCACATGTGTCACGGGTTTAAACGTCATTTTTTTATTTTATTATCTATCATAGAAGTCGAGATACAATGGTTAGACAACTAATGCTGTTCTGTTATTAACGTTTCACTTAGGCAACGTGCTCGAAGGTGAATCGTTCGAGAATGATGTAACGCTTAGGACCGGAGAGTCGCTTCATCTCATTATCTTATCACTTGCCTTATATAATGGACTTAGCTATGCGTTAGTCAGCCTATTCATCAATATCATTTTCATACGATACAAAATATTTGACAAGTATAAACATCGCAATTGTAAACACGTAGAAACGAACGCCTTCTACATGCATCTTGTCGGGCGTCGGATATTTTAGGGAGGACTAGTACAATTCATTTTATTAGAAAATTTATGGAAATATGTAACAACAAATATGCGTAAGGCACAAAAAAAATTACTATTCGCGACAAAATCCCTTTCGGACTGTTGGTTCCACTGCTTGGTTTCACTGGTGGGTCCATTAGGATTTCAAAATACTCATGGTGCCATTTTGATAGTGGGGCCCACGCTCCTAGTTTTAATTAGCACATTTTTGGCCTACTGGTCCCATTTACATGTTTTAATGCAAACTTTTTAACTTACCTAACCTTTTTTATAACGTTAGAAAATAAATATATAAACATACAGATCAAACAATTTTGATAAATTTTAACTATTATTTGCATAAATTATTGTTAAAATTGATAGAAATTTATTTTTTTAACCAATTCTGAATTAAAATATAGGTACATAAATGAAATCGTGAACATTTTCATCGAAGTTGTTCTAAACAATGACCAACTGTTATTTCCTTATGGATTAATTTCATTTGAGCGTTTAATATAAATGTATCTTTTTCTTTTTGTAATTTACGCCGCCTATTTTGTGAATGTCCGTTGTTTGCATTAGCTATTGTCATTTTGTTAACAGCTACGTCTTTCTCCAATTCGGAAACCAATTTGGCGACTGTTACATAGTTTTTATTTACAGCACGATTTAAACGGGCGTGCCATCCCTCTGCAAAATTATTTGTTCTAGAAAGTTGATTGTATATGCACCATTCATTAATAAATTCGTCCGATTTAAGCCAATATCTACTCATGTAATTCATAAATGATCTCATATTTTGGAACTCGTGACATTCGGATTGAATGTAGTTCCATCCGTCACGTATGTACCTACTCTTCTGGCAGTAAAACGGAAGCGCCGAACACAATCCTACGAGTACTATGCGACGATACAGTTTTGATTTCAAGCCCAGAGACTTTGCCTTTCTCCATAAAGCATTAACGAAATGATAATAGCACCGTTTGATTACGATTGCAGGGAACACTTTTTTTAGAGCGTTCGACATCGCCGTTTCAAAGTCACAATGGTAAATTTTGGGTTCACTATTCGGGCATTGTGCTTTTATCATTTCAAATAAAATGACATAACTACTTTGAGTTCTGTCACTCATAAGGCAGTACATTAGCGGCACTATATTCGTCGTATCCGAAGAACTTCCAAAGTTGCCATGTATAGTGAATAATTGCGAGAATGGAATAGGCGTACTCTGAAAAGTGCCGTCCCCATAATATTCAACAAGATCATTCAACAAATGCTTTAAATCATTGGAGCAAAAAACAATGATTCTGACCCCGTCATCTTTATAATCCGCCATTAGAAATGATTTAAATTTACTGGGTATTTCCACTTCATCAGCGTTGTTGTAAGTTAATTTTTTTACTTCAAATGCTCGTTTCCTTATGGCATAATTATATTGATGTCTTAGTACTCTCATATGATATTTTTGAGACTGTATCCAGTCCCAAATCGTACAATGGCGCCGTAACTTCGAGAAAAATTTTAGAGATTGGAGCAGTGGAAATTGCGGCTTTAGCTTTTACATCATCAATTGCAAAATCAATAATGTTTTTAGCTAGATCAGGCAAACAGCCAACCGCATACTTACTGACCTTTTCTATTTTACCATACTGAAACAAATGAATAAGAGGAAGTCAGAATCAGAATTTATAGGAAAAAGTAAAGATTTTTGAGATAATTTGGCTAAATAAAGTGAAAATTACAATCAATGCTGTGTCTTTTCCACTTAAATGTAGTTATGCAATACAGTCTTAATGTCCTATCCGAAGTAAAAATGCCGTCTTAATGTATACACGTCGCGCGAGCGCGGGACTCAAGGGTTTGAAATAGGGGATGAAAGTTAGTATGGAGTAGCCTTTTAATTCAGTATGTTGCTGAGGGATCGATAAAACATTTTTACAAAATATTATAAGAAACACATATTTCCTTGCTCAAAGGGATGTCATTATAATTGACCACGCTGAATACGTTAAAAACAACCGACTTCAATCGCAACAACTCCAATTTTGCTATGTTTTGTTGATTTTCTCAAAAACCGCTGAATCAGTTTCGATAAAATTTATATGGGACCACCTGTGAAGTATACCCTTTAAAAAAAAAGAATTTTCCAAATCGTTTCAGGCGTCTTCGAGTAATCGGTGAACATACATAAAAAAAAAGATTCCGACGAATTGAGAACCTCCTCCTTTTTTTGAAGTCGGTTAAAAACGATGTCCACGTGGGCGGAGCCGCGAGCAAAAAGCTAGTAAATAATAAATAATAAATATAGCTGGACAATTCACACAGCGCCATCTAGTCAAGTCACATATACTAAGCAAAGCTTGTGTTGTGAGGACTAGATAACTGATAAATAATTAAATATTTTTTGTAACTAAAAATTCACCAAACAAAGCACTAAAGCTTGTATTATGAAGTACTAGACAACAATCGATATAAATACTTTTATACTTTTTTGTAAATAAATAGATACAGAAATATCTAGACTCAGAACAAACACAAATATCATGTAGATGTTTTTCCTATGTGGGAATCGAACCCACCACCTCCGCTCAGGCTGGAAGGTATGCTCACTATCAACTGCGCTATTCAGTTAGCAAAAAAACACCGACACAACGTCCTTGTACTTACATGTACTGTTATTGCTCCACTACATTTATCTTTCTTTTTTCGGCTACAAATCCATCTTGTACTGGTGTTTTTGTAAACTCTTATGTTTATACTAATAAAATAATGCTCTCCACAAGAAACGATATTATTCGCACTATAATTAATCCTATACAGGGTGTTAAATTTGAATAGTTAATAAATAGTTTGTATTGAAAACTAAAAAAAATAATTAACCTGTATAAATGAATAAGCAGCCTATGGAACCGCTTGCGGTTCTTCTCTGTGTTTCTCATATCAAGCCAATATGGTGCAGGTTGTGGCGGACCATGTGGTCATAAAACTCGTCTCTTTCATCAAACCCTTCTGGACCCAATATTCTCCGTATCTGTATCCGTTTTGCTTGGCGTGGCTAGAAAATTTGAGCCCCTGATTTCGGACGTTTTTTTACAGTTGCCTACCATATGAATAGGGAATTTTTTATTTTTATTGTTACAATAATGGAATTTTTGATAAGGAAATAATAAGTTTGATGTAATGTTTAATAATCGGTTATTTGTAACAACTTTCATTAATTTAATAATCAGTTTTCTTTTTTAGTTATTTAAGAAGATTAATTATCCTTATTATTATGTGCCGTCTGATACACGGCTTAAAATTTTGCAGGCAAAATAACCAGCTGCAGGGAACACTCTTTCAGCTTCTACGCATGTAGGCCTCGTGCTCCTGGTAGGAAGGAGCACAAGGACATACTTTTCCTAAAGGAGTACTACTGCACATAAAAAACAACGAGGAATAATATTAAATTATTTTTTTTATTCCTTATGCTCCTATCGCAAAACATGTACACTAAAACAAGCTCCCATTTCCTGATTTGAGATTTGATTATTTCAAACACTGCCATGTAGCTCGCCCGCTTTTTGTCGGGTAACAATGCAAAAACTAAAGGCACTGATATCGTTTCTGTTGTCGTACCTTTCAAATCGCCGTGAATTATAAGTACCTGTTTAAATGGCTTAGGGCAACTTTTAAATGTCTCGTCAATGAAATATTCATTGATCCTCAACATTAATTATTTTACCTTTTGCGGTACAAAAAACAAAGATGCGGCAATATCTCTTCCGCCTCTTACATGAATAATCTCCAATACAAAAAAAAAATTGTAAGGGGATTTCCACTTCTAGCAATTTGTCAAATTTTATCTTTTCAATACATAAGGCGTCGTGTCTGCTTGTATAGAGATTAGTTTTAAACCTTGGGAGTGATGACACGTTTTCGACTAGATGTACACCGCAATCGAACAGCGGACCTATACTTCATTCCAATCAAAAAAAAGCAAAAGGTAAACAAACGTAGTATGTAGATGACATTGACATGTGTCAGTTCCATAGTAAGTTTGTTTACGTTTTGCTTTTTTTTGATTGGAATGAACCATAAATGTTTCTTGTTTTGTGGACTCGGTAAATCTGATGACTGGGCTTCTACTTCTGCAGAATTTATGGTCGCAGCGAATTCATTTTTTAAATGATTTTCTTGACAAATATGACCAACTTCTTTTATTATCTATCTACAATAAAACTAAAACAAATCGAATTTGTTTATTTGGATTAGGTATATTGTACTACACATTTCGAAGGTCATCTGTTGACTAATAACCAACTTTAAATACAAACGCGTCGCATAGTCTGCGCGTATAAAATATACAGTGTGCAAGGGCCCTAACAAGGCTTCTTCATGCCATCGACAGTGAAATAGTCCTGATGCTAGTTCATTTCATTTATTCAGCCTTTCTCTTTTTTTTCATTATGGTTTAGATTGTAGATATCGTCACTATTTGCCGTCAAGATGTGTGGTACTACGAGATACAACAGGATGCAATGAGGCGCCGTCGATACTTTGCCAAATCTGTACAAAAATGTTACCATAAATACCAAATCATCTTTGGCAATAAGTTATTGTAATCTAGGTTATCGCAGATATTGGCATATTCCACAGATTTTTGTGCCTTATAGACAATTCATCCCACATAACGGCACACAACAGCTTAGTAAATCAATCAGTGCAAAAGTGAATCGTTTGGGAACAGATTTGCGGAAGGTTTGTTGATATTTTTTTTACGTGTTCTTTTTTATTTCCTGGCTAAATTTAAACCTTCACGGCTTTGTAATTCGTGAATCTTTTTCAACTTTTTTTTGACTTCTTATAACTTTACCATATGCTAATCGTACAATTTTATTTTGGCTTCCTGTAAGCAAGAGTTGTTTAGGCTATTTTTAAACGACTTAAAAAAAAGGAGGAGGTTCTCAATTCGTCGGAATCTTTTTTTTTATGTATGTTCACCGATTACTCGAAGACGCCTGAACCGATTTGGAAAATTCTTTTTTTGTTTAAAAGGGTATACTTCACAGGTGGTCCCATATAAATTTTATCGAAATCAATTCAGCGGTTTTTGAGAAAATCAACGAAAACATAGCAAAATTGGAGTTGTTGCGATTGAAGTCGGCTGTTTTTAACGTATTCAGCGTGGTCAATTATTATTTCCAACAATTTGCCCTCGGGAATTAAGACAATGTAAGAAAACAGTGTTCAGCAGCGTTATTTCACGCTAAATCTGCCGAGGGAACTAAAAATACAATTCAAGTGCGTGACCAGTTTGCTGCTTGCGCACTACACACCCTCGAAGCCTGTTAAAAAAACTTTAACCACGCGGGCTAGTGGCAAAATATTTTAAAGAAAATGGCCGAAACATTCTAAATGAAGTTTCATATTTTTATTAGCATAATTGATTTGCCTCCATTGTAATAGGTCCGGAACATTTCATCTTTCGTTTATTGCTGCAAGTCCAAATTATTATTTTATTTGCATAAACTTTATGGCGGTAATATCGGTGCCCACCTTGTAGTAAAACTGTAAAACCGAACCATTTTTTCTGGTAAGAATCGTTACTTTTTCAGTAACTCCCATTTCATGATATTTTCCTATTGGTGGGTGACAATGACTAACAATAGGGTTTTTCACCATTTTTTGAAAAGTATCTCAAATTGATCATTGGGTGGGAAAAAGTAAAAAATATATTTTTTAATTTTTTTTGAAACCTATAAGTACCCCAAAAGTACATTTTAAATTACCATTGCCAATAAGCGCGCGAAAACGATAGCCGCCATGATGCTTAGGTCGTGACGTCATTTCAGGAGTAAACAAAAACAGCTCTGTACTAAAATTTTGACACATATCGTGAACAAAATGTCATTGTTTACCACTATTGTGACGTCACCTGACAACCAGCATGGCGGCTGTCGTTTCAGACATTTGAATAACAGATTAAAAAACTTGATTTTTGTAAATCAAAAATAAAATGTTTTTTCTCATTTTATTGTATAGAAATCATATTAAATCGATTACGTATTACAAATACCACAGTAAATAAGCAGTTTTAGATTTTTTCTTGTATAGAGTAAAATACCCTATTCAATTGCGCGGAATGAAAAGTTTTTAATCATTTTCATTAGTCGCCATGCACATAATGACATAACATTCTATCATGCGTGCTACGATTACTGATCAAGAGAGTCAGTCGATGGGACTACAAGAAAACAACAGCACAACAACAAAATTACTCATCGACCCACCAGTGGGTCATTTCGGTGGGATGTTTGCCAGATATGATCAAAAGTGTTACCATAAATACCAAAGCATTTTTGGCAATAAGTAAGTTATCGGAATCTAGTTTATCACTTATCACCGAAATTGGCATATGTAGCCACTAATTCTTTTTTTATAACTCCATTGATATTTTGCCTTATACAAATTTCATGTAATAAAGACACATGACAGCTTAGAGTTTAGTTAGGTGACAATATATTTATTGTCATAATGATGGCTTTACACTGTATTGAGGCTATAATTAATAAAGATTTCGCTCTCGAAAATCGTATCTTCTCTCTGATTCATCCTCTTCAATGGCTTCCAAATTATTTTCATTATTTGCACTAAGTTATGGTTCAGTAACTTTATTTTCACAATATTCGTGTCTCGCAACATGTTATCTCTACTGTCTAAAATTTCATCCTCATTCTCTGTTTGCTTTAGGAACATAATGCACAGGTTCTTCTCGCTGTTCCTCCTCTAAGCTCATAGGAACAACTGTGATTTTCATCACCAATACTTTGAGTTTTTTTTTCTTCCAGACCACTTTTCTTACGACATCTATGACAGCTTAAGGACTTCTGTTTTTTTTTTTTTTTTTTTATAAACGACAGTACATACAGACTTTGTTCAAATCTTTTTGCACGATTACATCATGATTTAAATCAAATGATTTTTTCAAAATAATGATAATCTAAAACATTGCAGGATCTCGTTCCTTAGTTTTTAAAAGGAGTATGGTATGTTTTCCCCGCAATACACGGTGTTGTAAAATTTTTCATATTTGTACTGGTCACAAGAAATTTCAAGTTTTCGATGTAGTTACTTCCAAAATGTACAAATGTGAAATTGGGTACGCTTTTTCAACTCCTTCATAATTTATTCTACACATCATCGGTGTAACGTGGTTTCTATTACATCTTACAAAAGCGAAGAAAGGCTACTTCTAAGATTGTTGAGAATTTTCCTTGTACAATACTAAGAGTTGCAGGAAAATGTGTGCAATTTGCGCTTTATAGTGCACTCATGCTCAATAAAATAAAATAAAACTAACTATCGCACCCTCGCGCACAATAGGGTAGTTGACTGCTAGTCATCTAAGTTAACTACTCTATTGTGCGCGAGATGTTTTCTTCTTCAAAAAAGTGACTTTTAATGAAAAATTTATAAAATTTATGAAAATATACGCCTCACGCCGCACGTCCTCCTCGTTAGTCTGAGTTGTTCAGTCTGTTCGGCCGCGGCTGTGCCGCGCCGGCGACGGGCCCGCGGCCGCGCCCCGCACCTCTCAGCGCCTCCCACCGTCTGGCTGGTGGCAGCGGCGGTAACAATCATCATAACGTATTTTTAGCTATTTAATTAACTGTTCAGAATTAAAAATAATGTCTAGTTTCTTTAATTTTCGTTATTTTGTTTTCAGCGACAATCTCCAAATGGTTTAACGTAAATATCATTCATAATTTTTATAAGCATTAATGTTCAGGTATGCTCTGACTCAGAGCATCGCTAGCAAATTACTTTTAATACCGAAAACCCAGAGGGTACTCTTGTCCGGAGTGCACGGGTATGCGAACCTGGGTTCCTCGAGCTGCTATTTGAACACCCCGTGATCCTTTCCGTTCAATAGCATCCCTTGTACCTCTTTCCTTTTCTTAAACTATCCAACCCCAATCCCATTCCTTTACCCGTCCTTACCTCTTCTCATATTCCCTGCCCTTCCTGGAGGAGCATACCTCGACTCAAAAAACAAAACCCAATCCAAGGCGTTTCCACCGTGCCGAGGGATGAATGGCTGGGGGGTCACTCAGTCGCGAACGGGGGGTCCTTGAGCTGGGCCGACTTGAGGACAGTCGTAGGCCTTACCTGCGGTAAGGAGCACTGCCGTGGGTGGACTTTTATTTCTTCCATTCTCGTGGGATCTCAATGGAATACCTACAACAAAATATAACTAAGATTAACACCTTTACCACCGAGGAGAGCGCGTCGAGTGCCTCCGAGATTGTGGAGCTTGGAGACAGCTGGTCACAAGCCCATACCCAAAAACCAGACGAAGGAAAGGGCCAACAGGAACTAGAAATCGCTGGTCAATCGACACTTAAGAGTAAGAGAGCTAGAAGGCCTCTTGCTGGAGCCGCCAAAAGGCGATATAACTGGTGGAGACAGCAGGGTAAAAGTGTCGAAGATGCATCTGTCCTGTGCTTGAAGCCATTTGAGAAGTTGCAGGACCTTCCCGAGGTTCAAGCTAAGGCCACAATTACAATGAACCCCTCCATGTCTGAGGAAACTTCTCCCATTGAACGACCCAGAAAGAAGGTTAAGAGCGGGCTTTTAGGGCCCACCCATAACGAAGTTGCTGGATTGATCCGAGTCGGCATCACTGCCGAAAGACTTCTGGGAGAAGATGACCACAGACTTGTCAGAAAGGCTATTGGTCGTGCCATTGATTACACCTCTTTAGAAGAGGAAGTTGAGCCTCGATTCACTAAGAGCTCGCTCAAGTCAGGGTGGATTCTGCTCACTTGCTTTAATAGGGACACCCGCGATTGGCTCGCCAGTCGCATTGCAGACCTAAAGCCGTGGAATGGTGCAAACTTAAAACTTCTAGACGAGGCCGACCTCCCCAAGCCTTACACAGCAGTTGCCTGGATCCCGGATGGGACCTTGCAGCCCAAGGATCTTTTATACCGGCTTCACAGGCAAAACCGTAGTCTTGGTTGTCTGTACTGGAGGGTTCTTAACGTTAAGAAGGAAGAAAGGGGACAGACAGTCACTTTCTCCTTCGATAAAAATGCGTATGACAACCTGCAAGACAATAATTTTCAGGTGCACCTTACGACAGGGACCATTGGGACCGGGCTCATTCATATTCGTGTGAAGGGCACAAAATCAGTTTCTGATGACCAAAGAGTTAGAGCTCCACCTGCCACTTCGCACGCACAGGAACTGCACAGACACGTAACAACTACCAGTGTGTGGCAGTACCAGGTCGAGCTAGATAGGCAGCCTACAATGACTAGACCCACCGATCCCATTGCCGAAACATTTCGGCAAGAGGTGATTCAGAGCGGTGCCCAAAGGACCGGCTCAGAAAGTTGGCATATTCGGGAAAGGACAGGGGACACAGAGGGATTTAGTCGTGATGACTCAACATGCCGTGGGGCGTTGCTAGGAGGCAGCAGAGGACAACGCTGGGAGGAGGCTCACTATGGGACTGAAGAAGGAGAAGGCGAAGCGCAAACACCCTCAAAATCCAACCGCTTCTTTCCACTCACTTAACAATACAACGTGACACACCGAACACACACATCCCATCTTATCCATTCCATCTCCGATTATGTTATTCCTACCTTAATGCACTTCCAACAATATTACCAAAAACCATCCAACTACTTCATGTGAAAGCGGCGAGCGCTTTCTTGTATCAAACTTCGGAAGACCGACTTCACCCATCGACTGATATGTATATTTACTTCAACTTTATTGCAAGAATTGTGGATTTGAACACGATCTGAAGTTTCAATTTAGCAGGTAAGCAATGGAGTTATACCCTGCGATTGTTATTTTTTGAGAAAATGTTAATTCTCAAAAATTCCTTGTATTTACTATGCAGATGATGTAACATTCCCAAGTATGTAGTGACAAAAAATTGCCAGCGTACATATGGCTGGTAGCACTGGAGATTCTACAAGTCAATTGGAGCTCCTATCGAGAATACACAGCAGTTGCTCTGCCGCGACTGCAATTCACTTAGAACACACAGGGGTACGCATTTCTGATACCAACAGAAGGGTAAGTTATAGTTTCATTTTCTTACGTTTAACAACATCGATGACGTTCGTGACAGACGGATAGACATTAGACAGTAGATTACAAAGAGGCACCCTTTAGTAGGTAACTGTGACATTAACATAGGTCAAACTATGGTCGCGCCAAACTTTAAGATCGCTGAAGGGTACTGAATAGGGGAAGTGTGCATTCACTTGGAATCCTCATGCTCGAATTTTGATATGATTATGCCAATATTTATTGTCTAATAGTGCCCAAAGGAAAAAAATGTGCTATCGTAGTTTCAGAGAAAGTCGAGTTTTTCACTGAGGCTGCTAGCGGAATGTTTCGCTGGCAGCCTCATCTCTGGAACCAAAGAACTACTTCGAAATTCGAGCATGAGGATTCTAAGTGAACGCACACTTCCCCCACTCAGTACCCTTCAGCGATCTTAAAGTTTGACGGGACCTGTACCAATCAATTAAGACTGCAATTCACAATTGAAGCGTAGGTTTGTTTTCTTAGAAGGGCCGATCGATTCATATTCGTGGCGACTAAAATGTTCAAAGCCAGTTTTAGTTGTGGCCACGTATTGCATTAGTAGATTATTGTCAAAGTGTGCAATAGCCTAACTTATCCCCTATAAAACTAGTTCTGATTACTGCTTGAGTTGATGTAGTTGCAGCCATGCATGACGTGTCTAACTATAGTAGAACTTTGAACATTTTGTGGCAATCTTCATTTATTATTTTCTGCTGGCAATTTTAGGAAAGGTCCGTTCCAAAACCACGTAATATTTTACCTGACAAGATACTATCCCTTTTACACTTATAAGATTTACCATAGGCTATCCTGCTGTCTTACTCTCTCGCTCGAAGTGTTTGACGTTTATTCATTTATTCACAATCACATCACACACAAGTATTGTAAGTGCGGTCGGCAGATAATTTTACAAAAATGATAATTATTAGTTGAATGTAACTCAATCCTGAGTAGTAGCAGAAAGTAACTAGCAAATTTGAACAGCACAAGCAATGGCTTTAAAACCTGTAACTCATGTCCTTTTTGATATGGACGGTTTGATACTGAGTAAGTTGGTCTCATTTATTAGTCATGTTATGGAAGAAGGTACGTACTTGGTATTGATAAGAAATAGTCGATTGACCTTCCGCTTACTTTCCGCGTGTGAACAAGTAGCTGGATACAGTTGAAATAAGTAGGTAGTTTAGTTTATTTATTTATACATAATAACTAACCTCAACGAACGCTGGAAGAAGTGTACAGAGTGAACATATATCTGTAGTTTTACTGTCCCTGTAACTCAAACATATAGATGGATTTTTAAGTGTGTTATTTCTAGAGTCTTCAGTGATTTAAGCACTCAATTTATGTTGTTTATATTTTAAATAACGCTATACTTAAGTTTTAATTGATTTTGTTATCTATTTATTTTATATCTTTCAGACACAGAAGATTTATACACAGTGGCCTTTCAAAACATACTGTCCAAATATGGAAAAGAGTACACTTTTGAGTTGAAATTAAAACTCATGGGGTTTCATTCCGTGGAGACAGCGAAAGCTATTATACAAGAACTAGATCTACCCATGACAGTAGATGAATTTTTAGAGCAAAGTTCTATTCAATTTAAGCAGTTGTTTCCAGAAACTAAAGTGCTTCCAGGTAAATATAATATTGGTAACTATCCCAGGTAAGTATCCTAGGATTTGATCGTTAACTAGGATTGCGTGTATTATAAGAACTGGAGACTGATGTGCATATACAAATATGTTTAAACACATGCCTATTACACTTAGATATTCTGGGATGGTCTGGGACATACAAAAAAATCTAATATCTATATATCAAAGAAATGTTGGTTAGGATGGGAATCAATCTCTAAACCCTTGCTTGAATCAGTTGGAGCACTAACGACTGACCCACCGAGTAAGTTAAATAATAAAATCAACTACATTGTCAAACTATACTATGCATATAATTTACATTGATAAGGTATGTGCAAATGACTGCAAAATTCTTCCTCCTTACATACCTACCAGAATGTATGTAATGCTTTGCGTACACCCCTTATTTGACCATTTAAAGGGATATTTGATTATTGTAATCACTAATTCATATGTTGTATCCGTCTCTTCTTTAAGGATAATATTCATAAGGTCAGTATTCTCGTCCGACACTAGATGATAAACTTTTTAAAACATCCTTTTCAGGAGCAAAAAGACTAATTGAACATCTTCACAAACATAATGTACCTATTGGTTTGGCTACAAGCTCGAGCGTGGAGAGCTATAACCTGAAAGTTAACAAACACCACAGAGACTTGTTCAAACTGTTCCCCTACAAGACCTTTGGATCTTCAGAGCCTGAGGTGAAACGGGGAAAGCCGCATCCAGATATATTTCTGGTTGCAGCTGCCAAGTTTCCATTGAAACCTAAGCCTGAAGAGGTAATGAGATAATTTATTTCTAGTGTAATCCAAGCTAAGGCACAGTATATGCATTAGTACTGTCACACAGTAGAGCCATTCCCTGCCCTTTTCTAATGGCGACCTCATCCGCCCTGTGGGTAAGATACGGCACCAGTTGCTTGGCGCATGTGATTACGCGTGGCGCGTGTACGAACGTTACATTTATGTAGTAGTAGGTAATATTATAACGCGACAGTTTGTAGCGTGTCAGTTCACGCGACGCGGACGAAATTTACCAGTATATAAATTATTCACTAAGAGATGTTCTCATTTGAACAGTTTTTATGTATACTTTTGTTGAAACTTCGATATTTCCTTGATCAAATGCGTAAGATTTCGCAACATTGATTCACATCATAACTTTCAGTGCTTGGTACTAGAGGACGCGATAAATGGCGTGAAGGCTGCTCGGGCCGCGGGCATGCAAGTGGTGATGGTTCCGGACCCTCGTCTCGACCGCGCACTTACAAAGGACGCTACACTCGTCTTAAACAGCTTGGAGGAATTCAGGCCCGAACTGTTTGGACTACCGCCGTTTAATTAACAGTTAATTAAGTGATAGTTAAATGTTAATACATCTGTGATTAGATTATATTATTATGTACGGACTAAATATAAAAAAGTTGTTTAATTTAACCTGAAACAATTTATTAGGTGACATATGACATGCATACAACAAGAATAGTAATAACAAGAGATGTATAACATTACAGATAGACTAAGTAATAGTACTGTAACATGTAACAAACAAAACGCACACGACAACACCTACGAGTGATCAATATTTTTGTGAACAAGTTACGGATAACCTGGCAGATTGTACCCCAAAAATTTTAGTATTTCATTTTGTTTCTCTTGTTAAAAACTTCTTGACCTTATAACCTTTTTTCTCTATTTATCATCGTCGTCTAATTATCGCCACAGACGATATCATGGAAATGGCCATCCATTATTTACGAATTAGTAGTATTTTGACGAGAACTGACCGAAAACAGCATTACACAAGTATGCCGTTCTCGGATGGCTACTTGACCCCCACACCCTCTCCGTGGTACTGCCTGGTGACGGTCGGAAGGGTTCATACAATTTACTTATCTCGCTCGCACCTCTGTAGAAATATCGAGATAAATAACTCTAGACGATTTGTATGGAGTGTCCAGGATCTGCCGATAAGATGCGCAAACCATACATATTTCCGCTCAATGCCTACCCCTAACACGGATGTCTTTGTCACAGGAGGTGAATGTCGCTAGAAGCTTCAGCGAAGTTATAATGAAATATATAAATATTTGATAACGTTTGCTCGTAAAAATGACTCTCCGTTTTCCTGGAGTGGAAATTAGCTAATTTCCTCGTAAGCAGACCACACTCTATTTATAACGTATAGTTGGTAAGTCCCTATCTATCGATATAAAACTTCTTTGTCATTTCCTGTCTTACATTGGGCATAATATGTTTCTCCAAATACATACATTTAATAAGTATTTTTAGCCTACAATCTGTCTCCGTGAAATATGCAAACACCTAAAAACGCTCAAAAAATTGCTGAGGTAAGTTAAAAATTATTTAGAATTTGACACATCCATAAATACAGAAGTGGTTAAAAACTAGGTAACTACAACCTACGTGTTGCCGCTCAACACGACTTAGTTAGGCACATTTTTTAATAAAATACACTATTAAAATTTTAAAATAAATAAAATACAACCTTAACAAAATGATATTGCAATACTTAAAGGGCTGGCCCATTTCTATTCTTGGAATGAGTACTTCAAAACATTGCTGTAGGCCAAAAGTTGTTCATTAACCGACTTCAAAAAAAGGAGGAGGTTCTCAATTCGTCGGAATCTTTTTTTTACAAACAAGAGGTCCGCCTTAAAGTATTCCTTATAGCATTTTGTTGATGAATGGTCCTTACGAAAACACTGGCTTCTCTTCATAACCAACCCATAAACAATTTGTATATATTTTTTACAATACAAAAATTAACAGGCTTTAGCAAATAGTTTAGTTTGATGAATAGAAGCCACTGTTAATTTTTTAATATCTCGAAAAATCCCTATATGTATAACAACCAAATTGATACTTAGATCTACGAAGCGCATTATTTTCTAGTTGTGTTAAGTATACGGGTGAAATTTTATTCGTTGCATTCCCGTTAAGTAGAAACCATCCGTTAAGTTGAAAGTTTCAACTGTGGTTTATACTTTCAACTTGAAACTGAACAACGTTGCCCAAGGAACCTTATAGTCGATTCTCGAAAAAAATAATTGACCTCTTCATACAAAAATGGTTGATCACCTGATGAATTTGTATGAAGAGGCCACAATTTTCCTTGAGCAAAGTTGTTCAGTTTCATGAGTATAACCACAGTTAACGGGAATGCAACGAATACATTTCATCCCCTGTATATGATGTAAGTAGAATCTACATTGAACCTTTTGGTGTTGTATGTAAGGGCGAGGCTACCAGTTACATGTAATATTTTTATTTCATTGAAACTTTCAAAAAAATAATAAAACTGTCAACATCAGCTCTTCACAGTATCTCGATTGCCGATAGAACTTCGATATGATTACGAATGAATATTTTGAATAAATTGCATGTCGAGTAACATGCATATACCAACAGTATAATATATCTATAAAACAGTAAGCTCCTTCAATAAATGTAATCAGTTTCAGGCATCCAAGGGAAATATGTTGGCGTCTTAAAAAGTCGTTAATTGTAATCAATTAATTTAGGAAATCGCATTATGTCGCGAGCAGATTTTTTTTGCATTCCCTCCTATATTTTATTAAACAGTTATTTTAGTATCTACAGGGATGTTGAAACTTAAACTCAAAAATGAGAGCGTTCAAAAAGGCCTATACGTATCGAGAAACAGATGTAATAGATATAATAGGTCAACAGATGTAATAGGTCAGAATATTGTTTATGTTATGTTCGATTAATATTGTTTATTGTGTATTGTTTATGTTCGATTAATATTCGGTCAGATTGAATCTTGTGTTAAGGTAAAAATTTATGTTACTATTTAATGGAGTTTTAAACGCTCACATATTTTGTACTCATAAGTCATCTGGCTTGGCTTGATTGTGGGAATGTTTCAGATTTAACACCATTATCTGAAGCGTGCTGCCCGTTTTTCTAGGACTTGACTGTCTGGGTTTCTTTGCTATTTAGTACTTATTGTCGCCATGAGCTATTTTTTAAATCCACTATTGGTTAGCCCTTGGCATCGTGTCACCTGGTGGTAAGTGAAAGTGATGATGATGCCGAAGATGAAAGCGGGCTTACCAAGATTCCCCAACGCAATAATGGTGAACTGGGGGCTTACCAAGATTCCCCAATGCAATGGTAAACTGGTTATCTCTTAGTCTCTATGCCAGAATACATCAATGCTATTAATCTTGATTTTTGGCGGCAAGACTTAGATAAGATGGTAGCTAGCCAGGCGGGCTCCAAAAATGCCTTGCCAGTAACCAAACCGAGTGCTACGAAGATGGACCACGCCGGGAATTGAACAAGCGACGTCCTGATGTGGCACGCAAACTATAGTGCCGCCGTTGAGAGAATGTTTTCCTGACACATGTCAGTTGGCAATGACTAGTAATGGGCAAAAACCACGATAATAAGTACTTAACACTATATCTGTTAGACCACAGAGGCGATATTCCTACCCGGCCTCAACGACAAATATCTCCATGATAATACAAGAAATAACTAATCATTGTTAATTGTTACACTGGATTTCGTGACCTCTCTAAAAAGAGAAAATTTTCTTATTACTTTTTCTTTGTTTTGCGATTTGTTACACTAGTGCAGTGCAGTGCAGGGTTTCTAAACCTGGAGTCCATGTTATGAGTCCCGGGTGTTCATAGCTAATCTGCCTAACATCATTTACATGCGATCGTCAACCGCCCACCGACGAACGTCGCAGCAGTGCGCGGTGGGGGTTTTAAGTGACTTACGTAGCCAATTTCTTTTTTCGCATTTTAATCCGTTGTTTTTTCGCATTTTAATCTAGTGTTAATATCTACGGATCGGAAATTGCCGGAATTGGAGCAGTATCATTATATTTTTGGCCCAGGAATCGATAGCGTCAAGGAAAACAGAACTCCCCATGAAACAATTAAATTTTCTCATAATTTCCTTTCTCATAATTTTCTCTTCAGCACATTCATTAAAAATCTGGCCCGACACGGCTTTTTATATTAATGGTCTAATACCATCGACCGCTTCATAAATCTAGGTACACTGAAAATTTTCCGCGCCTGATAATATGTATCCAGAGTCTTGATAAAAATTATTTGCAAATATCCTCGTTTTCATTTCCTATATTTCTTTTCAAAAAGTATCCGTGGGATATTTAAAATTTGGAAAGTGGTCAGCGACTACCAAAAGGTTAAGAAACTCCGTACTAGTGGTTTTTCCATGGCTTAAGGGTTATATGGCGTCGTTTATGCTAGATACAGTTTTCTTATTCTAACTGGGTTAACATGTGTCGTTTTATTTAATCATTATTTGAAAGAGACTCACTAATCGATGAACTAAATGTGAGTCATAATATAAAGGTGATTCAAGTGAGTTTTAACCTACGCCTAAACTGGATCATAACATTATCGATATTAGAGCTGTTGGCAGTGATACAGCTGATCGATTACAATAAAACACTAAATCGTTTCCTTAAATATTGCAAAGTTGAATTCTTTAACAACACCTTGAGAACCATAACGTCATTATACGAAATTTGGTAAAATCACAAAATTGAGCTTTTATCGCCTTTTATAAAGTTCAAATTTGTGATTTAGCCAAATTTCGTATAATGACGTTACAGTTCTCAAGGTGCGAAATACATACATCCAAAGTAAATAAACTTTATCGAAAAAGCTGATTCTAAAACTTTTCTAATCGGAAGAATAATTAGATTCTTATATCAAACTATCTATATACATTATGTGCACGTGTTTTTCCTCTAATTTGCATAGATGGCCGGTCATAAAACTTTCACATGAACTACAACCGTACAGCGAAGATTGAGAGTTTGATATAGCATTTCATGAAAGTAAGTCTGTCTTCACAAGCTCCCCGAATCAGTTCCGAATCATCTTTTTTAGTTATATTTTGTTGCTTAAAAATGAGATTCTAACACGTGTGGCAAACTATCGTGTAGTGCCGTCTGTGAGGCTTTTAATTTCATTCCCTATTACCGAGTGCCAAAATATATCTAGGACACTTTAGGTGCGAGTAAGCCAGACATCATGTCAAAGGTGTTCCCATCTGGTTCGACGCGAATCTCGCCACATTCCGTCTTCACTAGAAGCCACCCAGCGTTGTCCACGCCGTGAATGGTCCCACGGACTGGCTCCGACTTGCCTTTAGAGCCCAAACGTATCTCTTCGCCGCTGAAAAAATTAAGGCTTGTAGATTGGCAATATAAATAAATATTTTATTATGGAAATAGTGTAACACTGAGTAAAATATTCAAAATCGGATGCAATGGATTATTCGTTTTATTTTCGTTAATAAATAAAAGAGTTTATAGTATCCCCAGTTGTCACTGTTCTTAGTAACAAAAGATATGCGCCGCTTCGCCACCATGACGTTGCTTCAAAGAGGGGAGCCTTTCTACACGAAATGCTAGCCATTTTGTATGGTCTACCTGACCTGCTGCTAGGCAACGAGACCTCCTCTATCTTAGTTATTATACTATTATATAATGCCTAAAAATAATATTATAAATGCGAAACTGTGTTTGTTTGTAGTTCTTTTTATCAATTATCATTTATTTATTTCAAAAACATACATCTTTACAGGCCCAAATGCCCAAAGCGACAATGTTCAAAACTTTACACAACAATATTGATAGCAAAATACTTATACATATAAATAGTTCTTTCACGAAGCAACGGACAAATGTTATTTTTGCAGTGCAGATATACCTATTTTATTGGATGGTAAATGACATAAGGTAATTTTATCCTAATCCTCGGGAATTCGGGAACCGAATGCTACTAATATTATAAATGTGAAAGGTTGGTTATTTGTACGTTTTGATGGTTGTTACTATAGATGGGTTTTTGCCCGGGCAGTTTTGAGTAAATGCCCAATAAATGTCCATTTACGCCCAATAAATGCCCAATTTGTATGGCGTAAATGGACGTTTATTGGGCAAAATGCCCGGGCAAAAACCCATCTCTAGTTGTTACTCAATCACGTAACAACGGCTGAATGGATTTCGACGAAATTCAACACAGATTTTTTTATAACCTGTATACTTTTTATACTGGTAACCTGACAATTCGGAACCCACGCAGATGAAGTCGCGGGCAGAAGCAAGTAACACATAAATAAAGCAATGTTCTTTTATGCTGAACTACAGAGTCGATTTTGCTGGAAGGCATGGAGCTGGAACGAATACTTCGCCAAGGAGCGAAAACATATTATTCTTAACTACTTCATAAACTACTGCTATAATTTGTATAAGTAGAGAATCTCATAGTTTATTTCCTGCCCTAAGTTTGCCTGGAAGAAATTGCTACCTAGCAATAAGGTCGCCTATTGTTGTCACCAATTTTCTTTTGTCTTTGTGATATTATATTTTCTTATGATGCAATAAAGTATATTGATTGATTGATTGATTGAGAAGAGGGAGGACCACAAACTATTTGTTTTTGTCGTTTATAGTCCTTTAGTTTAAAGTTAGTAGTTTATAGACCCGGAAAACGCATCTTTTACAAGCAGCACACCCTATGTTTTGTTATGTTTTATTTATTACAATAAAGTATATTGAATTAAACATTGTATTAGCAACTCATATTGTTTCCAATGCTGAGCACGAGTCCCATCCCATATTTTAGGAAGGTTAGGCTTTTATCCATAAACGGGGTCCAAGTCCAGATTGGTGGAGTTGAAAGGCCATATAAGTTAACTATTGCCATCTACTGATAGCAGGCAGCACCAACGGCTTAACGTGCTTTGCGAAGAACGGAAGCTATCATAATAAATGCCATAAAAAAATAAAAGCCATCCATGTTGGAACATGACTTTGACGAGAAAAAAGTTTATAGAAAACGACACAGCATACATATTAAAAAATGACAATTTTCATTTAATTAGGCAGAATAAATTTTGTTAGCATATAAATTCATGTTGTTGGCATGCGAAGTTACCTAACTACTGGTAAAAATAAATCGCAAATACAGTTTATCATAAATATTACTGAACATTTCATTCAGGGCAGCCGAGTAGATCCACGATCCAGGGGAAGTCGCTTATGCTTACGTATATGCATACCACTGATGGATATAATCAGACGAGCCAAGTTAATAATGGGTTAAATTCGCAATGCAAAAAATCGCCTGTCATTGTTGCGCAGAGCTCTGTCAATGTATGCCAATTTGGGATAAAATACATTTTGAACTCTCTTAAGGACATCACAAAAGCACACTGCATAACTGCGTAACATTAGCCATCCAATAGTTTCACAATGCGTCTTGAGTTCGATTCCCGACGCTATAAACATCTCAATATGTATATGTCAACTATAGCAGCATCAATCAGCTTATGAAAGAGAATGAAACAGTTTTTCGCAACAGCCACGATATTCAGCTTTGTCGACGGATCTTTCTACCCTTGCAATATTGCAGACAACGATTTAGCTTGTAAACTTTTCGGAAATTATTCTAACCTCCACTCCTCCTCTCCTCCTCTCTTTATAAACCGAAAATAAAATAAAAACGGTCATGCAAATCTCAACAATAGGTTTGGGAACAGAGCTACAACATCAACCACTTCGGATCAGTTTTGCACCCAGATTTCCTGGCCTTATTACGCACACATTTTTCATACCAAACTGACGATCAGCACGTGATTACTCACTTGTGTAGGTGAGTAATCTTCTCATCTAAAACACTCCTTGCTTAATTAAGTTGATACTTACTCATGAAGCCAGTACTGATAGTACTGTTCGCGGAAGGCGTCTATCCCCCCATCCGACTCCATATACTGCAGAATTCTCTCCAACTGCGAGCAGTATCGCGCTAGGAACCGTTCTATCGACATCGGCGCTAGGGATGTCTTGTGCACCTTATTGTGTTCCCGTATAATATCGTTGACGCACGTTGTAGGGACGCTGTTGGATATATTAACGCCAGTGCCTGCAATCATTGTTAATTTTTTGTAAAGCGCTAAGGAATTTCATATTTATTCAATGTCGTTATATTACACTAATCCAGATTACTAGCTATTTTTCCTGCAAAAAGAGTAAACACCAATGTCTAAGCTGGGAAACAGTGTACTTAGACCCCTTGCAAAATCAGTTCATATTTAGTTGACAAGAGACGCTCCCTTTCACACTCAAGAGGTTTATGATAGTATGTTGATGAACTGTTTCGAATGTGTTTTGAAACGAAACCTAAATAAGAAGGCGTACACAAATGTCCGGCTTGCGTTACATTCTGCAACGTGCGAGACGGTGAGAGTGTCAAGTTACGTGATTTTAGAATTGTTCTTAAAAGAAAGTTGGCAGTCCCGACACGTCTGAGGAGGATGCGGACTAACGGATTTAAGAATTTTGTGTACGACCTATGTTAGTGGCAGATGATGCTTACCTATGTTAATAATGACGTCATCTCCTTTACAGTCAGCATTGGCAATGGTGCCGCCAATCTTTACTTCTCGCCCATAGTAGATGTCGTTAGGCCACTTTATCCTGCAAGCGAAAAGGAAACTGTTAAAAAAGTAGTCACTAAACGAACGCGAGTCTCCATTTTTTAATAAGGAAAACAAACATGAAGCTACTCCTTTGTCAAAGCTTTATGTAGTCGCTTCTTTTTCACCTTAAGCTATTTATCGACTGCCCAAGATGAGGTTGATGTTTTGTCCAACAGATTTCCAATGATAGTTTCTATCCGACTTTCGCATTCTTTGCATACGAATAATACAAGCACAGACATGCACCCCGCTGCCCCCCTATAGACTAGCAATACAGGGCATCGGCCGCTCGCCGCAAGGTGGGCAGATGGCCAAGTTAAATTGAAATGTCATTTTTGTTCAATTTTCGTCTTTCAGTCTATTTCTGTCAATGGTCGAGGTAACATGGGACAAAATGTGTGTAAATTTAAATTTATCGTAAAAATGCCAAGTTGCATCGTTGTCTGATGCGAAAACCGCACTGGGTATCTCAATAAATAAAATAGGAGGAGCGGAGCGAAGATATAAAACTTCTTTGGTATAAGTAATTTAAAAGTAGCTTGTATTCAGTTTTCGGAAAACAAAAGAAGATAAATTTATTTTATTAAACAATAGGTCACAATTCATTTTACATGTAGTCATCTATCCTATTCAAAATGACGTCTAGTCACCTTATGTCTAAGTGCTCATAGGCCGGCTGCGAGCGAATGGCGCGGACCACCGCCAATGCCGACGCGTGCTGGACGATTGGCAGCGTCGGGGACATCTTCTGCCACACCTGCGACAACGGGGTATTTGGCTGCTCCAATTATAAATTACTATATAGGGTCCTTCTAATATACCTGAAAATATTTAACAGTGGGTTCTACTCATGAAACTGAACAACTTTCCCCAGGGACCTATACTCAATTCGCAAAAAAAATGTTGAACTCCCTATACAAAATTGCCGGATCAGTTGATTTATTAGTATGGGAAGTCTTATTATTTTTTAGTTCGTAGAACGGAGCTAATTAACTATTTGAATGTATCAATCTTCAAACACATTATGTAGTGCAAAAAATAACGCCGGGGGCGATAGACGCAGGTGCAATGCAAAATTATGAACATGATGCACATTTGGTGACTTTTATGTCCTAGCCACCCGTGTATGGCTGACTTTGTCTATAAATATGTATTTATTGCTATGGCAAATTGTCTGAAGGAAGGGCGTTTGTTTAGCAGTGGACGTCTTTTGGCTGATGATGATGGAAAATCTAAACTATGGTACGAACAGACCCACCTGTAAAGTGATGGACGCCTGTCCCGGCGGGGAGAGCCAGCCGTTGCCCCCGCGCCCCCGGCCCGCGGTCTGCCGCCGCGCCACCGCCCCCACCCCGTGCGCCAAGGCAGCCGCCGTGATGTCCATAGTCGACCGCAGTGTATCTGCGTACACGAGGACGCGACCGATTGTCTCTGACGTCAGGTTCTGGAGAGATGGCATTGATTTGTTAAAGATAGAGCCGCGAAGTCGTTTCGAGCCTTTCTAGACAGTATATTTTCGGCAAAAAAGGATAGCAGCGATAAACCAACAAAGTTCATAAGCAACATCCCCTACCTAATCAAAGGAAGTTAAGTTACTCCTAGTTCACAGCCATGTCTGTAGGTATCAATAAAGTTTACTTAGAGAATGAATTAAAGCTAACTGAAGGAACCTCCACGTCTTCTGTCACACATCACAAAGTGGCATAACACATAGGTGTTAATATAAAATGCTATACACGTAATCCCTGGTGACGCTAAGTGCAACACCGTCTTCCCCTGGTATAGCACATTTCGTTGTAACACACGATAAGTGGCATACAACCTCAGAAAAGGATCTTGCACCACTGCATTGCGGTAACTTGCCGAACCATTACAATCAAAAGAAACAAGTTGACAAATAATCTTACGTCAAAATACTCGACAGTTGAGAAATTCTCGGGGCACTCGTACACGCAGACAGGTAGGAAGGTGGCTGACGGCTTCTCGAGAGGCTCTTCGCCCCGCAAGCACCACTGCAGCGTGACGTCACCGACGCGTTGCGTGCGCGAGCCGCCCGCGCACCACCCCTCGATCAGGGACAGTTTATGCTGGTAACAGGGGCAATTTGTAGTTAGAGTAACTGACGTGACATACGGTAAATGCGTAGCTTGACTAATGAAATGACAAAGAATACTATGAGTCTGATGCATGATCAAAGACATTGTGCGTTAGAGAAAGCTCCCTGAAATGATAAGTCAATCCGTGTTTAGAAATGCTTGTATACCTTTCTAACAAACTGGTATTATATTATAGTGCTAACAGTAAGTACTACAGGACATTCCATAATCAAAATAAGTATGGCACAGAATAGAGACATATCTACCGTCTTTTTTTTTTAATTTGCTAAATAGCACTATTTTATACATCGTCATAGTCATTAGAAAAAAGAACTGATAAGTTTTTGCCAAAATCTTAATAACCAATTAACCTGAATTAACAACAGTACCTAATCGTTTCTGTTCAACAAAGAAGATACTAGTAATCATAAATATATGTATACAGTAGATTGTATTTTTGAAAAAAAAAAAGCTCATAAACATCATTGATTGAGATTTTCATGAACGAATCAAAATACGTCATCAGAACATTCCCTATGCATATGAAAAAGTCAACTAACTTTAGTCGGGTGAGATTCGAAGAGGATCTTTCGGTTCAATTCTACAAATAAAACCCTCATCTTTACAGTTTCTGCAGATGATTAGTTTAAGCGAAAATACTTAAATTACATCTCTAGCAATAAATCACCATTGTATTTTACAGCTGACTAGTTACTCGTAATTAGGTGAATTATTATTCGTCGTAAAGTGGCAAATTGTAGTTGTTTCTCTTTACGTCTCTTTCCCGTAGTATTTTTGTCAGAGCAGTAAATACTTTTGCTTCGCGTGCAAAGTTTACGGACATTTAATTCGGGAAGTACGGGTTTGTATGGGTGCCTCGGGGACACTTGTTATTGCGTAGAATCAGAGACAAAATATAGGTATCTAGAATTTGCCTCCTTTGTTGCAATAAAGTTATCTTTTATATAAATTGCAGAAACATTCAAAACGAAGTTCGGTAGTGTTTCTAGTAGGTTTTTTTCAGTATAGCTAGTGAAAGAGCGATGAGTACAAACGTCACCAAAACCGATTTCGTTTCTAAATGTTTGAGTTGTAGTTTGTGTGAAATAAATTTAAAAATGACGCATTTTAGTCTCTATATTATTGATCACACAGCTAAATAATTAATTGATTATTTGTCAAAAAACATAGAGGCATGCAGTAAATTGATGGTTTTTTTGTAAGTACGTAAAGTGGTGAAAAGTTATTAAATAACATAGGTAATTACGAAATTTAGCAGGTAAGAAAACATATTTTGATATGAAAAATTAAATAACATTAAGTAAAAGAAGAAAATGTTATACACTACTGTATTCGAGAATTGGTTTTATAAAGTCTCGGACATCCAACCACACACTGCACTGTTCGAATTATACGATCAATAATCTTAAAATATAACATCAAGAATGAATGACGATATAAATATTTTTCAATATACATACATATATATAGGGATAAAGACTGCACTTTTTGCCTTCTCCATGGAAATATATCGTTATTCTTTCTTGGTATCGCAGCGCACAATCATAAGCGTTTCGTGAGCGCATACAAAAAGAGCGAGACAAAACAGATAATCTGGTGAAGCTATGCGTCTCACCGGCCATCACACCGTCACGTGCCCCGGGCCTGGGGCCCCGGCTGCCGGCCACGCCTGGTAACATCCCTCAAGTCATTCTCCACCTCTAAACTCATTGTTAATGTTGCTCAAGCACTATGCCTTCTATTTCTTGTGCAAGGAGACTTCATATGAGGCAGAAATAAAAATAAACTACTTATTCGAAAATCAAACGGCGGTAAGTTTTAAAACAATCTTTGTGCGGTTAAAACAGGCTGTTGCTGATATATCTTCTCCTTGATTCCTAAAAAATAACATAAGGAATAGACTAATACTGGGACTTCGTTTCATCCAGTAAATGAAAAACTAGAAGAGTTCAGTGGTCGAATTATAAAATGCCAATCAATCGCATAATCGATCATATTTATAATAAAAACATTCGTTCGTTTACTACCTAATGTACAGCGAATATACCAAGTAACTTGATCATTTTTAACACTTAGTGGTATATTTTACATTAGAATGCACAGTGCTTGAAGCTTTAGTGATTAGTGATTTATTTTACTATTATATTGTAGATAACACTATAACTATTATAACTGAGGTGAAATGGCGGTGTTTTAAAAAGCTCTTCATTAATTAAGGTGTCACGTGACCTCACTATTCCTCAAATAATTACACAACTATTTAGAGATAAAAGGTATGTCACAGGATTAATCATTCCTATATTTTATAGCAAACTGCGTAAACGTTTATTTATTATAGTGAAAATAACAACATTATCTAAGTTACGCTACTCATTGCTTAAGTTATCCAATAAATAGCTATAATTACCTTAAGACAGGAGCAAAGACTTTAGTTTTAAAAATAAACCATAAACGTTTACGGCCAGCAATCAATCTACTCTATAATGGTGATGCAATAAGATTTCAGTAAAAAGTTATTGATCTTACCACGTGATTGCCTAGAAAGTAGCCTCGCGTGTAATCGATGTTGGATATTTCTCTGGGATCTTTCACATGGAGCCCTAGAATTTCTCCGAGGATCTTGTGAATTATTTCCAAACGGGCCTCGTTGCTCTTCATACCCTCTTCGCCTAAGTAGTCGCAGGGGTCCGCTTCCAGGTGGATCTGTCAAATGGTTGTTCATGAGTAAGTTATGGTTGCCGAGGTAATATAATCAACTTCTGAAAAAATGAACTTACATTTCTCAAATATTCTAGATTTGCGGCACTACTAGTACTCATTACTAGTGAAGTGGAGGACCTGTGACTTTTCCGCATAGAATTTGGATGTAAAAAGCCCGTTGGAAATTCAATTTGCCATACAAAATTACACCCAATATGGTTTATACTATTACTACTTTAGGGATCGATATTTGAAAAATTTTGCTTTTAGTTTACTTCCACTACTCACCCTATAAGTATGGTCCAATTTTCAAGCAACTATTGCCGAACGCTAACATCAACAAACCATAAATTATTAAATTATGTATATTAGTTAATATCTTAGTACAAAAATTTTAACAATACCTGTGAGAAAATAGCGACGCCATTGTTGGTGAGATCCGTAGCCTGCAGTAGCGAGGGTGTGCGCCAAGTTTCTTCCGACGCCAACACTTGGATGTCCAGCTCATGTCCTGGGTGTCCCGTGTACTTGGACGGCCTTTGTTGATGGCATTAAAAAAAACGTCAAACTAGTATACCTACAGAAGTTTTAACTGTAATAACATAATTCTCTGACCCGTTCAGTTAACAACTTTTTCAAAAAACTTTTGAGTAAATAAGAGTTGACTTTTAGTTTAGTCGATCAATAGCAGCAAATTCTAGATGTTTCCCACGGAACCACCACGATTCCCAAATAATGATTTACTCGTACAATCAGAGTAAATAAATAAACAGATTTGACGTAAGCCAAAATACTCCGACTGTATCTGTTCTTTGGAGAAACTAGTTCACTAGAACTATCTACAATGTTTCTGTACACAAAAGACAACTGTACATATTGTAACTTTAGTTAATACGGTCGTACACCCAACTAAATTCCGAAGAGAATAAAAAAACTTTGGAATTCATAGACTAAATGAAAAGTATTTTTCCGCCGTCATTTAAAAAGTTATGGATGCATTTAGTCAGCACCATCGTCTATACTACCTACCGCCTTTTAGATTGATCCTCATTTCAGGGTTACCAGACTTACCCTATATTGTATTATGTATGGGTGACATTATCTTGAAGTCATTCTAAATCTTTATAAAAAACGTGTTAGAGCGCACTCTAGCTATGGAATGCCTTCTCAATCAGAACGAGATATACCGGGAACATGCAGCAAAATAAAAACAAAAAGAAACATTTTGAAATATCACTGGAAACGAATCATAAACCGTTAATTTGGAACTAACTCGATAGTATGCATGATTGGTTCTAGAAGTTCTAGAAGTCAGTGTAAATAAATAGACATAATGACTCAATAAACTGTTAGTGGCAAACGAACATTTGTCGATTTACCCATCCCTGTTTGTATTCAAAATGACAAAATGCATGCAAACTACATCTAACTTGTATATCAAATAAATATGTTAAAGCACTAAAGGTTTCTTATTTTTATTAGTGATTATGTCATATAACCCCTACTTATATATAAAAAGTATACATGACACTAGTACATGGGTACGCAAATTGATACAAAATCAGTAATTAAAATGGAGGTGTTATTGTTTACTGCTATTTTAGCAAATGCACCCTTATCTACTAAGTACTTAAAGGAAAGTAGTTACAAAAATTGTACTTGATAAATAAATGAACAAATAATAGTGCAATTAACATTTGACATGCACGCCAAAAATATTTTGTATGTACCAAAGATAAGCTACCCTACTTAAGGTCCGGTTACAGTTTAGAAAACAGCCCTTATAGGTAGATATATGGGTAAATAATTGCACTATCTCAACCAAATTATAAGTCTTTGCGCGTTATAACATCCAGCTGTACAGACAGTGACTGCAAATTGAGTTTCAGATTTTTTCATTCAGTTTTGGCGTCTTAACGTAGTTATTAATAATTTGTGAAACTTATTACAGTTTGCGCAAATCGAATCAGTGTAATTGAACTTAAGCGTGTATCCGGATCTTTATATGATATACGTATAAAATATTATTAGCTAATGAGGTCTCACAAGTGAAATAACAATTAATTACTACATACACCAACGTAAGACTTGAGGGGCAATCTTAACCCACCTCACTGCAGTCGAAAAAGAGAAGGGATGAAAATAAACATAGAATAAAATTATTATGTACACTAATTGAGCAACGATCTATTTAAGTAAAGAAGCTTTTAGATAAAAAAAGAATCTAAAATATTGTACACTAGGCGATACAACAAACAACCCAGTTTCAACTTCTTACACAACGTGATACATAAAAGTTTCACCCCCGATATATTCATAACTTTTTACCCCCAGTTTTATTACTGTTTATGTAGAAAATGCAAAAATATAAATACCCTTATTTAAAAAAAAAATGTTAAATATTTCAAAATATTTTTTTTTCTCAATTAGGTTGTATAGGGTAGGGAATGCAATCTCGATCTCGCGAGATCTCGGCCATATTTACCGAGATTAATCTCGACCAAAAATCGGACGAGATCTCGCTAGATTCCCGAGATTAACGCGACTGTGTTAAAGAGCTTAAAGAACAAAAATCACACTCAAAATTTAGTTATTTAGGTTACTTGTCGTTGTTTATGTCACAGAAATCTATACGAGTACATGTGTACCAAGATTTATTTGACGACATAATCGCTCCAGTACATTCGGAGCAAATTGACTGTGACAGACCAACTAAAGGCTTTGCCACACCAAAAGCAGGTCAGTAGCAGCGCAGTTTAAATGCGGGCCCGCGCATGTTGTAATACAAGAAATTATATGAAGTACGTCACACCTAATTTGACGCGGACGCGCGCTAATTTGACGGAGACGCGGGCCCGCGTTAAAACCGCGTTGGAACTGCATTCAGTGTGCCGTCTGCCGCGCTGCTACTGACCTGCTCCGCGTCTGACCTGCCTTTGGTGTGGCAAAGCCTTGAAGGCTTGGGCAAACCAAAAAGCAGGTCAGTAGCAGCGCGGTTTAAAGGCGGGCCCGCGCATGTTGTAATACAAGAAATTATATGAAGTACGTCACACCTAATTTGAACGCGGGCCCGCGCTCAAACTGCACTGCGCCGCGCCGCTCTGTAACTGCCGGACGACAAACCGGGCAGCGCGAGCGCGGGTCAGAAGCAGCGCAGGCGCGGCGCGGCGCAGTTTGATCGCGGGCCCGCGCTGCTGTATAACAATGGCAAACATGTTAGCATGCCACACTGGGGGCGGGGCGGTCGCAGTGCAGCGCAGCGCGGCGACGCGGTTACACAACAGTTGTATTTTTTTACAACCGCTTGATGGATTTAAACGAAAAAAATATCGAATTAATGCGTAGGAACAATAATATGTACGATTTTCGAGACAAATATTATAGAAATATAACATTCAAGTAAAATTTTCTTTTTCGACTTAGAGCCAAAAGCAGCAAGAATCCGTTTGACATCTTACAGCCAACTAACCTCCACCCATCAACGTCACACTGAACGCGGTTTTAACGCGGGCCCGCGTTGGAAAACCGCGTTGGAACTGCCGTCTGCATTCAGTGTGCCATCTACCGCGCTGCTACTGACCTGCTCCGCGTCTGACCTGCCTTTGGTGTGCCAAGCCTTAACAGACACTCGATTGCGAAGTTCCGCGTGGTAGGAACTTTGTACTAGGTAGAAAAAAAAGACGATTTGAAAGTATGTGCAAAACATCTACTTAAATAAAAAACATTTTGATTTTTTTGATTTTGATTTTTGAATCACCTATAAGTGTTCCTTTTTCTTCTTTTGAGATACGGAACCCTAAATATTCACCGATTTTATCTTTCCAGTCTCGCGAGATTGCATTCCCTAGTATAAAATAAAGAAGCTTTTTAAACAGGTCGAATTCACAACTTTTTTTAATTAGTTGTCACCATGATGGCATAGACTTCATACATACATATGCATACAGCCTATTAAACACCAATGTAGAAAAATACAAATATCAAGAGAAATATTAAGTCCTTACCTATGAAATTGGCGTTTCAGTTTTGAAAGTTCAACAGAATAATATTACCCAAAAATGAATTTACTTCCATTAAATTATATATCATTTTCTAGCTACATTCAAGGTCTTTCATGAATTAGTGATGTCATGTCTCTTATGTAAAAACTGACTAAGTAGGGTTCTATTAAATACTGTATTGGAGTTTTCTTAGAGGTCAATTGGGTAAAGTTTTTCTACCAAAAAAAAATATCGAAATTATCTGAAAATCGTGAAATATTATGCGCAATATGTTCAAAAATACATATGGTAACGTATAACACGCTGGGATAAGTGTAGCCTTAAAAAAAAAGTATTTTTTTAACGAAAAAAATGGCGATTTTCAGTGACGAAAAAATCCATTTTCACAGTTTCTACACCACTGTGCTCTCAAAATATTCAGACAACGTGCATTTAGCAAGCATTATCTCTTTATATAGAAATAAATCTAAATGTCCAATGGTACTTTGAAAATAATTAGTTGTTTTAAAACCTTAATTATTTTATATCAATTTTGTCTTTGAACTTTTTTAACTAAACGTCTATTTCATAGGTAAGCACCTAATATGTCATTATTTAAATTTAATAAAAGGGAAAATGTGGGTGTTTTATTATTGCATGTTCTAAGTGAAACATACATATAAAAGGAGCTCAAAAAATTAAAATGTTGTCAATAGTACGAAGGGGACAGTGAAGTGAGTGCTTCATTGGGCGCTTATATTTTCCGCAGTCAACTTTTTATAAGTAATTAAAATTCCAAAACGGGTAGGTTGTTGAGTTGCCTTGTGTACCTATATTAGTATAATTATAGTAGGTATTTTTGCATACCGACTAAAGTTATTAGCGTCTTGACTTGCTCTGCAAAATTTAGGAATGTTTAGTTGAGCACAAAACACTTTTTAAAATGTATATATCGTTATTAATTATATAGAGAAAAAATACTTACTGCCTATCATTCTCAGTAGAAAATTGTTTCTTAGCCGGCGAGGCTTGATAGCAAAAGATATGGTGCTTCATTTTCACCGACTTCCATTTGTCGAAACTGAATTGTACTATTTCGTTTTCTCGAACCTAAAACAAACATAAATAAATAAGCAAAATTCAACTATGTTTTTTTATAAATGTTGATGAAGGAACTTTTCATATTAACCAATAGCTTATCCAAAATGTAGAAAAATAAGTTCTGTATTTACTATGTACCCTTTTATTATTGGATATGTATATAAACTCGCTCTACCTCTCACACATTGTTTGTTAACTACAGACCTACTTAGTAAAGTGATAAAAAGTTCAGAAAAAAGGTCAAACGCACAATGCACCACGCATGCGCGGAATGTAAATATTATTATACTTTAAGTTGCATTGAATAAAGCGAGATTTCATATCTACTCTGTTTGCTTGGTGATAGGGCCCACAGGCTGACCACACTATAATCTCGTCTGGATTTTGGCGCTAAGTACCAATTTTAACAGCACTGATGTATTCCAACAAGGAGATAAGCAAATTATTTTTAAGTTGTGCAATCTTGATAAGGTCTCCTTTATATAGGGTGCTCTCGAAATATCTAACAGGTATCAAACTAGGTTTTCTACGCATGAGTCGGAACAACCTTTCTCTAAGGAACACAGAGTCCATTCGCAAAAAGGAATCGCGAAAAATGCTTTATTTCCCGTACCTCTTCCTAGCACAAAACCATATGTAAGAAAACAGTTCGGCTGTCTCATTCATTAGCACGGCGATAGAACTGGACGAATGTTTTTATTTTTACAATTCGCGTCGCGAGAATACGTTGCCATGCTGCGGCAGGTAAGCAGTGTATTTTATTATTATTTGGGGTAAAAGGGGGATAGGACTACCCTATTGGGTAAATGCGACCTGCTGGTTAGATTTGTGACCACTGAACCTATTATAATATTTCCTACACTGTGCAATGTCAGTACCCACCTCAGCGGTCTTGTAATACGGCAGCACGGTGTGCAGTAAGTCGGAGCACAGTGCTAGCAGCCTGCCACCGTCTAGGAGGTGCGCGAGCAACAGCGGCGCGCACCGGCCCACGCAGCCAGCCACCGCGACAAGGGCCGCACGCCCACGCCACGCTCCCCCCTCTAAGCTCTCTTTGGACACACTGTATAGTGTATACCTACAATAAACATATATATATATATATATATACTCGTAGATTATTTTTAACAAAGAGACTGGGCTTTTAATGAACTGAACTAAACGGAAATTAACTAGGAAGACTTTGTTTTTAGCTTTTTTTTCAACAGAAGATTAAAGAAAAACATCTCCACAGCTATAAGCATCTATATGATGTTCTGCTATATTGATGGCTATAAGCAAATGGCGAGTCTAGGGCGGTCATAGAAATCTCTTCTATTTGGCGCGCAATTAGATTAAATCAGTATCTGTAATCTTTTTAAATAATTTAAAGCTTAGTATTTTCCATAAACTCACCTGTCACAATCCAAAACTTTCCGAAGGGACGATTCCAAATTATCTTTAGCCGCTACACTATCAGAATATATCAATACATTTGGCGACTTAGTATTTACTAATGGACGGGAACCTTTCATAGATTTTGGTGTATCTTGTTGCGATGAACACTCGGCAGGCAATTCCTCCTTCATTTGCGACGCGGCCTCTATAGGAGCTTGCTTCTTTGGCCCAGTGGAACTAACTATCCTCTTATGCGTTGTAACAGACTTAATTTGACTAGAAATGTTAAGAAGGGATGTCGACAGTTGACTAGTGCCCTTCTTCAAGTCTAACTTTAAACTAGATTTCTTTGGTGTTATATTGTGTTGTATTTCAACAGTTACATTTTCTACCACTAGTTTCTTATCATCTACAGGATCAAAATGAAATTTTTCTGGCGATTTCTCTGGACATTTCTGTATTTTCTCTATGGATGTATCTCCATCTACAGACCTTTCGTTCTCTAGAGATTTTGTGGTGTTCACACTTACATCTGCTAAAGTAATGTTCTTTCTAGGTGGAGGCTCTAAGTGCATATCACTATTGCCATTCATTTCTAGAGTATTGCTCTTTGCTTCAGACTTGATGTCAACTACTTTGGACAGTTTGCGGAGTAATGCAGCATGGAGTGGCCACTGAAAATCTGTTGGAGGTAACTTTAAGGCATACTGGATATCGCTGCGGAGGCTTCTCATTGATGGATCTGTAGCTTTATTAGGTTCACCCGACAATTGCACAGCTGAAATATTATAAGATATTGTTGCTTTGTTAAGTGGGACTTTATGGGGGAGACCTATGTTCAAAACGGGCTGATATGCGGGGGGGTTTCTATGTAAATAATAATAACTTATATTAAATTATGGTATCATAGCTCACTGTTCCAAACATTTTTAGAACAAAATTTAATATTGACTTTTTTATAAAAAGTTACTCAGATGAGTAACAGTCATGTACCCTATTAGAGTTTTAATTAATACCAAATATACAACTACAACAGAATCAATAGATTTAATATATTTTTTCATTTTTGTTTATTTATTATTTACACAAATGTGAATACTTACTTTGAATTCTGACCACAGGCAATTTGTGATTGATGAGAAACTCGCCATTAACAAAATTGAAACCAGCTGAGCTGAGATTTTCCATGTTTGTTTTCAGAACTATAGCCAGATGTGACCCTGCCTTCCAAGCCACTGGTTGGCCTACAGACTCCAACTAAAACAAATGTTACGATTACTAACTCATCCATTCATCAATATTTCTTTATTTTAAATAAAAATGAGGATAGCTAGCACACTGAAACTACTTAGCAAAACCTCTTTAACTACCTATAAAAAGAAATCAACAAAATCATCTTACGGTCACAATATCTTGAAGCGAGCTAGACTCATGCGGCTCCATTTCACACTCAAACAGCACATCAAGGTCCAGTTCGGTAACGGGCGAGGAATCGCTGGAGCCAAGCGGCAGGCCCCCAGCACACGATACCCAGTCACTGATCTCAATGCTTTGTGTCGGCCTCATGCTGCATATCCTGGTCGTATTTGTGTAGTCCAGTAGCTCACAGAGGTATGCATTCTTTGGGTTAGTGCATAACTTTGAACTAAGGGTTGGTGTTTCTGAAACAATTGCTTAAAAAATTTACTAATGAACACGGCAATGTCAAACAAATAATAATTGGTGTTTGGACAGGAGGAAAACCCGGTTTTATGAAAATAATAAAAAAATGAAAACCTGTCAACTTACTTTCCCCTAGCAAATTATAGCTGTAACCAGTGGCGTGCACAGAGTTTTTAGACTGGGTAGGCAAAAATTTAAATAATAATAACTTGCCAAAAATACTACATTTTGGTTTAAGTTTTGTAGCTTTGTCGATTTAATATAGATTTTTGTAATTTTGACCTTAAAATTTCCATAACTGATTTTAAAGACAGATCAATTAATCAATTTAATCAGATCAAATAATTCATACAAATAAATACATACAACCAAAAGGAAATGGCATTTATTAGGCGCTTATTATATGAGACAATGCTACTTCTTAAAGTGGTTACGTATTCAATGATCAGAACTAATCGGAAGACTTCGGTAATGTGCGGCACTGCCTACCCTGCACAGTTGTGTGCATTATAAGTATCATTGTGTGCCACGTATTGATAGGAATGCACACTAGCCTGAAACCGTATGACCACGAGGCACACAAGCGGGTTTTAGACAGGAATATTGTGTCTTTTCCGCGGCGCGAAGTGGCGCTAGTGCAGCGCAATGCCAATGCAATACAGACAATGCTAAGTCACGCGTCAAGCAGTAGGCACTATAAACTCGCTAGGTGGAGTTGATTCTGGTTTATTATTTTAGAATATTTGGACGATTAAATAAATAATAGGATACCTATCAGAATCAAATAAGATTTTAAATAAAAAAAGGGGAGTGAGTAGGTAGGATAGGCAGTGTCTTTTTATCTTTATGACGTGCACGCCACTGGTTGTAATCATATAAACAGCTGATGTGACAAATTTTGTTTCTTTTTTTAATACTAGATGACTAAAACAGAAAATTCTGTTTTAGTCATCTAGTTTTTATTAGTTAAGTATAAATCTAAAACTAAGTATCTAAGGCAACAATTTATAGTTAACTTACCGGCAGCATTCTCGGGCAGTTTGAAGAACGCAACACTAGTATTACCGCTAAGAAATTCAAGTAATCGCGCTCGGAAGGATCTGATGCGCCAAGTCTTTATGAAAGTCATTGCGATATATATGGGCGTGAAAAGCATATTCACCAAGTAGAGAAAACACCTTTGTCTTAACTTCTAAACCCACAGCCTAACACATTTCAGTTAACAAACGCTAACTACTTACAAAACTGGGTTATCCACTGAACATATAACCACTAGGCACTACGTTTCAGGGCTATCGATTCAATTCGATTCTAAAGTCCATCGTTCGTTGTCCTTACAAACACTACAAGCGATCAATGAAATATTTAGTTTATAAATTACTCAGGTACTTTAATGTAGAACTCTTTCACAAATCTTTAAAGGATTACAGAGGTTCGTAGCTTACAAAACTCAAAGATTAATAAATAGGATTTTGGGCGAAAACATAGAACACCTAACATCGCCGTCCGTTCAGTAAGTTTTTTTTTGTTTTATTTCACCCCGAGGTGGTGAAGGCAAAGGATCAGAGCCATACAGCCTAGTCTGTTGAAAATCTTCTGTCGTATTTAAAGGCCAAAAGCCATTTCTTCCGTGTTTCTTCGTTTTCATAGAAAAAAATAACTAAGGCCAAAGCCACTTTTTTCGTCTTTAACTTCTTAATAGAATTCTTCAACAAAATGATAGCACTTTTGATGAAGATTTCATGGAGTTCTTGAGAGCACTCGAAACACAGTCTACACACTTTTTTTCATTATCCTACATATTAGACACTTAAATGGTACTTCATTGAACAATACACTATCAATATTATGCATTAAAAACCACGATATCTATTTTTTCGCATAATAATATAAAACTGACAAACTGTTGCTACGAGTTCCCGCCAAAAAGTAGTTTTTTTTTTTTTGTTTGGTTCTTTCCTGCTTTTGCAAGGAAAAGGCAAAGGCTTCTCTGGCCATACAGCCTATTCTTACGTAGTTTGCTCTTCTCTAAATATTTTTCTATTTCATTTGAGTTCTCATTTATTATCAATTTCTGTCGTCTTTAACTTTTTCTCTATTCTTCAACAAAATGATAGCACTTTTGATGAAGATTTCATGGACTTCTTGAGAGCACTCGAAACACAGTCTAAACACTTTTATTTCATTATCCTACATATTAGACACTTAAATGGCACTTTATTGAACAATACACTATCAATATTATGCATTAAAAACCACGATATCTATTTTTTCGGATAATAAAACAAAAATGACAAACTCTTGCCGCGAGTTCCCGCCAAAAAGTCCAAAAAGTAGTTTAAGTTCTTTTTTTTTTTCTTTTTTGCCCTTGTTGAGCAGGCTAAGGCTCCATGGCCATACCGCCTCGTCTTTAGTTATGTTTTTTCTTTTTAGTTTCAAAGTTTACGTCTTCAGTATTATTTTCTTCATTTCATCTTCAAATTCTTACTCTTTGTTAGTCAACTAGCCTATTCTTCAGCAAAATGATAGCACTTTTGATGAAGATTTCATGGACTTCTTGAGAGCACTCGAAACTCAGTCTACACACTTTTATTTCATTATCCTACATATTAGACACTTAAATGGCACTTTATTGAATAATACACTATCAATATTATGCATTAAAAACCACGATATCTATTTTTTCGGATAATAAAACAAAACTGACAAACCCTTGCTACGAGTTCCCGCCAAAAAGTCCTAGTATAAGTTCTTTGCAAAAGAGTATGCTCTAAATCAGTGGTATGCAAGTGGTATGGCACAGCATTATTTGACAAGAGTCTGTCTCTTTTACACACAAGACATTTACAATAAGCTATCCTGGTGTCAGGATAAAAACTCGTTTAAAACAAGACATTTGCAAATAAGTGGCTACGTTCCATTCCATTAGATATAAGATTTTAAGCTTAGATTTCAAGGAAGTCATTTGAAAAATGAAGGTCTATTTTATTTATAAATATATTGAAAAGTATCGAATTTTGGAAATTGTTATCACATTTTTTTTTATTTGAAGGCACAAGCACAATATTTACCATAATAAGAAGATAATATGTAATATAATTATAAGGAAAAGGCGTTACTTTTCCTGAGTAAGAGATTAGGAACGCATTTTCTTCAAGCTGTCAAAGTTCTCTTGCCTCCGAAGAAATCCCCGGGAATTTCAAAGGTTCAATCTGAAACTTTTCAGATTGAACCAAACTGATTGTGAGTAGATAATATGATAAAAATTACGACCTAACACCCTTTTCGAAATATTTTTCTGCATCTAAATATCAACTATAAAAGTAAAAAATAAATAAATCGTAAGACTTTTTTAGAAAATGAGCTGTTGTAATTAACGAGAAATTACGAATATATCACCACCCCCGTTTCACTTCAATACTGCCGTGCTTACGATGCGTTAGCTTTCGAATTTTTGACACATTTTTGCATTTTCCGAATTGTTTCCTTAGATTATATTATATTATATTATATTTTAAATACGATTTTTGAAATGTATAGCTCAGATTCAGTATTTTTATACTGCGTTATCATTTAATTGTCATATTTATTAGTTCTTACATTATTAAATGACAAAATGGATGAAGTTACTGCTTTTATTACAATATAATATAGCTGCAAACCCACTGACTGACTGATATAATTGTTCTCCCAGAAGGAGCCACGGGGGCAAAAATGATATATTGGGGGTATAGAGGGTGAGTGCTGGTGAGTATTTTTTTTTTTTTTTTTTTTTTTACCCTCAATTGGTAAGCCCTTGGCATCATCTCACCTGATGGTAAGTGACGATGATGCCGAAGATGGAAGCGGGATGGAGTATGGGAAAACTTCGAGATCTTGGAAATCTGCTCCTCATCAGGTAGTGACCCTACTGCCCGCCGAAACTATGACACTTGGGAGGTACCTCTCAAACAAAAAAATCTCTAAATCTCGGTCAAAATTGAACGGTGGCAAGAAAAAACTAAAATGGCGGAAAACAAGATGGACGCCATACAAAATTCAAAGTGCAACATCTCCAAAAGTATTTGAGATTGATATGGGGTGCTTGAACAAAAATCATTGAGAATGAAGGGGGACAACTGCCTGACGTAATAAAAAGCCAAGATGGCGAATTCAAAATGGCGGCTGAAAATTTAGTTGCGCTGATCCAGCTGAAATTAGGCATCCGGGGTTTTCAGAATCGCTGGATCGAATCTTGGGTCAATTTTTAAATTCCGCAATTTTTCAAGATGGCCGCCATACTAAAGCTTTCTGTACGGAAAAGTTTTATTGGTTTGGGCCTAGAATCTGCTGATGTTGTGTATAGGAAATTTTATAAGATAGGTGACAGTGAATAAGGGAAAACCCCCAGATCTACTGCCCGCCGAAACTATGATACGAGTTAGAGGGGTACCTCTCAAACAAAAAAAATCTACACCATGATCAAAATTGGATGGTGATAAAAAAATGGCGGAAAACAAGATGGCCGCCATTTTTCTAGATGGCGCCATACTAAAGCTTTCTGTACGGAAAAGTTTTGTTAGCTCGGGCCCAGAATTTGTTAATGTCGTGTATAGGGAATTTGAACGATGGTTGGCAGTGAATATGCTTCTCATCAGGGTGTGACCCTACTGCCCGCCGAAACTATAACATTCAGAGAGGGGTACCTCTCAATCTGGATGGTTTTCTTCACGTGTTAACGCGGACGAAGTCGCGTGCGGAAAACTAGTATACGAGGAGGGATCAAAAAGTAGTGAGAATGAGATAGAATATAATGACTATTGATATCTTAATAATTTATTTTCTACATAGTCTCCAAGTCTCTCTACACACAGGGTCCAGCGCTTTTCCAAGGCTTCAATCCCTTTAAAAAAAAAAGTTTTGTCTTGGTCCTGCAAAAAGCTCTCCACGGCATCCATCACCTCGTTATCTTCTTCGTACCTGTTTCCCCTTAAGTATTCTTTCAATTTGGGGAACAGATAAAAATCGCTAGGCGCCAGATCTGGTGAATAAGGGGGGTGGTCAACCAATTCGAAGCCAGCTTGTTGAATGGCAGCCATCGCAACTGCCCAGCTGTGCGCGGGTGCGTCGTCGTGATGAAACAGCACGCCCTTTCGAAGTTTCCCTCTCCTTTTCTCTTTGATGGTATTCCTCAACTTGGGAATTAATGCTGCATAATATTGGCCTGTAATAGTGGTTCCACGCTCCAGGTAATCAATCAACAATATCCCTTCTGACTCCCAAAATATTGAGGCCATAACCTTGCCAGCCGATGCCACGGCACGAAACTTCTTCGGGGTCGGTGATGATGGCCGTTTCCATTGTGAAGATTGCTGTTTTATCTCGGGATCAAAGTGATGGACCCATATTTCGTCCATTGTTACAAAACGAGACAAAAAGTTTTCAGAATCTTCTTGAAACTTGTCCAACAATCTCTTCGAAATGTCAAGTCGATTTTGTTTCTGACTGTCCGTTAACATTCTCGGCACCCATCTTGCGGAGACTTTTCTCATATTCAAAGATAGTTTCAATATGGATTGAATACTTCCATATGAAATGCCCGTTTCTTGAACTAACGGATGGTAACTCTTCGATCGCTCAATACAATTTTCTCGACTTTAACAACATTTTCTTGGGTGACTGACGTCGATGGGCGGCCGCAACGATGTTCGTCTTCCGTGCTCGTTCTCCCTACTCGAAATTGAGAAGCCCATCTTGCGACAGTGGAATACGGCGGAGCAGACTCTCCTAATTTTGCCTCCAAATCACAGTGAATCTCTTGCGTCGTTAACTTTTTTAAACGGAGGTATTTAATAACGACTCGCACTTCGTTGTTCTTCATTTTCGAGAACACGTTCTGACACGAAGCAAACAAATGACTACATTAAGAAAAAAACAAAAGAGAATCGAAAACTTTTTCTTTATTAATATTACAAATATCTGAGCTATGCCTGCCAGTATTCATTTTTTTTTCTTACCAAGGAGTATATATTATCGTTCGCACTACTTTTTGATCACTCCTCGTAGGTATATTATACTTACTGCTCTTATCGTAAGCGCGGCAGAATAAATCAGCGTATGAATTATTGTATTGTATACCCTGTCCTTTTAATTTAACAAGGGATTAAAAAACCGGCCAAGTGCGAGTCGGACTCGCGCACCGAGGGTTCCGTATAAATTCATAATCACACATGTCTTGAACTCTATATTTTTTATACATATTTGAGTTGATTGAATGAAAGGTAATTTGCGGTTTACGATTTATGACGTATTAAAAAAAACGACTTACTAGATCTCGTTCAAACCAATTTTCGGTGAAAGTTTGCATGGTAATGTACATCATATATATTTTTTCTAGTTTTATTATTCTCTTATTTTAGAAGTTACAGAGGGTGTCCCCACACACATTTTACCACTTTGAAAGTGTCTCTCGCGCAAACTATTCGGTTTAAAAAAAATGATATTAGAAACCTCAATATAATTTTTGAACACCTATACATAGATACCCACACGTATAGGTTTGATGAAAAAAAATGTTTGAGTTTCAGTTCTAAGTATGGGGGGGGGGGGGGGACCCCCAAATTTTATTGTTTTTTTTTTTCTATTTTTGTGTGAAAATCTTAATGCGGTTCACAGAATACATCTACTTACCAAGTTTCAACAGTACAGTTCTTATAGTTTCGGAAAAAAGTGGCTGTGACATACGGACGGACAGACAGACATGACGAATCCATAAGGGTTCCGTTTTTTGCCATTTGGCTACGGAACCCTAAAAAACTGGTGTCCGGACAGTATAAGCAGGGCGTAACAAAATACGTAGGTGTAAGTGTAGAAATCAACCCCAGCTTGTCCAGAAAACTCCTGAGCTTAGGAAGGCTCCAGCTCCGGAAGAAAACAGCAGTCATCACAGGCCACGGTTACTTTAAGAAACACCTGTTCACTCTAGGTATCACCGACAGTCCCCTATGCCGAGCGTGCATAGAGACCGAAGCTGCTCACGACTTGATTACGTGACCGCCACGTACACAAAAGCGAATTACGTTTAGTTCTACGAATGTAAGGTAAGTGACCCAAATAAGGCCTACCTTATTTTTATCTTGCCGTAGTTAGTAGGTTTTTAAGAAAAACTTACTCATCTTTCGATATATTAATCTTTAATTATTAAACTTTAAAATAAATGTAGTTAAAACGTTAAAAATACAAAAATCAGATTTCTGTGAATCAAAATATAAAAAAATCCTTTAGGCCTTATTGGGAAACCCATGCCGCAATAAGGCCTTTCATACTATAAGAAAGAAAAAACAATAATTAACTTCAGTTACTAAAACATATCAACGTTATATTATTTAAATTTAGTAAGATCCTTTAGTAATCATATTTGGACGTTATAATCAGTCTTGATAATCGTCTCAACATATTATCCTTCCTTTCTTCATTTTATTCAAGCAATCTCCTGAATAGTAATTTTTTTATCAGCAGGGGTTAAGCCAACACACAGCTCATGATACCTACCAGATATTACAAGCAAGGCATTGCCGCATGTCATCCATTCGATATTATTTGCACTTATATTATTTTGATAGGCCTTATTTGGACCTGTCGTATGTGTAAGAAAAAAAAATACAGAAAATACATTGAAAAAATGGCGTTTAAATGCTTATGTAGGGGTTACTAAACTTTTAAACTAAACAACACACAAAACAAAATTCGGCATGCGTGCAAAAATATCAAAATACTTACATCATTACTTGTAGAAATTTTATTAAACAGGCGTAGGTACACTCCGCGTCCCGACTGTTTTCGACTACGTGTCCGACATACTCGTGGTAAGCGGCGGCGGTCGCTATTCTTGTATGTGTCAGATACATCCTTACGCACACCACTGTCAACTTTCGCGGTTATTTGAAATGTCTAAGCGGGAAATTTGAAACCTAGGCCTTATTGGGGCATAGGCTTTATTTGGGTCTCTTACCTTACGTTACTGCGAATCAGTTTTTGGTCATTCTGTATCCTTAGGTTTTTGTGTTTGTAGGGCTTACAAACATTTCTGGACATGCCGAAAATTTTAAAGAATACCTTTTCAGCAAACTTGTACTTAGATCAAAAGTTGTTCAGTTTTACGATTATAGGCTTTAAGGTTCGCATTAAATAAAGGACATAAGTTGAAATACCGTGATTTTTATTCTCAAAATTGTATGTTAATAAGTGAAACCTATATTTCGCACATGAAGGATATTGCTTCAACGTCTTCCGCAGTAACGTACTTCGCTGTTACATTTTTCGCTCTTGTGCTTTTCGCAGTAATGTAATCAAGTCGCTGCTCACATTCTTCTGGAATGCAAAGAGGTAGCAGAATACAGGGTCAAACACCTAAAGGACCCGAGTACACTCCCGGAAGTCGCCGGCAACCTACGGGGGCTACTGGGCTTCCTGGAGGAGCTGGGCTAGCAGTGAGGCCAGCCGTATCACGCAAAATGGGCGCACCTGTCGCCTAGTTGCAGAAACCAGCCCGTCCTTACTATTACTATTTAGTGTAGAAATCCTGCTTCTACTTCTCCTACAAAAAACATTTATTCTAATACTGTTGTAATTGGAAAAATTGGACTACTCATTTAAATAGAGCAGCTGATTTGCCAACTTTGTATCCCATACAAAGGCTTTAATTTTTTCGCTTCTTCGTTATATTCGTATAAATCGTAGTGACCCCTCTAGCGTTTAGCTAGAGCCGCGATCTTTTTGGTGTCGAAAACAGTAACAAGCGCAGTGCACACCTGCCGGTCTTCCGGTACTACAGAATACTTAATATTACACCGATATGTACAAAAAATAAGGAACGCAACGTTACGCAGCCTTCTTGCTTCTTTTTATGGTTCTGCAAAGTGTGTAGAAAATAAAAACATCCACAAGCTTGTATATAATTTCTCTTTTTGAATTTAACTGGCCTTTTGATATAAGAAAGTAATTTGTAGTGTCGTCTTGCCGCGGGGCAGTGTCACAGGGGCAAATTAATTGAATAGACACATAATGTACGGTCAGCATTCTACATCAGTGAAGGTTTGGTTGCGGTAGCTATACGCAGTATCAAGCCTGAACAGCGAGTTACGTTCCAACAGCCAACATCAGCATATCGAAGCACACGTTAATTAACATTTAAACATTTAACTTTAATAACTTACATTAACACCCTGGTTAAAAAGTGCGTTTGAAATTGTAAGAGGTTACTCAGAATCTAGTATTCAATACAGGAAAAATATTGAAAAAAACCGCTCTTCAATGATTTTTTCTATCCATACTAAATCTGAATAGTGAAGAAAGATTTTGTATGGATTGTTTTTTTTAAATCGGATGTTTTCAATATTTTTCTTGTATTTTATAGTTACTTGATTCTGAGTAAACCGTTAAAATTGAAAACGCACTTTTTGAATACCCTGTAAAACTTTATAACAGTGATTTTTAGTACATCGCGGACCACGGTATAAATGTGCAAGGATTTATCCTTACATTACTAAATTAATTCACCTAGCTATATATACCACTCTCAAATCTTAATTATTCTTTGGAGGGTACACCCTGGTGGACAAATAGCGGTTTTAGACTCTCCGGTCCCAGCGGCGTAGTGGGCGCTCCTGACTTCCAAGATTGAGAGTCGCAGGTTTCCACCCAGAGAAACATGTCTGCAATGACTTTTGTGTGCTTCGAGTCTGGTTGTAGAGTGTCACAAAAATAAGTGTACACATAAATACGATATATACATATGATGACCAGGGGTCAGACGACAGTGTGATTGTGTTGGAATATAATTACATTACCGCAGACACTACCTTCGAATCTTCGAGCTTATTTCATGCAAACCCACATAACGTAACCTATCCGTCTGTGCGTGGTATAGTCCAAAAGCTAGGGGCAGAACAATGCTATCAGTAGGGACTCGTATATTATACACTTTTAGATTATGGATTATTTTAAGGATACCTACATTCTCAAAATATTATCTTTTTAATCTCTTGGAATAGTATGTATATGGTATGCCCGATTGCTCACATTGTACAGATATATAGCCAGTAACAACCCCTGCAAACAACTAAAAACTGATTAGTGGGTACTTTCCAGTGTGACCTTCCTACTTTTGGAGTCACATAAAAATAAAAGCGAATCTTATATTATCGGGGCAGTCGGTGTGTTGTTTACAACTGCGCCCGAGCACCCGACGATACAACTTTGTGATATAAGCCGTTCGCTGTTTATTTTGTTTCAGTTGTACAAAATCGGTTGCTGTGTGCAGTCTTGTTACTGCTTTCACGGACATTTTGCAATTACTTAAGCACGACAAGATGGAACTGAGCTTCATAAAAGATTTACTATCGAAACGCGACGTAAACCACAATTTAAAGGACTTTAAATCAAAAAAGACTTTCAGTAAGTATTTTTTTTTATATTTTAGCGAAGTAGGTACCCTCTTCAATAGTGTATCGTAATATTTTATTCAATGAGGAACTGTTTGAGATTTCGTTTGAAATTAGGTCCTTAAAAGGTACAAAATCAATTGATTTATGGCAACAACGGTAAGTTAGATAGTAATGCAACTACGAACAAATTGTCTGTGCGATTCTATTATTAAAATACTTTGCTAATATTTTTTACTCAATTTGCTTTCTTAGTACAAATTTATGAAAAACCGCTATAATTTTACTGTATGAATAAGCTTTTTTAATACTTCATAATATTATTATTTCCTAACTAATATATGTATGTTCTTTCTTACCTACCTACTATTATAAACAATTCTAACTAAAAAAGTTTCAAAAACATACATGTGATACTCACTTAAAATAGAAGTTTATTAAACTACAGGGCTACAATTTGAATTATCCTTTTAATTATCACTTGTTAGATACATATTATTGATCTAATTTACTAATGTTACGTAGGTGTACGTGACGATCCACTCGTCCACTTAGGGTGAAAGACATTACTTATTAGTTCCCTAATAGGCTACTTGTGTGAATAGGGCAAGTGATACAAATATTTAATTAGATACTTTAACTCGTACTTATTTAAAAACAATGAAATAGTCTAATACATCCATTATATGGCGGTCGTTTAGCCAACAAGGACATTTCGCGTTGAAGCCCACCTGATCCAAAATGGAATTTAAGTGTATGAAATAAAACCTTTTTTTGTTTCTTGCAGTTAATAGAAAAAGTGAAGTGATGGCGATCAGACAAAAATATCCAACGAAAGTTCCGGTAAGTGTAGCTTTTTTATATTTGTTGTTTATTTATATAAATAGCATTATAACTTTAATATCTTTTTTCGGATTGATACTTCTTATGTCCTGATTTATTAGACACTAATCGTTATAACCTCATTCTAATAAGATTTTACATACTATAGTCGAAAGCGATACACAAAAGTATATGGAGTGAATAAGTAACATTTCGAATACATGTCAACACTAGTTTACAATAATTTAAAGCTTTTAAAATTATTCTTTAGAAAACGCATTTTTTCTCTAATAGAAAAATTTCGAAAACTCCGTAACAATTTAGTACCTACCTATCGTCTTGGTATCTTGTCTTAGCAGTCTGTGGTACCTTACTTGTACAAAGTTTCATACGAATCGGCCATATCGAATTTGTGTGGACGTGGGGCCGATGACTTTAAAAATTGTTGCACATCAGAACTATTTTTACGATGGTCAAACTTGAATTTTTACACCTGTAAAGATGATCTAAAAACGAATTGCTTTCTCTATCTGTCCAACTAGCAAAATCAGTACTTATAGCGTTCTTCAAGACTACTTTTTTTTACTAATAAGATGCTTGCAGCTCACTACAAGCTTGGATTTAGGCGCAGTTATAGGGGCATTTATTTCTATAACAGTCTTATAATTATCTTTGAAAATGCTATTAAGTCATATAATATACTTGAAAAGTGCTGTTGTTTCTCTAACGGTCTTAGACTAACGTTTACGAGAACAAATGATTTTATTAGAATCTGACCTAAGTATCTTACCGGTGCTATCTTGTTTATAATGTTCTAGTAATTTACTTAGTTACTATACTTCATTCCAATAAAAAAAAAGCAAAAGGTAAACAAACATAGTATGCAGATGACATTGACATGTGTCAGATCCATAGTAAGTTTGTTTACGTTTTGCTTTTTTTTGATTGGAATGAACCATAGTTATAAGTACATTTTACAAAGCATAAGTACATTTTTGTGTTGCTTTTTGTCGGTTGTCCTGTGTTAAATAAATATCAGTAAAAACCTAAAGGACAATTTATATTACAATTATTTATAATGTGGAACATGTCTAGAAATACTTTGTAAAACAGGGGAAGCCACTGTAAATTTGTACCAGAATTTACTTAATTACTTAATTTAACGCCCTTCGAAAAATAGGCAGTATGAAAAACATATAAGTATTTCATCAATTCTTACGAAAATTCGCCATGTTTTATAGGATCCGCCATGTTTTAAAAATGCTCTGCATTAAGTACTTTATAAAATTATTATAGGTACATTAGTACTTGTACCAGTTTTGGTCAAGATAAGTCGCCTCCATTTTAACATAAATTAGGGTTCCTCGTCAAATATGCCTACTAATGTTTTAATTCCCTTTTTTTAGGATTCAATTATAAGATGGTTGTATTTTAAGATGCCGACTGTTTTTTGACAAAGTATCATTGTATTTACTGAAAAATAAGAAACACACATTTTGTGTTATTCAAAACCTGTAATGGTTGTGGATTCGCACCGGTTTCTTTAAAAACTTAATATATGCAGACCTACTCACATTATCTGTAGCCAAGAAAACATAACAGTCTTACTACATCAAATCTTTTTCTAGTGTCCTGCTTGTTCCCAGTACAGCATATATGACTATTACATCAACGACGAATGTAAAATTTGTTTTTTTTCTATTTAATTTTGTGCCTACATAACTCTTTGAACAGACAATGAGTTGCGAGTAAAAAGAAAACGGCTTTTGTATTCTTTAAACGGTCTTCTTCATTATCGTTTTCTAATTCTTCTTTATTTTTACTTTCTAAATGTTGCACTAAGGGTTAAAATCAATTTTCAACGGCAGAACCCTCAATTTCTTCATCTCCGTTTGTACTTAACTTATTTTTTGATCTCGAAGAACTGATTCCTATAGAACCTGGCTTGACTAATTCTTCATACCTGTCTTTCACTTTTCTTCTGTAACCACCACTCCTTTTAAACCGTTTCCAATCGCTTTCCCCAAGATAAATCGTAGCAATTGAATCTTGACAAAATGGCTGACGTTTACTTATAAAGTGATTGATCTAGTAGTTTTTAAACTATTTTGCTCTTATAATGTTCTTATTAAGTAATATTCGACGTATAAGAATCTTGAACAAGACTATAGTGGCGTACACTTGCAGTGATCTCAGCTAAGTATATTATAGAACCTTATACTCTTACAAAATGCTACTATAGGATCTTTTTTTTTCGGGACTTATATTCTTATAAATGTCCTATTAGATAATCTTATAGCTAACTATAAAACTAAGATAAAAAAGCAAATGCTTTTGAGAATATCAACGCTTGTCAAATGCTATTATAAGTAAAAGTGTCCTATAACTGTCCTTAAGGTTAATCTTATAGCAAACTATAAGTCTAAAATATAAAAACGAATGCTCCTAAGTATGTTAAGGCTCGTGAAATGCTTTTATAAGTAAAAGAGTCTACAACAGTGCCTTTATAAGAGATTTATTAGTAATTATGGACTTGTAATCTTTTTTATAGGATTACTTTGCTTGTTGGGTGGTTTCTTATTCTGATTCTCATTTTCAGCTAATAGTCGAAAAGTACCACAAGGACAAAACGTTGCCCACCTTAGAGAAAAACAAGTTTCTAGTTCCAGAAGACATTACGATGTCACAGTTCCTCGTCATCATTCGTAACCGCATCAAAATGAAGCCAAATGAGGTAAATACTTAATCTAATTATTTTTGGTACGAACTGTCCACTACTGACCTTTTTGGTACCTGTATGTAAATTGCAAGCGAATTCTATAAACTGAAACCAGCGCCATGAGTCCTTATAGTTGTTTTATCACAGAATAAGTACGAAATATATTTTTTTTCGACTTTGTAAAATGTGCTGAAGTGTTTTTTTATTTAGGCTGCATATCAACAGCAGCAGTAGCGACGACTGCCGTTGACTCTGCCGTCGGCTGCGTGCCGCTCGTGTTTATGCAGCCTCGTGAAAATATTACAACTTTTTAAGTCGGGTTTATTAAAAAGATAGCAGATAATATCTGCAAAACATCTTTCAAATGAAGACTTATTCGTCAACTCGCTAGCCTTAAACTCGCTACAGCTAGCGAGTTGGCACCTTCCAATTTTACCTATTGTTTTCGTCGTCAACTCGCTAAAGGTTAAATATATGTACAGTCAGCTACAAAAGTTTTATTAAATTGAATATACCCACATTAGAAGTGCCATTTATGTGTATAATTTTTCTTTAAAATAAAACAATATATTGATTTTGAGATAGATATATATTATAAATCAACATTATTATTATTAACATGACAATAATATTAAACTGGTAATTTAACTAATTATTATAAAAATATCACAAATCAACAATATCACAATGATTTCGGATGCGCCGTCCCCTTCGCCTCATTTTGCATCTCCTATATTTATCGTGCCCCGAAATCAATGTAGATAGTCGGTTGTTATTTAACCGGACCAGCCAGCGCGGGCAAAGCCGCGGGAAATAGTTTTGTATAGTTTTTGGCTTTAATCCTTTTTTATCTGACTGTACTTATAACTGTTAGCGAGTTGACGACGAAAACAATAGGCAAAATTGGAAGGTGCCAACTCGCTAGCTGTAGCGAGTTTATGGCTAGCGAGTTGACGAATAAGTCCAAATGAACAGCAGCGATTAGAAACCAAGATATAAGTTTAATCTCCACGGTACATATAATATTTTATTATAATCGAATTACCTAGGGAATATAGTAAAGATATTAGCGTAGCGAAATGTGTTCTTATCATTAAGACCGTTAATTTTAATTAAGCACAGTTGGACAACGTTACAATAGGACCTGTTAAATGCTAACTGTCTCATTGATTAAATGCATCAAACTTAATATTGTTCTATTATTAAAGTATAGTATATATATTCTTTAATTATATACGTACCTATTTATAAGCAATTCTATACTTGTTATTAGATAACGTCATGGAACATTTATTTATCGAACCCTCGAATAATAATTTTACTTTTAGAAATTGTTTCTCACTACTTCTGTGAAACTTAACTATAATCATTACCTACGTACAACTGCACATGGGTTATACTATACATACCTACAGATGAATTTGAAAATCCTGGCACCAATCCGCTGTTAAAGTTTGATGCACGTCATTCACCCTGTATAAAAGTAGAAAAAACTTTTCTTTTTAAAAAAGCTATTGAATTGAAAGTGGTGTTTTTATTTTATTTACAGTAGCATTTTGTGCTTGTGCTATTTTTACCCCGGAGATCCAAATATACTAGGTTGGTTCAATAAATCTGCGTTGCTGTTGCAATTTTAATCCAACTTTCAAAAAAGGATGTTCTCAATCAGACTGAATGATTTTATTTTGCGTATGTTACGCGATATTTACATCGATCATAATCGGCTTATAATGGTTATTTTTCACTCGACAATTAATAACTCTTGGGTGGTCCCATATAAATTGTATTAAAATCGGTTCAGTACTTTTTTGAGAAAATTAACAAAATCATAAAAAAAATTGTAGTTCAAGGCATTTGTTTTTCACGTATTCAGCGTTGTCAATGATTCATAAAACTGTCTGCGCAGGCGCTTTACCTGATAATCGACAACACATCGATGCTGAGCATGAGCCTCACGATGGCCCAGGCTTACGAGAACTACAGAGACGAAGACGGTTTTCTCTATATCACGTACGCCTCCCAGGAAATCTTCGGGTACCAGGATGGTATGGAATTTTTGATATTTTATGCACTATAGCAGGGAGATAGCTGAAACTTTATCATTAACTACTGACATCTTTATGTAACCTATGATCCACAGTAAACATATTTGAATTTTAATAATACTTAAAAGTTTGTCTTTAATTTCATACAATATATCCGGCACTATTGACACCGTGTTCTCTTGTGCAGTATAATACAGACACTGAAGTAGCGGTACCGCTATTTTATTGCAACATTGATCAATTATAATTATTTATAAAACGACATAATTAAGTATTTATAAAGACGATATTCTTGCAGATATGAAGAATTCAAGCCAGGAAGTGGAAGCTATAAGACACAGATTTCCTAACAAAGTTCCCGTAAGTATTGTTTGTAGAATCAGACGTGGTATGTTCTTACCTATATTCATATTTTTAGTACCTAACGTTTACTTAGTTTTGGTTGTGTCTTAGCTGTTCGTGGAAAGGTTCGTGAGAGAGAGGGAGGTTCCAACACTGGGACGTAAGAAGTTCCTAGTTCCACAAGAGCTGACTATGTCCCAGTTTTTATTCATACTGCGAGCGAAGATGAAACTAAGAGATTCACAGGTGAGTGCCTAAGGAAAAACACGCAATTATAGGATCTTTTACTTTCACTCTTTTACCAATTAGGCGGGACAAAGAAGCTTTATATTGTCGCTCCGGGGGGACTCGTATTATGTTCTTAAGTAAAAGGTCAATAAAAATCAATAAATAAAATTTTGAAATCGCTTAAAATATGTATACGTCGCGGCTTCTTTTAGTCTCTTTTAAATTTTTATTTCATTAAAAACAATGCATGATAGATTACATACTGTTTCGAAAAGTCAAAGAGAAATACCCCTCCAAGAAGTGATAAGAAAAGTGTATTTGCGCGGACAACGAATCCATCAATCAGCTCATTAAAACCTCTTTGCAGGCGCTATACTTGCTGGTCAACGACAAAGTGTTGGTGAGCAACAGTTTGACAATGGCGCAAGCATACGAGCAGTTCCGTGGACCAGATGGCTACCTACACATCACATACGCTGCACAACAGGTCTTCGGATGAGTATGTATAATGCTCATGTCTTTGGAAAATAATAAAATTTATTCTAGAGGTAGAAGCTAGGAATCGATACGCTACGCACAGTGTTAAGAAAACTACGAGAGTAATTAGATAAAAGGTTTTTGGAAACAAGTGATATATCTCGTTACAAACATAACTAGAAAATATAGCGTTTAAGATAAAAGAAAAAAATATATACATAGGTATTCCATTAACTCATCGAGAATGAACTCCTTGATCTTAGAAGGACATAGATGAAACTTCTAGTATAAATAAATAGCTAGCTAACAATGTCCAAGTTATAAATACATAATAAACAACCTATATAGTTGATATGTTCGCCCTCTCTTACTTGAAACCAGCCAGAGAGGAGCCAACTACATTTGTTACTTATACACATAATTAATTAAGTACAACTTTTGATTGACATTATATATGTAAGGGTTCAGTAACAAACTCACAGACAATAGTTTGTAACATTTAGATCATTGTAAGTAAATAGAACTATAAATCTTATATATATACTGGAGAAGCACAGTTGTTTTTCTTAAATCTACTACTTATGAGGTGATAAAGTTTCCATTGAGAATGAGTGGCATTATGAAAGCTCTCGTTGATTTCTAGCGAACTCGATTAATTATTAAAGGCAGCGAATAAAGTTTTTAAATTTAAAGTTTCGAACGTATAAATCGCTTATGGAAGGGATTAGCGAATAGTTTGCGAAGAATGAATGACTCGTCTCGATCAGTTCAAATGGACGATATCATAGGCGATCCGTTAATTTTCAATAGAAATTAAACTTTACGAAATAAGGTAGAATTACAAACATGTGTGCCACCTACTTTCGAACCGTTTGTTTTGCACTGAGATTCCGGTGGAAAAATGGATTCTAAGCATTCCATTAAGTATATAATATATAGATAGTTACAAGATATATCTATAGAAATATGGATAGATAAATTAATTTGCGTGACGTTGACGTTCAGCTCGATATGTGATGCGGATAAGTATGTGATCTTTATGTGATAAAAGGCTGGTATGATGCAGGTCAGTGGGCACTGGGCACTTTCGGGCGGCGCTTCCGCGGTTATCAGCGCGAAAGTAAACAAATTATCTCGATACTTGTTTATGGAAATTGACTGATAGTGATAGTGGAACAAAAGTTCCCTCATATCGGTATGTATTACATGCTCAATGATATCTAAATATTGGGTTTGTGCATAAGTACTTGGATATTTTTATTTCATTATATGATTTAACCAGATTCAAAGTAAGACATAAACCGGATTAATCGAGCATTCTACAAAATGTTCGATGAGCTTTACACTGAGAAGTATAAAAATGCGCACGCGTTGCGCAATGTTTATTTTCTGATCGAAATGGAGCCGCGTCAATTGCGCACAATCATGCTCTACGAGCATAAACTAGGGACTAGTGCAAGGAAAACAGCAGAAAAAAATTAACAGTGCATTCGGACCGGGCACTACTGCTCATTCCACTGTGAACTATTGGTTTAAAAATTTCGAGAAAGGCGACACAAGCTGTGAAGATAAACCACGATCCGGCCGGCCAGTGATCTTCGACTTAGACGCTTTACGCTTATATTTGGAAAAATATCCAGATGCGACCACCACGAAATTAGAGCAGGCGCTTGGGTTCGACCATACTACCATTAGTCGACACCTGCATGCAATGGGCTACCGTAAAGTAATGAGTAGATGGACGCCCCACGCTCTGACCGACAGTGAGAGCGCAGCCCGCGTGTGGCCATCTGTGAAAATCTTCTGCTACAACCCCACAGACAAGACTTTCTAAGGTCGATTGTCACAGCTGATGAAACTTGGGTTCTATATAATAACGAACCACGGCAGACTTATTGGCTTCCGTACGGACAAAGTGCGCCAACACAGCCAAGACCAAACCGCCATGAACAAAAAATTATGCTGACGGTTTTCTGGGACTGGCAGAGCATAATCTATTGGGAACTGCTAAATGAGAAAAAGACAGTTAATTCCAGTATTTATGGCGATTAAGTCCGAAAGTTAGCCGCAGAAATAGTAACAAAGTGTCGGAGGAAAACTTCTGTTGCTCTTCTTCACGACAACGCTCGGTCACATAATGCGAAGTCCGTCCGCCACATCCTAGAAGAGCTCGGCTGAACAACAGTTCCGCATCCACCGCATAGTCCTGACATTGCTCCGTCGGACTATCATGTTTCGTGCCTTAAAGCTTCAGCTAAGAAAAAAGAAGTTTGAAAACTACGACCAGCTCCAAAACGAGGTTGCCGGATTTTTTGAATGTCAGCCTCCTTCTTTTTCGAAAAACGGCATAATGTCTTTACCAAACAGATGGTTACACGTTGTTGATAATGATGGTATTTATGAAAAATATTATGTTGAATATAAATGTTTGAATGTCCAAGAATTTATGCACAAACCCGATACATATATTGGGATCAGGTCGGGACAGGAAGCGTCTTATCTGTATTAAGGATTCGGTATTCTTCGTTTGTCAGTCTGACCGGGAACAACAGTCCTGGATTTTTATTAACCGTTTAGAACACTACTTTCTGTGGCCTCTTTATAAAAAAGGGTGCGCATGTGGGAACTACGAAACCTAAGTGCGCGGTTTCGAATCGCAAGTGCTTTTTGTTTTTCTGGCTCCGCTAATGAAACAGCAAAGAGCAGAGATTAGTTATCAATTTCATAGATCGCTTGCCAACCTGATAAGCTTGCTAAGCGAAGGCTATTAGTAACTTTACTTGTTTGCTATCTTAAACTTCTCGACCGATTCTGTACACGTTGATATTATTTATAAAAGCAGTGAAAAATAAGAAAAAAAAAAGATATTTATAACACTAACAGCTTGCTCGACGTTTAAAAATTAGCAGAGTGATTAATTCAGAACGTGTTATAGTTCTATTTGTAGAAAATTCGAGTTTATAGGAGACCTATCCATTATTAGTATATTAAATGATTTATCTGAATTAGTCATACTAACAATTTTAAGAGCAATCTACAATATGTAGCATTGCCTACGCCTTCTGCTTACTTTTTAATATTTCTCCAGTTTCTGAGCGGAAAAACTTTATAAATAGTGAAAAAGGTGTTGAATTTATAAAGTTTGTCCTATCAGAAACCGGGCCATATTAAAAGGTGGGCAGAAGGCGTAGGCAATGCTACAATATATACAGAGTAACTGGAACATATCTACAAACCGCTATGTATGTCAGACTTTCTCATGAAATTGAACTGACCAACTTTTGTTCTACAATTTTTCTGAAACAGTAAAAAAAGTTGTTCTTTCTCATACAACCTTGATTCACAAGCCGATAGATTTGTATTAAAAGTCTAAATGCAATCAGAGAAGCCGTAGACCATTTGTACAGTTTCATGAGAAGGCACAACAGTTAGTGGTTTGCAGGTTTGTACCAGTCACCATGTAGTCTTATCTATACGACATTGTATCTGAGAACGGAGAGATGATCATGATTTATGAGTTTGTTATTTACTACAGCATAGTGAACGTGATAGCTCGAAGAAAACAGAACTGATTTATTAGAGTCAGTGCGTTAATGAAACACTGATAATATAATGCCTATCCCTAAGAAGAATAACATTACAATGTATTACAACAATTAACAATCAATATGCTATAATCGTGAGGGGTCGATGACTATTCATTTGCAGATAGGTAAAATAATAATATATTCTTTTTAATGTTTATTAATTAAAATAAATAGATAGCCGTAGTAATATTTGCAATGATAGATACATATTACAACGGCCAGTCAGCCCATATGTTTTTTTTTTATCTAGTACACGTTATTTGAAGAATATTTATTTATAGTAAAAGGCATATTGTTAAAAGTATTTTTACTTTCAGATTGTCCCAGCGCGGGGAAATGTTTTCATGTTTACGTATTGATATGTCCATATCATTTGTTGATGGATATTTGACCGCAAGGTTTCGGTAGACGCATCACAAACCTAGATTACCTGTATTTTTTCGCTTAATTGTTTACGTTATTGATAATTACAAAGGTACACTAGAGTTATCGGGTCACATATGATATTTATTAATTGTTTTCTAAAATCGACTTACCAAAGCAATCGCCTGGCTTCGATTAGACTTCACACAATTTTAATAAACAGAAACTTTAAATACACATTATTAGATGTTGGCTTGTTAGTGAACTAAGCGTTGAAGGTCCTGGATCCCGTGAAAGGCACTGAAGGCAAAATTAAATGAATTACTAAGGAATATGTTGAAGATAGGGCAAAGTGGAAGAGATAACGCCATAAAGCGGATCCTGGCTAAAGCTAGGTAGAATAAAATGATGGTGGCTTTTTCATTTAACTAGTATTATCTATCCCGGCCTGTGCCAAGGATTTCATGTTTGCATTGCCCGATTTTCCACAAAACCTTGTAACTTGTATATTTTGCAAAATAATACAGGGTGTAAGGGACAGGTTTCCGAAAACTTTAAGGGCTTGCTCAGTAGACGAAACCGAACAACTTTACACATGATTTTTTTGCAGGAAACGAAAAAAATATCGGCTTCTCCATACAAACTGTCCAATCAAGTTTATAAGCCCTTAAAGTTTTCGGAAACCTGTCCCTTACACCCTGTATATCTAGTCTAATAACAAGATTCTTGTTTACAACGGACTACACAATGTAATACTATATCTTTGAAACTTAGAGCTTGTTAAATTATGGAACTTAGGCACTGAAAATACTTATCTATTGTGTAGCACTATTAACCTCGTCTACCTTTCCTTTGGTTAAAGCCTCAAGAGCTATGAATGTGCCTTCACTTGAGAATACTAACCAGAATGTCTAGAAGTAGCAAATATTTTTTTTAACTATCATATTTTTACCAAATAGTACTTTCGTATCGCTTTAACGTAATTTGCTTATCATATCAGTTATCGAGTTATTTAGTTTTACTCAGTCGTGTCAACTTAGTAACATAATTTAGTGGGCTGACTTTAATACCTAATTGTACCGATAATGTATCTGTTTAGGGTTATTGGCCCAATGTTTACTGCTGTATTTTGTCAGGCCATGTTATTCTAATGTTTATATTATTATGGACAATTTAGCGACGACGCACTAAGTACCTTTAATATAAAATAATTCTAATCTTTAATATAAAAAGTAAACCTGAAAGATAGTTCTTATTATAATAGATAAGCACAATGTTCAATACATTCAGTAATTTCAAGAGGATCTGCTCAAAGCCAACCAGCAAAATATATATATAAATATAGGTAGTTGTTACCAATGATACAAAAAGAAGAAGAACTAAAATAACAATGCCAGTGCATAAACTTTCCATACGCAAATAAAATATCAAATCCGAGGAAGCCAAGAGCACGTATCATATCAATTGTTTGTCTCAGGCTAAAAGACAGAGCAAGGGCTATCGCCATTTTTCGCAGCCCTGCAAGTGCTATTTAATATTAGCGCAACTGTGAAACTACCACAAACACATGTGGCCTGTTGGCTAAAACTGATAACAATGCAACGCCGCCATTGTGATACCAGTGGGTTCGTTCTTCCGTTTAGTAGTAAAAGTCAAATTCTCACATCGTCAACAGTTCCAATACGTCTAATAAAGATTACTTTGAAAACCTGGTATAATACTATATTCAATACCTTATAAAAAGTATTTTTTGTAAAGGTCATTCTAACGCGCCGCATAAAGTGACTGCTATCGCATATAATTATCTACTTTCGCAGTTTATCTTGATGTACGCTCAGATGAAGGAAAAATAAAGTGAAAGCGAGAAACAGATGTAAAAAAGTGAACAGACATCAAGGATGAAAATCTCTGCATACTGATATCGAATAGATAATAATTCCTTATGTGGTAGCCACCATCCTATAGGTTAGGGCAACCCCAAGAAGATCACTTTCGTTAAGTGGGTCTCGACCGTTTTAAAGCACAACCGTATTATTCCAGTTGCTCGTTCAAGTACCCGGCCGCTCTCAGCGCATTATTTATGTCACAATAATAAGTTTATCGCGGGTCGCGAAGGAAGACAAACATCCATCCATCCAGTGAGGACTATACTCACTCTCGCAATGAGATAACGCGGATTTATGTCCTTTCAACCGCTCTTGACGCCCCCCCAAGGGTTGTTGCTAGGCGAACTTTATCTAATACTGATTGTAATTAAACGAATAGTCTTACTTTTATCTGTAAAATTATATAATAAAGCAGTCAGAACCACGTTTATTTGAAGGGGGACAACGAGGGTGTTCAAAAAATCTATTATTTCGAACAATCATACATCAAACTTTAATTAAACTCTTATTTACTCGTATTACACGTAGGAAATGCAGTGATCACAACATTGTGCGTAATTGATCATTATTTAAGGAGGTCCGACTCTTAAATAAACAGCTAATAAGTATTTAGATTACCTACACTTATTTCTAAAAGCGTTTTTGAGACCATTAGTATTTTTTATCAAAACGCCGGTTTTATGACTATTAATTAATTAAAATTATTTTTTTTTTTTTCGCAGAAGTAATGGCGATCGGGAATGGATGTGAAAACACATACTTGAAGTGAAACTTATGTTCCTGATAACTTGCATGTTAAAGACTGATAGTATTTTTTTATGATATTGAAAAAATGTTAGTTGTAAGTCTAGGAGCTTAATTTTTTTCAATATGTTACGTTCGCGATAAAATCAAATTCGTAAGCATTTATTTTACTATTGATCTGCTTAAAGAAATATATAATATCCCATCGTTTCCCAAGGAACAAAAGTAGATGGGCATTTTGTTTGTTCACTAAGTCTTTTACAGAACCGTTTCAGATTAAAATTAAATATTCTGGTGTGTACTGAAAATCTTTCCTTCGGTTAAAGTATTAATGACATGTATATTTTGAATATGTAAAGGCAGGTCCTATAAAATTATTACTTTTATTCGTAGCTGTAATGTAAGGGATGGTTATCCAATTTAATACATTTACCCATCTTAAAAAAGTTTGAATATATTTTGATCTCAACATTGCTAACATATAAGAGAGTATTCGTCAGACCAACTGCGCAAGACAAGTTTGCAGCCAAATCCGAAGCAATTTGTACTTTTATTAGGATTTTAAGTCTTTTTGTTTATTATGTTTCATCTAAATGGTTGTAGAAGTGGTAGAATTATACGCGTATAAAAAGCTGCTTCTGTATTTTTGTGTAGTGTTAGCTATATTTCAGTATCCTAGTGTTTATATGTAGGTATGAATCTCACAACGTAAAATAGATGTTATGTGTTTCTTTTCCAATTTTTATTATTATGGTGATTATTATAAATGAAATTAAATTGAACTCTTTTAATCTTGTTGTATTATTTAATATATTACATTATTCACAGGTCCGTAAGCAAAGTGAGTCACACGCGCGAGGTATATTAATCACTCACATTCGACCAGAAAGTGCCGCTCTCTCAAACCAAAATTCGGTAATGTGACAATAAATATATGATATATCGGGTTGTTGCAAAATTATTTTCCCACTTACAACAAAACAATATATATTTAAATTATTTATTAAAACTAAAAATTAATCAATAATATATTGCCCATCATTGTTTAGAATACTAAGCAATTTACTGGGCAAAGTCTCGATCCCACTTCTCCAGAAAGATAGCGGCTAATGATCAAAAAAGTCAGCTAGGTCACATTTGACTTCGTCGTATTTAAAAAAAGAAAACTTGTGTAGGTGCTACTTTAACGCCTGCAAAATATGGTAGTCGGATGGCAACAGGTCTGGTCTGTAAGGTGGGTGGGGTATCGTGGTCCAACCCAGTTGTTCCAGGAGCGCACGGGTCAGCTTAGCCGTGTGCAGTTTCGCGTTGTCGTGCAGGAGTGCGACTTGATGACGTTTCAGTCATTTTTCTCGCACAGCATCAGCCAGCTGTTGGAGTTGCTTCGTGTATACTTTAGTAATCAAAGTCTTGTTGTTATCTAGTAACTTCCAGAACAACATGCCCTGTGAACCCCAGAAAAGTGACAGCAAAAGCTTGCGCACGTGCGAGCTACGTTTCGGCTGCGTACTTGGGAGTTCACCGGCAGGAACCCCAACGGCCCGGCGTGTGTCGTACTCGTATTGAATCCACGATTCATCCCCCGTATTGATTGACTCAAAAAAGTTATTTCTGTTCGGGTTCCGCAGAAAACTTTTGCAGACGCTGACACGTGCTGCTCGTTCGTCGTCGGTGAAAACTTGAGGCGTCCATCTCAAAAGAACTTTGCGGTAAATGATTGTAGGTGACGTTTGACAGTGCTATACCGACACTAAAGTGCCTTCTTCAAATCCTGGGTAGTGGAGTCCAGGTGCAGCTCGAACTCGCGCCGCAACGCAGCTTCATCGAAAGCAACCGCGCGACCGATGTGTGGAATATCTTAAAAGCTGGTGTCACCAGCTTCAAACCGCTGGAGCCAATTTCACACTGTGCGATCGATAGTCGTGTTAGGCCTAAATGCAGCGTTGATCTTTTTCGCAGTCTCCCTCAAACTCGATCCTAGTTAATGCTCGTACAAGTAAATCGCCCTAAGATGTCGTTTGACCATTTCGGTAAGAACTAAACACTAAATGGCAACCGCGCTTTTATATACACCCACGGCAAAAGTATCGAGAACATTATTTAATACTCTAGTGCTAAAATAGACTTATCTTGAAACATTCCAGAGAAATCGGAAAATTCAAAAGTGGGAAAAAAAAATGCAACAACCCAATATTTATTTATTGTCATTTGTCATTGATTATTTTTATGCCGAAGACGCCTTTTTTGACAAGTAGCAGTACCGATATCGATATTCACAAAAGCGAGCGCGAACGAAACTCTGAGCGAAAGGACTTTAAAGAAGTCTGAATGACTGCTAAAGAGCGTCTACCGAGCACTCCTAAGTCATAACTTTATACTTATACTAAACAATCACTCGCCATTGATAAAATTGTCCATCACTGATTAGGGTAGGTCCTCCTCTCATTCCGTCGGCGAGATGTTTTGCGCTGCCGCAACAAGCGTGTCGTGGATATCCTTCGCGTACGAAATCTGCAGCCGCACCGTGTTTAGATACTGCGGGTAGCTGAGAGTAGTCTCCTGTGGGTGCAATGAAAACAATGTAAAAAAAGTATATTCCATAACACTAAGGCTCCATGAACTAGGGGAACTACCCAACTACCAAAATCTATCCTATATTTATCTCAAGACTACGTTTTTTTACTATTATTTCACTCCTATATCCTCTTAAAAGCCTGGGTTTGGGCACTACTTTAAGCGCGTTAGGTTTAAATCCATTCTATATCAGTCTTACTGAATGCCGTTCATACTGATAGTAATTGTCCGAAAGTAACTTAATAGCGTAAATATGATTTTATTGGTCATACGTAAGTAACTTATAAGCCTGTATAGGCTTATATTGATCATGGCGTTAATATTTTTAACATGGCGCTTGCGCTAGTTTTTTTGATAGCTGATATAAGACAAAATGTTTTTACAACAGTTTGATAAAGCGCTTACGAAATGCTGTTTTTTAAAAATGGCGGCGTCAGAGTACTGACGCCGCCATTTGTAATACAGTAGTATTAGCTAATAAATAATAAAACATGAATACTTTATACTCATATTTAGTAGTACGCATCAAAATTTTAGCTATATATGGGGTTCAGTAAAAATTCCCCATACAAATATTTATAAACAGACATTTATGTCACTAATGAATAATACAACATAGAACTTATCTTATTTTCAATATTGTTTCTCACTTTATATGCACTACACAGGCATTATTATTTTAGCTTTATGCGGGATACATTTTAAACCCATAAAAGCATAACTAAGCGCATAGTAAGTAAGTTTGACCTAAGTCAAACCATAATAAGATTATTTAGGCTTAGAAGCTTCTTACGTATGATCAATATAAGCCTATACAGGCTTATAAGTTACTTACGTATGACCAATAAAATCCTATTTACGCTTTTAAGTTACATTCGGATAATTACTATCAGTATGAACGGCATTCAGTAAGACTGATATAGATTGGATTTAAAACTAAACGCGCTTATAAGGGTGCCCAAACCCAGACTTTTAAGAGGATATAGGAATGAAATAAGAGTAAAAAAACGTAGTCTTGAGATAAATATAGGATACATTTTGCTAGTTGGGTAGAGACTGATACACACATTTGTATACATAATACATACAGGATAAGACGAAACAGGTGTATGACCCGGGAACTGGGCCAACTCATCATATTAAACAACTTTTGTTCTAGTACTGGGCTGAAATAGCAAACAAAGTTGGACTCTTCATACAAATTGGTCGGATCAATTGTGTAAAAGTGAATAAAGCCCCAGTAAAAGGGTCCTACACCAATTTTCTTTATATATATAAAACACCGAGACACAGATTAAACGAATTTGCTGAAAGCATACATAATATCTGATCCATTACCTGTGTTGGAGCTGCGTCGAGCCTCGAAGGCATGACGGTTAAGGGAAGGTAGTGCGTCGCCGACTGCGCCTGCTGGATACAGGTGATTGCAGTTCTCTGTGGAATTCACAAACCTATTGACGGTACACTGGAGATATAAAAACAAATATTTCGAAAACTGACTCCTGCGAAGCCTACTATACTTTCTAAATAGATTGGACTAGACACAATCAAACTTCTTTGGACTTTTGGACGAGTTTAAAAAGCTTATATGCATGCAACGTCTTTCCTGCTTTCTTGTCACATGACGTTGCAACATCAGGACCAAGAACAGGAACAGGAACATAAACAGATTTCACTTTGTAGTCTTAAAAGGAATCAATGAGTTTCAGTTTTAGACTTACTAATTAATTTCTTTATGAGGTATAAGTATTCAGTTAATTTAATTGCAGGATGTAGTTTGGACCATAAACTGCAGGATGTTGGAAAAACAACAGATAAAGCGTCATAAAGACATATAGATAAAACTAAATAAACTTCTTAGAGCTAATGCTAAGAACTGATTGTTGCCAGGTCAATAAGTTAACTATTGCACTTATGATATATCTATATGAAAACAAAATGCATATTACTCGACAAAATGATCTTAGGTCAAACACTAATGGTCAGTAATTTTCATACATTTCTATGTACTTGGAATAACTGAAGAATGAAGTCTAGTTATAAACTAAGGGTATCAATTTAACTGAATGATAATTGCTTATAGTGCTCATTTCATATCTGTCTAGAATTGTATTATTATGGTAAATATTATGGATTCATACTTTGGTGTTCTCTATACTGTATTGTTAAGTGTGGTTCTCAATATGAGAAGGATATTAAGCTCAAGTGGGCAACGGCGCAGCGTAGAGATTGTCAAAGGGTCCGTACTAGACAGAAGGCCGTCGTTGATACAGTAAACGAAAATTCAGGTGGAGGAATAATGTGGACAAGTTTCAAGATCAATAGGTGATGATTTGGCAGAAAAAACAGTAGCGAAATCCAGAGACCTTTGCCCAGCAGATTTCTTGAATAGTAGCTAGCAGTTAATTCACCTATATTACTCTAATACAGAAAGGTGTAGAGTTTCATGTGTAGAAGTCTTATCTAACCGAAACCCTTTTTGTAGTGATGTACACTTTTATACTGCATTTGATATTACTATTTTTTATTTATTTCAACTAGTGCTGTTCTAGGGTATATAATAAGAGTGATCCTTATAATTAAAGAGATTACAAACAAACAAACAATTTTGCATGTAATCACATTTCATAACATACCAAATGCAATATTCATACCCAAGCCACACATCCATTACATTACATACATTACTGCTGCTAGGCAAACAGATTAGTGCTAGACTTGTTGAGAATATATTGTTTATCAATATCACTAGATAAAACGTCAACTGCTTCTTACCAAATGTAAGTCCATTTGATCACACAAGGAATAAAACTCTTCAAGGTTTTTGTCAAATCTTGGTACGGGATTGTCATTGCTCTTCCTGCAACAAAATGGCACAAAAAGATAGTTAATATAAATATATTAAGACTTGTGAAACCACTACTATATGAAACAATTTAGTCATTGTTCATCCTACAATTCATGTAAGGAACGGAAAATGCGAAAGAAAGAGGCTATGTTTAATGAAATGCGTGAGATGATATTAAAAACCACTCATGATGGTATTTGGCTAACAAATATTGTATGAGACATTCTGTATAATATTTTATACTATGTAAAGCTGTTGACCATGGTTTGCACTGTCCTGCAAAAAAAAACAGTGCATCAAGTGCTTTCATAAGCTACATGCAGAAAATATATATTTAATTTTTGATTGGTTTTAGTCTGAGTCTAGTAAAGTGAAATGTTCAAGTTTTGTAGAAAAACTGAGTACTCACTGTGAATTAGAATCAATATTGTGGTTTTGGTGTAAGATCTGAGCTGCAGTTTTTAATGTCACCTGAAATGAACAGAACATAATTAATTAGCAGAAGTTGGGGGAAGTACAGTCACAGAAAGTTATTTTAGTTGGTGATTGTTGTGTAGTGTAACAACTGCAAGAGTTCTGAACTACTTCACAACTGTTCTACCAAAAATGGAAAGAGACAGGTAATGATGTACTTACTTACATTATTAAACTTTTTAAGAATTTTGGTTAGTTAAAAAACTGTTTGATTGAGCATGATCACATACCAAGACAAAGTGAAAGATACTCCACATCTTAATGAAGTAGGCTCACAATTCTCAACTCATACAAGTTTAGAAAAATATTTTAAAAGACTCAGTATTATCCAGTATATTACAGCATGTGGTTTACTTAGACTGCACTTATTTATGCTATACATAAATGATATTAATATTCTTTGGATGATCAAACAGTTCCTGTTTCTACACAAGTCTTTTGTACCTAGTTTTAAAATTGTTCTTTCAAATTGTCTTAAGATGAAAGTTTTTATTATTGGTATCCAAAATTGTTGTGCTAAGTAACAAAAATTATATGAAGTGCATTTTAGTATGTAATATGTCTTAGCTGGATCTTAGACACAGAGGAGCTCCGTCAAAACATAGTCAACGGAGCCCTGCTTCTCCTTTGTATGGTAACACTAGTAACCTAGTTTTGTGGAGCTCCTCAACAATATTGCCGGTCATTTCATGATCTAACCAATTCTACGATCTGGCCACGACATGAAACACCAAAACTTGATTTAGAACTTAAATTATGTCTACAATTTTCAATGAATGAAGAATGTGTTCAAATTACCGGAATTGACTCCCTCAAGGAACCCATCAGGGTTTTCACTTTCGAGATGTTGTCCATCTTGTCCTGCTGCGGCTGCTGGGGCATGGCAGGCCCAGGCTGCATCTGCTGCGGCGACGGCTGCTGCATTATGGGACCTCCTTGCATGTGCATCCCAACGTTGGGAGCTGCACCCACCACGTTCGGATTTGGGGCCATGTGCATATTCATTTGATTCATTATTGCGGGATATCAAGAGATAGTTAAAATGTCACTAAAATATTCTATTTATTAGCTCAATTTTTTTATGAAATAGGTTTTTTTATTGAAGATAAACAACATTAAATCGAATCGCTGACATGACATGACACCAAGAAGCTTATAACCAAACTGGAGAAAACACTCTAAGATCGGACTGAAGACAAAAAATTTGACCTTGAATATGTGTGTCATTCTCCACGGGTACTGTCTCAGTCCCTAGATAGAATGAGACAGCAAGACCCATCGAGAAAGAGACAGAGATGTTCAAGGTCATATTTTTCGTCTTCACTTGTTTGTTGTAATTGTTTCCTCCAGTTTGGTTATGTTTCTTGCATGACACTATGGATTTCTTTTTTTTTTTACCTCGAGAAAATAAACGCAAGGAATCCACAAGGAATCGAAACATACTGCCTAGTCCCTAGTCTGACATGACAGCCGGTTCCAAAGTAAAAATATAATTTATGAAATAAGTCTATCTCTTTCACCCGTCAGAGATTTATATTAGGCTGTCCTGTTATCTTGGTTAACACTGATTTTTGGAACGTATCCGTTTCAAGTGTTTCCATGACAACAAGGTTTAATTCCAAAATACATTCTGATACTTATTATTACTCTGATACCAGGATAGATTTATCGTTAAACTTATGGGTGTGAAAGAGATAGAAATAAATTACTGACATGTTACTGATTTTAATTTTAAGAACACGACCCGACGCTAGAGATTGGTTTTGTTTTGAATTCGAGTGATTTTAGGTTACGTTCCTTAAAGTTTCGTTGTATCATGTGAAATGACTACTTCAAAGATCTTCAACGCTACAGAACTGTGGCAAGTTAGTATTGCCTGAGTAGTATTCTTTAATGTCGCCTACAAAGTATTCGTGCGCCGCGCCGCGCCGCCGCCGGTGCATTGTCTCTTCATGTTCATGTATGTTTTTAGAGGGAAAACAGTTTACCAAGCATTCCGTCCTTCAGTCAGAGCTTGGACCGTGTACTCGGGAACAAGGGACTGCAATTGTGTACAGTCACTGAGCTCCTTGGCCTTCCCGGGACGGGCAAAACTCAACTGTGGTTGGTATTTTAATTTTACGAAGAACATCTTTTGCCTTCGGGTTCGGTTGCACCTAAGAACACCTGTCTGTCTGATATTAAGAGACTTGCTCTTGTCGGTGAAGCAAACTCCATCGTGCTCTGTCTTCGGCCAACGTTTTTTATATCCTGGTAGGACACGACCTCAACCTACAAGAACACCTACACATTATAAACTTGTAAAATATTATATTACGAAAATAATAATACTGGCCTTCATAGATTTCAACTGTTTTTCAAAAAATACTGGTACACAAATAGTTTGTATAAGTATATTAGGTATATACTTTGTGGAATACCTGCAGGATACATCAAGAATACGTTCAAGTCATTGCAAACCGAGATTTATTCTTAACTATTATTCTGATTTCTTCTTAATTCTCTTTATTTATGTTACACACCCTTGTCACTTTATTTGGCATTCTCTTTTATTTTGTCTTTCAATTTAATATAATATCTTGTAAGTTGTTGACTTAGCAAATTGGTCGGCTGATGAATTGTCTTAAAATCAATGTTTTTCTAAAATTTATTGCTATATACATATATGGGAAAGTTGTTCAGTGTAATGAGCGAAAGCCCCGATTTTAATAGTTTTAGGTGATTTGGAAGACTTTAACTAAAATTCAATGCTCAGCCTTTAAAATTAGATTATATATAAGGTGCTACTTTATTAGTGCCCGATATTTTACTCAGTGCTTCCACTCCTGATTCTGATCAACTTTCCCCAAGGAACCCATAGTCAAATCGCAAAAAAATTTTTGGACTCTTCATACTAATTTGGCCATTCGGCTGATCGATTTGTATGAAGAGTCCAAAAAAAATTTTGCGATTTAACTATGGGGAAAGTTTATCAGAATCAGGAGTAGAAGCACTGACTAAAATATCGGGCACTAATAAAGTAGCACCTTATATACCCTAATAATAGTATATAATAATAGCCAATAATGGCTTCATTTTCAGCTTACAACTATGTGCTTCAGTTCAAATACCAAAAGCCTTGGGAGGGTTGAGCGCTGAAGCAATGTACATTGATACCAACACTAATTTCACTATTGAAAGATTCAAAGGTATTCTACAACAGTTCATTCAAACACAGTATTTTTAAAATCTCTTTGATATACTTGTTTGTAACTTATTATTCATTCCACAGTCAAAACTAAATTTTAAAAATTCTTTAAATAGCATTCCTGTAATGTAAACACAAAATCTCGCTCATTGGATATTTCATCTCATTTATTTTATAATTTTGTTTTTATTAAAAATACCAAATTAGTTTATCAAAAACTATGATAGCATACCTACATGATATTTCTTCTTTTTTCAGATGTTCTTTTTGCTAGTCTATCTAGATGTAATGAGCTCCTGGGGCTTTCGTTACATATAAATGAAGAAGATGCACTGAAAAAATTGCATTATGTCAATGCGTTCGGTTTGGAAAAATTTTGTGCCTTTATGCACAGGCTGCCAACGCTCATAGCAGACCTTCCACATGTAAAGTAATTCAATCGTTTTTAATATCTGAGTGTCATATGTATGTTTTTGTCTTATGTGTAATTCCGGGCCAGGGCTTCTTTTCACCCTCCTGTGTGAAAGCAAAGAACGGGTTATGTTTTCAGTTTGTTTTTCACTAAAGTAATTAATTACCTTATTACATGATAATGCTTTTGGTGTCCTGTGTCACTTTATTTGCCGACAAGTCAGATAATATAGTAGATGCCACTTGTAAATCTTATAAGTTTTTCTGAAGAAACTAATCAATAGCTCACTAAAACGAATTTCCCACACTACTTCAGTAGGCACAGCTAATCTACTTGTTAGAAAAGCCCAATAATGAAGAGTAAGTACTTCATACAATTTAATTCAATTTTGATTTATCCCACAATTTGTATCAGTTTACAGACACGTATACCTTACTAAGGATTGTATAGAAAATTATAATTTATCTACTGTGCCATTACCAACTCAATTTCTCTTATTTATATATCTCTATATTTGAAGAACTACATTTTTCAGTACCTCCTTTTTTTAGATAAGAATCAATATTGGTGTTGATTCGGTTTTCACAATAAACTTATTTGTCAGGGTTAAACTTAATTTAAGTGCTCTATCTTTTTCTTTCTATATCGAAAAGACAAGGACAGGACGCTTAAATTTAGTTTAGTCCTGTCAAATAAGTTTAATTGTAAACACCGCATCGACACCATTGCAGGTCAAACTTATAGTGATTGATTCAATAGCCTTCCCATTCAAGGAGGGAGTGTCGACAAAACAGAGGACTGGCTTACTGTTCAGACAGATGGCAGATTTACAGAGACTTATCCTGGAGAAACAGATTGCTGTAAGTGATTTTTACTAGAATAATAAAAATAAACGAGAATCGATGTGGCTAACCTGGTGTTGCATACTGGTATTAGAAACTATGGATATAGTTTGATAACACATATGTAGCAACTTATCCATAAATGCTAGCTAATTATGTTCTATGTAGAAACAGATTTCCAAGAGAATGGGGAACTGGTCATCTTATCTGTATACCTGAATACAGGTGTTAAAAAAGTAAATTTAAAATTTTAAGGGTTTGTTACTCAGAATCAAGTATAGAATACAGAAAAAATATTGAAAAAATCCGATCTACAACTATTTTTTCAGTTTTCCATACAAATTCTTGATTCACTATTCAGATTCACTTTAGGTTTCAAACACACTTTTTTTAATACTTTGTATATCTATGCTTTTCGACTCGATGGATTTTTATAGTTTTCCCGCCCAGTGGGTAGCCATGCGTACAGCATTATGTCCCACCAAAAGTGTTCAATAGTGCAGGTGTGCGGGTCTCGGGGTAAGCCAGTAAATGGGTAATTGGTCGTGGGCCAGATTCACAAGACCATTCTCCTTCAGAAAAACCCCACCGACACAAGTTCTCCCTCTATCGGCCAACCTGTGTCCTGTCCCGTGTTTAGAGACTTTCAAATCGACCACGGCAAGTAACCGGATGGAGGGCTTACTGTTTATGTTTTTGTGAGGGATTTTTCCATACTATTAACATTGATATTCTCAAACAGAGTTCTCCAGATGTGAAGCAAACGGACTTAACACTACGACACTGACACTAGTCAGTTATCCTGTAAATCTGTCCCCCTATCCACAGGTTGTGCTTACCAACGAGATGAGTACCCGCCTTGGCCTCTCCAGTGGGTCAGTGGTGGGGTCACTAGGAGACGCATGGGCCCACCGATCCAACGTACGCGTTCTGCTGTCCACTGAAGCAGACGGTGCCGGAGACTGCGGTCAGAGGGTCGCCGTCTGTCTCAAGAGTCATACTACGCCTTGCGGTGTCGCGCGATTTCAGGTATGACACCTTTTTTATATTTGAAACAATACTATGTTATAGCTAGTAGTAGATCAGATGGCCGTTGGGGCATTAAAGTTCTCGAGTGGCGACCGCGCACAGGAAAACGCAGTTTAGGCAGGCCTCCCACTCGGTGGACCGATGACCTGATGAAGGTTGCGGGAAGCTGCTGGATGCGGGCAGCGCAGGACCGGTCGGTGTGGAAATCCTTGGGGAAGGCCTTTGTCCAGCAGTGGACGTCCTTCGGCTGGTGATGAATACTATGTAAGTTATGCGATTGATTGATGTCGTTTATACTGATAGACAATGGAGAAGAAAGGTCTTTGGGTTGAGACTGCGGGCCGGATTATGCTGTGTTGGGTATTTCACCGTCTTACTTATGAGCCAATCCGTGTTCAGCACCGCCGCGCGCGACGCGAGTTTTAAAAGCATTTGTTCTGTTCTAACGCTAAGTAATGAAAGAGGCAACTGAGCTGTTTTCTAGCATTTGGCGCGACAAACACCTTTATCTACGCTTCATGCTACCCGTGCTGGTGAGGCTTGCGGGAAGCTGCTAAAAGCGTGTGCTTTTCATAAGCATATTTTTTTGGGGAAGGCCTGGTTTCAATTGTGAAGATTTATTTATTTTACTATCGTATTTATATCTAATCAAATGACACCATCTTGAACTACATAGTTGTGGTGGATAAAATAAATAATCGAAGTCTTGCCGCAAATGAGATTTTTATAGCATTGATGACTTCCGGCATAAGGATGACCTGTTCCCCATTGACTTGTGAAATCTTGATAAGACTTTCGGTAATCAAATCACTTACTATCAGGTGAGATAATGCCAAGGGCTTAAAAATCAGTCTGTTTATACCTAAGCTAATTATTTAATATTCTTAAAGCTGACGCACTTAGATCTTTCAATAGGTATAAATTGATGCATTCATTGGAATTCTGCCAACATTTTTACAGCTGGATTACTTAGTCGAATTTGACCGTAGTTCTTTTGGATTTACGCCAATTACTTGTCAGTATGTCAGCAGGAAAAAATATGACCTATTTTTCGCCTTTTTATAGCCATGTTTCACATTTTCAGATAACACGCTACGGGATAAGGGATATCGATTAAAACACATAAAATGAACATACATAATTAATTAGTTTAATTAAATTTTAATATAAATATGTATACTATAGGTATATTGTAAACAAAACTACAGCACCAATAAATATCTCATTTTCACAAAAATATCAAGCTTTATTACTATAACATTTCAACAGTTATACAAAAGGCAGTATCAGACCGGAACATCGAGCGAGCGCTAGGCGTACGACACGAAGACTTAAATAAACGTAAATTACTCGTATTATGCATTTTCTTACGAAACAAGGGTGAGTAACACACGTTTGTAGTCCCCTTTCGTATCATCCTGCAAAATATTATATTGTACTTTTTAACTAACAATTTGGAAATCAAATTTTGAAACGGGCATGCAAAGCTCAACCAATTAACATTCTAGAAAACAAATTATTAACGAAATAAATTATTTTGCAGGATTAAGCACATAGTGTGACTAGTACACTCCGGAAATCACCCGTTAGGTCGTCCTGTAAACAATATTGAGAAAAAACTAATGCAAAATAATGTTAGGTAAAAATAAATCAAATACGAAACTGGCCCATAATTTCTTTTACGTTTATTCGATCACACAACGTGCAGAAGCATGAGATTACTCTTAAGAGATTAACAAAATATTTTATTAAAAATAGCTTACAAATAGAAGAAAAATAATAATAAAAAATGTCTTTGTAATATAAAATGCAACAGTAAAATAAGTGCTCGATTACAACAAAATCGTTAAACATGTAACTTCATTATTTTATCGAACGACTAACTCGTAATACTGAGTTTTGTTTAAATATTTTTTTATAGCACTGTAGTGGCTTTAGTAACACAGCGTAGAGAGGAGATAGGCCTGCGGACCTCCCAGATCCTCCTGAAAAACGTCAATAACTACTGTAATACTAGCCAGTGAGCGCCTAAACACGCCCTCATGCGAGATGCCACCATATACAAGACACAAAGCTGTTAGCTACAATTACTGTGCAAAGAAAGTTACATGAACATGAAAATAGGAAGCAAAATATACAGATCTTTGTGAACAAAATATACACCCGGCGTTTACCTATAGACAGCACACTGATGCCAAAACCGTCCACACCCTTGTTATGAACTAAGTTTGTGTTTGTATGTGATGTTGATGATGACTGGGTTTTGTCTTCAGTGTACCGACCTATCGAGATACTTATTAGCCTAACAATTGACAAAAACGCACTTAAATTATGACACTAAAAGTTGGTGGTTTGCTGGTTGCCGCGCGGTCCTTTGACAACGTAATCTATTCGACAAGTGTCAGTAAAGCCTTCTTGTAATCTCCAGAAGTGTCGTCCTGTAATCAAAAGGGGTACTATTCTAGAGGGATTGTTGTTTCGACTCCGTATAGCAGAAAGTTCTCCATGACTAACTGTAGCAACTTACGTGTAATAGGATAGTATAGGACCCTTGAAACAGGAGTTAAACTGAGTATTACGAATAAACACCACGACTGTTAGCAAACATGTTTTTTATTCTCAAACAAATTTGAGCCAGCAAAAATTTTCAAGCCAATTTTAACTTTACAATATTTTGTCCTATTTTTGATTGATTGTATTTACATAGATACATGATGTAGATCTGTATATAGATAAGTAGTAAAAGATGATGATGCGAGGTAGATTCAAAGATGATCGCTGAATTAGTTCTCTCATGCTTAGAGGTATAATATTTTCGCTAGACTAGAATGAATATACAAGAAATTGTGGGTCAGTTTCTCTAGAAAAATATAAATTTATTTAAATACATATTTTCATGCGTTTTTAGTAACTTATCACAGGCTTATTATCCGTTACCTCTTGTATTGTGAAAGAACCAAGGTATTTTGTGCACGGTATAATATATGGATCGAGTGCGGCGTGTGGACGTTTTAGTAGTCTTTATATTGAAAATCATTGATGTGATGGATGTTGTTACGCTTTATCGATTTGTTACTAAAGCAATGATTTTTCAATGAAGTTAGAAAAGTAAGTATGTATGACAAACATTAATTAATATAAAATTTGTTTTCTCGAATGTTCTATCAAAAGGGCAACAAAAACAACAACTACGAAAATAAATCAGCATTTTTTAAAGGCATAAATGTTTTCGATTGGCTGTACGGTAAATACTTTATTGTAGGTAGGAAAATACGTTATACAATGAGATAAACTTTTCAAACTTTCTACAACCACGAAAATACATGTCACACCAACTTTTATGCCTCCGAAATGTAGCTTGTACATTCACCTGGACCAAAAACATGCTATACTGCATAGTTTGATTAAAAACTAACCATATCATATTCGATATATTCAGGCGACAATCTGTATACTCTGGCCCAGGTAAACTTATCACCGACAAAAATACCACAACCAAATGCCAAAAACAATCAAGTGTTACTCACCGAGATCCAAGACTCCAGAGGCTTGCCGTACTTCTCCTGGAAGGCCTGCTTGATGTCTCCCAGGTCGATCTCAGACCGGCTGACTATGATCCGGATCAGGGTCTTGTCGTTGGTGCCCAGACCCTTCATGGAGTAGTACAGGCGCTCAGCGAAGAAACCGACTTTGCTCTTGACGCATTTCACTGGATGAAAACGAGGAGTTTAGAATGACAGACACATTTCGCAGATTGTTATTTGATGGGGAGTAGGTATCATAATTTTTTCGGCTTTAGATTTTATTTACAATAATTCGCTACCTACCACAATATGATTGTAGGAAAAACTACATTTTTAACGATATCGCCAAGTTGTAGAACAGAATAAGCCACGTAAAACGTTTCACATAGGCTACTCAGAATACGAAAGTGTCGTGTGTACGTATAAAATTGTGAGAAATCTTTCACGGCTATTGCCGGGTATATTTCATATACTTATACCGAAAAATCAGGTCCAAAGTATGACACTCCCGACTCTTAGAAATTTACTGGATAAATACTCTTTGACATGGCATTAATTACGAGTAGTCCCAGTATAAGTTACGTTTTTCTAAAAATTTTTGTCTCGTCTACTTAACGAACTATGTGAATCATTTAAGTAACCTTAACTGTTGGAGGCCACCAGCGAATTTCCTGTTCGCAGACACAGGCAGGCGTGACCTTGCTATGCTGTATCATGTCAATTTTGTGGTTTTAGTGTACCTATATATTTTGCGGCCTCTGCCACTGGGGCATTAACACAACAGAACATGATTCAGATCGAAAAAACATTTCGGATGCAATTTAATTCGTAGAACAGAACTACTTTAAACCCGCGTTAACTGTTGATTGCTAGGTTAGCGTTACTATTTGTTCTGACTATTGTAAAAAAAGAAAAATTGCCGAATTTATAGATTATATCAGTTTGCATTGTGTGCAAATAAAACTGTTCGTCCACTTATGATTTCGTTTAATGTCTACTACTACTTCTGTGCAATATTTTTAAGATTCTTGTGCAATATTGTTGTGATTGTGATTTTCCCCACACCGACCCCATTCACATTGTTTGCAATTTTATTGATCGACGTGACTAATCGCGTTCTCTGCATTGTTTCCAGATAAACGTTTAAAAACAATTATGAATAGTTTTGTTACGCAGTTATGATGCAAATAGAGGGTGCGGCGATTGAACTTTTTGTTTATATTGACATCTTAAATCAGATCCCATATAAATGGGAAAATCTGAGCGATCTAACTATAATTACTAGTTATAGCACTAAATATTGTTTATCCTGCTAATATTACATTGTAAATGTGAGTTTGGATGTTTGTATGTTCGTCAATAATCACGCAAAAATGGCTGAACGGATTTGGATGAAATTTGGCACACAGATAGTAATATCCCAGGTTACATAAGGCACTTTTATACCCGTAAGTGACAATTTGGAAGTCCACGTGGGTAGACGAATTCGCGGACAGAAGGTAGTATAATTCTTATACCCGACGTCCTCCTGCGCTTTTAAGTGTCACTTTAGCCAGAGTGCGTCTTGCGTTGCGTTTGCTTTGACGCTCCTCTATATGTATAGTGTTTTCAATGGGGATCTTTAATGCTAGAGTGTATAAGCAATATTTAAGTTCACTTTCTGTCGGGTGTACCTATAGTCAGAGGCGCTGAAATGTTTTAAGATTATCTTACCAATAGCGAGCAGGCCCTTCTCAATGCTGCCAGAGAACTCCTTCTTGATGGAGTCCTCGATGTCTTTTCCTGTAAGAGCCTCGTATTCGGCGAAGACCTAGAAAAGAAAAAGAAACGTAATGAACCGTCATATATTGTATATGGTCTATAAAGTCAGCAGAAACTATTTAAACACAACAATTTTGAAAAAGATTTCCTGTATTAAGATGTTGGAAAAGTTGAAAAAAAAACTCGTAGCATGTAGTATGATACAGGATCGTTTCAAAAAAATCCTTGCGAAACAAATCATTCGCAAGATTGTTTTCCATAAAAAAAAAAATGAGATTGCCTAAATATTATTATAGAAACGTTTTTCGGTTGTAAAAACATCGTGCCTCTCGTGTCTCGACTGAATCAACACGAAAGCAGTTAACGTAATATCTAAGATACATATTATTGGAGAAAATATTTCATTTCGTCTCGCTTGGTTTTGTTTTCTGCGCCAATGAACGAAAATATTTGCTTGAAATATGATGATTATGAATTCCGAATGCATCATGAAAAAATGCTACATACAGATAATATAATAAATTATGTCAGGCAAGGGAAACTAAGGTTTTCTCTCCAAGAAAAAAGTAGCGATGGGTCATACCAAAAAATATTTATACTCCGTAATACTTGGTAAGATGGTACTTAATAGTACGAGGTACATACATGAATGTTTGAAGATTTTACAACATTAGTCAAATCATACTTCTACAAGTAAATAGAGGGAGAATTTAGATTCACCGACAAGCGGCAAATAGTAGTTGCTTGCTACTCAAAAAACTGAGCAGCTTATTACAAGGAAGCATTTGGATATCGACTGTCTATCGAACTCAATCTTCACACTAATACGAGTAAATACAGGTGATTTTATTTTATGTATTCGCCGACAAACGATAAATGATAGTTGCTACTATATTGATAAAACTGAGCAGCTTATTACAAGGAAGCAAGGAACCCTTAAAGCCGGTACAAAAAAAAACTTTTGATACATTTACATAACGACTGTGAATTAGTATTTTCAGCAAAATTTTCAAAGAAGCAGCATTTGCTGTCTATCAGCTACAAAAAGGAACCCTCAGAAATTTGTCTTCTGTCATTCTGTTACTTGTACTGGCCAGTGTAATGATGAATGGTTTCCTGTCGCAGGGAATGTTGTTATACGTGAGTGTATCTAACGAACAAATTGCACCAAGTTCGCCGTACCTTGACCTGACGTCTTGGTGAACATGTTATGGTCGTCGGTAGACCCACAGGATGTTACTATGGTGCATTGTTCGTTCACCGAAATCAGTTAAGGTATTAACTACTTTGGCAGCAAAACAAAAGTAAAGAAAATCGTGAGTTCATTAAGTTTCATGGCGGACTCACAGGGAAACGTTTTTTTTATGATAGCTGACCAAGTGTATTGTCCCAACTAAAATTTACATCTGAGGTCGGTGAACAAAGCTGGATTACACTGAAAGTAAGCTTGTTCTCCAAAACCACACTTCAACTTGTTCAAAACGTTACCTGTCCCGTGCTAGAATTTATTGAACTGACCAACATCCTGTATAGAAGAATGTACGCAATGTACACGCATGAGTAATATTGGAGTGTGTAGTTTGCGATTTTATGACCTAGCTCAGACGGTTTTACGACTGAACTGGGACTGGTTGGAGATGGAGAATGTGCCTACTTCAATGCGCCTTGAATTTTGTAGTGTACAAGTGTGCCGAGTGCCGTATCACGTTTAGGTACCTATATGACCCTCGTACGTAATACATACAGAATCACCCTAGACTAGAACGACAATATTGTATTGTACGATGATGAATAGAGATAGAGGGGATATTCAATGGACTACAGAAAAAAAAAACCATATATGTCTCACCTGTCTCAGCTGCTGGTAAGAGCGTGTGATAAGGATGGAGTTGAAGACGGACTCCTCGGTGCCCCACTGGCCTTCGCCAGCCGCAGCCAAAGCCTCCGCATCAGCTTTTGCTGCGCCCTCGTCCACATTCTGGTTCTCGTCACGGTTGGCCATGCAGAGGGAAACGCAAAGCCTCTTGAAGTGTCCGGACGTGTCGCCTTTCAAGTCTGACTCCAGGCTCTTGCCGTACACTGGTCAGAAAAGGTTAGCACTGGAGTTCATTTTAAAATAATTCTTCAGCTGTTCTTTGTGGCAATTTGTGTACAGTTCAAAATTAAAGTTATTCGAGCATCTCAAAAGGAGTCTTGAATACGAACAAGATACATTTTTAAATAAGTCAAGTAGCTTTTAATTCAATCCTTATTCAAGTGAAGAGGGATGACGTAAACGGAACAAACGTCCTTTGTTGAGTGTCCTAATTCAATTTCACGGTCAGACTTCAGATATTCAATTTGAGTCTGGCGATGCTAAATACCTACGCGTTCAAGGAACCTATTGATAGTATGATGCGAATCGAATACTACAAACACAATTAGTATGCGTTACTTTAGGACTACTGTCTTGCTTATGTGTACTCTATGGGTACTTCGCCACTGTGAGCTAGTGATACATATGCATTCTGCGTATTAAGATGCAAATTGAGTAAAGTAGTTAGTACTCAATACTCTACATCTCTACATCATCTTAAGAGCTAAGAATACCTAGGTACCCATAAAAGATTAACTATCAATAAGTACATATAGAAGTGTATTTTGCTTTACTTCTTTGATAAGTATGACCTACGAAGATTCCAATAATAAATCGCGAATAAAATTCCATTATCGAAGAGCAAACAACAGTAAGCAGACTCATATTTCTATCTGTCAATCACAGACGTTTACAATAAAGCGCAAAACACAAAGAGGCGGCCGCGGGGCGGTGCTAATATTTGCGTCTACCGCCAGACCATTTCTCTAAACAAGGTATACTCACGCTGTTCGTAGAACGCAGAAATAGTGCGGATTCCATAGTTGGAGAGTGTGCAAAGGATCTCAATGATGGCTTCTTCGTCAGTGCCCAGTCCAGCCACCGCGTCGTGGAGCTCCTTAGCGTAGAAGTGGGGCAGGGGGGTCATCAGCGCAATGATGACATTCTCGAGATTACCGCTCAGCTCACTCTTCAGTTCGCTGATCAGATCCTGAAGGATAGGTGGATTGTTTAGTCTATAGTTTATGGGGCTTGGTTCTTTCAAGGTTAGAGCCAAAATATACAAAATTTTTGGGATATTGGATGTGACGACTTTCTCATTCAGTTCTTATAGGATGGTAGATTGGTTATTCTAGGTCTTGGTTCCTTCAGGACTAGAGCCAAATTGGGTCACTTGCAAAAGTCCAAAATAAATGTCTATAAGTACCCACATTGTGAGCTAAGTGTTGGAGTAGACGTACGTCGATTGAAGCAGTTGGGTGTGCTTGAAAGATCGATCAACTTGACTTATAAGTACATCGTGATTTAATAATTAGCGAATAAGAATTGATTTTTTTTTCTTATTATAGGGATTTCTTTTAAGTTATATTGTATTCGCTACGCCGCGCCTCTGCGTTAAAATGGTCTTTCGCTCATGCTGCTTGATCAATGTACTGTTTTAAATAAAAACGGGGATAATTCGCCTTGCAAATAGTTTCATTTTGTTATAAATAAGTAGTATAATAATTTCTGCCATAAAAAAGTAGTTATCAATGTACAGGGAAAATCATGTAAAAATAATTTGAATAGTGATGGGAACAGTGAGAAAATAAATATTTTGTAGCCTTATAATATGCAGAGAGCTGCCATGTAACTGTAGTACACTTAAGGTAAGGTACCCTTCCGGATCCAAATGGTCTAGGAGTCGATGGTTTTTAAACAATGGTCATGAAGCAAGTCTCGCGTGAATGATGAATGCTGATGATAAACTTTAGAAGTGCCTTAACCAACTCTTAGTGTTTTACTTATTGACGTAACTGACTTTTAAATATTTCACAGGACAAGCTTTTCAGTTAACTGCAATTAGCTTAAAATGAAACTGTACGAGTTTCTTAACACACACTTTTAATAACACACTTTCACTTTTCAGCAAAACATTATTTATTGTAGTATTAGTACCTGAAACAAATACGTCCTTTTGTCTGAATAATTGGTCAGTACGCCACCAGTAAGTGAAACAACCGAAAATGTATGTATTTTATTTCAATTATTTATTTGACGTTTTCCTCTGAATTTCAAACGTAAAATTGATAGGTATTTTAAAACAATAAAATCAGAAAGTCAGTGCGTTAGTAAGTGAAACAATCGAAAATGTATTGTATTTTATTTCAGTTATTTATTTGACGTTTTCCTCTGAATTTCAAAAGCAAAATTGATAAGTATTTTAAAACAATGAAATTGTTTTCTTAGAACGTGATTCACAAAATTATTGATGTTTGAGTCACTATAGGTACCTAGTTACTGCATTCGCTAGGCACCTAGTCATATTCGCTTGCATTAATTATTGTTATGTAGGAGTTTTATCTGTAAAATTAATTTAATAAAATAAAAATAATAAAATAAAATAAGTAATTTATGTCTTTTATCTCAATTTATTCTGGAAGTTTTGTATCGGTCTGTCTTAAGTGAAATGTTTTGTTATTAATTAAAAGAAATAAATCAACATTTATCTGTTAGAGTGTAAAGTCTTGCGATAACAGGATGTATGTATGACCGAACATACGCGCTGTGTAAGTGGGGTGGCTTGCCCTGTCTTAATTTAAGCCCCGTAATAATCTTTTGTAATACACCTAGGAATCGTAGACTTAAGTGCAATATTTAAGTTCAAGCTATAACTACAACACAGTGACTCGTTATGTAGTAGGTATAAAGCGTACGCTAACAACATATTAAACGTAAATAATGAAGTCATCAACTGCCTACTGACTCACTTACAAATACTTTCTTATCGAGCTTGTAATAAAGGATTGAGAACAGTTTAGGTTGCTTATATAGGTTGCAGCAAACATCGACGTGATCGCTGACCTGATCACCTATAAACATACCGATGGGAGAAAACGAAAACGCTGTAAATAACAATATTTTAACTTTGCACTTACAGCGTTCTCGTTTTCTCCCATCGATACGTATAATATTGAGCAAGTTTCCTAAAACTTTATTTATACATAAAGTTACAGCTAATAAATTAGAGGTAAAAGAAGCATCGGAAAGAGTGAGAACTAATCAACGCAAAACGAGAAGGCACTCCTAAATTATTTTGGTACACACCGTATAAAACTAAACTGCTCTCGTGAAAATATGCCGTATCAAGGCCGTCGGTTGATAAAAGCAGGAAAACTGTTGCTAAAATTGGCATTGTATAATGAACTAGGGGAGAGCCTGCGACTTTATCCGCGATCTGTCTATTATTATTTATTTTTAATAATAGCCATTTTTATCACCATAGATATCTTATAATTTTACGTAATGTAGAGGTAAGTAAAATGACGTACTTACCACTTAAGTTTCAGTTAAGTGGTACCTACCTATCTATTTTCTCTTTATAAACTAAGATAAACCAAGGTGAGCATAACGACGCGAATAATTCTGCTATTCGAAGGAGTCATATTATTATACAGTGAAGGTTTATAATGGAGTAAACATAATGGTTTTCAACCTGGTAAAAACTCACGCGCATCGCAGAGTAAACATTTCACGATAAGATAAATGCGACGTGACAGCACCCGTTATTAAGGTAGTGCATTTAGAAATTTCCACCAGATGAATGCATAATTTGCAAGAATTTTATAGAGATAACAAAATCATATGGACTTTCATGTGATATAAAGATACTTAAATTAGATTTTATCATAGCAGAATTTTATTTGTATACGTATTTATATCGGTTTAATTTAACTGCACTGCAGTGTAAAAGTTAAACGACCATCTAAAATAACGTAAGTCATGATTCAGCATTTCTGAGCACGTATGTAGGCTCTCAACAATATGCGTAGAATGTATTTTGTTCTTTTGGGAAGATGATTTTAAAGCAGGTGGATGGATAATCTGCAAGAGGAAGAGCACCACGATACCAAGAGCTGGTATCGTGAAGAGTAAGTGGGAAGTATAATGGTTTACACCGAGCCGTCCACTAGATACAAGATCACGTCCTGTGGAAGATCACAATTAGTAACAATCCTTAGCAATGAGGGAATGACGAAGAAGTAATTTCCCAATATAAATATGTATTTTCTAATACAAAAAGAACTTTAACTCTGCTATTTTCAAGTAAACTTTTCGCATTCATTAACAAAACATGATCTAAAACCATAAGTTTGTTTACCTTTTATTTATTTTCGATTGAAACAACGTTGTTTTAATTATTACTAATGTTTCTCACACGGAGATTATTTTATATTTTTTTTATAATAACCGAATACATAATCGTGATTTCCCATGACTTGGTTCAGGAAGTTTTAACCGAGGACTCGACTTGCCATTGAACTACAAACAGTCATTCCAAACAATTACGGGCTTCTTCTAATGATTCACAGAGCTTACGAGGAAAAAACAGTTCCTTATTGAATGACTGAGAGGCGTTGAGAGACTTAAAAATGAATCGAGTGATGACTAAGCCGCTTTAAGGTTAGTGCGAGGTCGCTATGCCACTAAGATATTATCAGTGCTCTGATGGTCGGCTGTTTTTGACATTTAAAAAGGTATAAACAGAAATGTAGGTTTTTTTTTGGCTGGTTGGCTAATATAATTGCAAATTATAGAGCACATTAACCAACATAAGAGTTTTACAAGCTCTAGCAGTGGGGTTAAACACTAGCCCTATAACCTCGACAAATCTGGACTTCTGTGGCATGATTTGTTAACCGAGTATTCTCATATTCCTGGCAACTCATTGTCAGACTAAAAAAATCAACCAGTCATCATGAAACGAATCAACGTCAATGTAAATTTCAACCAGATATTAAAGACTTTTGTGGAATGCCAAATAGAAAAATAGAATAGAATAGTCTGAGGTTCTAATATAATTTTTTTCACCCCGTAACTTCTGACTACTGCACTTTCTGATGGTGGCATAGAAATAATAAAAAAAAACTTTAAAAATCTTTAATTAGTATCTGTTATAATATCTAGTTATCTACTTCCAATCGAGTAACAAATATACTACAAGTGAAGACGATGCCGGTTGTGCCGGAATAAATACAGTTTACATGCAATTTTCCCTTCATAAAACATGAGTCTACATTTTTTAAATGTACTCTAATAGAAGCTGCGGCCGGTCTATGTGATAGATAAGTTAATTAAGAAACAGTTTTAATAATCAAACCAGTTTTCAATTTTTTTATTACTTATTACTAAAACGTTGTTATTTAAACGGTTTATGAGCAATGGTTATTTATAATTCGTATTATAGTATAAATTATATCACATACAGCCATTATAGTTTTTGTACTTATAAGTACTTCCATAATAACATGTAGGTACCTATATAATAATAAAATAGATACCGAAGGCTCAGTAATACATTAGTACTAAGGTGTACATCGATAAGTACCACAGTTATCTCGTTTGTGGTAATCGTTTGGGTACCAGAGACGCTGCAGATGTTAAGAGTACCCACACAGTTGGGTATTCTCCTAAAGAACTCGATTCTAAAGAAGGCGGGGACGCAATTGTTTCCTCTTAAGAAATCCGAAGTTCTCTTACCTTTCCGTAGTTGGTCTTGAAGGTCTCGGCGATTTCGAGGCGCTGGACGATGCCACGGCGGCAAAGGACGTCTATGATGGCTTTCTCATCGGTGCCGAAACCCTTCATGGCCTTGCGGAGGGTCTCCGCATCAGCTGCTGGGTCGAAGGGCTCCGCTGGGTACACCGTGGGGGTACACTACGAAAGAGACCAGGACTTAGGCACTTTGTCATGGTTTAGTAAGATAATGTTCTGCTCTTTCTATATTGGTATTTGGAGAGACGAGGAGCGAGAGAATCGTTAAAAAATAATTATTGTTTAGCACTATGGAAACATACAGTAGTAATTAAAATAGATAAGACGACAATTATTTGCATTTATAGAATCAAAATAGCAACATTGATGAAAGCTCTCTCTTTCTCACTCTTTCTTTTTTTTTTTAAATAAAGGCGGTGCCGATGTGTTTTCAATTGCGTTTCAATTCCAACGTACAATTGCGTGGTCCTTCGAGCCGGAGACCTACTTATGAGCCAATGATTCTTCTTCTTATCGAGTGGCACATTTGACCGTTCTATCCACAAGGTGTAGCCAATGATTTATGAATATAAAAGTCCACGTGATGTTTTAATTACTACTGTACTTATTACATGTTTTAGCTAGTTCTTAACAATCAGAAATTGAGTTATTTTTTGCTCTCGTACATCTGCTTTGTTTTAGTAGATGTAACAAAAACGTAGACTTGAACTTTCTTGTAGAACAAAAGAGGTACGACTTAGTATTATTAGATTTATTAGTTATGTATTTAAATGAGAAAATATTTAAAGTAGCCAATTTGAAACGTTACTTTAAGCAAATTATTTTAAAAGTAGGTTTTCAATACGAAAAGACGTAGGTAGGGCATAGCTACCATAGTAAGTACTTTTTGTATCCAGGTTAGCAAAGGTGCTAAAATAAGTCTACATAAAGACTGAAAAACTCACCTAGTGAGCCTTGAAAAACTTTGGCGTATTTTTTTCTAATAAAATTTTATTTTATTAGACGTACCTAGTACCTACACATACACCATCTTAAAAAAAATTGGACGAAGAAAGTAAACAACTGTTCATAAGGAACCCCTAGTCAAGTGGTGAAAATGCATGACTATGAAATATATAGGTACCAAAATGTTGCTCCTAGGTTCATTCACCCATGCTTCAACCCCCAGTATTTAGAATTTCATAGAAACTTCATTACCTACATCGCGTGAACAAGCAAATCATTAGTGCAGTACAAACCATGTGCTAGTTTCAGCAGGGCTGAAAAATCAATAAAAATCCTCAGGCTTCCATAGGAAACATTTTTAGGTCTCTGAATTAACAAGTTACCTAACAGTTATAGCAAACAATAACTAGATTTAAACTACTCATCAAATTAAGAAATTTCCCAAAGTAAAGATCCTTTGTGTATATGTTATTGTAAAAGCGCGAACTACTGTAAATTCTAAGATTTACCAAATTTTTATGGTAAAAGTCCAACCTAACCTTACCTAAAACGTTGGTAAATCCTATATAAGATTTACTAGTAAAACCTAAGAGTTACCAATATACGGGCTTTTACAGTAACATATAGGTACACCAATAGGTTCATAACGGTTCATACGTATACGAAAGTTGTTCAATTTCATAAGTAGAATAGATAAAAATCTCAATGCCCTCAAAGTGACCCTGGAACTCGATAACACAGAAAAATGAAGGTAGTACTTGACACAAATAGCAAACGCGATTAAGCCTTAATTGCGTTTTGTAGGTACCTATGTTTTCATCTTTTCCACCGAATTCACCTGCATACCTGTTCAAGTTTCGTTGTTTATAATAATATAGTAATAAACATAAGTTATAGAGCCGGTCGTATGCTGTAACCTTGCCAGATGACATCATCCTTTGAGAATCGATTATGGTAGGTACACACAACTCCGGGCCGGCCGGTCCGCCCAAAAATATGTAGGATGGAAACTCACCTTGTATGGGTAATATTGCTGTCCGCTCATTTTGGTGGTTTCCTAGAACAATTAGATGCTGTTTCAGTTTCGTCAAATTAGCAGAAACGGTGTTTTGTAACCGCTAAAAATAAAAATCCATCCACTATCAACCAACCGGCTCGGTGGAAGCGTTTCGCAAACACCGCCCGGCGGCGACTGAGTTTAAGCAGACTATGTAGATACTTTATCGAATTTACACCTAATACATACAGCGTTATAATTTATGTACTCAATGAGAAAGTTAATGAGATATAATATAAAATATTGAAGTAACTACTCACTTTTATATTTTTTCCAAGAGTACAGACACGCCCAACCTTACACGTTTGCGGCAGATTCCGAAATAAACACCGACACGAAACGAAGCGCACTGAGCCACTGAGTTCGGATGGGGGACGGAGACCGTATTTGTTTGCCCTCTCGCTCACCGATCCATGGCAGGGGCTGCCAACTGTGGGGCCGCAGTCTGATAGTGAGTCACCGTATCTGGAAACTGGAGGCTCTGGAGTTTCCATCCAAATTCCAATTAGACTAAGCCCTCGCCATTAGTCGTGTGAATGACATCACATCCCAAGTCGTCAGTGATGAATTATTGATGATTACTGATTGATGATAAATCTTAACTTCTTTCTAAGTTATACAAGGTGTTAAAAAATAGAATACAGGAAAAATATTGAAAAAATCCGCTCTTTAATTTTTTTCAGTTTTACATACCAATTAAATGTAGTATGGGAATCTGATAATAATAAGATAATTGAAGAGCGAACGTTTTCAATATTTTTCCTGTATTCTATGCTTCATTCTGAGTAATCCCATATTTCAAACGCACTTTTTAACATCCCATATAATCACCTTATCGTAGGTAGGTGTAGGTACTTACTTAAAGCTGTAAATAAAAAATTGATGTTCAGAAGAAAAATAAAGACCCATTTTAACTTAAGTATTGGAATCAAATAAGCGTTAAGGTTTCTAGTTTGCCTAGCATTTAAATTAATACGTCAGATTAGAATTATATCGTTTTAATCATTGTTTTGGTTAGGCTTGGGCATAAACCTCGTATTGCAAGCTTCGTTGTCATGGGTACTAAAAGAGGTACTTTGCCCTTCCGTCCGCCAATTGAAATTTCCGTCATCGATATCTAACTCCTAGGATGGTTCATAACTACTATCTACACGCGAAAATTTACAAGATAGTGTCCGGCTCCTGGCTGCTCAGTTGAGCCTCCCTGGCTTGCGCCACGTAATCTCGCTCGCCTCACCGGCACCTCCACTGCGGTGATGTCATAGCGACGACGCCGCCGCCATCATCGGCATGCCGTCGTCGGTCGCCCGGGCTCGGCCCGCACCCGCACCGTTCTCGCTCCTGCCTTTGGCCGCGGCCTGCAGTCCGGCCTTCCACACCTTTCTCCCAATAAATGTTTCCTACCTACATACGTGTCCCCGATAAGCCGTACCCCTCATCTCAACTACAATATCAGTTTATCTACATATACACGTAATGTTCAAAGCTAAAACATTCAGTTTCAATGTAAGAAAGTATGGAGAATAATTTGTAGATGTGATGCCTGACAGAATTGCATAAGTTGTAGGTAGTTGTAGCTAAATATCATAAAACCATAATCTAAATATGATCTGATATAATTTGTTAAAAAGAATATTAAAACGGAATTTAATCGTACCCAAAGTTTAACTGACTTGGATGAAATTACCTTACGCCAAAATAGGATTTTTTATAACTTTTAAATTGTTTTTTATTTTTGGTGATGTTTTTTAAGCTTGATTTGATCGAAGTTTTTAGCATAAATTTTGAGAGAAAGAAATGTCCGTCTCGGCCGGCCGTACAAAAGACATCAACGAGTCGAGAAAAAGTTTCAAATACATACATACATTACGGTCTTACACAGAAGTTGTTTCATTCCTTACAAAGTTTGTAAAATAAATGTTCCTTTAAAATTTTGTTACTTAAGTACGGGAAATACTTATTATTCTTCGCTTCAATTGTGTAAGTTTATCTGGGAACGTTGTTAAATTTTGTTTTTGGGCGAAATTAAAAGATTCCTGTAAAAGTATCTAATTTTAGCGAACAACTAATAATTAATCATCGTCTGAAATTAGGTTTACTGTTTAACTACTACGAAAACGCGAATCGTACGTCATTAAACTTGTTTTCTCATATCGTCATAGATCTTATTCACGATCGATCGCCAACACGACATCATCGCTTAGATCACTCGCTTGAGGGGGTTTATGATTCATAGCTAGCTGTGATAATTATGACTCGGCTTTAGTATTGCAAAGCATGGTTACACTTTGATTTGAGTGAACTAAATACTTAAACGTAAAGCGCGCGCGAACCTTGATTCGTAGTTTTGCAAATTGAAAACATTTAAAATTGTTAATCTCCAACTTTTATCTGTTAAAGAATATTCGAAAATTAAACACCCATATTCTTCTTTTTTTTTAATAATCCTTGATTCGCAGCTTTGCAAATTGATAACATTTAAATACTCCGTTAGTTTTAGTAGTTACTGAAATATACACGTGGCGTTGTTGCAGCGTCGATGATAAGTGATGGTGATGCCGTCAGATGGATGTGGGCTTACCAAGATATTCAACGATGAACATATCAAAGCAGTTACATAGGTACATTGATATTTCGCGGCAAAACTTTAATAAAAGGTGGTGGTACAAAGTGGCTTCAAAAATGCCCCACACAAACCTGACAAAGTAATTACCTACTACTTTTTACAGCGCCTGGAATTGAACCTACGATCTTCTGACGTAAAGTGGAGATGGTGGTTTCATCGTACGTAAATACTTAACTTCGCCAGAGAACCAGATTAACCGACATTGCTCAGAAAATTAGCACACTGAAGTGGCAATGGGCTGGACATATATATAGGGTGACTTTAAATTAGTTCTTGATACCAAAGGATATGCATATGCTCATGATAACAAACAACTTTCCCTAAGGAACCCATAGTCAAATCACAAAAAAAATTTGGACTCTTCATACTAATTTGGCCGGTCCGTTGACTGATTTGTATGGAGGGTCCAAAACTTTTTTGCGATTTGACTATGGGTTCCTTAGGGAAAGTTGTTTGTTACCACGAGCACATGCATGGCCTTTCGTATCAAGAACTAATTTAAAGTCACCCTATATATGGTCGAAGAACTGACAACCGGTGGACAAACAGAGTTCTACAGTGGAGACCGCGTTTGGGCAAACGTAGCGTTGCTGTTGCTGGCAACAGTTGAATGCGCGTGGCCGAAGATAGGTATAAGTGGCGTGCTTTGGGGGACGCCTATGTCCAACAGTGGACTAATACAGGCTGATGTTGATGAAATACTTAACTGCATTTTATAAGGGAAATTCCATGAAATGGATTTTGTAAAGGTATTCGAATACATTTATCGCGAGTCATAAAGCATGCTGCTTTACAAACAGCCTTTCAGGCAATAGCTTAAATGGCTTAGGAAACTGTTACGAAATAAACAATTTAATGAACTTCCGTATAAATGAAAGAATCAAGGCAGGGTGGCATGTGATTTAGCCACATGGACCAAACACGCAAACCTCCTGGGGGGTATGTTACGTGAGCATTATTTAACTGTAGCTAAATAGGAAATAGGTCATCGCATTAGTTAAATTAGTTACCGTACACGGAAATGTATGCGACCGTTAAAAAGCTTTTTCCACATTGTTTTTTATAGGGGAGTTACTTGACGTGGACTCTTTAGAGTCATTAACTGCTAAAAGCGCAAAACCCAGATAACTATACCTAACACAGAACCTAAACTGATGTTTCATCTATCACGTTCGTGAAGACCCAAACCATCATTCGATTCTCTGTATAAATGGGAACCAGAGACAATTAATCTGTTCTTCAAACGTTTGCCCTGGGTGGGGATCGAAAGCACATCCCTTGACATAAAGTCGATAGTGATAACCATGACGACTCCGAGTCAGTCAAACAATGTATTATGAATGAATTATTGATGTGATTAAATGATTAATGATTGATTGTATGTGTATGTTAATCTCTAACGAAGCAACGTCTATTGACTACTACAGACACGGTCATAGCCAAGATGGGTGGGTTTGACTGTTAATGGCATTTATGTCGACAGCCTGGTTGCCTTGCAAAGCATGAAAACTATCGAGATAAATGCCACTAACAGTCAAATGCATCCAGGCGAAAATGCCCTACGAAACTTTCAACCGCCTCCGTAGTCTACTGCCTAGTCCACTCGCTTCTTACCAGGAGGTCACGGTTTCGATTCCCGGCGGGGTCCAACTTTGTAGGACTCGGTTTTGTGGGTGGTAGGGCATTTTCTGAGCCCGCCTGGCTAGCTACCACCATCTTATCTCAGTCTTGCCGCCAAACATCAATGTTAACAACATTGATGTTGAAGATAAGATAGCCAGTTCCCCATTGGGTTGGGCAATCTTGGCAAGCCCGCTTCCATCTTTGGCATCATCATCACTTACCATCAGGTGAGATGATGCCAATGCCAAGGGCTTACCAATTGAGAGTAAAAAAAAAATGAAACTGACAATGAGCCGTTGGTGTTCGTTGCTAATAGTGACAGCAACTAAAGATGGCAATTCATAAAAAATAAGATTTTGTTGCCCCTCCGTCGTCGTTCGCAAAAACGAGTGAAAATGAAATCGCTAAACAAATTTTAACTGATTTCTGTTTTTTTTTTTTAAATCCACAATTGGTAAGCCCTTGGCATCATCTCACCTGGTGGTAAGGAACCATGAACATGGAACTGAACAACTTTCTCTATGAAACCAATTCAATCGGAGCAAAAAAATGTTTGCTCCAGCCGACAAACAACTATGAGAAAATCTCAAATCCTGGCGCCCCTATGGCACGGAAGCCGGTTGTCAGCCCTAGCTAACTGTGGCGGTCAATGGGTTAAGTTTGTCAGTAGATTCTTTGATTTCACAGCGCAGATACATTTTTCAACATCACATCAGTTCGGACTCCATGTGCTCTTAACCTCCGACGAGAAAGAGGGGTTATCAAGTTTGAAGCCTGTGTCTCTTTTGAATTCGTTTTTATTTGAAAACAGGTCGTTCTTAACAATTTGAAGAATGATAAGTTAGTGAGTTTTCTGCGGCTTTTACGTTCGTGTGATAATTTTTTTTTTAGTTACAAGATTACCCCTATCCTATAATAATCCGTAAAACTTTTTTGAATTTATCGCTAAATTATTTTAGATATATGGACTACCAAAATTTCTTTGTTCCTCATTTAAGGCAAGTTTAGAAAAAAATATTGTAGTAAATTAATTAATGAAACGCACAAGTTCCACAAAATTATATTTATAATAATAGGAATACCTACTTTCTGTTAATAAATGTCTAAGGCATGGAAGCAACCTGCTCATACAAAAGGGAAACGGAATGTCTAACATATTGCATGACAAGATAATTACAGTTAACATTCTGTACAAACAAATTATTGCTATACATACCTAAATACATGTTAGTTACAATTTGCTAGCAACATTTTCATTATACATTATATAGAATGACACAATAATCATTGTAAAAAACTGATTTATTACTGTAAATACATAAATTGGTAAAACAAGGGCTGGACAAGCTATCATCATTAAAATTGTGACAAATACATTATTTATGGACAAATATTATATAAATATACAAATATTCCGAAATAATAACGTATTTAATAGCACTAGTCCTCCAGGAAGAAGTACTGACCTGCTCGCTTTTGTTCAATATCCTGCAACAGAAAATATGCTGGTCAATTATACACATTAATGTACACAGATTAGTATATATTTAATCTCTTACTCAAAGGTAGTTGAAAGGGTTCCTTAACACACAATTGACTTAACACGCAGATTAAAGTGTTATGTGCGGTCAAGTTATTAGTTACCCGATATGCCCGGGACAATTAAATAAAATCGATGAAAGCTGCTAGGTGGAGCATTGAAAAGCGCAAGGTTGCTGGCGATTTTGTTTCCTTTTTTCAGTTAGACCACGACCCATCCCCAGGGATACCACTCTGCCTGGCAGAGGTACTTCTAATTTTCTCCAAAGAATAGAAAGCCTTAGCTTCCAAACTAATGTCAAATCAGGAGCACACCCCGGACACTTCATACAAATTTCGCGCCATTGCAATTGTTTACTACAAAGACATTCATGTTTGTACACATGTAAATGTGTGCGTGATGTACTAGGGTTAAATCGAGATTCAATAGCCCTCATTGTTCTTTATTATTAGCTAGACTTTTACAAATAAAGGCTGTATACACCAGACAAGGCTGTATAACCTTAGTCTTAGCTCTTTCCTTAAAAAATAAAATTGTCTTTGGAATAATACTGTACTTTGGAACCGTTTTGGAACTGTGCCAACCTCTTGACAAATGGTCACATATCGGTCACACAGGGTGGGTGAGGTAACCTCCAGAGAGCGACAGGGAGTGTCCAACTGTATAATGTCCTTATAATGTGATCAGAAGTTTACCTATAAGAAACTAGCGATCACTGCAAAGCTTCTTATCTGTAAACTTTCACAAAGACTCACCTTCACAGAGGAATGTTTGTTGATCCTCGGTCGGAAGTTGTTGGGATCTCTCCTGAAGGTGATGCCCAGCAGCTCCAGGAAGCGGTTCATGCCGTTGAGAAGGGACTGCGGCGCATGCGCAGTCGCATGCGACGACGGCGTACCCTCGAACACTATGACGCGGTCGGCCAAGTATGTGGCCATTATAAAGTCGTGCTCCACTACGAAGCCTGTCCTCTTTGCGTGCAGGATGAATCTGGAAGCGAGATTTGAGTGTGAGACACTTTAGTTCTATCTTCTTCTTATCGTGTGGCACAATTTAACTGTATCTATCACAAAGAATGATAGCAGTTGCCTAGTGTTGCATTTAGCATCACCCACAGTCACGTGTAGGGCATTCAGATCTACACTTACGGACGTCTGCAACGCGACCATCATACACATCTTTTAATCAGATGTGCATGTTTCCTCGCGATGATTTCCGTTTTATTTTTTAAACATTTTAGTTATATGATATGTAAGTAATATTTATGTAAATTAGGCCCCAATTTAGCTCCGACGCTGAGTTACGTGATGCCAAAATAGCCATTGAAGAAACTCGTGTAAAAGGTGCTTATTGCGTGCTAACTCTTTGCTGTGCACTGAACCTTGAAACTATATTATAGAAGATGATTTTGTAGTCTAGCCAAGTAGACAACTTGAAGAGTGGAGTTACTCAACTGGAGAAGATTCAATTATGTGTGTCATTCTAATAAAATAGATAGAAAAAATTTCGTATTTGTTGCTAGGTGACCTAAAAACCAGTATTAACATAGGACGGAATACAGAAAATCTAAGCTAAACCTACATTTTGGAAAATTTACGAAGGTAGTTACATTTTAGAGCTTGTTTCTACGAATTACCTTTTGTCTTTAATCAGCTACTTGAAATATACTAAATTTTATTTCTGTATTGTGTTAGTTATTTTCAGGTACTGTAAGTAACTCAGGACCTACCGTTTTATCACTTTGGCAGCGACTAAACGCTGTTCGGAGTCGAGGTAGGCAGACGGCTCGTCAATCAGGTAGACGTCCGCCGGTTTCCCGAGGCAGAGTACCAGCGCCACCCGCTGCAACTCTCCTCCTGACAGGTTCTGGACTTCCTGGTCCATTATCTCCTCGATCTTCATTGGTTTCATCACGTCGGTGATGAACTGTGGAGAAGTGTGAAAAGGTTGTATAGCCGCCTACTAGTTAGAAATTCTTTCAGCCAACTGTATGTGATAAAGGACTAATGAAGTTCTGCTATGCTAACTGACTGATAATTATGGCAATAACCCGTAGGATATTTTGTATTTATATTAAATCATAAAGCTTAGTATCTTCTTATTAGTCTGTGCTATTTATGAGCATGATATTAGAAACACTGAAACCCAGTTAGTAACATCTGTAAGTGTCACTTTTATGACAATAAGATGATAAAAACTATACTAATTGGTTGACTGAATCACAAACTATACTATCATAATAATGAACATAGCCATATTTTAAGATAAGAGAAACCCACAAAAACTAGAACACTATTCAATTTTTTATACTGAGCCCGCCTGGCTATACTTCATTTGTTTAGGTACTTAAAAAAACGTAAACAATCTTGATATGTCTTTTTATTGATACCTGCTTGTTAAAATTCTCAAACGAGTAGATTGTATTACACGTTTAATAGTAATGCAAAAGAAACTTAGTACCTACGTTTGCAAGAAATATCAGAATTTAAACATGCACATATGAATAAAAATACATATCTAGATTGTTTACGTTTTTTTAAGTACCTAAACTAATGAAGGATTATAGCGAATATCAAACAAATGGAAAGTTGTAGGCCCTTTTTTACCCAGCTCAAAATACTAACTCTTACCTCAATATACATCCTAGAGATGGCAAAGTTTGTTCACAATAACAGTAATCTATTCGTTTTGGAAAAGTATGTAGGGTCTAGGGCATGTAAGCAGCGCAAGAAGGGAAAATTAGCACTACCGACTTTTAAAAGACTCGAAATCTATGACAAAGGAACATACATAATGGCTATAAAAATATACAGAAATTGAAGCAATCAAAAAATTTATTCAAAAATTAAAAGAATATTTAATAAGGAAAAGTTTTTATAATCTGCAAGAGATTTTCTCAGAGCATAATTAAGAAAATTAATAATTATTAAACATAACGGAATCAATATTTGTATATACTCCATTACTTACATTATTAGTGTTATACATCACCATTATACTATGTTAAACAAATAAACATATATGATGTAACTATATTAGAGCATGTTAAATCGTTTTAAGTATATGGATAAGTCAAAGAGTGTAAGTGCAGTGCCCGCTCAGGGTTTCACGTTGATCTAAATATATGTCTTGTAACCTTATGTATACTACATGTGAAAGCAATAAAGTTATTGTATTGTATTGAAGTATAGCTACCACCAACTTATCTAAGTCTTGCCGCCTAATATCATGTTAACAGCACTGATGTGTTCCGAAATGAAGATAAAAGATAGCCAGTTCCCCATCGCGTTAGGGAATTCTGGTAATTTCGCTTCCATCTTGGGCATCATCATCACTTACCATCAGGTGAGATGATGCCAAGAGCTTACAAATTATGGATTTAAAAAATGAAGTGTCAATAAACTGATTTTTACCTAACTATTCATAAGTTATATGCACAACGAGGCCAAAATGCACCTATGTTGTAGGAATTGCAAAAGCTTAACAGTACAAGACAAGAGTTCTTGACTGAAAGTAAAAACGGTTTACCTGTGGATGCACGTAGGCATCTCTAATCTTATCGTGCAGCAAACTGCGTACCAGCCCCTGCGACTTGGGCGATATCTTCTGCGGCTTATAGCTAATGTGCAGCTGTGGCAGCGTACCTGAACCTGTGAAATAAAGGCTGCAGTGAGGCTACAATTACCATTTAGTGAACAATAATTTCATAATTTATGTTTTATGCAGTCAACTTCCAGATTTTCCAAGATTTTTAAAGTCGACAAAACCTAATTTCAATGCAGAGACTCTGGTACCTTTCCACAAGTTGTAAATAAACTGCTGCAAACGCAAAATCAAATGCAAAATCAAACCATTTACTGCAAAATGCCTTAAATATTGCAAATAAATCTCATTAACCCTTTGACCATCACAGTCGGCTAGGGACGACAAGTTTTTTGTGCCATACATGCCAGAATATGGGATTTCTCATAGCGTAGCATGGTGGAAATGGAAATCTCAATCTACAGTTCTCACTGACTTGACCTCATGATGGTCATGATCCCCAATCGAATTAACCATTACAACATGAAAGTAGAAGAGTGGCAGTCAATGGGTTAAAGAATTCAGAGAAGAGTTTTACGTGGGTTCATATTAACAAATAACGTCCATAGAATCAGTAGTTGGCAGTTGTAAATGAAAAACTACCAACGGAAAAATTCATAAAGGGTTTTGTAATCCTAAATTGTTGATCTAAGAATGTGATGCTTATCTTATCCATTGACAAATTAAAGTATGTATTATATACTTTCCAAAAATCAATTTCCATTAATAACTAATTCCTGGCTATTTTGGTATATTCCTAACTTGCTCTGCAAGTTCCTGTCAAAATTGTGTATTGATCTGAATGTAGAACTTACAAGTAACCTTAGTAATTTGCTTTTGTCTGAAATTAATTGTTTTGTAATGTTTGTATGCTATTATAATATATATTGTATTATAATATATGTTGTATCGTGTGATTCCTTATGCTTTGTTATCTTGCATTTTTGAAAACAAAATATGCAATAATTTCACTTAATGAATGTCCCTTTTTCTCATTGTAAGCAAATCTCAAGAAGAAAATGAAGGAAGTCGAATGGATGCTACACCGTTGAGGTCTCAACTGTGTTCTTACCTTAGACTTACCATCTATTTAGGATCTTACATCATCGTCATCATTAGATAAGACATCTACTGCTGGACAAAAGCCTCCCCTAAGGATCTTACATAATTTTAGTATATTCTAGTTGTAAATGATTGTTGTGATGTGATTTATCTAATAAAACTGTAATAATTTAGATATTGACAGACTGCACCATGTCTTTTCAGAACTGTTCTCAATACTGACTGTTTTAAGTACTTTTATTTTTATCGATTTTTAGTATTCAATAAAGAATATTTAATTGCCTCAAATTACCTATAAATGTGTTAATAACACTGAAACCTTGTCTTAAGTATTGATTGGACAACAAGTGTAAAATGACTAAGTTTCTTTATAGTACCTTCTGGCGCCAACGACGACTCGGCGTGACGCAAACATTTTTGAAAAACAGGGTGAAAAAACAAGTCGAAAAGTTCAGTCCGTGCCATAGCTGGCTGCTGCACTCAAAACTACATTCAACAAAAATTTATAACCTCAACAACAAAAAATTACATCGCAACACATCGCGAGAAAAACCTAACTTTGGTAAAATAAATAAATACTGTAAAATGTTTGAAAAATAGTATAGTTATGACTTGTATAAACTAATTTAGCACAGTAAAATAATCAATTCAGATCAAATCAAGATCTCTTGCAAACTTTCGTTTGGCAATTTTTTTGACGTTTCATTTTTGGTGTTGCCATGCTCAATATTGTTACACGAAAAATCAGATACAAGTACTCGATTACTAAAACATCGATACTAAAATTACGGGTTAGTAATATACGTTTGGAGTTGGAAACATGTTTTTCCGAAAAATACTGAAAAGCTGGAATTTTGAATTACTAGTTAATAAATTTGGGTGCGCAAGTGATATAGGTAAGGCTTCATAATCACTTATTACCTTTAACAGGGCCCTAAATGAGCGAACACTATTTACAGCAATTTATTTATTTCTTCAGACCCTTCTAACAGTATTCTTCAGCTCTTCCGTGGAATATCGGCTAGAATTATGAGTGGTCTCTTTGACATTACACTAATTTAGGTTCAAATGGATCCCATCCTTCTGCGCCCAGTGCTCATAACACAGGCCCAAGTGGACATAATGTGGCCGATGATCATAAGTATTCTTATTTCTTACCCTCATCAGGTTCCAGATTGCCGGCCAACATTCTGATGAATGTGGTCTTGCCGGTTCCGTTCTCGCCGAGCAGCACCAAGATCTCAGAATCGGAGAACTCCCCTTGCGCCACGCGAAGGCTGAAGTCTCCCATTTTCTTTGACATCTCGGGATACTCGTAATGGTTCATCCTTTTGATCTGTGACCAACATTTTTATAGTAACATCACATTAGCATACATGTTTTAAATAGTAAATTTCACAGTAGCTTACCTCTTCTTCATTGGCAGACTCAGCCACCTTAAAGACCAGAGATTCTGTCCTGAATCTCATGTTTTCAGTGGGCACAAACCCATCAAGGAAGATGTTGATACCTGTACAGATCACATTGTGTCATAAGATGATAATTATGCCAGATATTTTTTTAAGGTAAATGTTTCAAGGTAAGTAAATTATGTCAGATACATTTTGTAAGGTAAATTGTCTAAACTTACCTTCTCGTACAGAGAAAGGCATGGTGACAACGCCGTAAGCACCAGGCACTCCATAGAGGCAGCAGATGAAGTCCGAAAGGTAGTCCAGTACAGACAAGTCGTGCTCGACCACAATGATGAATCTACACAGAAATATTGCAATACAATAGGTGGTATATACAGGGTGCCCCAAAAACTAACGTCAACCGGAGTGCCGCGATAAGTAAGAACGCGCAAGTGCCAATGGGTAAGAAACTAAATATTCTTTATTGCCAAACAAACAGAAATATCTTAAAAATAAATACAAAATTTCTTCAAGGCAACCTTGGTAAATTAAATTTTCTTATTCCTCGGTCCCTCAATGCTAGGGTATATAAGCTATGGTTAACTAGAATATCTTTTGAATTTGGTAATGGCGTTATGGTTTATCTATAAATCCATAATAAGACCGGTCATAAAACGTATGGATCTGAATGTTGGGCAAGTAAGAAGACTGATGAAAGACGACTGCATGCAGCTGAGATGAGAATGCTAAGATGGATGTGTGGAGTGACAACAATTGATAAAATAAGGAATGAGTATACATACAAGAGGAAGTCTAAAACTAGCGTCCGGGTGACAGAAAAGTTGCAAAGTAATCGTTTGTCATGCTATGGGCATGTTATGAGGAGGGACGAAGGTCATGTGACTAGGAGAGTGTTGAATATGAAAGTGGATTGATTAGTGGGAAGAGGACGGCCAAGGAAGAGATGGTTGCATTGTGTGAAGGATGATATGAGTATTAAAGGAGTGAGCACTGAGATGACAGCAAGAAGAAGACCGACCCCAAATAATTGGGAACAGGGCAGGAAGATGGTGGTTTTCAAGATATCGGAACTATATGAAAACGTAAAAGATCTGTTACTCTACTTTGAGTTAATATTTCCGCCGTTTTGACGTTGATTTTTGGAACATTCTGTACATGCAATTGGCTTTAGACTAAATATACTGCAAACAAATGAACCACAATAACGTTTGATGCTCTATTGTTAGTTCGTTGTGGTAAAAGCATGTCCTAATTTAAGTGGTACCACTTGCACTTAGTCCTATCACGAGAAAAAAATATTATTATTCGTTGAATATAGCGACAAGAAAGAATTCTTCAATTTATTCATTCTTTTTCGTATTTCAATCTCCTTGTTTATTAAATAAGATTTCGCTACGCCTTCATTAAGGCATTTGCTAATTCAAAGTTGGATAGTGTGTTTATATTATAAGTCTTCGCACGCCGACAAAGTCACGGGAAACAGGTATCAGGTATGATTTGGCGGCATGAATACGAGTAAATATATCTGGGAACAAATCACATACAGTCAACTTGTCCCTAACCTAGGATTTCTTGTACTTTTGGAACCAGACACTGAAGTCCACACATGGAGCAAACAAACCAATTCCTACTAATTCATGTTTCCCCCGTAGGAATCTAACCCACGGCCCTTTAGTCTACCAGGCAAGAAAGGTATATAATACGCCATTTGGGTATTTCTATGGTATGCCACCTGGTTATTTCTATGTCATTGTAGTTTGCCCTACACAGTTATCGAATCCACGACCCTCAGTCTACCAGGCAAGAAAGTTATGTCGCCGTAGTCACATGTTGTTGGTGTCCAACGTACTTATCAGGGTGTATGAGCGAGCGTATCGTACGGGCAGCATTCAGACGTTGCTTCACATCCAAGTAGGATGACGGCTCGTCGAACATGAAAATATCTCCGTCCTGGATGCACACCATGGCGCATGCGAACCGCTGCAACTCCCCACCGGAGAGCGCTGCGATCTCACGGTCGCGGATATGCGACAGATCTGAACAGAAGCACAATATTAAAAGTATTATTACGTATTTTATTATTAAATAGTTATGGACGTTAAAAAACGTAACTATTTGATTAATTAATGAAAAAATATATACTGTAATATTTCCAAGAGATCTTAAAATTTCCGAGACAATGTCGCAAACGATCACAGGTTTCAACAAAACAACACAATTGGTTAGGACAATCAATAAGACCTTCTCGCCCAAAACATCAGACGTAACAACAACTTATTGGGTTAGTATGTGCAAGGTGCAGTCTGGTTATAAAAATGTTGAAAGTCCACATCGCGTGCTGTCACTAATCAATCGAAACGACCTTGACCTCCATCAATCAAAGAATTTAGCTGCATCTTTACTGACATTGCTAATGTGTAATGTGGACGATAACTTGTAATTTGTAACTGCTTAAGCCAGGGAATAGAATTATTTAATAATAAAGCATATTATTCCAAATCAAATAGCATATCTGCATCATCTATGGAAGATCTCTACTATCATCATATTAGCCGAAAAACGTCCACTGCTTATCAAAGGATTCCACAACAACAACCAGGTCTTGCCCTTCCTGCAACCTTTGTCAGGTGATGCAACAAGTAAAAGATACGTCTACGATACGTCTTCCGGAGCATTGTCGCCATTCCTGCAAGCCTCATCAGATCATAGACCTGTACTGTTTCATGTGAATCTTAAGAAGTGAACTCACCCAGCATATCGCATATCTGCTTCTGATTTTTCAAATCATCCTTTTTGTCGAGTAGCTGTCCCACTGTCCCCTTCACAGCCTTGGGTATTTGGTCCACGTATTGTGGCTTGATCAATGCCTTCAGGTCATCCTCTAATATCTTGGTGAAGTAATTCTGCAGCTCAGAGCCGCGGAAGTGGGACAGGATCTCCTGCCAGTCTGGAGGGTCCTAAAGGTAAACAGTATTGAGTGGTTACAAAATCAGATGCATATTTTCAACAAGATCTTTGAATGTTACCTATTTTTAAGTATTTAACATAATTTAGGTAAAAGGACTAGCAATGTACATTTTTTTAATAAACCATAAATAAACAAAGGTGCAATGCCCATACAGCCCTTATAATATCACAGAACTAGCGACACTAACTCCTCTATCGCTCCTTTGATACCCTTAAGGATTTTTTATATTACTACATTTGCAACTTTATAAGCAAATGCATGTGTTTCACTGCACTTTTATTAGCAGATGCATTTATCATCACTAAACCATTTTAGTTTTTCAAAACGTTTATGAAATCGATTTCTAAAAATGTTGAAATGTTGGACCACTTAACGCTTTTGGAAGAGAGTGTCATGACTTCATTACTCAAAAATACTAGAAATGGTAAGAAGGGAGAGTATTCTGGGTTAAATGCAAAAGAACTCAGTCTCAAAGTTATACCAGTATCACATTATTAGAATATAATTTAGCAGCGTAACACTTACAGAATAGCGTCCAAGGTTGGGCTTCTGTTTCCCAGCCAAGATCTTGAGCGCCGTTGACTTGCCGATACCGTTCTGGCCGACGAGCCCCAATACCTCGCCCGGCCGCGGGATGGGGAGACGGTGAAGCTTGAAAGAGTTCTTCGAGTATCGGTGCGTGGTATGCTTCTCCAGGTTCGATGGGATGTTGATGATCGTGATTGCATCGAATGGGCATTTCTGTTGGAGAACTCTTTGGTTAGTAATGAAACAGACCTGGGATTGAGATAACAATAGTCCTCACGTATGTAGAATTCGCGAGGAACCGAAAAGTTTTAAACAATAAACATAGCAAGCAGAATTTTAGCATGTAGTAAACGAATATAAAGGATGTTTTTATCCACAACTGGCAAGCCCATGGTATCTCCTCACACAATGGTAAGTGATGATGAAGCCAAAAGATGGAAGCATGCTTTCCAAAATTCATAAATGAAATGGGAGACTAGTTTTCTTATATTCATATTGGAACATATCAATGTTGTGTGAATATGGATAGTATTGTCTATTTTGACTTCCAGGACAAGAGTCGTGCCATCTAAACAAATCAGTACCACATATGATCTATCCTTTATTTTGTTTAGTTGTCTTTTAGATGATTTTTATGTCTATCAATTAAATATCTCTAATACTAATCTTTGAGTGTACTACTTTACAAAATAAAGTTTACACGTAGGCTGCTCCATAAGTCGTGCAAAGTAAGAAATCTAAAAAGTTTATACCAGTTTCATTGAGTGGGTTTACTACTAGTAAAACCTACAAGTTTATACATGCACACAGCTTATTCCTTTACTCAGTACTTTCGATGCAGTGCTCGTGAAAAGTAAAAAATGGCTTGCCTGAGTCACCGTGACTCAGAGTGATATTTTATTACAACTTCAAGCGTGGATTGTCATATCAGGAGTACCATTAAGAAATGTTAGAAACCTTGGGTGACGAGTACACTTCCTTGTCTACTGTTTTTCGTTGTTAAAATTAGTTTCATAATTGTAGTTTTAATTTAGAAGACGACGAAAGGTCAGGTCAAGCATTAACGAGTAGAACTCAAGAAAATTACTGCAGTAAAAAACGTAACCATAGTTGATCGGCGAATCATATACAGACAAATCCATGAAACTCTTGGCATCGGTGCATCAAGATTTGAAGGTAAAAAATATAATTTCTTTGTGTATCCCTCACTCCCTTAATGAAAGTCGGACAGCAGCGTGTGTAAATTGGTGTAGAAAAATGTTTAAAAAAGTATGACTGGGGCTGTTCAAAGTATACAGATTTAATCGTTACAGGAGACGAAACTTGGTTGTATTATTTCGACATTTTTTTTTTTTTACCCTCAATTGATAAGCCCTTGGCATCATCTCACCTGATGGTAAGTGATGATGATGCCGAAGATGGAAGCGGGCTTACCAAGATTCCCCAACGCAATGGGGAACTGGCTATCTTATCTTCATGCCGGAACACATCAATGCTGTTAACATTGATGTTTGGCGGCAAGACTTAGATAATCAGTAATTTAATAATTCTCAGTAAATCTAAATCAAAACTGAGGGTGTTTAAAGATGAGCTAGCATCGATCATGGTTAAGCAACAGAGATCTGTTAAGAAAATAATTATTGCAGTTTTCTTTGCTAAAAGAGGTATTATAAAAATAATAGTCTTGTATTCACAGAAAACAGTCTCCTCTGCCTGGTACACAGAGATTTGTCTGCATTAAGTAATAAATAATCTATAAGAATTAAGACCGAAATCTTGTCTGATTATAATTGGCCCTTCCATCAAGAAAACCTCTTGCACATCAGGCAACCTAACTCTGGATTTTTTGTCCTAGTGGGGTCTCGCATTATTGGATCATCCACCTTATAGCTCAGACTACGCGCCTTGTGATTTTGGACTTCATCCTGTCATAAAAAGTCAGTTAAATGGGTAGAAGTTCACGACTGAGGAGGAATTATTGCATGCTTGGGATATCGCCTGTACTTTGTCAGAAAAAAGAAAAGGGAGGTGATGTTTAGTGGCTAGTTTGTGTATATGCAAAAGTGTATAAATTCTGATAGAATGTATTTCGAAAAATGTTAATAAATACTTTTGTTTTGCAAGAATTATGGAGCAGCCTATGTACACAAACCTTTTGCTGAAATACAACACTAATGTAGGCTTACAGACCTACATGACACTATGAATATAATAATAATTTAAGGGTTCAGCACACACCAAATATTCGCAGAGCAATTCATAAAATACATATAGCTTTGCAATAAAAATAAAGAAGCATAATAATAACTACATGGAAAAAAAATGATTAAAAATTGCTTAAAACATAAATGTGTATTGTTTTTATTAAATTTGTCTTTAACACTCAATTTGAAATATTGCCAATTAAGTAGGATGTTTTGAGAAACGGATGTTTTGGAAGATGGATATTTTGTGAATTTGTATGTTCTGGGAAACAGGTGTTATGGGATTTGGATATTTTAGGATTTGGATGTTTTGGGAAACAGAAGTTTTGAACATACTGGATGATTTGGGAAATGGATCTTATGGGCCGAAAGGATCTAAAGGTATCTTTTAAATGGAAAAGTTTGTACTATGATAAGGATGATTTAAGCACAAACTAAACTAGATAAAAAGGTAGGAGAAATACTTATGGTTTAAGAGCTCAATAGCAAAGCTTATAGCTTTAAAAAAATACTGAATCTCTTCTAGTTACCAAATAAATTGAAGGTAGATTTCCACAACATGCTCACAATTTTACCTGAGTAAAGTTAGTTAGTTACTTACTAAGGCAGATATCACACTGCACTGGAAACCACTTCAGTGTGCAGTGCTACCATTTTTACTGCAGCCCCACACACTGGAGCGGTTACTGATGCAGTGTGATATCTGCCTTACAGGTTTTAATATACATAAAATACTAACAAGGAAAATGTTCCTATATTGATTGAAAAACCATAAATGGAGTTATTAATATTTAAAGAAGCAAAACATTTAAATAAATTTAGAGGAAGTATACAACTTTACTATTACTATTGTAATATAATCCAATTCATAGTAGTTTAAATATAGTAAGTTTATAAAGTAATATTATAAACTTAAGCATACACATTAGAAAAGTTGATTATGAATGATTAACAACATGTATAAACAGTTTTTGAAAAAAAAAAAAAGATAGGAAAGTAGTGTCAATAAAAAAACTAGGTATCACATAAGTTTTTCTCAAAAGTTAGTTATTCAACCCAATCTTAAATTATTTATTATGTATTTTGGCAACAGAAACTGTGGGTACATAAATAAATAAAAGAATAAATACGTACCTTGACACAGATACCGCAACCAATGCACAGCTCCTCAGAGATGGTGGCGATCTTGTCGTTGGGGGTGACCTCGATGCAGAGCTTGCCCATGCGCACCACCGGACAACTCTTCTTGCACTCCTGCCTGCATCTCTTCGGCTTGCAGCGGTCCGCGTTCACGATCGCAATACGCGTAAGTTTATCGGTCTCCTCGAGATTTTTTCGAGACATTTCTTTGGAACAAAATATTTAATATGTATAAGCAATGCACAGTTAACACAATATTGTAAGAAAATTGTAAAACTTTGATTCGATATGTGGCACAATCGACGATTATAACCTCAATGTTTCTTGTGTGTTTTACAACGCGTTATCTGAATGATACTGAAATTATTATTTTTGTATATGATTGTAATGATCAAAATGTTGTATGAGAACTTTAAAAAAGTATATATTACCTGAGAAAAGCAAACGAACGATGGCAAAACTTTGCCTACGTTCGCGTGTCCTTTTACCACAAATGTCAAAAGGATCTGTGGCTTGAAGTGGCAACACTGGTTATCCTTTTTTTTTTTAAACTCTTATTTACACAATCTCGTGAAGGAAAGCTCAGTTCAAACGAACGACATGACCTACCGTAAGACCGCAACTGAATTGTTCTGCGACTTCTGAGAAAGTTAGTAGACGTCTCGCTCGAGTCACAGTCGGTAGTTGGTTGGTATGAGTTACTGACTGATGTGCCGTTCCCGTCAATATTCCCATAGACAAAGAAAGACAGCGATGTTGGCAATTATCGTCTGAATCTCCTCTCTCTTTGCCACCATTCTGCCAATAAAAACGATATCATGTCCTGTCCAGTTCTTTAACCTCGTAAGGCCCAAGCTAAATTTAGGCAGGCAGTCATTGCGGCCCAACGTCCTAATAATAGATCGTAATGGTTGCGGCCCAGATTTTCATTATGCAAAAACCGGCTAAGTGCGAGTCGGACTCACGCACCGAGGGTTCCGTGTAAATGCATATTCACGTATGTCTTGAACTCTTTATCAAATACCCAGGCCTGTAATCCCTAGAAGCTGCAAAAAAATCAAACATTTTCGGTCCTTTCCGTAAAGTAAAGACTTGTGCTATAAGACATTGCTTCCTGCCAAATTTCATGATTCTAGGTATACAGGAAGTACCCTATAGGTTTTGATTCCCATGCGAGTGTCCAAATATGCGGCATAAATGGCCGTATCTCTTGATTGCGTTGGCACAGAAGTTAGATTTTTCACAGATTCAAGGGATTGCAGGCCTGAGTATTTGATATAAATTTCAACTTGATAGGTCTACGCGTTCCTGAGAAAAAAGGTTGTGACAGACAGACAGACAGACAGACAGGCGGACGGACAACGAAGTGATCCTATAAGAGTTCCTTTTTTCTTATTGAGGTGCGGAACCCTAAAAAGTTACCGAAACTCTTCAAATCAAATGTGATATTTCTATACAATGTCATAGGAATGTAATAGTAACTGATAAAGTGGAAAACGAACCACTTTAACATATACTAATTTAAGGACATTGGGTGATTTCTCCAACAGAAAAAACCATAAACTTTCATTTAAAATACTATAAGAAAAAAATAAGAATGTGTTTATATTTGTTTTACTATGTTTCTTTTGCTTTTTTATGTCATAGAGAATTTTTTCTTTTCAATTATTTTTACTTGTATTTAAATCAAATAAAAGACCAATTGCATGAAATTAGTTTTTTTTAAATAATTTGTACCAAAGTTTGTAATTTTTAAACATAATGAATAATAATTAATATTTATACAATTCAGAGTAATTATAAATCTTCTGACGGAAATAATATGTTTTTTTTATAAATTTAAACTTTAAATACCTATCTCAGGGTTATTCTATCATCTTTATCTTTATTATTTATTTATTTTTATTTATTATTAGTAGGTATTATAATAGTAGTATTCTAATTTTATGCCATACCAACTATATTAACTTTTGCAACAAAAGCCCAGCGACCTATTTATAGCACATACATTTTTGGGCACATACATAATCCCATACATACATAATCGAGATAAAATTTATTGCAGAAGGCTGAATATACATAATAAACTTACGAATGCACTATATATAACTACACGAAATGCAAAGATTCCAGAAAAATAAAACTATTTACTTACTATGTCGTCCCGATGCCACTATGTTAATCAGCTTTCTCATGAAAAATACAGTATTTTTTTGAAACATCAAAATACGTTGTTGTGACATTAAAATGCGTTCAATTTAAAAGCTGGATCTATGATTTATTCGGATATGGCGCCAATATTCAAATCGTAATACGAGTTCGAAAATTATGCCCTGATTTTAGGTTGTTGGGTCTTTATACGACGATTTGATAAACTTAATTGCGTCTGAACTACTACTAAACCAATGTCCTAAAAATAGGACGTAGGGCCTTACGAAGTTAAATTGTCAGTCCATGTCGTTTTTCTTCTTCCTCTACCTGACATTATATTCTTAAACATTTTGTAATTTTATAGTCACCTTGGTAAGATTCTACCCTTCTACACCCGTATCAAGCGCGGATCCAGGGGGGGGGGGGGGGGGCAATGGATGCAATTTCCCCCCTGAAGCCTAACCGAAGTACTAAAACTTCTTTAAAATGCAAATAAATAGAGGCATTTCTTAACTATTCAAAAAATAAATACGCACTCACGACTTTTTATATTAATGGTCTAATACCATCGACCGCTTCATAAATACGGGTACACTGAAAATTCCCCCCCCCCCCCCTGAACGAAATCCTGGATCGGTCGGTCGATCGGTTTCAACAAATAGTTCCTATGCCGTTATGTTGGCTCCCCTGTCTATCTACGACATCAACACGCGAAGACTCTTCTACCCATTTTGTTAGTGTGTGTCTGCATTCTATGTAGTGTGCGTGGAAAACATTGCTGCCAACATAACGGCATAGGAACTATTTGTTGAAACGCTCTATACGGTTCTATATAAACGTTCTATGCAATGGCAACACTGATAATATGACAGTGTTAGTCATTATATCTCCGGCCGCGTTCAGAACCTGCACTCTGACAGCAACCGTTCACTCTGACAATGAAATGAAAATTTTTATTTGCATAAAATATGGTTACAAAAGATGTTAAATATTGTAAGGTCCCTCACATTTTTCCAGATCTGGCATGATTAATAAATCACATTAAAATACTAAGACATATAACATTGCAATTCTTACGTTTGTCATATAATTTAAATTATCAATAACATTTGTCAAAAAGTTTATTAACTGAGTAAAATATTAGAGAAATGTCAAAAGTTTACGTTTAAATAATTTGTTAGGTTCGATTAAAAGCATTATAAATTTTAACACACATTACTATCCATTGTTTATTCTAATCTGTCAGTTTAGGAATACTATTTATTACTAATTTATTTGGGTTTCGTTCATTTCCAGACTCTGGCAAACGGAAGCGTAACCTGGAATATTCTTAAAAGTTTTTACATGGCAACATAAAGAAGACAGAAGTTGTCAAAGGCTGTCACTGTTGAATGTCAGTATGACTGTTAATTATTGATACTTGTTGGCTGAATATTCATATTTATTATTTATTGTATTGTTGAGCGTAAGAAATGATATTATTTGTAATGGCCATTCGTAAATGATTTTATGGTCATTCATTTCAGATTTTTCAGTGCAGAAATAAACTGCAGATTACCAAAATCAGTCTATGAAGTAGACTGTTTTTATGTACAAGGAGTCAATAAAATTGTAAAAAGCTAAATGCAAATTGTAATTTCAGCTAGTATAAATATATTATATTAAAGATTTATCACACAAGTATTAAATATATGTTTTCTCGCTATAGGTTGGTGAAGTGATACCACATGAAGATTTTTTGAATTTGCTGCGCTTTCTCAGGTTACGCTTTCGTTTGCCAGACTCTATTCGACATACGTAACTTAGACGCGACAGCAGGATAGCATATTATAAATCGCGTAAGTGTGAAAGAGAGGATACAAAAGGTTGCTGCTGAGTGCAGGTTCTGAACGCGGCCCAAGTTCTGAACGCGACCCATCTCTCTCCGTTTGTCATCTTATTTGATTGATTAATTTCAATTTTAGACTTTTTGGCGGGAACTCGCGGCAAGAGTTTGTCATTTTTGTTTTATTATCCGAAAAAATAGATAACGTGGTTTTTAATGCATAATATTGATAGTGTATTGATATTGTTCAATAAAGTGCCATTTAAGTGTCTAATATGTAGGATAATGAAATAAAAGTGTTTAGACTGTGTTTCGAGTGCTCTCAAGAAGTCCATGAAATCTTCATCAAAAGTGCTATCATTTTGCTGAAGAATAGGAAATTTAAATACAAAAGAAATGGCTTTGGCCTTAATTGAATTTCCCATAAACGAAGAAATACTGAAGAAATGGCTATTGGCCTTTAAATACGACAGAATATTTACAACAGACTAGGCTGTATAGCTCTGATCCTTTGCCTTTCCCCATCTCGGGGTAAAATAATAATAAAAAAAAAAATTAATTTCAATTTTAAAATTTATGGTCTTTTTGGCGGGAACTCGCGACAAGAGTTTGTCATTTTGTTTTATTATCCGAAAAAATAGATATCGTGGTTTTTAATGCATAATATTGATTGTGTATTGTTCAATAAAGTGCCATTTAAGTGTCTAATATGTAGGATAATGAAATAAAAGTGTGTAGACTGTGTTTCGAGTGCTCTCAAGAAGTCCATGAAATCTTCATCAAAAGTGCTATCATTTTGTTGAAGAATAGAGAGAAAGTTAAAGACGACAGAAATTGATAAATGAGAACTCAAATGAAATAGAAAAATATTTAGAGAAGAGCAAACTACGACTAGGCTGTATGGCCAGAGAAGCCGTTGCCTTTTCCTTGCAAAAGCAGGAAAGAACCAAACAAAAAAAAAAATATTTTTATTTGTAGTATTAGCAATAGATTTAAAAACATTTTGGACTTTTTGGCGGGAACTCGCGGCAAGAGTTTGTCATTTTTGTTTTATTATCCGAAAAAATAGATATCGTGGTTTTTAATGCATAATATTGATAGTGTATTGTTCAATAAAGTGCCATTTAAGTGTCTAATATGTAGGATAATGAAATAAAAGTGTGTAGACTGTGTTTCGAGTGCTCTCAAGAAGTCCATGAAATCTTCATCAAAAGTGCTATCATTTTGTTGAAGAATAGAGAAAAAGTTAAAGACGACAGAAATTGATAAATGAGAACTCAAATGAAATAGAAAAATATTTAGAGAAGAGCAAACTACGTAAGAATAGGCTGTATGGCCAGAGAAGCCTTTGCCTTTTCCTTGCAAAAGCAGGAAAGAACCAAACAAAAAAAAAAAAAATTAAAAACATTTTATGTTCCTTGTTTTCCTTGCCGCGAAAAGCAGGAAGAATAACTAAAAAGTGTTCTTGGGAGGAAAATTTGTTATAAATAGTTATCACTTCAGCAAACAAGAAGGGAAAAAAGTTTTAAAGTTATCACAAGCATACAAGTTTATCGCATAATTAACGTCTAAAGAGACATCCCTACTAAAAAGTAAGAAGACAGACTCTACCTATACAAAGACCTACCTGGATTGAGAAAACTGTGGCTCCGTTGAAAAACATTCCGAAAGTAAGTACAAATTGACTTTTCACCTGTATTTTGGCTGCATGTATGTCTGTTGTTTTGAATGAGCTTGTATCATAAACGATTTGATTGATGTTGTAGTGCTAAGTGTAAATTGGTCACAGGTATAAAAGGGGTTTTAAGTTAAGGTTTCTTACGTGGATAAGTAGGTAATTTATTGGCCACAAAGTGCATTTGGAATTATCTTAGAAAAGGTGTTGTTTATCATCAACACCCATTCTTCTTACAAATATCGCGTCCTACTAAAATACCTGAAAAAAAAAACGCGGGTTCTACTCATGAAACTGAACAACTCTATTCCATATCAAAATGTTATAATTTTTGTATGTTACACTGCATGATAGGTTCTCAAAAAAAAAGTATTCTCAGAACACTAGATTCCACTTTGTTTTTATTTTATTTTTAACAGTATAGGACTTAGCATTTACACAAAAAATTCTGTATTAAGCGTTGGAGTGCAGTTAAAGCGGCTATATGCTTGTATGCTGCTCTATGTTATAAACAAACAAACCATGTTATTAACAAATATAATTTTGTTTTCACTTCTTGGGCATGGGTCGCTTCCCATGTATATTATCTTTAAAGAAAGCCTTACGGAGGCTTTATATGCTAAAAAGTCAAAATAATAATATTAATAATATTTGTGCCACTTCAGATGAATCTTTCGCATGTGATTCAGGCACAGAATACTTATAATGATAATATAGTTCAAGCCAGACACAATAAATTTAAAATAATAGGTAATATAATTTTAAAGCTTTTGTACCTGGCTTACATGCAAAACTTTAACAACTACATTTTTTTTAGAATAAGTCCTTAATTTTATTTTTATTTTATTTGGGGAGCTCACAGCTATGTTTACAATTAGGGAATAGTTAAATATTAATGTGCCAATAATATTTAATACTTTGTACAATTTTTGTCTTGATTACAGAGTTTATTAAAATCTACCTAGTTACTGATTAGATTAGAATTATTAGTTATTATGGCAGATTACTAACTTTATTTTTATTGTAGATGCTAGAAGTGTGTGTGGACAGCCTGCAGTCGGCCATCAATGCTGTGTGTAACGGAGCTGATGAGCTGGAGGTGTGCAGCAGCTTGCATGAAGGCGGCCTCACACCGACAGCTGGTCTCGTCCAGCAAATCATGAACTTGGTTGGTGTTTTTGTTTAATATGTTTAACTTTGCTTTGCCTAATGCTAATACTTTAGTAATAAGATATTTAACTTTTAAAAACAACAATTACAAAAATCTTCTTGTGACTGAGGAGTGAGAGGACAATGATCTAATTTTAAAATAAATTTCAATATTTATCTCTTTTTTTTTTCTAGGTGCTCTACGACAAAAGCGACTTGCTTGAGCTAAGTAATGGTACAAGAAGTATTAACAAGGTCTGTATTTTATGAAGTCTGCATTCCATTTTAGGAATTTTTGATTATACATATTTATATTGCTTACTTATTAAGCTTAACTCAGTAGGACCCATGAGAATTTTTTCTTCTGTAGTGCACCACTTCATGTCAAAGTGCTTTTTGTACTTCAGCAGAATCCCAAACTCCCAAAGATGTTCAGTAGCTCTCCATAAAATTATATAGATCGGGAGCCAGCAAGGTGTACGGGCCTGAACATATAAGAACTCTGGAATCAGTCTAGCTCGAAAGAACTTTCTGTTATCAATCGTTTGGTTCAAGTCTTACAGTCCAGATCGGTCACTGAAGTTTTTTATGACGTTCAGAAAAAATTAAAAAAGTCGTATTTGGGCCTAAACATATAAGACTCAAAATGAAATGTGGATATGAAAGTGAGTACATTGGACAACCCCATACTATTTTTTTTTTTGCTGAAATCGGTCACCGTCTCAAATCAGACGGGGGTCGAAAATCGTAAAAAATCTGTTTTGGGACTAAACACATAAGATGTCTGCAACCAAATTAAATCGATAGAATACACTTTACGATGTATAAAAAGTTCAGTCTTACAACGCGAATCGGTCACAGTTCCAAAATAAGACTACTTTTATAACCGAGGTATTTTCGCTGACGATGGGTGATAACTCGATAACCAATTAGGTTAGAGGTATAGTTACTTTGGCAAAACTGAAGTGCATAAAATTTCCAACAAAAAAGGTTATATTCATTTTTATAGTGGGATTAATAGATAAAGAGTAAATTGTAAAACTGTTTCTCATTAACATCGTTTTCGTCTACTTTTCCATAATCTTCAAGATTACAGGTATAGCTACTACGGTAAAAATAAAATACATCAAATTTGCAACATAAAAGGTTATATTCACTTTTAAAGTATAATTAATAAATAAAGAGTAAATTGAAATATATATATGTATATATTTGAATTTTTCATCTACTTGTTTATAAATTAAAAATGAGATTAATTGCGACTTAATAAAATGCATAAAATTTTCCACAAAAAAGTTTATATTCATTGTAATTGTGGGATTAACAGATAAAGAGTAAATTGTAAAACTGTGTCTCATAAATAAGTTTTTGCCTATTTCTCCATAACCTTTAAGATTAGTGGCATAGCTACTACGATAAAAATTAAGTGCATAAAATTTGCAACAAAAAAGGTTATATTAATTTTCACTGTATAATGAATAGAAAAGAGTAAACTGGAAAAAATCTTTTTTACATTAGAAATTCTGATCTGTTTGTTGATAAATTAAAGATTAGAGATATTGTGACTTGTGAAAAATATATATATTGTGGCTAGTATGTTTCTCGGACGCAGTGCGGAAATAGCCTAATTGATGTTCAAATGCAGGCTTATGCGACCGCCCTTTACCTTCCGACAACGGCACAAATCTCGCGTGTGAGCAGATTTCATTAGAGTAATTGTTTTAAGTCGCACATATTTTAGATTAGAAGTTTGGTGTAAACGTTTACGTTAATTTACGTAAATCTTGATCTGTTTGACGACGTAGTAAATGGTTTATGAGTGAAAATTGGCAACGAAAGGCCTTTTAATATGAAATGTGGTAACATCCCAAAATAACCAGTCTTTTTAAAAATAAACAAAAAAAAAATTGTATATTTCAAGGATTGTATTTAATGGAAAAAGATGAGGAGTCCCGGAGATAAACCCATCATAAATACAGTTTACAGGATTTCACATCACATCACATACACATTGAGTTATGGAGATTTGCTTTTAGAAAAAAGATGAAGACACATGTGGTACCCAACAAAAAAAGGGTATTACTTTAAAAAGCAAGTTATTATACAGGGTGTTAAAAAAAGTGCGTTTGAAATTTTAAGGGGTTACTCAGAATCAAGTATAGAATCCAGGAAAATTACAATTCGCTCTTCAATTTTTTTTTGCAGTTTTTCATACAAATTCTCGATTCACTATTTAGATTTAGTATGAGTATCTGAAAAAAATAATTGAAGAGCGGATTTTTTCAATATTTTTCCTGGGTTCTGTACTTGATTCTGAGTAACCCCTTAAAATTTCAAACGCACTTTTTTTAACACCCTGTATTATGTCTTATGTATGACGGATCGAAAAATGTATTTTCGCTTGACCTATGAGGTGCACCAGATTGTCAGAGAGTAGAGTGAGAGGGCAATACTATGGTATTACTTATAGTTATACTTCTCACACAGGTATTGGCAAACGCGCTCGCTAAACCCATTATTATAATCAAATATGATATAATAACTCCTTTAATCCCTTAAAATTTTAAACGCACTTTTTTAACACCCTGTATAAATTACATTTGTTCTCCTTTAGCAATTCCTTTAAACTAAATACAAAATTTTTGAGTAATAATGTGTTATTAGTAGTAAATATTAGTATGCGCATACTTTCATATATTTTTTTTGTTTATACAAAATATTCACCACGCGGGCAAATACCGCAGTGCGTACCCTCCTTTTGTCGCTGCCTCTATATAAGAAATCCGTGAGATACCAGCGTAGATTTTATTGTTAAAATGATTGTCTACAATAAATGGAAACGTCAACCATGAGAATAGTTTTTTAGTCTATTCTTTATTTATTTATTTATCATCTTTAAAATAAAATAAAATAGCCTTTTATTACTGAAAAAATACAGGCTTATCAAATTAATATAATGCTTGTCAAAAATTCAGTCCGCCCTTTTGGCGAAGGCCTTCTTCAGTCTCTTCCATTCTTCTCTCTATCTGTAATTTTTAATTTATAATCAAATAGATGAAAAATCCAAATATAAAATTTATTTTTTCAATTTACTCTTTATCTATTAATTTTACAGTAAAAATGAATATGACTTTTTATGTTGCAAATTTGCTGTACTTTATTTTTACCGTAGTAGCTATGCCTGTAATATTAAAGGTTATGGAGAAGTACACGAAAACGTTGTTTGTGAGTAACAGTTTTACAATTTACTCTTTATCTATTAATCCCACAGTAAAAATGAATATAACCTTTTTTGTTGGAAATTTTATACACTTCAATTTTGCTAAAGCAATTATACCTCTAACCTAAATGGTTATCGAGTTATCGCCCATTGTCAACGAAAATACGTCGGCTATAAAAGTAGTCTGATTTTGGAACTGTGACCGACTCGTGTTGTAAGACTGAACTTTTTATACGGGTAAAGTGTGTTCTATCGATTTACATTGGTTGCAGACATCTTATGTGTTTAGTCCCAAAACCGATTTTTTACGATTTTTGACCCCTGTCTGATTTGGGAAGGTGACCGATATCAGCGAAAAAAAATATGTTATGGGGTTGTCCAATATACTCACTTTCATATCCAAATTTCATTTTGAGTCTTATATGTTTAGGCCCAAATACGACTTTTTTAATTTTTTCTGAACGTCATAAAAAACTTCAGTGACCGATCTGGACTGTAAGACTTGAACCAAACGATTGATAACAGAAAGTTCTTTCGAGCTAGACTGATTCCAGAGTTCTTATACGTTCAGGCCCGTACACCTTGCTGGCTCCAGTACTAATAGTGACGTAGATGATGAGAACAACTAAAGAGAATAAATAAAACACAAACGCCTTACTGTAATTTGTAGTTAAAAAAATAATTTAAAAAATATATTTTTTGAAATGGCAATCTTATCAATTTCTTCTTTACAGATTCCAAAAGTAAATGTCATGATCAGATGCCGTCCGGGGTCCGACTTTTGCTACTCTGACAGTGAAATGGACACAATGCTAAGTGACATTGACATATTTAAGGGCATGGGAGTGCACAGGTTTGTGTTTGGCAGTCTAACTGACTCACAGCAAATAGATGATGAACAATGCATCAGGGTTCTAGCTCAAGCGTACCCTATTCCGGTCACATTCCACAGAGCTATCGACATATCAGCAGAACCAATTGCAGCACTGGATGAAATTATCCAGTTGGGTTTCGACAGGGTACTGACAAGTGGACAGCGGAATTCAGCCGATGACCCTGAGGCAATTGAATTGATAAAGACAATGTTGAAATTGTACGGTAATAGTATTGAAATAATGCCAGGTGCTGGGATTACACCGGATAATGTGAAGATATTTTTAGAATTAGGCTGTAAAATTGTCCATAGCTCTTGTAAGAAGCTGAGGCCATTACCGAAGGGTAATAACAAGCTGGTGTTGGACAATGGTCAGTACGTATATGTTGCAGATGGTGATATAGTTAAGAAAATGAAGGATGTTATGAGTGAGTAATGCTGGCATTATATTTTATTTAATTCGTAACATAAAAATTACTGTTAAACAAGGATATGACTATAAAAATATGTAATTATACATATGTATTTTTTTATAAAAAACATATTTCATCTAAAGAACTGCTACACTCTAAAGATACTGTTGCAAGTGTTTTCAAATAAGATGGTTATTCCTTAAAAGATTTTGACTGATAGTGATAAATGATAATAATATTTATAAGAATAAGTGTGAATTTCTAAGAGTCAATATTAAAAATGTGATAATTACTCGTACTGGACCATTTTACTGTAAATTTTTATTAGTGTGTCAAATTAAATATCTTTTAACTTTAATATTATATGTTTATTGTTATACCACGAAATTGTAAATGAAACTTTTGTACATATTGGTGTCGATTCGAGATTGCAAAAATCACTAAACTAAATTAAAATTAAGTTTAGATGTGTCAAAATAGCGTTTGCTATTCGGAAAAACAAACTTAATTAAACTGACAGGACTAATATTAATTTTAGTTTAGTCGAATTCAATTTAGTCAAAATCGCCATTTTGCTATTCGGAACAGCCATTTATCTGTCATTTTTAGAGATGTCAAACTAAAATTCGACTTATTTTAATCGCGACCTGTTTGGGTGACGATTAAATTAAAATGTATCAAGGAAATCTACAGAAATGCCAGATTTGTTTCGAAGATACGACAAATAGTGATCTGTGGTAGTGGGAGAGCCATTGCGGTTATGGCAGATGCAGAAGAAATGTATACAGCAGGAGTAAAATGAATGTTTTCCAAAACTAGTCATGACGAGACTTTTTTTCCAAGAATAATTTATTACAAAAACTACCGAGCTTGGGGAGGACCTTTGAACTTGCGGAGAGCACCTAAGGCTTCTCTCTGACCGAAAATGACACCAGTAATGAATACATGGAAAGTATCTGCATGACATGGAAGACTGCTCATGTTTCTATGTTTCTTGTAGTATCAGCATCAAGGCTATTACTCTTATAATACTGAATACCTACTGTTACGTGGATGCAGAGCAACTGGACGCCTGCGTTGCACCAGCAGCCAGCAGGCACAGTTGTAGCCTATGAGTAGATTTGTTGAGTAAACGAGAAGCTTGTAGCATTTAAAAGGGGGATTTATAGTGAAAGTTCAGGACAGCCCGCTATCCAGAGGCTGTCTCGGAACAGAAGAAACAGTCATCCACTTAATCCTGAAATGCACTGGTCTGACCGAACAATGGACAAAATACTTCAGCATGTAAGGGTCGCTTCGAGAAGCCTGTGTATGTACCAGGAGACTTCTGTGCTTCTGGAAAGAGCTAGGTTAGCTGGAGTAGTCGACCACGCCTGCACATTTAAAGGACCTAATAGGAGTCTAAATGCGGAAACAGGAGTACAATAAAATACAAAGGGGGATGGATGGCCCTCTGTTCATCCTAATATTTGTCCTACCTACAAATGGTGAAGTTCATTGTGAAGTTCATCGCCCCAAGACAATAAACATTTTTATTATTATTGAACTATGACTCTAAAACATGTAATTATTTTAAGGATAATAAAATACAGTTCTAAATCAGATTGTTTTATTATTACATGATAATTTTATGAACAGTAGGCAGTCTAGAGGCTGCTTGGTGTATCCGACTGTAGGTCCCTTCTGTTCACCATTCTCGTTCCTCTTCGTTCGCATCGGCAGGGGAATATGTTGCGGCTGAAGTTGCACCACAGGAGGCTTCTCTCATTATGGCCAGTATCTTGACCATGGAACCATTTACTGGCAGAACCTGAAGAAAAATAAAATAGGCAACTTGATAACAGTACCATAAACATGAAATCGACGCTTGAAAGGAAAAGTTGACTAAGCACCATTCGTCCCTCACACGACTATCACAGTGATAGGAGTGTTAGTCGTGTGAAGGACGAATGGCGCTTAGTCACAGTGATAGGAGTGTTAGTCATGTGAGGGACGAATGGTGCTTAGTCACAGTGATAGGAGTGTTAGTCGTGTGAGGGACGAATGGCGCTTAGTCAACTTTTCCTTTCAAGCGTCGATATAATTATTAGGCCTATGTGATAAGTCATATATGCATTTAACGACAGGCCCAGCTGCATTAGTTCCATTCCAGTGCATAATGTTAAACTCCTCAGGTGCAAAAATGATCTAAATTCTATATGATTTTAAAAAACAATACAACAGAACAGCACAAGTCGATTAACTGAGTCCAATATTTCTGTTGGTCTGTATATTCCCTCTGCTGTGGTAAGGAACTGTGGAATATATGCGGGCGACCACTGGGTTTATGTGAGTTAAAGTAATATTCCTAGACGCGTATGGAGTGATAACAATGACCATGGCTACAATTAGTTAACTCATACAACTTCAACCTGAGTAACCAGTCCTGATTGCTATTCAAGGATTTTATTGTTATAGCAGGAAGCTGCATCCGTTGGGCACCTGCAGCGCTTATGCTGAATACTGAGGTTGCACCACTAGATGCTTTTCATTTACTAAGATTTCCTCACAGACACTAACACAATTTATAAACAAAGAATATGAAGAAATTACTTACCACTTACCAAAAGTATATTAGAAGGAAACTTCTTCCCAAATACCTCCAGCTTTTTATTGTTTTTCTTCAGTCCATTTGTTTGTATTTATTCACAAATTCACATAAACAAAAACAAAGAACAAAACTCGCATTTTCTATTTGACAATTGTTTTTTTTCATGGGTTGATTATTTCCCCTGGAGGCAGAAATTAATGACAGATATAAAAGAGATAGCGCTACATAAAATCGTATGAAAAAGTCTTATTTCTTTGTCTTGCATACGTCGTATCACCGTATCATTCGTTCTTTTTTAGAGCGACTTTTGAGTCTTTCGTGTGACGCGCGATTTCACTTCACTGTTTGTTATAGTCTATGGATCAAAGTCTATTAAATTTAATCGTGTCATTTACGTTTTAGTGCTGTCAAACAAGAAGATTAAATTTAGTAATCGCGAAAAACCGAATTGCGCATGCAAATCACTAAACTTATTTTAATCGTATTTTAGTATAGTTTAGTATAGTCGTCTTTTAGTCCGAATCGACACCATTGTATCACCAACCGTTTAAAAGAAAAACATTGTTGCCATGCAAATAGACGTCGTAATTTTTATCCTTCTTGGCTCAAAGCAAATTAAAAAAGCCGGTTAAGTGCGTGTATAACTCCCACACAGAGGGTTCCTTATTCATCCCTAACATATGTTAGAGTCTGTTCTATAATCAGATCAAATATAATACCTCTTGTGGGGGGGATAATTAATAAAATTTTATTCTGTCTGTCAAAATTTCATTTCTGGGCAGTTCGTGCAATTCCTAATGCATACATTCACAAAATTGTCATGATTTGTACATTTCTGAACTTGCTACTTACTAGGGAATCAAAGATATAATTAAAAGTAGGTAGGACTGATGAACGGACGGACAGACAGAAGGCGTATTAAGGTTTCGTTTACTTATGTAATAGGGTTCCGTTGATACCATTTGGTTATGAAACCCTAAAATAATTTTTATTATGTTTCACATTGAAAACCCCGAGGTCCGATGGTTCCCGACCAGGACTACCTCAATGATTGATGGTAGGCAAATGTTTAGTGATGTTACGGAAGGGGGAGATGATCGTGTGTTTATGATACTTTGCCGTAGTACATGACCACTGCAGCATGTTGAGAGTATCGACGTGTGATACAGGGTGTTAAAATCGCGTGTTTGAAATTCTAAGGGATTTCAGAATTAAGTATAGAATATAGGAAAAATATTGAAAAACCTACATTTTTTTTTCAGTTTCTCATACTAAATCTGAATAGTGAATCAAGAATGCACTTTTTTAACATTCTGTATAGTCTAGAAATACTCTAGACTAGACATATCGTCCCTCGCATGACTAACACTCCTATCTCATTTTTGTAAGTTTTTCAAAACAACCGTTTTTCAATTAGGATAAGTCCAAAAAAAAAACATTAAAAATCTTAAAGAAGTAGGTAAGTCGTGTGAGGCGTTATAGTTGGTTCGAAATATTATAGGAGTGAACCGCACCTAATGCAGTTTTTTTTTTGTTACTTTTTAGCCATCTTTATATTTTACCATTTATCCTTAAGGCAGGACGGTTGCCTCGTGTTACACTTAACAATTGCGGTCACCTTCGACTGTAATCATTGTGTATTTAAAGCAGATTACCAAAAAAATATTTTTCTTACATCCAATTCGCGATCGTTCCCACTGCAAATACCTATCATACAATGCACTACACTACATACTAAATAAAAATACATACCCTTTTTAAATTAAGTACTTTCAGTTGAATGGATACTGTATGTTATGCCCCATCACTAAAGTCTGCAAAAGGCGCCCGTGTCCGCACCGACGCTCGGGACGCTCTTAACATAACGCAACTCATCAATCATGGTACAAATAGTAGGTCAGTAACAAATATGCTAACCTTTTTAACAGTATTTTGTTGGCGAATAATAGGTGGGGTCGCTGTTGTCATCGTAGTGGTTTTGATGGTGTAATAGAGTGTTAAAAAAAGTAATTGTGTTTTAGATGGCCGAAGCGTCAACTTCAAAAGTCAAGTAGGCTTAATAAATGGCAATATTTCAAAATTGTTACCCTCAATTCATATTTGTTTCATGGTATCACGAAGAAAATACAATAATTAAACACCCACATTTTCCCTTTTTTAAATCATTACAAACTTCTCGAGAAATCTCCGTTAGGGTTTTATAGGTCGCAACTCGCATGTAGGTATATGAAAGGTGCCTATGCTATAACTGGCTGACAATTAATTAAAAAAAAGTGAACTCGACCTGACAAAAAGGCTGCATTCCCTATTATATACACTAAAAAATTAAAAAAAAAAAACAACTGTTTAATAATCAAATACACATTGTCCTAGATTGAATAGGTATATTTAGGTGGATTAAAGTGAATACATTTACGAGTATATACTTAGGTACATAGGTACATTAGCTAAGGTACAAAATAAGGCTATAGTGAGTTGTGATTTCGCTAACATAAGGCAGTTCTTGTTTACAGTGTGCATAAAGTACTTTTGCACTTCACTATGTATGTACATCATTTACGTATTTTATATTCATTATATTCTATTGAAATTAATAGAATTGGTCAAGTCTCAATAAATATTAAACTTATTTATAAAAGTAGTGGCAACATTCGAAGCGTCGGACATCGGTAATAGGGCCGATACATTTACTTTGTTAATACTATCAGACTATTCGTACCTATTCGACATTAATGTGCTTTTTTCAATAAATATTTTTATTTGCAAATAAATATAGTTTGCTACTACTAAACACCATGGATACACGAATACCGACGAGGAAAGAAAAAAATCATTTTTTCTTATCAAAGATTAGATACCTAAACAATTTCACTTAGCCAGTAAAGATTTCAGTGTTATCTGTGGTGTTACTTACAAAAGTGCGTACTTAGCATAATAACTTACTCATCGAGTATGTATACAGGTGTGACATAATCGATATAGGATCCGACACTGGCTTGGGCCCTGGGACTTATTCAATTAAAAACTTTTCTAAAAAAAAACCTATTAGCTGACCAATTTGAAAAGAGAATTAAGTATGTATGGGTTAAGCCCACATTAAACAGATCTTATAACAATTTTGCTTCACGCTGTGTTGTGTATATGATCATTTTATACAGCGACCATACAATGCAGTTATCATCGATTAAGCTTCCACACTGGTAGCATGATGAGATTCTCGCGCGCGGTGCGATGCGATAAGATGACCGTCTCACACTATGCCGAGATGCCGAGCCACTGAGAAAGACAAGTAAACGTTTTCTCTCGCTGAGCGCGACAAATGGTTTTGTCTTCGCCGTTACCCGTGCGATTGCGATCCAGCACCCTTAAATCATGATCTAGGAATTCAACAACCATCATTGTGAAGTGTTCGTTGATAGACCAGTGTGAAATTCTCGTCTATTGTCTATGGCAAATTGGAATAATCAGACGATAACGGAATGTCTGTTGGTCTCCTTATCTGGCACGTAAGGCTCCAGTTTGGCTGGTTCAGTGTTGAGGGCGCTGTAGTCCACCGGGAAGGGAGGCTGGGGTAGCGCGTCCTTCGGAGGCACCAGCACCCACTGGCCGGGACCGTTGGGGTTCTTCCCCATCAGCCAGTTTGTGAAGCAGTGCACGAACGTCCCGTAGTCGAGGATGAGGTAGCCGTTCTGGAGAACAATGGATAATCCCTTTACATAGGTAGGTATGTGACAAACAAAATAAGTGTAAGGATCTTTTCTACAATTTCGCTAATATCGCAAAAAAGGACTCCGTACAGAATTACTATTGGCCAAACATTTGATCAAAATATATGAAGATTTGTTTTTTTTTTGCGTATTGACTGTATGTTTCTTAGGGAAGTTTGTTTCAGTATGATGAGACGTCAATCCTGACGTCTATTTTTTACATCGAAGATAAAATCTGAATGATTTGTACGGTAAAACGGATGCGGAAAAAACTTTATAGGTATGTTATTACTTAACCGCGCCGTTGAGGTGTATGGAAAAGTTATTTGTGATCGCAATTCTCAGAATCGAGGAACCTGCAACCTCTACTGACTGGCTGATCAGTCACCTTGCATGATACCTTCTTAGAAAAACGGAACAGATAAATTCAATTTGGCAAAGCGATTTTCGATCGCGGGCCTGAATACGTAATGCCGGTAGACTAATGATCTGGTGACCCTCGGAAGAAATTGCTGGATGCACGAAACGTTTTCAGAATCCTTCTGAGTGAAAATATATGGGGCAGATCATTTTCAGCAGAGTATTATAAGTAAATATGCTTTATTGCCAACCAACATCAAAATTAAGTTACAAAATATATACAAAAGTGGCCTTATCGCTATCAGCGATTTCTTCCATGCAATGTTAGAAAAAACTAATGGGTAGCGGATGACTGTAATTCCAAAGACTTATGTATTGTAAGTATGTATGTAATGCATTTAATTAATGATAACAATTATATACATGGACGCCTTTTAGGAAGCTAGGAAGTCCTCTAGCTGAGATGATTATTCATACTTACACTGGTCATGCGGTCGTACGCGGTGTCTATGATCTCGTCGACGCGCGCCGCACTCAGCCCGACTACGGACCGGTAGAAGGCGGCCAATGCAGGCTTCGTGATCTCTCCTGAAGCTGTGGGCAATCACATCATTAGATAAATCATCCTATCAATATCAACAAAACGATTTAAACTTCAGTTTGTAATCATGAAACTGATCTCGCCAAAGAAGCGAATTACTAATAAATTAGACTATCTACACAATAAGCACAGACTTGCACTCCGCTGAGTAGAGCGACGATATAAAACTTCTTTGACAATAAGTAACAGACTTGCACCCCGCTCTTCCCTACGGAGCGACGATATAAAACTTCTTTGACGATAAGTCACAGACTTGCACCCCGCTCTTCCCTACAGAGCGACGATATAACACTTCTTTAACGATAAGTCACAGACTTGCACCCCGCTCCTCCCTACAGAGCGACGATATGACACTTCTTTAACAATAAGTCACAGACTTGCACCCCGCTTCTCCCTACGGAGCGACGATATAAAACTTCTTTGACAATAAGTAACAGACTTGCACCCCGCTCCTCCCTACGGAGCGACGATATAAAACTTCTTTGACGATAAGTCACAGACTTGCACCCCGCTCTTCCCTACAGAGCGACGATATAACACTTCTTTAACGATAAGTCACAGACTTGCACCCCGCTCCTCCCTACAGAGCGACTATATAACACTTCTTTAACGATAAGTCACAGACTTGCACCCCGCTCCTCCCTACAGAGCGATCTTTGATTATTGACAGTAAATAATCAAAGAGAGCGACGATATAACACTTCTTTAACGATAAGTCACAGACTTGCACCCCGCTCCTCCTTACGGAGCGACGATATAAAACTATTTTAACAATGAATAAAGTAGGTATAGATAGATGAAGACATTTTTTTGCAAACCAATTTTTTTTTAGGGGATAGTGGTTCAAATATTTATTCATTTTATTAAAGGGTATATTATTGTAATGTTTGTCTGAAAACTAATCTCCATTTGTTGTAGTACCTACTATTTGCAGCATGTAGGTAAATACTCTTTTTTTTTGTTATAGACAGAAAGAAGAAAGTTTCTTTATAAGTTTTTATTTTATATTTTCTGATTGTGTTTAAATTTACTTGCTTCGATTGAAATTTTGCTTCTGTGGAAGGTCCACAGCTATGTTATAAATACTATTGAATATACTATGCCACAGCTGAATTTTCTCAGTAATTGGAAACCATTAGCTTTAATTATCGGTTCAGCCAGCAGTTGGGCGATTAGGTACGAATCACATCTAAATATATTACTTATTACAATTCTGTGATGTAGGTTGGTATGAAGTTTATTCAAATGGGCACAAAACTCCAGAGACCAATTAAATTTTTTTATCATTAATCTTGTGAATTATAGAAAATAAGTATCTAATATGTAACTCGTTCCGAAATTCTCAGTAAAAGAAAATTTCAGTAGAGTCGGTGTTTTAAGGGTCACAAATTTGCCCCTCGGGCGAGGCGCTCCGCTTCCAGCATATAAAGAGCCCCATTTTGCAATATCTCCCCACCTACCTAAGTACCTACCTAAATGTGAAGAAACGAATTTGAAAACTAGCTATTAATTTCGTGATATTATCTCGAGAAGACGGGATTAAAAAATTGACAAGAATAAGAATAACCTTATTTTAATAAAAGCGTTATTAAAAATAAAAATAATTTTAGTAAATACCTACTTACTTAATTATTATTATTCTTTTCACTTTTTAGTTTTGATTTACAATACAGTCGTGGCCAGACCATGAAATGAATGACCATAAAGTCAAGTCAAAATCTTTTTTATTTAAGTAGATGCTTTACACATAATATGTACTTTTAAATCGTCTTTTTTTTCTACCTAGTACAAAGTTCCTACCACTCGGAACTTGTACATATCGTCGAAGAGCTCTGACAGAGACAGAGCTGATACGCTAACACCAGTAATTTCACCGAACCTAGAGTTTTTTCGGAGCTCCTCAACAATATCATGATCTGGCCAATTCTACGATCCGCCCAGATTTATTGAGTCAAATGTCTAGGTCTGTCATACAAAAGACTTAATGACTTTTGAATTGTTCTTCGTTGATTTTTACGGTTCCGTGCCTCAAAAGGAAAAAAGGAACACTTATACGATCACTTCGTTGTCTGTCCGTCTGTCCGTCTATCTGTCTATCAAGACCCTTTTTCTCAGGAACGCAAAGACGTATCAAGTTGAAATTGAGAATTTGATATAGAGTTCAAGACATGTGTGGTTATGATTTTATACGGAACCCTCGGTGCGCGAGTCCGACTCGCACTTGGGCGGTTTTTTACATTTTGCAATATATTATTATTAATGTTGTGCCATGGAGTTTGGCAAAACTAAACGTAAAGAAAACAAAGAAGTGCAACATGTTTCAGCAAGTAACGAACTTCGAAGTTTGCATTTTATCCAAATATACAATTTTTGACAGTACAAATCCAGTTCTGTCTTACGTGTGACTTGAAATGCCTAATTTTACGGACTCCGCGAGGTTAAAATACACATATAGTCGACAGGTAGGATACAAACACCAATAAACCTTGATTGTTGTATTGTGTGATTTAAATAATGAAATATTTTCAATCGATTTCATGGAATTATAAAGTTTTCATACGATATTTAAACACACATAGTTATTTGATTCAACTTTCATACATTATTCAACTCTTAAAATTGGTTATACTAACAGATATTTTAGTCTTCATTACAGCAAAAAATAATATAGAAAATATAATTTGCAATTATATAGAGACTCGGGGCCCCTACATGGCCTCACATGATCTTAAGTCGGCCCTGGCTTTTCTGGGCGCCAAGTGCGAATCCCTTGGAGAGCGCCCAAAACTCGCCGGCATATTTTATATTCTTTTTGTGGAGAAGTAAGATTTTTTTATGAAGAAAATCCTGCCTTGTTTCCATTTTTGTGGTTACGTGCCTTAATTTAAACATGGTAGGTTCCGACGTAAAGGTTTATTTGGCAAACTAATCAAGAAAATATTTTTAGGGATAAGTTGAACCTATACAGGGTGTAACAAAAAGGTGCAGTAATACTTCAAGGTGGGGTTCTACTCATCAAACTGAACAAGTTTTGTTGAAATCGCAAAAAAATTTTTGGACTTTACGTACAAATCGATCAGCTAGCGAGCCAAGTTTGTATGAAAAATCCAAAATTTTTTTGCGATTTCAACAAAGTTGTAGAACAAAAGTTGTTCAGTTTGATGAATAGAAGCCCACCTTGAAGTATTACTGCACCTTTTTGTTAAAACCCGTATATTCCATGGATAATAAGGCTTTTCTCCCAACTGACAGAAAAGGTGGGTAACATTTTCGGGTAACTAATTTATGTACGTGTATTCCTTTCACTGAGCCTAGTTTAAGCGGTTTCTTGGAGTTGGTTAAGTCTATTGTTTAAAGTAATAAAATTTATCCACAAATGTCATAAGTTCAAATGTTGAACGGAGTTGTTGAACGACGCCTTACCAAACTAGTAAAATCTTATTTTTATTTATAAAAATTCGACAAGAGGCAAGAAAATTGTTTAGTATCATAAGTGGACTATATACATATACCTAATACAGGTAACTATAAAATTACTTTAAAATCAGCCGATTAGTTATAAGGCTTTGGCCCTCTGAAGGGGTCGTATAACTATTTTGTTACACTCCGTAATAGCACTTAGCTTCGAATCTCGTTGTAGTCAGTCAATATGTAGGCGGCCGACGCCGCCCCGCAGCCTGATTTACAGCACTCGAGGGCCGGACGAGGGCTGGCCGGCCGCCCCGTCAAATTAAACCATATGTCAAACTGTCAACCCATTGACAGCTAATTCCGGAGACTTTACTCCCCTATACAGGTTGTAACAAAATATCGTAGTTACAGAACCAGTTAACTACTTGGGCTCCACCCGTCATTCTGAACATCGCTATTTACCCATTTCTTTTGGCGATTATATCAAGTCACGGAACAAAAGATGTTAAAAGCGTCGGTGGCGCAGCGGGTAGTGACTCTGTCCTCGTAACCAGAGGTCTCGGGTTCAAATCCTGGCCAGTGCACCAATGAGTTTTCGAAACTTACATGCATTTTCATACCGACTGCTTTAACGGTGAAGGAAAATATCGTGAGGAAACCTGCACATCTGATTTCTAGATGTATATGATGGTCGCGTTGCACACGTCCGTATACCTTGTTCCAATCAAGAAAAAGCAAAAGGTAAACAAACTTATTATGGAATTGACATATGTAAACGTCAGTTGCATAGTAAGTTTGTTTACCTTTTGCTCTTTTTGATTGGAAACTGTAGGTGTAAATCCAAATGCCCTACAGGATACCGCAATTGATGCTAAGTGCAAAACCAGGCAACCGCCGCGCCTATACCTTGTGGAAAGGCCGGTTAAAAAGAAGAAGAACAAAAGATGTTCAGTATGATAAAGAAATTCACGTACGAACCCATTCAATCGCAGCATTTTTGTTTGACGATGTTATAACTGGTGAGTCGATTGTATACATATGAAATTTTTGCTCATATGAATTTTTCCCTTGGGAAATTGTTCAGTTTCAAAGTCACCTGTATAAAATATATTTTAGTAGGTATAGTATCACAAGACGTGTTTATTGTTTAACAACTGTCTAGTCTATCCTATGCTACTCGATCAATCATTTTGTATGTATACTTACCCACAGATTACCTCATATACGTACTTCAGAGGTAACCTACCTATCAATCAGGAATAAAAGTAGGTCACAAGCATCGATATAGGATGTTCTCCCATATCGATGGTCACAAGTGAGTTTCCTTTCGTTGCAGAATCGTAAGTCAGTGGTCAATGCTTTAAATTAGTTGTAAGATGGGTTGTCAGTTGTATTACAGTATTGAGTCAGTTAACACTAAGCAAGCTATTTAAATGTCAAATCAATAAGTATTCGGGTCATTAGGGATCGTCCATTAATCACGTGATGTTTTTTAGCAATTTTTTAACCCCCCCTCCCCCATGGTGATACGTGGTGAGGTTTTAGACTACCCGCCCCCCCACCCTACCCAAAATCACGTGTATTTTTTTGGTACATAGTACTATCTTAAAATTTTTCAGAATATTATTTTAAATACAGGTATAATGTAACACTCCGACCGAATGTAACTTATAGAAATCGCGTGTTCAACGAAAAGATAAATTACACGTGATATCTCACTACACCCCCCCCCCCCCTCCCCCCTTGTTATATTTCGTAATATTTTTTTGAACCCCCTCCCCCCCTTTTGTGCCTCACGTGATTAATGGACGACCCCTTAGATAGAGCCTTTATAGTCTAATGACCCGAATACTTTACTGTAACCACAGCATGCCTTTTACGTTTCTTCCAAATAAAGAATCTGAAGAACTAACCAACACACATTAATGATTAAAAATGAAAATTGAAAATGGAAAGTAACTTAAAACAGGTGCAGCGATTGGGAAAATGTCTATACAGCTTATCTGCAGATAGAACGGGAATATATGTAGATAAAAAAAAATAGTATCTTTTATTATCGATCACTCACCGTGCCTGTCTACGACGTGGAAAAGGATCTTGCACAAGTACTGAAGGTACAGAGGCAGGTCGGAGAAACGTCGTAGCTCGCTGAGGTAGAGCGCCCACCGCGCCAGCCAGCCTTCCAGAGTGGTCCGCCCGGGCAGACCCAGCGGGTCCGCATCTGGTCCGCATACTCGCTTGTAGTAAGACAGTTCGGCCCACCTGCAGAAGAAATTAGGAAAACGGTATTTGACACTGTCAAAAATTTAATTTAAAAAACTGGTTCACTAAATAGCAAAAAAACTTTACCCGTTTAGTTACTTATTAGTTCGCCAAAGACTATGACATCATAATTAAGTATGCCAGTCAATTAAGATACGTGAAAGAAATGTCCTTTCTAAAGTTGATATATTTTTTCGCTCCATTAGAGTTTTTATGGCTGCGAGCTTTAAAAGTACTTTGTGCAGGCTTTATTAACGTAAGTTATATACCTTTGCGAACTGGGTGACAACTAATTTTATAAAGTTTCGAACTCGACCTTAGATTTAGGCTTTATCTTCTTATCTTATCTTACTAATATTATAAATGCGAAAGTATGGATGTTTGTTTGTTCCGCTTTCACGTCGAAACTACTGAAGGGTGAAATTTGGTAGATAGATAGATCAAATACGGACTAACACATAGATTTTTTGTTCCCGGAAAATGCATAGTTCCCATGGGATACCATAAAGCGACATTCACGCGGACGGAGCCGCGGGAAAAGCTAGTTATTTATAATGAAAACATCATTCCATAAAAGGCTAACTGGTTTAAAAAGCGACACAATAAAATGTATAGTATAACAGTAGAATAGTCTACATTATATTATGACACTATAATTTATAATTAGATAAAATAAAAATAGAATAATTATTAGAACTGACGAATTACCCTTGTGTAAAATAATATTATAATATGGAAAACATTGTGTATGCCGGAGATAAACTATTATTCTATTATTATATACCCTTATACAGCTTTAAAACACACACGGAGCCAAAATGAATTTAGGCATATGTAGAAATAATTATGTAAATGTTCTTAATTATTACAAAATGTAGGTGTCTGCTCTACATAAGACATTCGAAAAAAATAAAATTTAAAAAATTTGAAATTTATTTCATCGTCTAGATAAAGGAAAGGCAACGTAGAATTTATTTAGCCATTTCTCATAAATTATAAAAGTAGGTACTTGACGAAACGTCAGCTGGTCCGCGCGGCCTTTGCCAAATTTCCTATCGCCTAATTGCTCAAAGTTATTCACTCTTCAGAGAATTTACTTTGTATTATTGCCACTACACTTTGAAATTGGCTGTTCTTTTAAATCTGTTTTGGGACTAAAATATACGTGTACTTAAATTGGAACTAATAAATGTTTTTCAAATATTAAAATATGATTTAAACATAATAAACTCAACGTCAACATTTGGCTCTAAAAGTCTCTAATGCAAAACCGTGCGAGTCTTTAGAATGGCTATGTTCAAAGATAACGGAGAAAAGATTTGCAATGGACGTCATCCGGCTGAAGTGGTATCGATTCCAACGCCAACTTTGCGGATATTCAAAAATAGGAGTTAAAATCGCACAGGAAACACGTAGTACAGCTAACTTGCAAAGACATTGTTGATTGTTGATAAGCATCAACCCTTGTTAACGCAACTCTTACGATTACGTAATCCAAAAAACCCTTCAACTCTTCTTAATTGTCCATTAATCTATTAAACAGCGTATTTATTTACAGTCGGACGTTGAAAAATTATAGGTCATTAACGTGTTGATCCAGGCTTGAAAATCGCTAGATCAGTCGGTACACCACCCACTTAATAGACGACGGGTTGGTTGATGAAGTTCATATAAGCTGTTTCATGTAGATTACATTTATTACAATGTCAAAGATCTATTACAATTTAATTGTAGTTAGTTGTAGTTAATTGTGTTAAGAATTATCTACCAGTCCTTTAAGGTCCTTTAAGTAAGTTAAGAATGTACCAAATTGAAAGCCTCTTAAAGGGGTAAAAAATTTCACTAAAGTGAACAACTTATGTTCAAATCTTGCTAAAATCTCAATTTCAATTTCAATTTTTTTTATTTTCGTCAAACATAGGTAAATACAGACGTTAAAATAAAATATTAAATACAGTTCTCTATGTTTCGCCAACAGGCATACAAAATTTAGCTAGTTAAATTTACAAATTATTATAATAGTAAAGTTACATTCCAAATAATTTAAATTAAATAATATCACATGTCATTGAAACATAAAACTAAAACAAAAAAATACACATATCAGACGTATAAAACAATAAAAAAGTGATAAGATAATTCCATAATATTATTAAATGGATCCAGAATTATAATTAACATTTGTCATCTAAGTATTCGTCAATAGTATAATATGATTTATTAATTATAAAGTTGTATACATTTCTATTAAATTCATCAACATTATTACATTTCTTTAGTGTCTTGTGCAATTTATTGTATAATTTTGGTGCCATTGTAAATACACTTTTATGTAAAAACGTGGTATTACAGGGCATCAAATGTAGTTGAATGACAGATCCGATCGTCGTTGACTTGTAATAAATTCAAATAAGTGAATATTGCCTTTTACAAATTAGATGACTTCATAAGTATATCGATGGAAATGTCAATAGCCAAAGTTTTAGAAAGTACGGTTTACAACTATCAGTGCGCTTTATTTGGCATATTGCTCGTATGCACTTTTTTTGTGCAATAAAAACGTCTTCTCGCATGACGTCATATCGCAAAAGTGATGCGACGTAACCATGATATGCTGCCAGGAGTGCATTAACGTTTGCTACAAGCATAAGAAAATTGACTTAACTTACTACATACATGTTTTATCTGAGTCTTCTATGTCATATCACTGTATATGTATAATTCTAAAAATTTCGTAGTCTTAGTTTCTTGTACATTTTATCTCAGATAATTAATGTCAAATGTATTTGTATTGTTATTTCTAATTTTAAAATTCATTACATTGGTTTTACTTCAATTGATTTTTAGATTGTTTGCCTTAAGCCATTTCACTGTCAATCCATCATTAAAGACAACAGTGCTATCATCCGCAAAAAAAGACATGTGATGCCTTGTTATTTTTAAAAGGTCATTGATATGATGGTCTGAAAAAAATTTTTTTTTTATTGAAGATGGTGAGTTAATTAGACCAACTTTGTATGGGAAGTCCAAAAATGTTTGTGCGTGTGGTCTTAGTAAAGTTCTTTAACCAATGCTGCCCAGTTTCTCGTGAAACTATAGTTAGCTAGACAATAAAGGTACTTGCTTCACTTACGGTAGGCTTACACATATGTGGTAGCCATTTCCCAAAAGTACTGTCGCCTGCGGTATTTCCGGACCGATACGACATTCAAACCTTCAATAAAAGAGCGTACTCCCAAATCAAAGGCCGGCAACGCACTTGTGACTCCTCTGGTGTTGCGAGTGTCTATGGGCGGCGGTAATCGCTTACCATCAGGTGATCCGTCTGGTCGTTAGCCACCTCTGCAATAAAAAAAATAAAAAAAGTACCTGTGGTGGTAAGGCAATTAGACACATTTAACTTCTTCACATGAGAATAAAAACGTTCGTGCCTGTAACTTAAACTCTTGATATTGCTCACATTGATACTGATGAATATTGGATTGCGACTCGTTATTAGATTTGTCTGGATTCCCAGATTAATATACATTTTATACGGAGTCAAGTATTATCCTAACTTAATATTATAGGTACTCTCTCCATATTCGAGACGGGTATCGCTGGCAGCTTTAGCGTCGTTATACCTTTTTATCTATAAATTTTTTATTGCCATTTTTAGGGTTCCGTAGCCAAATGACAAAAAACAGAACCCTTTTGGATTCGTCATGTCTGTCTGTCTGTCTGTTCGTCCGTATGTCACAGTCACTTTTTTCGAAATTATAAGAACTTTACTCTTGACACTTGGTAAGTAGATGTATTCTGTGAACCGCATTAAGATTTTCACACAAATATAGAAAAAAACAATAAATTTTGGGGGTTTCCCATACTTAGAACTGAAACTCAAATTTTTTTTTCATCAAACCCATACGTGTGGGGTAAGTATGGATAGGTCTTCAAAAATGATATTGAGGTTTCTAATATCATTTTTTCTAAACTGAATAGTTTGCGCGAGAGTCCAAAGTGGTAAAATGTGTGTCTCCCTCCATGTAACTTCTAAAATAAGAGAATGATAAAACTAAAAAAAATATATATGATGTACATTAATAACCATGCAAACTTCCACCGAAAAGTGGTTTGAACGAGATCTAGTAAGTCGTTTTTTTTAATACGTCATAAATCGTAAACCGCAATTTACCTACGACGAACTACAAGAACTTTTATATTATGTTACTTGCTGCTACGGAACCCTTCATGGGCGAGTCCAACTCGCACTTGGCCGCTTTTTTTTAAACTTCGGTCTGTTGCTTGTCAAGGCCTCATAATGGGGTGTAAAAGTTAGCCAAGTTCCATCTAGAATAGGCAGGCGACCCTCGGCCTCCACTACGAATTTTACCAAAAAGTAATGTCGATGGTGTTAGCGTGAAAATGTGTTTATTCAATTGTTCCCTATTGACGCCGCAACATCTCCACGAAATTAGACGAAACTTTGGATGCACATAGCATGTGACATTGAAAGGGACATAGGCTATCTTATGTCTCGATTCTTAACGTGTTTGGTGGTGGTCTACTAAATGACAGCGATACGATAATATTCTTTGTAAGCGACGCTTCGGGCACAAAACTTTTTTTTTGTTAAATTACTTAGGTTATTGTAATAACACTCTTTAGAGCGCTAGGTCAGTTATTAACAGTGAACGATGCCGTGATCCTTTTAAAATTTTAATTACAAGTTCAGGTACGAAAGTATTGAAAATTTCCAGATGCAAAACGATATTAAAAGCTTTATTCTTTTAAGAAACATGTATAAAAAAGATTGGTATATCAACACAACACAGATGAGAGTAACAAAAACCTAAAACTTCAGACGAAAGATTTAAAAAGGTGTAGAAAAAATATATTATATACAGGGTATAACAAAATTGGTGTAGGATCCGTTAACTGGGGATTCTACTCATCGTATTGAACAACTTTTGTTCTACGACTTTGCTCAAATCGCAAAAAAGTTTTTGGACTCTCCACACAAATTGATCAACTATTTCGCCATTTTTTGCCATTTTTGTATGGAGAGTCCCAAAGTTTTTTTGCGACTTGAACAAAGTTGTAGAACAAAAGTTGTTCAGTACGATGAGTAGAATCCCCAGTTAACGGGTCCTACACCAATTTTGTTACTCCCTGTATATAATCTCCAAAGCCAGTATACTCACTTGCTGGGTAAAGGATTGATGAAGAACTCGATGAACTCCATCTTCACCTCGAGGAGTATGTGGAACTCGGACGAGTTGGGCGACCAGTCGGCGAAGTGAGCCAGCTTCTGCGAACGACGTGGAGCAGCTGATTTAATTATTCCATTTAATTATGCCTGTTAAGGCTCCATGCAAATGAAACGTGATAGTCACAGCGGTGATAGGCTTTGTAAGTCTGAAAGCGTTCTGAGCAATTTCACATGTATGTACAATAAAATGAAATTCGCATTGCGGATGGTAGGCATTGTTTTATTTTTTATTTTTAGCTCTGCGACCAACTTTGAATAAGGATCAATATACCCGTTAGATATTTCTAAGTACACCTATGTGAATATTATCAAGTATAATCTAGCAACTGTCTTGTTCTACCTCTGCCTCATCCATCATATAAAATATGTTATGAGGCTATATTATCTAACTACATAATACATTAATAACTAATATCGTTAATAATAACGGCGTACACGTGACCACGAGTGAAACACTAGGCAACCACCCACCGTCTAAGATCCACTTTAATAGCATGCTTAAATAGAACACGATTACAAACCCGAAAATATGGATGTTTGTTTGTTCCACTCAGCCTAAACCACTGAACGGATTTGGATGAAGTTTGGTTGGAAGCTAGATGAAGCAGTAGATTAAGATGTAGACAAATTATCCCGGAAAATGCATGGTTCCTGAAAGAGCTATACTTCCATGACGACCGGTCTTTGGCTTCACTAACTTTAATAAAGATAGATTAAAAAAATAAAAGAACCTCAAAGAAATGGTCGAAGTCATTTTCAGAGATGACGTCATCTCTATCTTGGTCCAGTAGCTCTGTGAAGAAGAGGGTCAGCTTGTCGCTCTGGACGTTGCTGAGGGTTGCCAGCGGCTGCTCATCTTCAAGGTCAAGGCACTCCAAGTCCTCACTGCACCGGTTCACCCAGGTCGCTGCAAAAACCAAAGTTGAAGGTGCTATAAAACTACCTACGGAACAGAAAAAATAAGCGAAGTTCCAGGATTTTATGATTTTAGGAAAGTGAAGCAAAGTACCCATTTTTTTTAGGACGGAGTAAACTGCTTTTTCAAAATGCAAATAGGTTGTCAGCTCAGCTCCATAATAACTAAGAAGTTAGCAAATCTTCAAATGTCATTTAACTTTTTACCCTTTTACTGTCTTGAAATATATATTTTAGTTAACATATAAATAGGTACCTAAGTACTCTAATGAAATTGTATGAAATGGAGCAGGTACTTAAGGTAATAAGTAAAATATGAATGTGATATATTAATGACTGTTCAAGTTTTAGAAATATTCGGAAAAATGGAAAAATTGTTGCATGTATCCAAATATATTGGAATAGCTAGTTGGGATAGATGGAACAGTCCCAATTCTATGAAGTAATATGAGAGGTGTAGTTAAACGCACTTAAATTCAAAATAATAAGAAAGTTTTTCGAAATAGTCTTCTCTCATTGGCAACATCTTGGAAACTGCCACCATTTTTAGAGTAGTATAATCTACAGGTGCGCAATAACCTTTTTGGCAAGATGAGACTAAAATCTTACTACCTATACAATTTTGATGAAGAAAATAACGTTAGCGAATTTACTGAACGATTCGTATAAAACGTAAGAGAAAGATAACCTAATATATTACTGATACGAAACAATGTTTAACAACCCATTACGTCCCTACTATCTGAGACACAGTAGGGTCAGTAGGTATACGAGTACCAAGTGGCAGGAACTTCGTATTAGGTAGATTAATTAAAAAATGACCTGCGAAAAGTGTACACTGCTACCTGCTTCGAATAAACATATTTTGAATTGAATCGAATTGAATTGAACGCCCTTCTCACAGCTCGGGAAGGTAACGTCAAACTCCAAACGAGGTAATCGGGTTTTCTTGGGTAAAAGTGACAGTTGGTTAAAATCTCCAGTTTTCATTATTTATTTATCGTATGACAAATTACTGGTCAAAATCTTATGAGTAGTAGTATAAATCCTTTAATAGTAGCAGATAAAGGGTGTTAGTGGCATTTATCTCGACCGCATCCGCGAAGCCGTTGGTGCCGGTTGCTATCGCTAGATGGCAGTCGTTAAGCCATGTTGGAGGCCTTATAGGCGGCTTGAAAAGCTTCTGACATTGTGGTGACTGGTGGACAACGTCCACCAATCCGGACTTGGCCCCCGTGTGTGGAGTATGGCCTAATCTTCCCGATGTATGGGAAGAGACCCACGCCCCTGCAGTTGGGACGTAATGGATTGTTTAACATAAGGGTGTTGCAATGTGTGTAGATCCTAACATCGCCTGTGTATCCTATCTCAGTTCCAATTAAAACTCGCAAACGGCTTCAACGTGTTGGTTTCGTGTTCCAGCAGCTGCTGCTATAAAGAAGTGGCTTTGTTATCTAAGTCCAAACAGAGGTACCGGGACCGGGGAGGCGAGCACTTACATAAAATGAATTTAATTTTCTGTGGAATGCTGTAGTCTCTTTTTTTTAAATTCTAGATTGTAATCCTGGTGTATGAATTCGAACATTATCTTTTTTTGCTAAGTTTGTAATTTGTAAGCTAAAGAAAGCGTAAACGATAAGAATAATATGAGTGCCACGTTAAGAATGCTCCATGAGCGCCACCATCACACTTTTAATTATTTTTTTGGTTTAAAAACTACATTGCGAAAGTTAATTGAAGTCTATGTACTTATACAGTTAAAAAAAGAATTGAAGTTTATGTTAAAAAAGTGCGTTTGAGGTTTTAAGGAGTGACTCAGAATCAAGTATAGAATACAGGAAAAATATTTCAAAAAATCCAAATTCTTGATTCACTAGTATGGGAAACTGAAAAAAAAGTTATCGATGGGATTTTTTATGTATTTTTCCTGTATTCTATACTTGATCCTAGTCACCCCTTGAAATCTCAAATGCACTTTTTTAACACACAATTATTTTATAATACAAAATAAAACATGCCTATACACTATATTTACTGACGTTTTTTCAGTTTCGCTGAGCTACTCCATACTGATCGTCACCTACCACCACGATCTTCCTTTCTATACGTAACACTTAGCAGCGAGCGAGACAACTAATGCCATCCAATGCCAATGCCATGCCAACTGATGTCATCAGTTCTTCCAATCACTGCACGCATCCAATCAATGCAAGGTCCATACAATCGGCATCAGACTGATGCCAGATCGTACCCATAGAGAGGGGTGACGTCGCATTCAGAGAGCGGCAGGAAGTGTCCATACTGTATGTATTAAATTATATGTATTCACATACGTTCTAAGGTCTCTCGTCTGGAAATGAATGAGCAAAAGCGGCAGTGATTTGACATAAAATATAGGTCCCGTCAGTTGCAAGCGCTTTTAATTGAGAGAATCTGTCTGTACTGGGACATATGGGAGGCAATTTGTTTGTGTACAAAGGCTTTAAACAAAAGAGGCTGTAACAAAATAGGTGTCGGAACCAGTTAAATGCTGCTTACTCATCATAATGAACCACTTTTGTTCGATGACTTTGCTTATTATAAAATTAGTCTCTTCATACTAATTGATCAGCTGTATGCCAATTTTGTAGGAAGAATCGTTTTCGATTCGAGAGAGAACATTTTCGATTTCATTAAATTCTTACGGCAAAAGTTGTAAAGTTGGCTGAGTACAAATCCCAGTTCTACACTTTTTTTCGCCCCGTATAAGGATAAAACAGATGAGGAAATAATGGGGTTTCCGTGACTTTCATTTTTCAGTTTGTTTAGGAAAACCCAATGTTCCTTGGAGTTACTCGTATGTACTCGATTTTTGACTAGACTTTTTATAGCAAATATGTAGTAAGTATATACATAGGAAAAAAAAACAAAAGTAAAAGATCCTACAAGGGTTACTAAAAAAATTCACAGTTAATAAAGACAAAAATAAACTCATCTCAAGTTTTCTGGTTCAGGTTCAACAACAGGCAATGTTCTTAGTACTTACAAAGTTAAAATTCGGGTTCCTTGATCAATGTACCTATGCTGTTTTTCTGTGTTTCGTTCATTCACTCTAACACAGTGAGATATAAAACACAATAACTATAAAGGTTAAGAAATGCTGACAGTTGTAATCCTAGCCTTCTATTCAAACAGGACTGTTACGTCGTGGTGTGGTGAATGAGTAAGACAATTGCACTGTAATTGCTGAAATTCCAGCCCAGCGCGGCAGCAGCAACGCATAGTGAAGGACGGTCTGCCTCTGCTCTGCCATAATTATAGCTGTTCCACGTAGATTACAGAACACCGCAGTAACCAACAATAGGTATACAGGTCCAAAATGACATGAATATTCAACATATGGTTCATTCCAATCAAAAAAAAGCAAAACGTAAACAAACTTACTATGGAACTGACACATTTTAATGTCATCTGCATACTATGTTTGTTTACCTTTTGCTTTTTTTTGATTGGAATGAACTATACGTTATTATCGCTAAGAAAACTATTCGAGTTTCCAGGGTAAGTATCCTAGTTTTTTAAATATAACTATGAGCATTTTTTAAGATCGTTAAGCAGGGTTTTCTTTACATTTTTATCCAGGCTGTAACAAGGTACCTTTTCTAAGATATTGGATGCCAAAGTCGTTAAAAAGGAGGCGACCCCTGGCATTTCTCTTTGACCTAGAAAGTTGAAGTTACCTAGTAAGAGGGCCTTAATAAGAACTCTTAACGATACCAATTTCGGTTTCTGAGAATATTATAAGAGATATAACATAAAATTTAATTAAAAATAGTAATTTTGTCAACTAGACAAGTATTATTATTTACAATATTAAAACTACGAACCCAACACCGGTTCGAAATATTTGGTAAATGGAACTATTCAGATTCATGTGTATATACAACTTTTATTTATTAAGCACCCTGTTTGTTCTATTTATTAAGAAGAAAGGTGGAGTCAGTTGTATAGAATATAGGCCACTATCAAACCACAAAGGTGAATTTTGATCCAGGATTTACTTATTAAGGGAGCAGGAAAGTTTTCCATATTGATGGGGCGGTCTCAAGAAGGATAGGTCGGTGGCAAAGTGTCGCCTGACGCCTGTCGCACTGCGGTACGACATTCGAACGTCAAATGTACCCTTTTGTACTGCCAATATACTTGTATCTACCTGCTGATGCGCGTTTCCGTATCAAGGGTTTTGTGGTGAAAAATATTTTCGTGATTTCATGATTTTATTAAATATTTTCTTATACAGAACAATGTAACTATTTGTTGTTGTCATTGTTTGTTGTTCTTATTGTTTCATAAAGCTTAAGCCTGATTTTTGACTAGAAATATGCCAAGCCAAAAAAAGTTTACTATTTAATAAGAGCGTCAATGTGAATGTGTGTCATTGGAAATAAGTGAGCGAGGAATGCTTCCTAAATCAAAATACATATTTGTAATGGGTATAGAACTCACGAAAATTCAACCGAATGAAGCACTTACTAAACTAAGCTACCGTGTCAGGCATTTGAAACTCAACACCTGACTATAACTTTACTGAAATGTCAAAAAATCGCCCAGAGTTAATTACTTAAAATCAATGACTGACTACAACTTTACCGAAATGTCAAAAAATCGTCCAGCAAAGTCGTACAGCAAAAAATTATTAGTTTCATATGTGGAGGCCAATTTTAACGTATTGTTTTACCATTTTGTTACACAAGTCTTCTATATAATAATTAGATCCATCTTCGATATCGTCGTCACATACCGTCACTATTACATGTCATGGAGATGAAAGACTGAATGAAAAATAAACCAGTTATCAATTCCAAATCCATCGCTTCGACTGTTTACCGTCACGTGTCTGCGACATCTCCATAATAAGATTGATGTAAAATCGCTTTGATGTCTCAAAGACTGCCGTAATTGATGCATACCATATAAAGCTCTTGTATGGTAGGTATTTAAAAAAACGGGTGGCTCTACTGAATAATTTATAACAAAAACATTCCTTACAAGCTGCTTTGTATAACAAAAACCTTTTCTTTTAACCATTTTAGAAAAGTTTTAGAACAAAAGTTGATCAGTTTTACTCGTATATAAGAAATCATCCGTTAAGAGGTTTGCACGTACGTACCAGATATTTGTATAGGGTCCTGAAATATCTGAAAAAGTAAACTTATGGATTAGAGCAACAGGATTAGGGATTTTAATCAATATTCAATTCGCGTTTTACTAACTAATCAGCTCCGCTAATACTTTCCGAAACGTGGAGTGTGTATACAAGTTCCGAGTAGTAGGAACTTTGTAGAAGGTTTAAAAAAATGACGATTTAAAAGAACGTGCACAGCATCTATTTACTTAAATAAATAAAAAACTATTTTGATTTCGCTGATTCATGAACTTAATATTATGTCAGAAGAGTAATATTTCGTGTACTGTTTTGTACTGGCTTCTAGTAGTTGTCTCTCAGATATTTCAGAAAGAATATTGTATGTCTATATCTGTGTAAGTATTTGCTTGTATATGTCTGTTTGTTAAGTCAGGACTGAAGCTTTCATATATTTCTTAAATTGGATTTTGGAATATGAGGTGTTTTTTGGCAATTGATTGCGATTGACTTCATCTCAACTTATGGAAAGTAATAAATGTAGACGAGAATGTCTCATGCCAAGTATTTCTGCATGTAATCGTCAACTGATTTAAGGTGTAATGCAGCGTTTGGCTTCTAGCACAATCTGTATCACAGAACAGAAGCTTTAACACCATTTTCTTCTTCTTTTCCATTCGGCTGACCGTTTTGAACACAGATCTCCAAATGAATATGTAGATTAGGTAGAATTCTGTGGTTATATAAGGTGCTACTTTATTAGTGCCCGATATTTTAGTCAGTGCTTCTACTGGAACCAATAGTCAAATCGTAAAAAAATTTTTGGACTCTTCATACTAATTTGGCCGCTCGGCTGATCGATTTGTATGAAGAGTCCAAAAATTTTTTTGCGATTTGACTATTGGTTCCTTGGGGAAAGTTGATCAGAATTAGGAGCAGAAGCACTGACTAAAATATCGGGCACTAATAAAGTAGCACCTTATATACAGGGTGTAAGGGACAGGTTTCCGAAAACTTTAAGGGCTTGCTCAGTAGACGAAACTGAACAACTTTCCACAAGAAATTTTTTCAGGAAACGAAAAAAGAAATCGGCTTCTCCATACAAAATTATAAATTTGATTGGACAGTTTGTATGGAGAAGCCGTTTTTTTTTTCGTTTCCTGAAAAAATTTCTTGTGGAAAGTTGTTCAGTTTCGTCTACTGAGCAAGCCCTTAAAGTTTTCGGAAACCTGTCCCTTACACCCTGTATAACCAAGGTGAAAGAAGTGAAGGAATGAGATAAACTCAGCGAAATGCTAATACCAAAGGTTTTGGGGGATGGTAAAGATGGAAGCGGGCTTACAAAAATTCCTCAACGTAATGGGGAACTGCCTATATTATTTATATGTTGGAACACATAAATGATGTTAATAAGACCATCGGGAATAGAACCCGCGACTTCATGTTGTGCAGCGATTGGTCAAACCACTACACGAAGATTAGGTTACTTAGTTATTCTGGCTGGAACCCGATTCCTGAGTTAATCGTCCATATTGGAACCACCTCTGTAATTTACTATCCTTCTATAGCAATTAAACACTTCTAAAAGAACATTAATTATTCACAGGGTTGTGTTCCGTTTCACTTGAAATTAAAGTAAAACTATTAATAATATAATATGTATATTAACCTTTTTACTCTCTCCCTTAACGTTTTTCATGAACCCTAATCAAACATGGTGGTACGAAATAATAATACGAAGAAAATATGTAATATATAAATCCAAAGAAAATTCAGCTTCAAAAAAATCAATAAACCATTATCGCATAACAATAATTATTGATTTTAATCGACTTTGGAAACTGTTTTAAATGGTCAAATCCTATTATCGAGATAAAAATGGTAGGTAAAAAAATACCATCCTACGTTGGCTGGTTTTTTGGACATAATAGAGCAAAAATGTTTTGATGATTATGAAAATAATTTATGCTCAGTAGAAAGCATTCTACCCTATAAGAATTAATATTTTTTAACTCAACTCAAAATTACACATTATTTTAAATTTCCTATCAACTACTTTCCTCTATCTACCACATGGAAATATGATCCCACGATACCATGAATGATCGGTTCGAGATGAACTGAGATATATTATAATTCCTTCGACTGTGGCATCGGGGCAAGTAACCATGTCAATCAGTCAGTGAGTGAGTCAGTGGTAGTTAAGCTTTACATAATATGATTTAAAAAGCAACGAACCAGTGCGAATAAAAATAAGCGTAGACAGACCTTTATTTTAATCAATTATTCTAAAATATTAACAGACATATTTCTATTCACGAACTACTTTCTAGGCCTCTTGTTCTTCATCTGCTTCTTGGCTCTTTTCGTCACCTTTTTGGCAGTATTCTCAGCTTGCGCGTTGACATGTCTCGTCATCATTGCACTGTATTTGTAGAAGCCTTCCTCTTTGACATTACTTTTCCTCGTGGACCGCTTACAATCCTCACCACAGCTCCGTTGCTCCAGCTTTTCAACTTTATCATCTTTAATTTTAGCGTTGTCTTTATCTTTGCCTTTTAATTCCTTTTCCTTGCTCATCGTAGGTGCTTCGTGAGGCGGCCGTTATGTAACTCGCTTTGTTTTACTAAAATCAATATTGCCTTCGTCATTATATTCAAGCCAACAGGATTTGTAGAATGTGTCAATGTCATGCGTGGAAGCGGTTTGTACAGTAGAATCTTTTTGAAATTTCCACGATCTAGTTGACTACGAACGGATGTATCCGTATCCTTAAAGTTAGTTCGAAGTGACATATTTTAGAAGTTTTGTTTCAACTTTATGCCGCGATGGCGAATGAGCTAAAGTTTTTACTGGTAGTACTTTATAATATGAATGCAACTATTTGCCTTGCTTTACCAAAAGACACTACAAGCATTATATTCGAATTATTAACATAAAATAAAATTTCTTATTACCGTACAAAACTTTTATTACTCATATTTTTATTTTTGGTTAATATCTAAACATTAGTTACCCTCAAAAACATAACGTCATTCCCATAAAATTATACTTGTAATGTTATGTAAATCTAAAATTTTGGGAAATACATAAATAATAATACATCTTGAAAATCTGTATTTAAAGTGATTTTTTTCCAAGATCGACTAAAAACTTAGTTTATTTTATGTATAACAAGATAATCTGTTCTTTAATGTGTTACAACTATTACAAGGTGCTTTACGCACTGTTTTTCACCTATGGTATCGAATTAGAAAACCTCAAAAATATAAATTTATCAGTTTCATTGCGATAATCCACCAATCACTAACATAAACTGAAAAAAAAAAACATGTCAAAAGCCTTACAACATTCAGTATCAGTTTTTTATAATCTTTATAACCTATCGAGAGGTACGCGTACATACTGGAGCACCACAGGTATAAAACAGGCTGTAATGTGTTCCACAAATCACGGTAGGCGGATCGATGGAGCTTGTTCTATGTTAATGTGACCACTAAGGCCGTATGTGCTCGTTAGTAAAACAAATGTGCAGGTTCTTTAGGAGGTGTTTTAAGTGGACCAATCTACTGTTTGTGCAACGATCCGATCAGATCCGACCAATGTGTTAGAATTTAATTCCCTTTTTCTCGGAACCGGATACCGCACCCTGCCATTCCATACTCTGCAACTTCATTATTTTAATGAAGGAACTTTGTAGAGAAATATAAAAAGAGAGTACTTACAAAGTCGCAGTCTCTGTTTAATACTTTGATTGAGGGGTTTAATACATCCGTTTTTGTAAGCGATGCCAATGTATATAGCACTTATATCGCACTGAATTGAAATTTGCAGTTTCCATTTTTACCGCCTCATTTCTATTTAAATGACTTAAGAAAAAATTGCTACTTATTATACCCTGAAAGGTCAGAAAGATTTTTATCAAACGCTACCAGAGAAGGGTCTTCGAAATTTTAATGGTGCACGTTATTATAGGCCCGAAATATTCGGGTCGCGTGATGAAACCATCTACATTACAATCAAGGACCTGATTGCGATACACATTTTTTACGTAAAGTACAGAGAACCCCAAAAAAGTATTTTTATAATATGTTTGACAGCGATCCTGAATGCCCTTTACAAATATATTGCAAACGAACAATATTCCACAAGGCATCTGTGATTTGCTTAGTTAGTGGGTTGTATTTGTAAGGTTTTGTTAGCATGTGGTTTATGTTCCTGTGCCTTATAGGCTGTAAAAACAGGCATATGACCCATTAGTGGGGTTACTGTCATCATCCTGACAACTTTAGTTCTGCAACTTTGCTGATGATGAAGTGTTTACTCTTAACTTTAATGGATCAGCTGTTTAGTCATTTTTTATGGAGTGTCCGATTATTTTTGTAATTTCTACAAAATTGTAAAACAAATGCTGTTTATTGATATACTCGTATATGATGAGTAGAAGAAGAGTCCTATACCTATTTTAAAACATTAAAAGATTGACTTATTGCTTAAATAAAAATAAAAGAAGCAATATTTGATAATACTAAATTATTTAAAAAAAAATTGCAAGTAGGTAAACAACATTTTATGTTCATCACGCTCCAAGTCACTTAGAGAAAGAATTGAACATCAGATAATTGTATACAAGTAAAAGTATACAAGTTAAATTTCACAAGACAAACTCCACGAGTCAAAGGACACAAGTCAAAGTTTAGTAGTGTCATTACAACAGTCGACGGAAATAGTTGCGAAATCGATAGCGGTTTACCTTACCTAGTGTAAGTTACGTCGACGTTTGTTCTCCTTGAAGATTTATGTATTAGGCAAATAAATAAATAAAATAGTAACAAGAGAAAATACTCCTACTATGTAGACAGACATTTTATGGCGATTGATGTGAATACGATAAAATGGTTGAACCGCGCATCGGAGGCCCCGTCGCGCCAGTCGCAGCAAGCGGGTCTGTGTGGTGTTCGCCATGGCTTTGGATCCAGAATACCGAAGGGCTGCTTATGTGTACGTACACTGTATAATAGTGAATGATATAAACATGTATATCTTATTAATGTTTTATCTACTAAAAAAAATTAAATGTAATCAAGGTATCTGTTTTATGCACCCCCATATTATTGTGTAGCGTTATTTCCGTGCATTTCTTAAAGAATGTGATGTACTAAGTGGATGTTGCAAGTTCCACTTGCTAAATTCACCTGAAGTCAGATTCTTGAGAGTAGTTAAAGAGATAAATAACTAAAATTAAGGACTATCGATAAAAAAATGAAGCGGTCGTGGCTCAGTGCGGCTTGCGTGGTCGCATCGATCACGCAGGTTGATTGACTACAGACACGGTCACCACCTGGATGGGTTTGATTGTTAATGGCATTTATTTCGACCGTTTCCGTGGTTCGCAAGGTACGTTAAGCCGCTGTTGCCGGCTGCTATTACTTGATGGCAGTCGTTAAGCTATGTCGGAGGCTTTATAGGCGGCTTGAAAACTTCTGACACCTAGGGTTGGCCCCACAAACTCCACCGATCCGGACTTGGCTCTCGTTTGTGGAGTATGGCATAATCTTCCCGAGTTATGGGAAGAGACGCGTGCCTCTGTAGTGGGAACGATATGGGTTGTTAAGTATTTGTCATACAAGAAATTGGTATCTAATAACCGTTACCAGCGAACAACGTTGAATTTCTTTGTTTCCTATTTTGTAGGGAGTGACATAGTCTACAATTCCGACAAATCTTTTATTTATGAACCCTGAATAAATATCGTGCCTTATTTTTAGTGCCATATGTTTGCCGTCTCTGATTTATGGAGTTTGTCTGTGTGCAATATCAGCTCTAGTGCACAGATGACAGCGGTATGGTTCTGGTTGCAACGCATGCTGAAATGGATTCTACTGGACACCACACGCTGTCTGGGTAGTATTAAATACAGTATGAAAACTCCCTGCTGCTCTGAATGCAAGCTCACCCACTGTGGGTGCGAACTGGTGACGGTCCACAATCCGTTTTACCGTGGAAGAGCCATGCTTCGGCACGAATAGGCCGGCTCGACCGGAGTGATACCACGGCCTCATAGAATACCGGCGTGCAGCAACGCTTGCGTTGTATTTCGCCAAGTGAGTGAGGGTACCGGAAGCCCAGCCCCCCCCCCCCCAAAGTTTCCCCTTACAAATTCTTGATTCACTATTCAGATTCAGTATGGGAAAGATCTTCCAGGAGGTATCTTGGACGGCTTGAAGTTAACTTTTAAATGGACACACATCCTTTCATACATTCACCTAAAAACATTACCCTCATTTCATTACATGTCGGGTAAAAGGAACATGAATTTATTTCCAACAAATTATCATTAAGGATACTGTGGTCCAACAATAGGCTAAACCTATCGTGATGGCCCTGGAATAAACATCAGATACGAATTTTACACTAACAATCAAAGAGACTGGAAAAAATAGAACACATGCAATAAATGAGAAAAGTAATGTGACTGTGAAATCTAATAAAAACTCTATGCTCACTCCACACGTGTACGCTCCACCCACGCTGCTTGTCATCCTCGCTGCGCCCGGTCCCCTGCATCTGTTCGACGGCCTCAGCCTCTGGAAGCGTTCTCCAGCGCTTCAGGAGCTCCTTGGTCTTGTCTTTGGTCTTGTCACATGCTTGCCGCCAGTTCGTGAAGTACTTTCGGGATACCTTTGGACTCGAGAGGGAGGTGCTTCTCGAGTCTTGTCTGTGGAAAAATAAGTTTGCAAGAAACATGTTTTGAGGACTTTTTCTGGATGTTGGGACAGTCAAGATCAAAGCAACTTGTTATGGTTTCTTTTCAAGTTTAGCTTCATCAGTTCATGAGTGGAGCCAGTACTGACATTCCTAGTACCGGATCCGCTACGTCAAACGCTACTTGCCAAGAAATCCTTTAAAAAGTACCTTTGACAATTGTTAACCTATGTAAAGAAGAAGGAAATTAACAGCATTGAATATCAGATAGGTAGTTCCCCATGGCATTGGGGAATCCCTTTTATCGGTATTATCGTCACTTATCATCAGGTGAGATAATGCCGGAGGTAATCAATGGTGGACAAAAATATACGAGTATGTCCTTAAATTACAGCCGTCCCACTTAAAAACTCTTTGTTTATTTTAACAACAGGAACATCCATTGAAAATTCAGCACAAGTGGAAGAACAGTGCATCATTATTTACATTAACACTAGAGTTACTAACCGTGCACCTACCTAAATAACCATTCATTTGCTACTCAGACACGAGTGGCCCATTCATTTCAAATTTTCACTGTTCGTTCGAGCAGGTATTTCCATTGTTTCGCTCAGCTCACAGTGTAACGCGCGAGTAACACGCGAGCGCTGCTTATCAAGTTCTCAATTTAACCCCTCTGAAACCGAATGAAAAATATCGGCTGCGCCCCGCGTATAGCCGACATAGTGTTAAACCCATTTCTCACCAGAAGCGCACTGGGTTTCCCATTTCGAATTGAAGCTTTGGTTAGCGATTTTTATGGAGATAGGTACTAACGAAATGTGATTCTTTTAAAGAAACGATTGCTGTCTGGGTAGTAAAAAGGTGCTAGTAACTGCGATGCCTTTGCTTAAATTTACATGTAAGCGACGTACTCGTATTACCTAAACAAAATCGACCAAGATTATTTATCACTACACAATTATTATTACTACTAGTATTGTGTATTTATCAAAAAGAAATGGCTTTCAAATCAGTTAAAGCCATTGAAATCTCGGGCAGACAGACTGCCTTGTAGTATAGGCTCGCAAAACAAGATATAAGCTTCTTAAATATCTAAGCTATCTTTTCTAATCATAATTATGCGTAGGAGTTTCAGGAAAAGTGACGATACGGGCCTACTTTTGACGATGTAGGGAAAAAGTTTTTAGATTTTCCCACATTACCTATTTTCCTAATTGTTAGGTTTGCGTGTCGACGAAAGGGAACTTGCTTCCAAAATTATACACGCACAATGAAGACTTTATTGAAGTATCATTAAGGGATTTGATCAGAAAATGTGCTTCAAAAACCAACCAACCAAATATTACCAATGATTTTTTTACATGTATACCCAACAACTAAACATGTTAAGTGCAAGTCTGCATGAAAGAATTCTTCTATTTGAATCTTTGAAATCGGAGCTTAATTTCTTTTTAGTATCCATTCAAAGTTTGAAAATCGTTGATCATCTTTATCATATAGTCTAGTGTTTTATAATAACCTTTGGAACATAGGCATTTCTTCTCATGAGTTTTAAACTTATTTTCCGGTAAGCTAGTTACATTGTCATCATCTTATTATAAAATTTAATGCTGCCCCACGAATGACTTATTTTAATTTTTAATTTTTTTAATTTTATTTATTTATTTACAATATAAGTTCACAGCAATAGCCAAAACACTTATATGCTAGGTTACATACCTAATTCGGTAAAGTACCACTAAAATACAATACTGCTTTTAGTCTCTAAAAATTCATTAAGGAACAAAACAGCAAATTTACGAAAAACTTCTGAGCTATCATTAAATATGTCGGCATGTGACTGTCGTGCGAGCAATTTGTTTAGTAGGACGATAGCCCTCGCGGTGGGCGCGTGCGCGGCGCCGCAGGTGCGCGAGCGCACGGTCGCAAATAGCGGCCACACGCGCCTCTGCAGCGCAGCACCGCACCCGCGCAGGTACCGGTCCGGCACGTACAAACCCATTCAGGACACCACCGTCGAGTTGTCGACACCACCAGTCAGTACGGCATGATAATGCAGGATTAGCAGTAGTTTACGCCTCAACAACAGGCTGTCCAAACCGACCATTCCATACACGAACATAGTGGGGAAGAGAAGGATACACATTGTACATCTTCTTGTAGACATATCTTGCCAATTTTTTCTGGATCTTTTCCAGCATGTCACTATATTTGGTTTCGCGTGGATCCCATACGATTGCTGCAAATTCCAATACGCTTCGTACATATGAATTGTAGAGCATTATTGCCGCCTTGGAATCGGCGAATGGATAAACCGTTCTTATAATGAATCCTAGAGTTCTGTTTGCCTTTTTACATATTTTCATAACGTGGTCATCAAATGTAAATTGCGAATTAAAATTCAAACCTAAATCCTTAATCTCCTCCACACGATCGATCGGCTCTTCACCTATGCTGTAAGTAGCCTGGTATGTTTGGACTCTAGCGAAGGTGATCACTTTGCACTTGGATGTATTAAATCCAAGTCTATTCACTCGTGACCATTCTTCCACAGCAGTGATATCGGTCTGCAGCGCTGCACTTTCTTCAGGCCCCTTTACATCAACGTAGAGTTTGAGATCATCCGCAAATAGTAAACATTTTGAATACTGAACTACTGCGGGCAAGTCATTGATCATAATCAGAAATTGTGTCGGACCTAATGTGCTAACCTTATTAACCTTACCAGTAAAACACTGTATAAGATACCTTTCTAGCTAGAGAATTGGAGACATCACCCCGTCTTGGACGGGACCTGACTTTCTTTAGGACATCTATGCTCATTGGATTGCTGTAGTAGGTCGGAGAATAAGCTTTGTTTAAGGGCAGAAGCATCCCTCCTTCTCAATCAACAGACAAAACACCCCTTTGCCGGTCATCGCTACCTTAATTTAGTTCTGATATATACATACCTTAGCCACAAACCTTTATCGGAGCTATCACTATTCTCTTATCCTTTAGACTTTCATCACGGGACATTTCTGACGAGATTTAGGTACTGCTGGAGCACTTCCAGTACTCAAATCCTCGTTGTCTGTCTTAAATCTTCAAACAAACACATACCTTACCCTAGTATATAAACATACCTTTCAAGAGTATTGGAGCTATCACTAGCCTTGGACGGGCGCCTGTCTTTCTTCAAGCCGTCATCGCTGGATTTCTCTGGTGGAAGTTTCAGCTCCTTTTCGGATTTGCTGCTGGAGCGCGACCCTTTGCCCTCGTCCCCACTGTCTCTCTTCAAAGCTGGGGTCACTGGCGATAGGCTGCCAGGCTTGTCCTTCTTTTTCATCTCCATACTGTACGGGTGATCATGGTAGTTGTCTTACTGGAACAAGATAAATAAAATTTAAATAATTTATGGGCGCCGGCTGGATTGTCTTCAGGGGGGCGCATCTGCATCTGCAGATTACTTGTATCTATCCATTTTGTAACATATACATATAAAAGTACTCAAAGTGTTGCCAATAGCTAAACTTGCAATGAAATTCATGTCCATTAAGAACATTGATCTTAAGGGAAGGTCCACGTAGAAAAGAGGGTTCAGGCAAAAAAGCGCGAGTGAAACGAACGCAAAATTTTGAATTGATTCTTTTGGTAAAGCTCGTTCTTTTAAGTTTGTGGTTAAGATTTTAGTTCAGTTCATATCAGAGATAATTTTGTCGTTTTAATAAAAACAAGTTAAGATGAAACTTAATGATTAATATTTTTTCATGTCAGGTGCACAGGCACTGTGAAAGAGGGAAGGAAGGAAGGAAGGCCCAGGAAGCGCTGGTTTGACCTGGCGACAGCCTACATGAGAGCAAATAATCTGATTGAGGAGAATGTTGAAGATCAGGTAAAGTGGATTAAATTAAGTCAAAAAGCGGACTCTGGCCCCAGCTGGGATAACTTTATGAAGAAATAAGAAGGGCTGCAAGTGTACCACCCTGAAACCCCCCCTCGAAGCCTATCAAGGAAAGAATTAAATTATTGTTGATCTTATAGACATGTTTGAGCTGTGCAAATTCTATGGCCTAATATGCTATGGTCTAATATGGCCTATATTTTTATCTTGGGTAGGTAACGTAACTTTTTAACGTTAAATGACATGAATTCATATTTAATTGATAATAAATGATCACAATATTGACAACAGGTGATATTATGACGCCAAGGGCTTCTCAATTAAGGGTAAAAAATTGTCATTTTTATCGCCAATTTTTATGCATGTTTATATATGTATAGAATACTTAAAAAAAGAACTACCATTTTTCAATTTTTTTAATAATTAGATATTTCTCGGGATCATAACTTTTTTCTTCTTTTGTGTTTTTTAGGCTGTATATCATAGGGTATGCAGCTTTTCCGTCAGGTCGAGTTCACATTTTTTATTAATTTAGTTGTAACCCAGTTGGCTGAGGCATCTTACATTCATGCAGGGCAGCCGTAAAAACCGGGACAATGAAAAACATCGTGACATTATCTCGAGAAAAAAAGCTTTGTTTTGAAATATTGAGTATAATTCAGCTGAACTATCGTAACTCAACTTTTACGTTCTCATCATTAAGAGAAGATACTCGTATGGAGAAGACCCATATCCATTTTCGACAACACCCGTGTTAATTAAAGGCACTGTATGGTTATTTAATATGCGTATTTTAATTAAATTATTTTTATACTCTGTTAGATTAATGGCAAACATTTTACAGTAAGAAACTGATTAACCGATTGTCCAAAGTACGAAAAGTTGGATAATTTTTTGGGATTTCAAGAAAATAGAACTAACTTTCATGACTAGAGCCACTAGTTAAAGGTTTGCAGGTATATCCCCTAGCTATACTAGCATTTGCTCGCGGCTTCGCCCGCGTGGATATTGTTTGTATCTCTGTCCTTTGAGGAGCAAGGAAATGTTCCATGTCCCCCTTTTAACTATGTTCTACATATTATACCGCAGCCATTATGTCAAATCGCAGTAACGTCGTTGGTTAATTCGTTTTAGCATAAAATTGTGACAAACTTTTTCAGATCTCTAAGGAAAACTGAATTTTTTCAGAATAAATCATATCCTGTCAGCTCTCTTTATGCAAAAAATCACGTCCATCCGTTACTTTATTACGACGTGAAAGACGAATAAATAAACACATTTTCGCTTCGCTCGCTATTTAAAAATTTATATTCCAAAATATCTATGCTACATGCTTCCTGAATTCATCGTCCAGGATAAAAAATAGCCTATGTGTTGGTCCAGTACCTGATCTATCTACTTATCAAGTTTCATTTAAATCCATCTCATTTAAAAAAAGAATAATTATTTTCATCATTTCACTAAATCAATTTAGGGATTTGATCAAATCACTAGGGAAATGACAAAATCGTGTTATTATCTTAACATTTCCCGGGATTCCTGATCTTATTATATCTGATATTATAACGTACATTTCTAGTCTGTCTTTGAAACTACTCTCTGGTTCTAGTCAACCTGTATATCCCTGACTAACAGTACAGGTAATTCTAGTTGACAGAGTCGAGTCCAGATGACCACCTGCATTCATCTCTGTCAAAGTTACTATGAGAGATTTTTCAGTAACTCGCTACAGTAATGCCTTTGTCGTTCTGTATTATTTCTCATTTCGGTTAGCTACAAGTAGTTTACCGTAATTTATGATTGGTATATGAAATATTAAATATAATAACTACGGTTTGTGTGAGTCGCAAATTGTACTGAATTATTGATGGACGGACGGACAATGCTCTCTGGGAGTGAGGGAGTGGGAGTTGCAAAATCTATATATATATATACAGGATGATTGGTAATTCGACGTGATCCTTCAAAAGGGTTATACTAGAAATCATTTGCAACAAATTAAGTCCAGTTAACCGAGGGTCAAAAATGTATGGTTACTGAGATATAACGGTTTTTAGATTTGTTAGAAATTTTCTGCCTTGTTACCAAAAACAATGAATTATGAAAAAAAAAATACACCGTTAACATTAAATTGATACTTTTTTAAAAGCTGAGAAATGAGTGCTCACTTTTAAAAAAAATCGTTGCCTAAATCTCACATAGTCTCAAAAATAAACGGATTTAAGTTGCATAACATTATAATTTTTTATAAATTTTCCATAAGTGGTTGAGTATTACTAGAAAAAAATGTAGTGATCTTGGCGTACAAATTAATGACGTAAGTTCCTTGTTTCATAAGTTTTCTAAAAAGGTACAAATGTTATCAACTTTTGCACTGGATCGAAAAAAAACTAATAAACCAAACAAGTAACAGATTTTTCCATACATATGCAACACGGTGCCGCCCTCTCTTTTACTCGTGTTGTGCGTGACTTAATATTAAAAAATAATAATGTTATGCAACTTAAGACCGTTTATTTTTGAGACTATGTGAGTTTGGGCAAGGATATTTTTCAAAGTGAGCGCTCATTCCTCAGCTTTAAAAAAAGTATCAATTTAATGTTAACGGTGTAACGGTTTTTTCATAATTAAATGTTTTTGGTAACAAGGCAGAAAATTTCAAATAAATCTAAATACCGTAATATCTCGGTAACCATACATTTTTGAACCCTGGTTAATTGGACTTAATTTTTTGCAGATGACCTCTAGTATAACCCCTTTGAAGGATCACGACGAATTACCAATCATCCTGTATATGTATCTATAACAATTATAAAACGGCGGGAGACATTTCTGTCTATCTATCAATAGTAGACATGCCCCAGCCATTAATGTTTTCTTAAATATTCCACGTACAGATCACTCTGCTACAGTTTTATGTCCCTGTACACCTGTCTAATTGTGAATAGGAACCCACTCGAACGCACCCAAAAAATATTTCATTAAAATCGGCTTAGACGTTTAGGAGGAGTTCAGAAACATACGTACACACGTACAGAAGAATTATACATACTTAAAAAAACAGAAAGATGTACATGTCGTAGCCAGATTGTGGAATTAGTCGTCTTAAAAACGGCCTAGCTGCTTTGTATAATAATGAAGTGACGTCGTAGTATTTTACTACGACTTGAACCGATTAGGAAAAGCTCGGCTTCGAAGAAAATTTCTTATGGTAGCACCAGACAACGTCCGTCAGTCATGCCCATTTGATTTTAAATTCCAGCATTGAAATTTACCACTCAATGTAATGAAAATATTAATCAAATCAGTCATGTTGTGACTGAATTGATTGATATTTTCATTACCAAGAAATTCAAATATCTTCTGCTTTTGTTTCATCTCAGTATATGTATTAAGATGAAACCTTGACTGTAAGATTAGGCGTATCATAGGTATCTCTCTATCATACGGAATCCTACTGTTTCCGGGTACTCGACGGGTTTCCTAGGGAACCGAGGAGATCTTTTAAATTTTTTTTTAATTTTTTCATTGGTTACCCAGCCTCAGCGAATTATTATACTATTTTGCTGATAAATTCTGTGTTATTCAATAATTCCATTATCTCCTCCAATGAAGTAAATTTTATATTCCAGATTTACAACTTTAATGTAGTCATGTCACCTACCCACCGACTTGAGTAGTAAACGCTGTACCAGATACGTAACTTACATACTCGTACTTTCAGTGCGGCATAGCGACAGGATAAATATTACAATATTTGTAAGCATTTTTGTTCAATATCTTACTGTCTTTTATTTTTAGTAGAAATTTGAAAATTGGCATTCCTGATTAATTTATTTTTAGATAGTTGCATGAAATAAATTGCAACCTAGCAATAAGACCGCCCACTGTTTATTATTTCCTTTTGTTATTTCATTTGTATATATTGTATTATCATAATAATATTATGTGTTATTACATAAAGTATATATTAAATTGAATAGTTTATAAGTGAACTGAAAATCGAAGTTTTTATGAATAATGAAACATGTGAGAGTTAGTCAATAGCAAGTTTCCCTATATTTGTTTAAGATAAAGGTAGTATTACATTAAAATTAATTATGCATTACTCGATACTAGTAATTTATACGGGGCGAGGTAAAATATCGTAGAAGCAATTTTAGAAAAAAAAAATCTACACTTTACTGAAATCAAATGGAACGAGAGTCTAGACGTATAAATAGAACAGTTTATATGGGAGCTCAATTTTTTTTTTATGACGCCAGCAAAACAGTTTTACAACACAATTTGTTTAGTTTTATGAAGATATAATATGACTGTTAATTTAAAAGGACTGTTTTATTTACTCGTAACTTATTTAGGCCTTGTAAACGTACTCCTATTTAATACACTTTAATTGGGATTGACTTACTTACTTACTTACTTACGAGAATTCGCCACTGGTCTCAGTCTTGAGGTTGACTGTTATCGGAAATTTTCTCAACTGTTTCCGTGCCTTGTAAGGTACGTTAAGCCGTTGGTGTCGGTGGCTGTCACTAGATGGCAGTCATTAAGCTATTTCAAAGGCGGCTTAAAAACTTCTGACACTGGGGTTGGCCATTAGCCACAACCCCCGCCAATCCGGACATGACCTCCATGTGTAGACTTGTGGACCAGGGCATAATTTTCCCTGGATATCGTGCCTTAGCAGTGGGGACGATATATTAACGTAAGTAGTTTTTTTTACCCTCAGTTGGTAAGCCCTTGGCATCATCTCACCTGATGGTAAGTGATGATAATACCAAAGATGGAAGCGGGCTTACCAAGATTCCCTAACCCAATGGGGAACACATTAATGCTGTTAACATTGATGTTTGGTGGCAAGACTTAGATAAGATGGTGGTAAATAGCCAGGCGGGCTCAGAAAATGCCCTACCACTAACCAAACCGAGTCCTACAAAGTTGGACCCCGCTGGGAAACGAACCCGCGACCTCCTGATGTGAAGTCAGCGGACAAGCCACTAGGCTATGGAGGCGGTTACAAGTAGTGTAAGTTACAAGGTTTTTTACGGCTATGTAACCCATTACAGGAAATATATTTTATTTGATGCCATTGCTCACAGCTAATAATGGAAATATAAGCAATGTGTTTAGTTATATCTCATATCGAAAGATGGCCAAATGTATTTAGAAACGCGCTATCGAGTTGCAAGGGCTGATCCGTATAACGAGACAGGAACATAGCCTAAGAAAGTTGTGTTACAAGAAGTAAAGAGTTTAATTATCTATAGTGGTCCTTCGAGCCGGATCTATGACAGTAAGTACAGTGAAAAGTGCAAAGTGAAAAAGTGACTATGTGTTGGGAATTTATGGACTTAGTCTCTGGCGTTAGATTTCAAAAAGATTTTTCATGATTTTATTCTATAGACTTGCAAACTTTTTGCTATTTTATTCTATGGACTTAGAAAAATTTTAAAAATATATATTGGAATTTGATGTGTTTTTGGAACTTTTTCAATTGAATGGAGTGTAACCATTGAAATATGGCTGACAAAAACATAGAAAAATTTACCCTGAAACTATGCGACTTATCCAACAAAATAAGCAAATTACTTATAAATTCAAAGAAAACTGGTAAGCCTCGTATCACCAAGGGATATTTAGAGACAAAGTTAGAAACTTTATTGGAGTATTGGTCGTCATACACAAATGAATATAATTCAATGATCGATAAGTTTAAGATCTCAGAAATTACTGTAGAAGGTTTTGATCCTGAAGACAATTACTTCAGCACTGAAGAGAATTATATGGAGTTAAAGGCATGGATTAAAGACCGTTTATATGAGATCAACAAATCGGAGAATTTATACGCACCGAGCACATCTATGCAAAACAAAAATGAGAGCTTTGAACCTATGAAAATGAGACCAAAATTACCTCCTATTACTATACCTAAATTCTCTGGTGAGTACAATGATTGGATGAGTTTTAGAGATTTATTCACGACTCTTATACACAATGAGGAGAGTCTTACGAAAATAGAAAAGCATCACTATCTGAAGTCTAGTTTGTCTGGTGAAGCTGAGCAATTACTGAAACATTTCGCTCTAACTGAAGCAAACTATGATGAAGCTTGGTTGACACTTGAAAACAGATATAACAATAAAAGAATTATTGTTTACCACATACTCAATCGATTTCTCAATCAAAAAAATCTCACAAATGAAAATGCACACAGTCTAAGAGAGCTGCTAGACACAACAAAGGAAAGTCTAAACTCGTTAAAAAACTTGGGCATAGACGTGACGTCATGGGATGCGATTGTGATACATTTGGTGGTTTCTAAGTTAGATACGGAATCGCACAGACTTTGGGAGCAATCACTAAGTACATCGACTAAAATACCTACGTTTCATGATTTAGCTACATTCCTCGAAAGTCGATTTAGATCTTTAGAAATGCTCACCACAAACACATACCAAACAAAAGACGCTCAGAGAAAAGACACACAAAGATATGTACCACACAACTCACAACAAACCAAGATGAAGACTGCAACGATGAAAACATTCGTCGCAGAAGTAGACAGCACTTGTACATACTGCTCACAAAGCCACTACATTTGTCACTGTAAAGATTTTGCTACACTGGAAGTTTCAGACCGTCAAGAATTCGTAAAAAAGAACGGAATATGTTTTAACTGCCTTGTCAAAGGTCATTCAGTAAGTCACTGCCGCCAAGGCACCACATGTAGGAAGTGTGGTCGACGCCATCACACGTTGCTACACAACACAAACTTTGACAAGACGGATGCTACACTCGCATCAGACAATGATAAGAAACCAGACAACGTACCCTCTCAGGCTCAGGTTAGCATGAAGACTGAAATGCACAATCAACAAGTTATCTTGGCAACCGCACAGATCATTGCTAAAGCAAAGAATGGTACTACCCTTACTCTTAGAGCCTTGATCGATCCTGGGTCTCAGGCTTCATTTATCACAGAAGATGCTGCGCAACTGCTGGGTGTTGATCGTGTTTCTGTAGACGGCAAAATATCTGGAATATCCAACTCAACAGTGATAACTACAAAATCTATGGTTACATTAAAATTCCACTCCACTAAAGACACAACATCACAATTCGAAGTCAATGCATACGCACTAAAGAAACTTACCTCATTGCTACCCTCACAAGAGTTTCCTTTGGATACCTGGCCCTCTTACAAGAATCTGGATCTTGCTGATCCAGACTTTCACAAGCCAGGGTCTATTGATGTATTGCTTGGAGCTGACATATATGCGCACCTAATACTTGAAGGGTTACAAAAACACGAATGTCTCGTCGCTCTCAACTCTCGTCTAGGATGGTTGATATCTGGAAGAGTTACACAAACTGATTTACAAACACACAATGTCGTTGTTACACATTTAAAACTAGAGGTAGATCAGTTACTTAGACAGTTTTGGGAAGTCGAAGAGTACTTACCACACAAGAAACTTTTAACAAACCTGGAAAGAAAATGCGAAGAACATTACACAAAGACACACACAAGAAATGATGAAGGAAGGTATGTTGTCGAATTACCTTTCAAAGATGATGATGTTACGAACCTCGGAGACTCCAAACCTCTTGCAGTCAAGCGATTACTACAGATGGAGAGACGTTTTACAAACAAGCCTGACTACAAAGAAGAATACTGTAAATTCATGAAGGAGTATGAAGAAAAAGGTCACATGGAGAAGATACCTGAAAAAGAAAAACAAAATGATTACAATAAAAAGAAATACTACTTACCTCACCACGCCGTGATCAGGGAAGCCAGACTCACTACAAAACTACGAGTAGTGTTTGACGGAAGCGCTGTACCTGAAAATGGAAACTCGTTAAACGATGAACTAATGACAGGTCCTCCACTACAACAAGACATCAAAGATTTGATCACCAGATGGAGACAGCACAAATACGCTTTAGTTTCCGACATGCAAAAAATGTACCGGCAAATTCTCGTTGCATCAAAGGATTGCGACTATCAAAGAATTGTTTGGTGTGAAACACCTCAACAACCAATTGAAGAATACAGATTGCTTACTGTAACGTATGGCACTTCTTGCGCACCTTTTCTGGCTATAAGAACAATGAAACAATTGGCGAATGATGAACGTGATGAATTTCCTAAAGAAACTGAAGTCGTGAGGAATGATTTGTATATGGATGATTTGATCTCTGGAGCTGCAACTGAAGAAGAAACTATAGCTTTGCAGAAACGTCTGACAGAGTTACTGGCTCGCGCAGGTTTTGCTTTACATAAGTGGGCATCTAATAGTGAGAAAGTGTTAAGTGAAATACCTGATCATAATAAAGAGTCAAAAAGTGAAGTGAATATAAAAGTGAAAGACACAATGAAAGCATTAGGTATAACTTGGAACTCAAACACTGACAATTTTGAACTAAAAATTAACATAGATACTAACAATAATGATGCTGTAACTAAAAGATCTGTATTGTCTGCAATAGCTAAAACGTTCGATCCTCTGGGTTGGTTGGCACCTGCTGTTATTGTTCTGAAAATATTCATGCAAAAATTGTGGCTAGCCGGCTTAGATTGGGATGATGAATTACCTGAAAACCTAAAAACTGAATGGTACACTTATTTGCAAAATATTGTAGACATGAAAAATATTGAACTCGCACGTTGGTTTGGTACTTCATCCTCCACAGCTAAGGTCGAATTACATGGCTTTAGTGATGCATCTTGCACTGCATACGCTGGTGTAATGTATCTCAGAGTTTGGGAAGGTGATGAAATTAACGTTCATTTAATCACAGCTAAGACGAAAGTAGCCCCTGTAAAGCAAGTCAGTCTACCTCGCCTGGAACTCTGCGGTGCAGTACTGTTGGCCAAGATGTTGAATGAAGTAAAGATGTCGTTGAAAATTAATGACGAGAATGTATATGCGTGGACAGACTCTACCATAGTTTTGGCTTGGTTACACAAAACTCCCAGAACTTGGACAACATTTGTTGCCAACCGTACATCGGAGATATTGACTTTTATGCATAGTAGCCAGTGGCACCATGTACAATCTTCACACAATCCAGCCGATTTAGCATCGCGCGGTTTATCTCCTCAAGATCTAATGGAGTCACAACTATGGTGGGAAGGCCCAGCGTTTTTAAAAGAACAAATGAAAACGAAAACTGACAATAATATACATGATACTGATCTTGAACTAAAGACAAATATTATAAGTCATGTTGGCGTTAATGAATCTCTTGATGACAAGAAAGCCTATTTGAATAGATATTCTAACTTGATGAAACTGATACGTGTAACTGCATACTGTTTACGATTTGTTAAAAAATGTAAGAGTAAAATTATGTACAAACAAACAAATGATCCTAATAAATATGATTTACTTCCTTCATATTTGACGGCATTTGAAATGAAGAAGGCATTAAACATATGTATTAAGATGTCACAGGAAATATATTTTAATGACGAAATTTTAAAACTTTCGCAAGGTAAAACTGTTTCGAAAAATAGTAAAATCTATGTTCTGAATCCCTACTTAGATGATGAAAAACTGATAAGAGTTGGTGGTCGTCTTGCTAATGCTAATCTCCCTACTGACATGAAATCTCCTGTGGTTTTGATGAGCAATTGTAACCTAGCAAAGTTAGTTGTATCTGATGCTCACATTAAAACATTACACGGCGGCAACCAACTAACTCTAAATTATGTAAAATATAAATATTGGATTATACGTGGTAAAAGCTTAGTTAAAACTGTAATAAGAAAATGTATTACCTGTTTTAAATATCGTGCAACACCAGTTGCTCCGTTTATGGGTAACTTACCTGAATGCAGAGTTAAACCAAATCGTCCCTTCCGCTCAAGCGGTGTTGATTTTGCTGGACCGTTTACATTGAAACTGTATTCTGGTAGATGTAATAGAACTAGTAAAGCTTATGTTTGTTTATTTGTGTGTACCGTCACAAAGGCCATTCACCTTGAGGTCGTTAGCGATCTATCCTCTGCCGCCTTCTTGGCTGCTTTTAAACGGTTCACAGCCCGTCGCGGTCACTGCAAAGACATCTGGAGCGACTGTGGAACAAATTTTGTTGGCGCTTCACGCGAACTAAATCTAGCATTCAAAAATCTGAAATCTCACGTAGTAGTTGAAATTGCAGAACTCCTAGCAAATGATGAAACTACTTGGCATTTCATACCTCCTGCCACTCCCCATTTCGGTGGACTATGGGAATCAGGTGTCAAATCCGTAAAAGGGCATCTTAAGCGTGTAATTGGTCAAACCACTCTCACTTTCGAAGAGTTTAATACTCTGCTTACACAAGTTGAAGCTTGTGTAAATTCACGACCCCTTACCTTGACAGGATCCTCTTCTGATGAACTACCTTTAACGCCGGGACACTTTCTAATCGGAGAAGCTCCAATATCTGTACCCGAAGAATCTTTACAAGATGTAAAGATAAGCCCGCTAAATCGTTGGCACATTGTGCAACGACTGCTACAAGGTTTATGGCGCCGTTGGCAAATAGAATATTTGACAAATCTGCAACAACGCTACAAATGGGCAAAGACTCAACCTGATATTCCATTGGGTACTGTCGTTCTGGTTAAGGATGACAGATTGCCTCCTGGCAAGTGGCTTTTGGGTCGGGTAATTTCTAAGCACCCAGGAACAGATGGCATAACAAGAGTTGTAACTTTACGACATAAAAATAATACATTTAAAAGACCTTTGACCAAGTTATGTCCTCTGCCTTTAGATGTAACTGAATAGTCTAAGATATAGATTTTTCACAAATTTTCTTTGTTTATTGTTCTCGTGTGTTCCTTTGATTAAAGGACCATATAGTCCTTGGGGCGCGGGATGTTTAGTTATATCTCATATCGAAAGATGGCCAAATGTATTTAGAAACGCGCTATCGAGTTGCAAGGGCTGATCCGTATAACGAGACAGGAACATAGCCTAAGAAAGTTGTGTTACAAGAAGTAAAGAGTTTAATTATCTACAATGTTACCAAATTTTCAGAACTGGTTTGCTCAATAAATTAATTAAACATAGTATTTACGATAAATAATGTAATTATATGTTATGACGTCATCTCTGATCATTACAGAGTAACTTAGTTACGTGTAACCGATATCGATATTCAACCGGTAGATATTTACCCTGATCATGTCCCAAGGGCTTCCACCTGTGTGTGTGTGTGTGTTTGTGTGAGTGACCTGAGCTCGTTAGGTACCGATACGGTTAACAATATTACTAAGGCTTTCCCCAAGGAATACTAATTGTTTTTTTATGTAATTCCAAATGTACGTAATGCATTTAAATAAAATAATATGTATCGACTGACTCGGTGAATGGTTATCGCTGACTGCTGATTCGGTCGTGAGTTTGCTTCCCATTCAGGGTAAACAATTCTGTAATGAGCTTATGTGTCTCTATATTATATAAACGTAAACATGTATGGATGTATTTCAGTTTACAGTATACATCGTAATTTTAGGAATCCTAGTTTGAGGTCGGTTAGCCGATTTGTCACAGAATATTTATTTATTATCTCACTAATATTATAAATGCGAAATTATGGATGTATGATGTTTGTTTGTTTCACTTTGATGCCGAAACTGCTAAACAGATTTGGATGTAGGTAGATAGATAAAGTAATTGGCTAAACACACAGTATACTTTTTATCCCGAAATACTTAAGGGTACCGGAATGGTACCGGAGGAATGGTTAAAAACTCAAAATTTCTACTTCTTCACTGCCTTAACATTTTCTTTTCCTCTGGGGGCCCAATTCTGATGTCCACGCAGACGAAGTCGCGGTCGGAAGCTAGTTATGTATATTTAATGTGATTTTAAGGGTGAATGTATGACCATATTCATTATTCATTGTTACCTGTTGTAATTAAAACGGCTTGATGGTTTTAAAGTGGGAATGGGAGGTATTAGTTCCGTTCCAAATTGACATCTACGATTATTTTTGTTTGTATCAGTGTCCCCAATCGATATACATAGGTTTTATCAAGCGCTGCGATTTAAAAAAAATCTAAATGGCGGCTGATCAGTGGGCCATGCTCCATACAAAAATCTTCAAATTCCTTTATACAAATTAGTTTTTTTATTGAATTGGTTATTTCATCGAGTAATTCAGTATACGTGTAAGGTAAAAAGCTATAAACAGTTCCAGATAGGCTGTGCATTCTAAATCTTAAAATAACATTTTTACAGCCGTCCGTGATCGTAAATTTGAAACTCTGTATTCTTCTTCAAGATATTACTATTCGTTGGATTTATATTTTCGTACTTAATATCTTGTTACTTTTACTTTTCTGCTATTTTAATTGAATCATTAATATACCTATTTCATTACTTAGCGATAGTATGTCAGGCAAAGCGTAGATGAAACCAGGATAATACATTCCATTATGAAGTTTAATTTAATTTAGCAAACTACAGACACTAGAAGTGTACAAGGTGAAAGGAAATGCGAAGATTGAAATCAGCGGAGCATAGCTGACGTTAAAAATAGCATTTAATCCTTTTTTTACTTTTAAGTAAGTAGATATTATAAGAAAGTTACTTTTGATTGGTAATTGAATTTCGATTGATTCAGTGGCTAAGTGGTTAACGCTACTTATGATCTGTGGCTCGTGGGTGTGATTCCCAACCATGGCCAACATTTCGTGATGAGCGGATTTGGCTAGCAATTATTTGGAACTAGCTTCCGCTCGCGACTTTGTCTGCGTAGACTTCAGAATTGGGTCCGGATAGAAATAAAATGTTAGTGGTGAAGTATAATTTTTAGTTTTTATCCATTCCTCCGGGAACCCTCGATTTTTACTTGATAAACAGTACCTTATATGTTAGCCGAGTGCTTCATCTATCTGCTTACCAAATTTCATCCAAATCCGTTTAGTAGTTTCGGCGTGAAAGTGGAACAAACAAAGATCCATACTTCCGCATTTATAATATTAGTGAGATTCGTATATGAGTAAACTTGAAAATATGTTCCTTGTGGAAAGTTTTAATTTGTATGAGTAGAAACCACTGATTCTCTTTATGTTATATCGTCCCTCGCACGACTAACTCTCGTATCTCATTTTTCGTAAGTAAGTTTTTAAAAACAACCCTATTTCAATCAGGCGCGGATCCAGGATTTCGTTCAGGGGGGGGCAAATTTTCAATGTACTCGTATTTATGAAGCGGCCGATGGTATTAGAACATTTATATTAAAAGTCGCGAGCGTAGCGAGCGCGAATTTTTTTTAATAGTTAAGAAATGCCTCTATTTATTTGCATTTTATAGAAGTTTTAGTACTTCGGTCAGGCTTCAGGGGGGGGGGGCAATTGCACCCATTGGCCCCCCCCCCCTGGATCCGCCTGATTTCAATTAGATAAAGTAGAAGCTCAATATATTTTACATACTCACGAATTAGAATAGACCAGTCGTATTAGGCGATCAATCAGTGCAATTGAAACTCCAAAAAATAGAGTTAATTTTAAAAATTAGAGTTTATATAAATTCTTTGCAGCAGTTAATTTTCGTAATTATTTCTTTGTCTATCGCAAAGCACTCAACTCACAGTTTATTTACTAGACGTATATATCCTATTGAGGTCACAACTTGACCTGGTGTCCCTGCCTTTATGTTTATTGGCATCAGCTGCTTTCTTACTCCTCGTTTCCATCTCGAGTTCAGTAAGGAGTCATCGGGCGTTGAGACTTGACCTCTTTTCTTTTTTCGTTTTTGAGATCTCAACGGGGATGGACTAACGCACCGGTTCCTAAAATAGGTTTCCTGGTTTTGGCTCTAGTCTTCAGTCGCCTGGGTAATATCGGTTACATTTGTCATGAAATTATTTTTATATTAGGTTAATGTTTACTATTTTTACCTTAGAGGTAAGCTTCGGGAAAAATAATGAACCATTGTCCACCCAGGTGTACCACCCAAGTAGACTGCGATCGAGAATGGTTAAAAAAGATAATAATTCTACAGTAACAAATATTATTATGGAATATAAGAAAAAATTATCACACATTTTCCCCTCATTACCTTATTTTAAATATTTCTAAAAATGTGTTTAAGTACAGTGTTTGAATGTAGATTCATATCGTGAAAAGTTTAATAAAATCAGGCCAAGTGCGAGTCGGACTCGCGCACCGAGGGTTCCGTACAAATTCATAATCACACATGTCATGAACTCTATTTTTTTTATATTTGAGTTGATTGAATGAAAGATAAATAAATTGCGGTTTATGATTTATGACGTATTAAAAAAAACTACTTACTAGATTTCGTTCAAGCCAATTTTCGGTGGAAGTTTGCATGGTAATGTACATCATATACTTTTTCTAGTTTTATCATTCTCCTATTTTAGAAGTTACGGGGGGGGGGGAGACACACATTTTACCACTTTGGAAGTGTCTCTCATGCAAAATATTCGGTTTAGAAAACCTCAGTATCATTTTTGAAGACCTATCCATAGATACCCCACACGTATAGGTTTGATGAAAAAAAAAATTTTTGAGTTTCAGTTCTAAGTATGGGGAACCCCCAAAATTTATTGTTTTTTTTGTATTTTTGTGTGAAAATCTTAATATGGATTATTCACCCCCCCTATGGATTCGTCATGTCTGTCTGTCCGTCCATATGTCACAGCCACTTTTTTCCGAAACTAGAAGAACTATACTGTTGAAACTTGGTAAGTAGATGTATTCTGTGAACCGCATTAAGATTTTCACACAAAAATAGAAAAACAATAAATGCGCGAGAGATACTTCCAAAGTGGTAAAATGTGTCCCCCCCCCCCCGTAACTTCTAAAATAAGAGAATGATAAAACTAAAAAAAATATATGATGTACAAGATACCAAGATACAGGGAATCCTAGTTTGGGGCCAGATGACCGTGTGTGATTTGTCCCGGATATTATTATTATTATTTTCAAATATAAATTTGGGCTACTCTGACCACTTCGCGCTAGGCGAAGTGGCAGGAGCTACTCCAGCAGAAGCACAGTCGGCTGGAGGTCAGTGCGACGAGGAGAGAAAGCGTCGGACAATCCGGGCATTGTCGAGGAGGACCGCCTTTTGCATAGCCGCTATTATCGGTCTGGCTCAAAGTCCCAGCTGCCTAAGGTTACGATCCAGGTCAGCTGGAATCAAACCATTTACGGACAGGACTACAGGAATGATTTCAGTGGATTGCACTTGCCACACATCCGTAACCTTATTATTATTATTATTACTATGCAAACTTCCACCGAAAATTGGTTTGAACGGGATCTAGTATTAGCTTTTTTTTTCAATACGTCATAAATCGTAAACCGCAATTTACCTTTCATTCAATCAACTCAAATATAAAAATAAAAAAACATTTAATTTCATAAACACAACGAACTACAAGAACTTTTATATTATGTAACTTGCTGCTACGGAACCCTTCATGGGCGAGTCCGACTCGCACTTGGCCGCTTTTTCCCCTTTAAGCAGTGTCTGTTGAAATATTATGGAACCCTAAATTGCGCGTGGCCCGACACGCACTTGACCGCTTTTTTTAAAGAAAATGTTTAATGTGAGCGTGAGAAAGTCAGCATAAAATTTTAACTTTCTAGCTAGGGTGACCGAAGAAAGCTCGAAATATAATGTTACCGGGCTCTAGGTACAGTCACTGGTCACAACCACTGGGGACTACTAAATGCATACTTTCGTAGTTTCATAACGGGCTTACTCCAACTTCTAGCCCCACGAACCCCTAAAAAACTGCTGATAGAAGAAAATAAAGTATAATATAGTAAAATACCCGCTATCCTGAAACCCACCCACATACACCCACACCCTCACACAAACACACACACACACACACACACACACACACACACACACACACACACACACACACACACACACACGCACACACAAACACGCACACACACACACACACGCACACACACACACACACGCACACACACGCACACACGCACACACACGCACACACACATACAAACACAACACCTTTGCTTGTTATTGTTCATTTCTTATTTCTTATTCATCTTCTTATTTCATGCACCACAACGTATAATTATTGTAAACGTATTTATTAATGCTCCTCTATTCTACTACTATATAATTGTATCCTTTAAGAGGCGGGGCCTGGTGGACTGTAATACAGGTGAAACTACCACAGCCACCAGCTCCACAAACTTGTAAGAGTACTTTATTAATAGTATTTTCCTTTTGTATTCATTATTAGTTTGTGGACTAAATAAACGATTTATTATTATTATTATTATAAAGTAAGCATACGATTTTATCTAAAATATGTAGTTAACTATGTTTAACTAGTGTCGTGGACGGACTATTTTAACTGAAATTTTGCTCAGTTTCAATCTTAATTCAGTATTAGGAGTCAGTCGATTCTGAAATGAAATGAAATGAAAATATTTTATTCGAAGTAGGTAGCAGTGTACACTTTTCGAACGTTATTCTTTTATCTACCTAACACGAGGTTCCTACCACTCGGAACTCGTATACCCACCGTTTCGGGAAGTGTTTGCGGAGTGAGAAGAAACGGTGGGCCCTAAAGAAACTCCCTCCAACACATTTGCGTGGCTACTTTGATTTTTGGGCACCATTGCGTAAATATTTTCGCGTACTACTGTTTTATGCTTACTTGGCTTACCTCACTTTGAGAAACCCTGCTCATAATGAGAAATAGCTGTGATCCAGACTGAGATAAAAGATAATAACAAGAGCATTAACTCGGGAGACAGCTCTTTTTTCAGAGTTCCAGCAGCAAACCACCACGTGGAGCGTCTATAAGTGCCCATCACCTTTAAAGCCGTGACATTCACTTGACATTGGCCGTTTCGCTATTATTATTGAAGAATCTCCCAAATACATATTTGCTTATCTCTTTTCACTTGATGGCAAAATCACTCTTTATTGCTGTGGAATGCCATAGAGAAAAGAAGAAGAAAAACGAAAGGTGTACCCTCGGCCTCGTCCGGCGTAGACTTGCATGTAAACAGACTTGGATATAGTCAACAAACAACTTGGATGGAATCTTTTATACCCTATTTCGCTCACTTGATGAATCAATATTAGAAAATTAATCCCTTTTAAGTGCTCCTCTACACCTGTGAACTATAAAGGTTGGTTCAATAAAACTCGTGCTCATCAGGATTAAGGTGTTGTTTTTAAATGACGGAAAAATCCAGAAAACATACATTTATTCGGATCGCATATTGTGTCAACATTTGTTCCACCGTTTTTTAATTAACCCTCAAAACTTTTGAACTCTGCATACAGGTCAAAAGTTGTCAAATTTGACTGGAATAAAATAGCCTGGATATGCTCAATTCATATCCACTCTAAAAAACTCATATTGTATGATAATTTAATAATATTAAATAAGTAAAAGTATCAAAAAACTACCACTACTAACAAAAATATACAAACTGCCAAAGTATATCACTGTAACTTGGAAATTGTTTACTTCTAATCAGAATATGAATAAAATATTTACTTTTGTTCGTCTGAGAAAATTTGTATACAAAGACTGTTTACAATGCGATGTCTTGCAAGTCACGCAGGGCTGGCAATAAACCTCCGATATCGACAACACCGTAGGAACGTACGTTCCATTTTTCTTAATTCTTATCTTCAATTTATTGTCCGTACGTTGTCCGTTTTTCTTCTATCGTGTGGCACATTTAACCGTTCTATCTACTAGAGAATGTCGGCGGTTGCCTAGTGTTGCCTCAGCATCACCCGCGGTCACTTGTAAGGCATTTAGATTTACACCTACGGACGTGTGCAACGCGACCATCATACATATCTAGAAATCAGATGTGCAGGTTTCCTCACGATGTTTTCCTTCACCGTTAAAGCAGTCGGTATGAAAATATACGTAAGTTTCGAAAAACTCATTGGTACACTGCCACGGATTCGAATCCGAGACCTCTGCTTAGGAAGACGGAGTAACTAATTACGCCGCCGACGACGCTTTTACTACTATAGATTCTGATACTTAGTAAGTACAAAACATTCCCCAATGGAAATTAACTACTTGTTTCATAATATGTTTACATTGAGATCATCATTGCATCGTTCGATTGTATTGAGGGCACTTGAACATGGAACTGGCATCGAACATTCTAGAATGTAAACGGCAAAGTTGCTCGCTATACTACGTAGTGACGTCATTGTTTCCAGCTGCGTTCAGGATCATGTACACATTATGTACACAGTTATATGCATAATGCATCTGCATTCTGTGCAGGTTTTCGAAATAATATTAACTGATCACTGGCGTACGTAGTTGGTTACTTGGTCCTGCATGCTAAGCTGAGGTTTGTGGGCTCAACTCGATTTGTTGTGACGAAAGTAATTTACTGCAAGTGTAACAAAATACGTGTAGCATCCGCTAAAAGGATCTTTACGCGGCGTAAGACGAGCTAAAACGACGAAATCTACATTAAGTATGAGCAGGTAAAACATTTCCTATTGAATCTGGTGCCACGGTACAGCTCCGCCAAGTCTTGTGCGAAGCAAAATAAGGCGGAAGGAGGCACCCGTATCCTTTTCTCGATAAAATGTACTGATATTTGTACTATGACTTAGCTAAAATCACAAAACTACTCTTTTGTCTTACAAATTGAACTGCTGTTTGGACAATTTTAAAGAACCCCAAAGGTTTTTGCGATTTCAGCAGTACGATGAGTTTACGAGATTAAGGGTCGGTCCTTAATAGGTACATTTATTGTGTTGCCTACTGTATATTAGAAGGGATAACGATATCAACTTTAGACATTTTCAATACATTATGATGAGTATAAATTCCCGTTTAAGAGGTCATTTTATTCGGAAGAGGTCATTTTATACGCTGTGTAGGGATTTTTTATTATAAACCTGACATTACGTTTCATAAAATTATATTGAAATAATAACCTATAAATATCTCCTTAATTACATTTTCTCTTATAAGAAGATATAACATAACTAAAATCTCATAAGTATTACTCTTTAGGGCATCACTTCTTTCAATACTCGAATCTTTAACAAATTCTGTTAGAATGGGTGTCATACGTAATATCAATAGTCGTATCATCGAAGAACTCTGCATCGAGCACTGTGCATCAATGATATAGGTAATATTTCATTTATACAAGTTCTAAAAAAAGGTATAGGATTATTTAGCTGGGGTATCTACGTATTCATAACAATGAGTAAACACGGTTTTTAGCGAAATTTTCTCGAGCCACGTGGGCCCGATCCCCACCCAGGGCAAACATTTCTGTTTTTTTTTTATGGCAGAGGTGGCAAACGAGCAGACGGATCACCTGATGAGCATATTTATTTTGTTTGGTCTGTGTCTAGATGTATTATATCTATTAATGTATGTATTTAAAGTACACTGGTTCCCATAATACACGGAATCCTAGTTTGGGGCCAGATGACTGTGTGTGATTTATCCTGGATATTTTTTTTATTTCTTTCTTTAGTTAGATGAGTTCGAGCCCAAGTCTACGTATCCTACACCAATTTTTGGTATACCCTGTATAAACGTACTAGTACCGAAATAAGACTGCCGAATACATAAATGTAAATATGTAAATACAGTACGATTTAGTCCGTGTTTACTCCGCTCGCGCCCGTAGCCTTTCTCAAGCAATTTTATTTATTGGAGCACGAATCCTATGCATTATGAAAAGATTTATCGGTATCTCTTAAAAAGAGTTTATATTTAGGGTTCCGTATCGAGAGTTACTATAAGGGTGCAAATCATCATTGCAAACCCTTTGACTGTCAGTCAGACAGGGTTAACCGCAGGAGGAGATTTTTTTCTTTTGTATTTTTGACTATTTTTTTGCCTGTAGCCTACGAGTAAATAGCTCTATATATTTTGAAGTGGACGTCTTTTGGCTGATGATGATGATCATTTTGAAGTGCGAGGTATCGTAAAGAGCCCCACAAACAGGCGACCTTTTATATGGATAATCGTGTCCAAGTGCACTATCTTTGGTTTGCGACGCGCGGTTGTCAGTGTGTGTAAGTGTTGAGTGACCAGGTTCAGTCCTTTGATTGTAATGTATTTTACACTTTACTACATGCATGTTATACAAATTATGTGGATGTGGAGACTCCAACATCTCAACGTCTTTTTATCGTGTGTCACAATTAACCGCTTATGCCTAAGGTGTAGACGGGGCGGTTGCCTGGTGTTGCACTTAGCATCAGTTCACGTCTATCACCTATGGATGTGTGCAACGTGCAACGCGTCTTTCATGCACATCTAGTAATCAGATGTGCAGGTTTCTTCACGATGTTTTCCTTCACCGTTAAAGCAATATGTATGTATAATATGTAAGTTTTGAAAAATTCGTTGTTGTCATAGCTCAGAATATGAACGCGAGACTTCTGGTTAAGAGGTTGGAGTCACTACTGTCGAGCCACAGACGCTTTTTGAAATAGCTTTTTTTCAGCTCAGTGTTAAAAAAATATTGTAATTTAATCTAAAAAAATATACTTTATGTTGCCTTTAAAATATAGGAACGTGTTTTAAAATATCGCTCCCAGGCTTCTTTCGAGGTCTGTTTGTGGTCCCGAGAGTATCATAAATTTAGAAATTTTTCTCATGCAAAAAGTGAGTTACGTTGTTTCTGGCCATTACGATAGGCTATTAGAGTTTATATTTATAGGGTGTTGTTATAGTTTCGTTCACAATATATTTAGATGACGTGGGAACCCTGTGGGAAAGCTACGGATCTCCTTAACATGTGAATCCGATTCGCTAATTATTTTGTTAATTATATTTATTTGCAATATCGGTCTCTTGCCAATTTTGTAATCTTTAATTAGGCCATCATTGAAGTTTCTTTTTGATTAACTTTCAGATTTTCTTTTGCGTAATCGTTTAAATAAAATGTGTTAGATAAAGTAAAAATATCGATTGTAGAAAAGTGATCTACAAATCCCGGGGTAGAAACCCCGCCACAACTCGGTAAAGAAATATATTATAGTATTTGTGAATTATTTTCCTGTTTAAGTTTAATATCAGATTAAAAATCCGCCAGCTACGTGTATTTCGTGCACTGAGCGCCTTCTAGTAAATGAAATATTTTTTATAATAAAATACCATAATATAAAATGTAAAGTCCAAGTACTTGTCCTTGATACTGATATTTACTGTACATATTATAAGGCTTGTCTGGAAGAGATCGCTCTTTAGCGATAAGACCACTTACCTTTACAACTTTTTTTCTGTTTATATTTTACTGTTTTATGTTGTGCAATAAAGTGGGCCGGCTCGACCGGAGTGATACCACGGCCTCACAGAAAACCGGCGTGAAGCAACGTTTGTTGTGTTTCGCCGAGTGAGTGAGGGTACCGGAGGCCCAATCCCCCTCCCCCTCCCCATTCCCCCATCCCCCATCCCATTTCAAAGGTCGGCAACGCGCTTGTGACTCCTCCGGTGTTGCGGGTGTCCATGGGCGGCGGTAATCGACGACGGCCTTTTCTTTCATTTAAAATTGTAGTGGGAATATAAAGGATATATCTTTTTCTGGATTGGCTATAAAAACCCGACCCAACGACACTCACGCATAGTAATTGTAGCGTGGGAACGTAGCCCCGTGTGGCCATTGCTGAGTAATGGGGGGTTCGTAATAATAAATGACCCCCCGTGCCCATACCTTCGCAAATGTAATAATATAAGTCAGGTACGAGTGTGAGCTATTGATTCTAAAGATACTAAGAATGAAATGACAAAGAGAAAGAGAGAGAAAGAGAGAGATAGAGAAAATATATACACCTAAACTATTCATAATCTTTAATGAGAGAGCAGCCATAAAACAAAATCAAGAGAAGCTGTAGAGAATCTTATTACAGAAGTACTTACTCATTTGGAGAATCAGTGGAGAGAAATACAGGTACTCGTATTAAAAAGTGCGTTTGAAATTTTAAGGGGCTATGAGAGAAGAGATGAATTGTTGAAATTTAAAACTCTTAATGAACAAGAACAGTAGAAGAGTCCGTAGAAACAATAAACACAAGCAGCGGGAAAATCCGCAGATGAATTTGAAGAAGTGGAAGAAAAAACAATGGAAGAAGGAGAATTTGTAAAACTAGCTGTGGATTGTACCAATGAAAAGTTTTTGTATTAGAATCTACATATAAGAAGGAATGCCCTACACGTGACCGCAGGTGTTGCTTAAGGGTAACATTAGGCCACCGCCGCCGTCTATTCCTTGTGGATAGAACGGCTAAATGTGCCACACGATGGAATACGATGGAACGATGGAATAATTAATTATAAAAACGGTATATAGGGAAGTAACGAACGCCATTGTTCCGGTTATTGTCACTAAGTAGTTTGTAATTTGGTAATAAAATAATATGACTTCCCGTATAAACTTGGTGAGACAGTAGATTTTTTATTGGAGAACACATGTTAGTCATACATAAAAACAAATATATTATATTTGTTTTTGACACACAGTAACACAAAATAGCCAAATTTTAAAACCACAATCACATTAAGCATTTGTGAGCTTTGCGCATACACGACCCATTAAAATTGTATAGGCAATGAAGTAGTAAATCCTACCGGCCCCATCGGTTATCATCCCAAATTTATAGGAATAAATAAAGCACAGTGATGCTGACGAAACTACTGCCTTACCCAATTTAACGTCGAATTTTCAAACAGGCCACGACTTGATTGCCGCTATAAGTAATTCAGTAAGTTTCAACTAAATTGCAATAATAAAACAGTCACATTTTTCGTGTTTTTAAATCGTTAACAACCTACATCGTTCCCATTGCAGGGTCACGGGTCTCTTCTCCATACCTTAGGAAGGTTCTGTTAAGTATATTACACCATACTCCACAAGTCCGGATTGGTGGAGGTTGTGGGGCTAGGCCAACCCTAGTATCAGAAGTTTTCAAGCCGCCTATAATACCTCCGACATAGCATAACGACTGCCATCAATCCATAGCAGCCGGCCGGCAACAACGGCTTAACGTGCCTTGAGAAGCACAGAAACGGTCGAGATAAATGCTACTAACAGTCAAATCCATCCAGGTTATGATCAGTATGACCGTGTCTGTAGTCAGTTAACGGGCGTGATCGATGCGACCTCACAAGCCACATTGAACCACGACCGCTTCTGTTACAATACTTGTTTATAAACTATATTTTTCATTTTTAAATAATTACATATTTCTCCTCCGTTAGAGTATTATAGGTTGTATGTATGTCTGTGCCAACTAGGTGGCAACTTATTTTAAAAAAGTAGTGCATTCGACCTGACGTGAAGGCTTTATACCTTATACAGCATATAAAGAAAAAAGTAATCATCTCGAGGAATATCTAACTATAAAAAATACGGCTTTTTTATTTTTGCATTTTCTACAGAAACACTTATAAAAACAGGGAGTCCGAAATTTTAAATGTTGTCAGTTGTGGTGTGGTGAGTGTTTATTGGGGGGCATGTTGCAGAACCTATTGCAACATGTAAATACTTTTTTATAGACTTATCTTTTTTACTGACAAACAGACAGACAGTCATTTTACTTTTATAGTTTTGTCTTTATATGTTGTTGTTGTCCACTGATTTTCACTCTGAATACACGTATTTTGCCTTATTTCTGTGTTTAGCTGCCTTACTATATAATACAGTCCACTACTCCCCATCAGCTATATTTTTAGTTATAACTGAGAATTTTTCACGATTACTCAGATTACTCAGAATCAAGACGTATATCAACAGGAAAAAAAATTGAAAAAAGTCCGATCTACATTTTTTGTTTCCCATTCTAAATTTGAATAGTGAATCAAGAATTTAGGTATATAGGAAACTAAAATAAAATGCAGATCGTTTTTTTCAATATTTTTCCTGTACTCTATAGGTACTTGATTCTGAGTAACCCCTTAAAATTTCAATCACACTTTTTTAACATTCTGTATATAAGACCTCATTTTTGCTAAGGAATCTCATTATCAGTTTCTCTAGCAGCTGAAAATCTGGAAATTTAAAATGCCAAAGCATTTTAATAAGACCCTATCGTGAATTTATAAAATATATTAAAAATTGTTTAGTGTGTAACAGGGTTCGCATGATATATATCAATTGATATATATCGGATATATATCATGATATATATCAATTGATATTTATGCTTGATATATATCAATATTTATATTTATATTTTCCTAGCTTCTAAGAGCTGCTTCTTACGAATGAATGTGCCAAATGCAAAGAATAAAGATATGATTATCACAATAATAAATAAATGAGTTTAGTTTAATTAACTATCTTCAAATTTGCAAAAATAAAATATACATTTTAGATTCAGTTATTTCGAAAAAACATATCAGAGTATAAAATTTGAATGTTATTTTAATAAAAATCTTCAAATTATCAAACATATACCTACATTTTAAATTAAGCTATTTCGAAAAACATGTATTAAAGTAAGAAATTGAAATTAGTATGAAATTTTGATAAATATCAAAAATATCAAAGATATCGGATATATATCAAAGATATCTGATATTTTGATATTTATTATAAATATCGGATATTTACGAACCCTGGTGTGTAATATATAAGGTGCTACTTTATTAGTGCCCGATATTTTAGTCAGTGCTTCTACTCCTGATTCTGATCAACTTTCCCCAAGGAACCCATAGTCAAATCGCAAAAAAATTTTTGGACTCTTCATACAAAATTGATCAGCCGGGCGGCCTAATTAGTATGAAGAGTCCAAATTTTTTTTTGCGATCTGACTATGGGTTCCTTGGGAAAAGTTGATCAGAATCAGGAGTAGAAGCACTGACTAAAATATCGGGCACTAATAAAGTAGCACCTTATATACTGAGCTAGAGATATTTACATAAGATTGACGCTGTATATGTATTTTTTTTGGGGGAGGGGGGTTAAAAATAGTACTCTATACAGGGTGAAATTTAATTCGTTGTACTGTAGATTCTACTCATTCACAAAAAAAAATGTTGACCTCTTCATACAAAAATAGTCCATCAGCTGATGATTTGTATGAAGGGCCAATTTTTTTTTGCGAATTGACTATAGGTTCTTTGGGCAAAGATGAGTAGAAACTACAGATAGCGGGAATACAACGAATTAAATTTCACCCCGTATAGAGCACTATTTTTAAAAACTCCTTTTTACACCCAATTTTACATATTCAATATTAGTTGCTAATGTATAAGACTGTAGATATAATTTTCATGAAGTGAAAAAGCTAAAACAATAAAAAAAAGGGACTGGAAGATTGCGAAATGACGACGTTGGCGGTAACTTTGCGCAGATGCTATGAGAACACGATTGCATTAATTTTAATTATTAAATAAACAAAGTGGTGGGGTTCATTCATGTGGCTGGGGCATAACATGAGCCTTAACAACATAACATAAATGGACCAAGATAATATCTACTCGTGATTTTTGAAAAAAATCTCAAAATAATGTAAAGCTGAAAAGTCATTAGTTCTGTATGAGGATCCGAAATATATTTTTTCAATCTAGTTTTTAATTTAAGTATCAACGATCGCTGTTACAGCGTTTTCCTTGTATGTATCGTATACTTTGCAAATAAATGACGTTTTTGGAATATTAATATATTTTTCAATTTAGACATCCCTGTTTTGATGTACCCATGTACGTATATGCGCGAGGGTTTCTTGAAAACCACCATACGGATAGAGTAAAACGTTTTTGGATAGAAATTTTGTTAAAGTTAAAGGGAGTGGAGTCCCGTGGTTCTAAAAGTTAATACTGTAATTTTGTTATTATTTTTTCGGTATTACATAGAAAACATATTAACAACCAATGCAATATTTGTTGATGTCTCTTGTATGGACAAGAGTTTTCATTCGAACTACCTAATTAAACCAAAACAAAGAAGTGCAAATTAAAAATAAGTGAAGATATTTTAAAATAATTCTCGGTTTGTAACATAAGTTAACTTTAGTTACTGTATGCAGGGTTATTTTTGGACCCCCCACCAAAACTTCACAGTGGCTTCTACTCATGAAACCGAGCAAAAATCACCTGTATATCACCATTCAGGTCTTAGACAGCTTTTAAACTTTTATTTATTATTCTATGATATTTATAAGTTACAAATTCTTCGAAATAAAAATAAGTGGAACTTGGCAAATGCCAGGCCAGGTCGTGGTGACCGGGACGGTCCTTGATGTCTAACTTTGCCCGCTTATCGAGGTCGCCTAGTTAAGCAATTTCGGTGTCAACTATATTTAGGGAAGATGCATTTAATCGAGTGAGTTTCAGTTTTTATATAGATCAGAATTTATAATTTAGAAAATATGTTTCGTTGTAATTTTTATCCACAAATTTCACATGTAAAAAAAGCGGCCAAGTGCGAGTCGGACTCGCCCATGAAGGGTTCCGTAGCAGCAAGTAACATAATATAAAAGTTCTTGTAGTTCGTTGTAGGTAAATTGCGGTTTACGATTTATGACGTATTAAAAAAAACTACTCACTAGATCTCGTTCAAACCAATTTTCGGTGGAAGTTTGCATGGTAATGTACATCATATATTTTTTTTAGTTTTATCATTCTCTTATTCTAGAAGTTACAGGGGGGGGGACACACATTTTACCACTTTGGAAGTGTCTCTCGCGCAAACTATTCAGTTTAGTTTTTTTTTTATTAGAAACCTCAATATCATTTTTGAAGACCTATCCATAGATATGCCACACGTATGGGTTTGATGAAAAAAAATTTTTGAGTTTCAGTTCTAAGTATGGGGACGCAGGTCGGTCGCCTCCTCGTGCGCGGACTCCTGTGGTTGGGCAGGAACTGTGTTTCCTCCTAAGCACAGGCAGCTCGCCTGGTGCGCCCCGGACAACAATGGTTAGTTATTTCCTGTTCTACAGGGAATCACTAGCGATTGGCTAAGTACCGACAGCCCAGAGGGTACTCCTGTCCGGAGTGCACGGGGACGCGACCCTGGGTTCCTCTAGCTGCTATATGAATGCACCCCACTTAACTCCGTTCAATAGCATCCTGCACTACCTCATTTCCATCTCATTCTTATTTTCCCTACCTATTATCCCCATCCTTTTCATTATCATTTACCTCTTCCTGCATTCCTTCCCTCCTGGAGGAGCAGACCTCGACTCTAAAAAGCAACCAACCCAATCCAAGGTGTTTCCACCGTGCCGAGGGATGAATGGCTGAGGGGTTACTCAGTCTCGAACGGGGGTCTCTGAGCTGGGCCGACTCGGGGACAGTCGAAGGCCTTACCTGGGGTACGGAGCACTGCCGCAGGTGGACTTTTATTTCTTCCTAACTCGTGGGATTCAAATGGACGACCTTACGACAATTATTTCCGAAGTGAACGCCTTAAGTACCGAGGAGAGCGCGTCAAGTGCCTCCGAGGCTATGGTGCTTGGAGACATTGAGTCACAAGCCCATACCCAAAACCCCGCCGACGACAAGGGCCATACGGAACTTGGAGTTGACGCAACGAAGCAGAGCAAGAGAGCTAAGAGGCCTCTTACTGGAGCTGCTAAGAGACGTTTCAACTGGTGGCGGCAGCAGGGCAAAAGCGTCGAAGATGCGGCTGCCCTGTGTGCCAAGCCTTTCGACCAACTGCAGGACTTACCGGAGGTTCAAGCCAAGGCTACGGAACTCCAAACTAGGACTGCAGTTGCTACAAAGCGTCCCAGGTCCGAGGAAGCCTCTCCTAGGGAACGACCGAGCAAGGCGGCAAAGCGCGGGCCCTCAGGGCCCACCTATACCGAGGTAGCTGGGTCGGTTCGGGTCGGCATCACTGCCGAAAGACCGATGGGAGAGGATGACCATAGACTGGTGATGAGGGTGATCGGCAATGCGATTGACTCCGCCCCCCCGGAAGAGGAGATAGAGCCGCGTATCACGCGGAGTTCACTCAAGGCGGGGTGGATGCTTCTCACGTGCTATAATAAGGATACGCGCGACTGGCTTGCTAGTCGCGTATCGGACCTAAAGCCGTGGGAAGGTGCCCAGCTTAGACTTGTAGACGAGGCCGACCTCCCCAAGCCTTACACGGGCGTCGCCTGGATCCCGGATGAGACCTTAGAGCCTAAGGTTCTCCTATACCGGCTGCACAGGCAGAATCGCAGCCTCGGTTGTTTATACTGGAGGGTCCTCAACGTCAAGAAGGAGGAAAGGGGGCAAACGGTCACTTTCTCCTTTGACCAGACCGCGTTGGATATCCTCCAGGAAAACAACTTTGAGGTACACCTGACGTCGGGAACTATAGGGACTGGGCTCGTTCACATCCGGGTGAAGGGCACAAGACCAGCCACTGAGGTCCAGGACAAGAGGACTCCTCCCGCCACTACGCAAGCACGGGATCCCAATGGAACCGCGGCTTCCACTAGTGTGCAGGCCGAGCCAAGTAGGCAGCCCGTACCCACCAACCCCGTTGCCAGACCATCCAGGCAAGTGATGAATCCGAGCGGTGCCCCCAGGGCCGGCTCAGCGAGTCATCACAACAGGGGAAGGACTGGGAGCATGGCTGCACCTAGGGTCCAAGCTGGACGGGCCACCGGGCCGGTTACGCGAGGGGGTAGTAGAGTAGCGCGGGGGGCCACCAGGGGGAGGCCCGGGAACAATGGCGCGAGAGGGCTCGCGAGGGGACGGCCAGTGCAGCTCCCCTCCATAGCTAGCGAGCACTCGAGCAAGAAGGCGGCGCGCAACCCCCTGAACAACCAACCTCCTCCCCCACACACTTAACAGTAACACACCGCAACAGACACAACACACACAACACTTACACTAAACAGTCCTACTTGTCCAACCCTTCCTATCCTTCTCCTATTCCCAATTTTCCTTCCATACTCACTCCTAAAATGTTTAAAGCCATACAAGTTAACCTACACCACGCGAAAGCGGCGAGCACCATCCTGTGCCAAACCTTCGCAGAAGAGAAACTTGACATGGCGCTCATACAAGAACCGTGGATCCACAAAGGGAACACGGTCTCGGGTCTTAACTCAGCAGGTAGGCTGCTGTTCAATTCCGACGGAATAAGACCCAGAGCTTGTATAATTTTTAAGAAAAACTTAAATTTCTTACCAATTCCTTGTATGTGCACAGATGACTTGGTAGCAGCGTATGTAGCATTGCCAGGCAGCGACGAGAAGGTAGTTGTCTGCTCAGCTTACCTGCCTGGCGACACATCGGATCCAACATGGCAACTAGAGCCCCTTGTCGATTACTGCCGGGAGCAGAAGACACAACTGCTGCTTGGCTGCGACTGCAACTCCCATCACACCACGTGGGGTAGTACCAATACCAACCGAAGGGGTGAGTTACTATTTGACTTTCTTTTATCTAACAACATCCAGGTTCTAAATGTGGGCAACGCACCGACGTTCGTAACGTCCGCTAGACAGGAGGTTTTAGATATCACTATTTGTACGGATCGGCTTGTTGACCGTATAAACAGCTGGCATGTAAGCAATGCAGTATCTATGTCAGATCACAGGTTTATTAGATTCAATCTAACCTTAACTAAAACTTTAAGTGTAGAATCCTATCGCAACTGTAGGGCTACGAATTGGGACGGCTACCGCAACGACCTAAAAGAGAACCTCAGTACGATAAGTAAATCCGTCAAAACTAGGGATCAACTAGAATACACGGTTGATGCTGTAACTGCCGGTATTGTCGATGCCTATGTTGACAATTGTCCCCTTAAAACCGTAGTTACTAACCGGAACGTACCATGGTGGAACGGCAGATTACAGAAACTTAGGCAATCCGCCCGGGCCCTATTCAACAGGGCTAAGGTGGATGGGAATTGGAATGCATATAGCAGAGCCCTCACGGGATTTAATAAAGAGCTTAGGAAAGCTAGAAGGAGGTCATGGCGCGGCTTCTGCGAGGAGATCAAAGGAGCTGCACATGTTGCCAAAATATATAAGATCATGGCCAAAACTCCCTCTAATCATCTGGGATTTCTTAAGAAACCAGACGGAAATTTCACTACCACGCCTAGGGAGACCCTTCAGCTGCTAGCAGAAGTGCACTTTCCAGGGTCGGACGTGGTCAACGCGAGGCTCACCTCAGTCAGCACGGCTCAGTCTAACCCTAGACCGAAGACTGAGGACTGGAGGATGGCCTCGGTTGTATTCAGACCCGACCGGGTTAGATGGGCCATAGATAGCTTCAAGCCCTTTAAAACCGGTGGGGAGGACGGAATTTTCCCAGCCCTATTGCAACAGGGCATTGATACCGTCCTTCCGGTGGTGACGAAAATATTCAGAGCCAGTTTTGCCTGGGGCCATATACCCCACAAGTGGACCATGGTTAGAGTAGCGTATATCCCTAAGGCTGGAGATCGTGAGAAGTCACAGCCCAAGTCCTACCGACCTATAAGTCTCACTTCTTTTCTACTAAAAACAATGGAGAAGGTCATTAACGTGCACATTAGGGAATCTTACCTATTGGAGCGACCTCTGCATGCGAAACAACACGCTTATCAGAAAGGCCGGTCGACGGAAACGGCCCTGATGGAGCTTACCGATAGAATAGAGAGAGCACTAGATCAAAAGCAAATTGCCCTCTGCGCCTTTCTAGACATTGAGGGAGCTTTTGATAACACCTCAACTGACGTTATACTGAGATGTATGAAGATGCGGAACATTGACTTGACTACAATAAACTGGGTTAAGTCAATGTTGACTAATCGGACAGTCAAAACAACACTACTAGGAGATACTCTGGAAGTGAGACTAACACGAGGTTGCCCGCAGGGCGGAGTTTTGTCTCCTCTGGAGTGGTCCCTTGTGGTTGACTGTCTGATTGAAGAGCTCAACGGAGCAAACCTGGACACACAGGGCTATGCAGATGATCTGGTTGTGTCAATAGTGGGGGGGTGTCCCTCTGTTATTTCAGAACAACTGCAACAGGCCCTTTTCAGGATAGAACGGTGGTGTAACGAATTCCAGCTCTCAGTAAATGCAGGGAAAACAATTATAGTCCCCTTCACTAGGAAAAGGAAAATGGAGGGCTTAACGCCTCCCACGCTTTTTGGCAGGACTATACCGTTTTCACGGGAAGTTAAGTACTTAGGAGTAATTCTTGATGACAAACTTACCTGGAACAAACAAATTGACCATATCGTAAGGAAGGCTAAGATAGCGCTAGGTGCATGCTGTCGGCTGGTGGGATCCCGGTGGGGGCTGCAGCCCAAATCGGTGCTGTGGGCCTACACATCCATAGTGCGGCCGATGGTTGCCTACGGATGTGCAGCGTGGCACAGTAAGACCCGACAATCGACATGCATCACTGCACTTAACAGCCTACAGAGAATTCCTTGTCGAATGGCTACAAACTCCATCTCATCAACTCCCACTGCAGCACTAGAGGCTATTTTAAACCTCGAACCGCTGCACATCCATGTACAGAAGGAGGCCAGGATGGCCATGCTGCGTGCTATGGACGGTGGCAGGACAGTCTGGCAATCAGTGGTAATGAGGGATCTCTTTGATGCACTCATTGTAAACCCAGCACTGGCCATGCCATCCGATGTCCTCTTAAAGGAGTACAGTTTCAACAAACTGTACACGATTCACGTACCGCGTAGGGACGAGTGGAACTGTGCGGTTCCCGAAACTCTCAAATCTGGTGACCTCATCTGGTTCACAGATGGTTCCAAAAAAGAGGGTTTTGCCGGTGCTGGAGTATGCGGAGGAGACTCGGAGACGAAGCGGTCATACAGTCTAGGCTCGCATGCGACGGTATTTCAGGCAGAGATGTACGCAATAATAAGATGCGTGCAAGAAAACCTTCTGAGGTCCTATCAAAATAGAAACATAATCATATGCTCGGATAGTCAGGCAGCCCTTATGGCACTGAAATCATATGAGATTGATTCAAAACTTACCCTTGAGTGCGCCAATGCACTTAATCAGCTAGGAAGGCACAACAAAGTCACCTTATGTTGGGTGCCTGGGCACAGTGGCATCAAGGGGAACGAAATAGCAGATGAGCTAGCTAGAAACGGAGCGGAGGCACCAGCTATTGGACCCGAACCAATAGTGGGAGTGCCTCGTTGCACCGGAAGAAGAATGCTGCAGGAATGGGCTAAGGAACAGATTAGAACACTCTGGGCTAGTGCCCCAGGCCAAAAGCATTCGAAAGCGCTCATATCTGGTTTTTCGCGGGAACACACGTCTAGAGCACTACGACTTCTTAGGCCTGGACTTAGGATTCTAGTCAGAACTCTAACTGGCCACTGCAAGCTTAACAAACATCTCTATCAAATGAAGCTTGCAGATACGGACGAGTGCCGATTCTGCCTCGAGGAAGAGGAAACTCCTCTTCATATACTCTGCGAGTGCGAGGCACTGGTCCAAGCCAGAAGCCGATCTCTAGGTGGACCGATGGTAACTCCAGAGGTCATTAGGGAACTCGATCCCAAGTGCATCCTACAGTTCATTAGAACTATTGGCCTTGAGGATATAATTTAACAGGGGCAGTGGTCACAATAGATCTACCCAGGTCGCAGTGATCCAATAGGGCCCTCCTGGTCCTATACCCCTTTACCCCCAAATAATAATAATGGGGAACCCCCAAAATTTATTGTTTTTTTTTTTCTATTTTTGTATGAAAATCTTAATGCGGTTCCCAGAATACATCTACTTAAAGTTTCAACAGTATAGTTCTTATAGTTTCGGAAAAAATTGGCTGTGACATACGGACGGACAGACAGACAGACAGACAGACAGACATGACGATTCCATAAGGGTTCCGTTTTTTGCCATTTGGCTACGGAACCCTTTTTTAGAGTATATTTGATAATATTATATGAACAATATTATGTTTTTCTATGACTGTTTGTATTAACTTGTTGCATGAATCAACTTTCGCTCTAAAGAACGTTGGGGAAAGGAAATTCAGTGAAAGGAATAATATTCCACCCTACTATTTTCCCGAGGGCATATACAAATACATATGTTTCAGTTTTCCTCCTTTCCGTATGTATGTTATATTTCGGATTCAAAAACGTTTTCCCTTCGATTGTTTGTTTACCGATACTACAAACCTAAATCAGATAAATGTCGTAGTCAAATTATAAACAGGCTAGCCGCCTTGTTGAAAATGACTGGATAAAAAATCTAATTATATTGTTCACAATGTCAAACGCTTGAACGAAAATTCGTTTTTGACTTTTGCTTTAACAGTAACTCAGATTACACTACCGAATTTTCGCCGGTCGAAAAAAAATCGCGTATTGACTTTATTGTCCAATTACTCGGAGTTGTTTGTGGACCAGAGTTACATAACAAACGATGCCATGATTTTGTTTACTTACTCGAAATGGATAGATTGCGATCTGATCGATACCTGTCGATATAATTTTGGGAAAGTGCTCGGTGCTACGAAGGGTTTAAAAAATGTTGGTGTTTTGGTATGTGCTTGCATCGAAAATACCGTATTCATGGTGCATTCAAAATAAAAGGGATGTATTTTATAACATATCATTAAAATTTAAGCAAATAAAAGTAACAAAATGCAACTACAAAATTGTGTAAAATTTTTAAATTATTCTCAGCAATATGTTTAGAAACTTTTATTGTTAGTTTATTTTATTTCAATTTTGTTTTCGTGTAGTTAGTGGTGATGGTAAGTGCAATGCCAGGCAACTGCCATTTGTACCTTGTGATAGGACACGAGTGGCGAGGCGAATGGGGAGGTGAGGCGGTGAGCGTGAAGCTGGTAGCCTCACCATATGGGAACTAACAAATGGTCTGGTCTCTTCCCATATATCAGAAAGTTTTTCATGGAAGCGTTATAGGTGATTGGGACTCTAGATAATAAAACTCTTTGGTTAGGCGATACATCACACCCGGTGTTGACAAACTTGGTATAATCAGAATGTCGAAATTCTATGGTAAGGCTACCAGCAAAGAAGTTTTATATCGTCGCTCCGCTTAGGCGGAACGGGTGCATGTCTGTGGCTACCAGTTTCAAGCTCACCGCCTCTGCTGCAACTGGGGAGGCCCATTCGCCTCGCCACTCGCGGACATGTGTAACTGAGGCTGGACGGTTATATTGTGCCACACGATAAGAGAAGAGAATTTAAGTAGTTTTAGTTTGGTTCTTATTTATTACGATAATTATAATAATTTATTCTGTACATTTTAGTTTTTGCCGAATAAACTTCTTTTCTTTCTTTCTTCCATTCAGCCTCAGCTATAAGTTAAGAACCGCTTCCGTTGTAACACTTTGTGTTGAAACAACCCCTGTGACCTGTACCTACATCTGTTTATGTTTCGACCCCCAACCCTGACCTTACTCGACCCGGCAGCGAAATATAAGCTAAGACTGTGCGCACTGCGATATTTCGCCGCGCGAGAAAACCTGTAGGAGACGTTCAAATTTTGACCGCATTTGCGTGCACTAAATACTTTTCCATATGTCAAAGTTTCGGCGGGAAAATCCCGCGCTGCGAAATTTCGCAGTGCGCGCACTGCCTTAAGGCGCTTCACTAATAAATATTGTGTGAGGGGTGGAGTCTAGCGGTTAACGTCATCTCCGAGGGCTGCCCTTCTCGAAATCCCTCTACCTGTTATTTGACTGGCATAAAATAGGATCACTACTATTACGTAATAAAGATTTCAACAACTCCAACTATTAGTGTTAATATCGATCAATGAACCGATTTTCAACAAACGAAGCAAACAACATCTCATTTGAGCACAGCACTACGGCACTTTAGCTTGGTGGTATCGTAATTTAACAGACCCACCGTACCACCAGAGGGTCTGGAGGGTTCGGGACCTAGAACACACATATATTCCATACAAATGATCGTACGAACATCGATTTGATTTTTTTAATAATCTGCATCAAAGAAAAGCTCCATAAAAATAATTGTGTGTTCAGTAAAGAATTTATTTAGAACCACAGCTGTGACAATTGTTCGCTGCGTTTTTTAGACAACAATACTGACGTTATGATTAACGTTATGAATTTCATATAGTTGTAAATGTTATGATTAAAATGCAACGTTTTGATACGAGTAATTGGTGCAAATTTCAAACCTTTCGTGATTTACGCCTCTATGTACTGTTTTGTATTACGTACGTTCTATGAAAACGTTTACATTAACTCGTGCCTAATTAAATGTAATCTATTAGGTATTAGTCATTTTGACAAAGATTGAAACCTTAAAATAGGATACCGATATTGAAATAGGTATAAAATATTATAGGATTTTTGCAAATACATCTAAGGTCACACGGAGCCGCGCCGTAAGTCCCCAAAATCTTGAGAAAATTTGTAATTCACACGAATACCAAAACATTTCACTTTAAACCGTGGGAGAGCCATGCTTCGGCACGAATGGATCGGCTCGACCGGAGTGATACCACGGCCTCACAGAACACCGGCGTGAAGCAACGCTTGCGTTGTGTTTCGCCGAGTGAGTGAGGGCACCGGAGGCCCAACCTCCCCCCCTTCCCAACTCCCTCCATCCCCCATGCCATTTCAAAGGTCGGCAACGCACTTGTGACTCCTCTGGTGTTGCGGGTGTCTATGGGCGGCGGTAATCGGTTACCATCTGGTGATCCGTCTGCTCGTTTGCCACCTATCACATAAAAAATATATATATATATAAACACATTTGCTTAATTGCTTATACAGTGTAGCCACTTCACAATGATTTAAATACAACACTGTAATATTACCTACATTGCAATCGCGCGTAAGCGACATAGAACACGCTCACGTTCAGGTTTTAATGAACAGCAAACAAGGCTCTGTCATTAGGCAGAGTGCACATAGCCGCTAACGAAATTAAACCGCTGATATACAGGTGTAAAAAAGTGCGTTTGACATTTAAGGAGCTCAGACTCAGAATCAAGTATAGAATACAGGTAATAAAATATATTAATAAAAAAAAAAGATTTAAAAAAAAATCTGTTTCCCAAACTCAATCTTAATAGTGAATCAAGAATTTGTATGGGAAACTGAAAAATATGTAGATCAGAATTTTTCAGTAAGTATATTTTTTCCTATATTCTACGCCTGATTCTCGAGTAACCCCTTAAGATTTCAAACGCACCTTTTTAAACACAATGCATAGGATGTAAAAAGTAAAAGTTAGTAAAAAACAGTAAACCGAGGCTTTCACTCATAATATTAAACAAATTTGAAATCTGAAATTGCGAAACCTTGTTATTATTATGTAATATTGGCCAAACAGCTGACCAAATTATATTGATCCATTGATTGATTTTACTTGCGATTACAACAAAGTTATATGTAGAATTAAAGTTAATTCATGAGTAAACCCCCAGTTAATATGTACTATATTGAACTTATTTTGCAACACTCTACTGCTACTTATAAGTATAAATATAAATTATAATAGGCCTTAAAACTCATCTCGTAACTTCGTATAACGATTAATTATCCTTGGCAAAAGTTTAATCAGAAAACAAAAAGCTTTTTCGCCTGTTTTCGCAATTTAAGTTGTTATTCCTGAACGCTCGTGACTTTTCACAAGTACACAAAAGAAATGTAGCTCGATTTAGTTTAACAAGACTTAAGGATTACAAAAAAAGATTGGGAGCAAATAGCATAAAGTTGTAATAATGAACAACGCCATCTCATGCCGAAAGCGTTGTAACGATTTATATAAAAAGAAAACTTTTTCGAAATTAATTGAACCCATTTTTATTAAATATAGAAATCTGTGTTTAATAAAACCTTATTCTTATCGGTACACATACAGGCTTCAAAATTAGGTATAAAATATAAATACCCCTATTTTACGTTAGGGTAAAAAAGGTTTAATAGTGAATGCCGTCTACATATAGCAAAAAATGAGTGATTGTCTACGGTTTACTTTTAAATAAACTGCACAGTCACGCTCTTTCTTGAATAACGGCAACCCCCTGGTACGAGGATTGTTATTGCTGGGCTTATCACAAATTAGCAATAAACATTACGGATGCTCAGTAGCAAATACTAGAGGTACCTATAATATATATTTTTTACAAAAGCACCGGGATACATACAAGAGAGGTACCTTATTATTTCTTGAACTAATAAGGTACCTTGGCTGTACGAAATAATTATGAAATTAAGATGTAATTAATAGAAATAAAGACTTTCTTTAGTCTGAGTGTAATACATAAAGTGAGCATATATCTTATTTGTAAAATCGTACGCATTTCTATGTAAAAGTAGGATCATAAGCGACCACGAAAGTATTAAATATTCGCTGATTTTTGTAATTATAGGCTCAAACGGTAGATAATTCAATACTCCAGTGGTTTTTGTCCTTTAATAACTTTTTTGATTTTGTGAAAAGAGATTCTTTGGAAAAATCAGTTGTTTAATTTAAAAAAAGCTTTTTATCCATTTTTTGTAGTATTATAGCCTTTTTAATAATGCATCTTTTGATACCATTTTTGTTGAAAAACGGATATTGGAGGGACGCAGAACTTTTCTAAAAGTTTTAATAGGCATTGTAGGTTTACTCAGTACGTAAATCTAAAGAGGAGATATAATTTATGATATTTTGTAATATATTGAACAATCATCCGTTAGTTTCTTAAAAATAAAAGACTACGTTAGGACCACGTAGAGAAGTTTATTATCTTGAAATTTCATTACATGAGCAACGACTAAATTATGATATCATTTTACACAATTTCAAACATTTTTAGAACATGCAACTCGGAACATGAAAAGCGTTGTGGGAAAATCTATGAACGGGAGGGAACTTTCAAGGCAGTCACATTACTTCGCTGCATACGTTTCACACATTCAGAAAAACCCTTTCTCTAAAGTATGACACTGTCGACTCTTAAAACATAGTGACTGCATACTTTTTGTTCAGGATGCTCTGATGGAAAACATCCAGTACAGTTGATTCAGCTTTAGTATGGGAATCTGGAAAAAAATTTGAAGAGCGGATTTTTAAGGTTCCGTAGCCAAATGGCAAAAAACGGAACCCTTATGGATTCGTCATGTCTGTCTGTCTGTCTGTCTGTCCGTCCGTATGTCACAGCCACTTTTTTCCAAAACTATAAGAACTATACTGTTGAAACTTGGTTAGTAGATGTATTCTGTGAACTGCATTAAGATTTTCATACAAAAATAGAAAAAAAAACAATAAATTTTGGGGGTTCCCAATACTTAGAACTGAAACTCAAAAGTTTTTCATCAAACCTATACGTGTGGGGTATTTATGGATAGGTCTTCAAAAATGATATTGAGGTTTCTCATATCATTTTTTTCTAAACCGAATAGTTTCCGCGAGAGACACTTCCAAAGTGGTAAAATGTGTCCCCCTCCCTGTAACTTCTAAAATTAGAGAATTATAAAACTAGAAAAAATATATGATGTACGTACATTACCATACAAACTTCCACCGAAAATTGGTTTGAACGAGATGTAGTAAGTAGTTTTTTTTAATACGTCAAAAATCGTCAACCGCAAATTACCTTTTATTCAATCAACTCAAATATGAAAAATATAGAGTTCAAGACATGTGTGATTATGAATTTATAGGGAACCCTCGGTGCGCGAGTCTGACTCGCACTTGGCCGGTTTTTTCAATATTTTTCCTGTATTTTCTACTTGATTCTGAGCAACCCCTTAAAATTTCAAACGCACTTTTTTAACACTCTGTATATATAATGACCTACTGGCTACACTTCACATACGGCTACACATGTCAAGCCCGGATTGGTGGAGAAGAATAATTGTATTATGTAATATGCAACAAGGGTAAACTATACCCCAAACTTGAACATCAACTCTTTTGAATTTGAAACTTTTATTTTTTAAAGACCGAAAATATACATGTGAAATTAAATTAGAGATTTGGATTTCCACAAAGAAACAGAACGCTTTAGACACGCTGTTAAGAAAAATCCACACTTTCTTCGAATTACGAAATTTGACAGTGCGAATTTAGAATAACAGAGAAATGCTAATTTATAAAGACATTTAGATTCAAATAGAAAGGTGCACTTTTGTATAGGTACTCTGCACAAAAATCCAAACTAACTTTAATTTTGGAATCCGACAAATCTGATAAAGCTGGTTTCATATTATTAAGCTATCTAACAAAGGCAAATCCTAACATGATTCAATTTGGTTCGTTGTTAGCGAGCCACTGCACTGCCAGCCCGAATTCCACGTTAGCATAACCCAGATTCCATTGGTTCAAACTCTGTCCTTTGAATTCGGGGATCGGCCCAGTTGATAACCCATATAAAACGTGTGAAGGGATCGCCATAAAGTGTTTGTTATAGGCCTCATAATATTTTTCGCAACAACGGTTTACTGAGGGTTTGCGTTTGTGTTGATCTGAAAAAGCTCCTGTAAGCAATTTTGTAGGACTTTGTTATATCCGTTATAAACCAGTACAAGAAAAGTTGATTAAATTTTTCATTACGTACTTATGTACATCTTAGGTGTACAGAATGACTGGGAAAATAAAACATAAGTATTCTATATTTGTTGCAAACATAAAAAAAGATTCCGACGAATTGAGAACGTCCTCCTTTTTTTGAAGTCGGTTAAAAAAGACTAAAGATTTCGATGAAACTTTATATACACTCCCGGACACATTTTTCGGCCCACCTTGCGTTTTACGCTTTGATGATCTCTAGCCAAAAATAAATGTTAGGTTGAGCAAAAAGTTTTAATGCAGTTTTAAAGCTTCAACATTTGTCGTTGTAAGTTATTGTTATTTTTTAAATTTCGAATACAGAATACTTAAAAATTAAGAGTTACATTGCAATGTTAGGTTGAGCAAAAAGTTTTAATGCAGTTTTAAAGCTTCAACATTTGTCGTTGTAAGTTATTGTTATTTTTTAAATTTCGAATACAGAATACTTAAAAATTAAGAGTTACATTGCATTGTGCATGAATGATGGATAAGACATGTACTAGACTTTTGAAGAAAACAATTGTTTTGTGTCAGATTTTTTTTATTCAGTAACTTGTATTGCTTCCGAAGGCATCTACGACAGCCCTCATGCGATTAGGCATAGAGTTAATCAGTTTCTCTGTGAAATTCTGTGGTATCATTTCCCATTCCTCTTCTATGGCAGTTTTGAGCTCCTGCATCGTCTGTGCAGCCGGCTGGCGAGCTCGAACACGCCTCTTCAACTCGTCCCATAAGTGTTCGATTGGGTTCATATCTACGCTTCTTGCTGGCCAGTCCATAACTTCGATACCCACGTCTCGGAGATAATCCCGGACTATACCAGCCGTATGCGCTCTTGCCCGAAGTAATATCTGTTGGAGCACAACTGGACGATGCGCTACACACATGTCTCGGTCAAGATGTCCTGAAATACGTGGAAAAGTTTAAGTACTTGGGAAGTGCAATTACGGCCAAAGTGACCTGGACGCTGAAATTAACGCCAGGATTGGAGCGGCCTCAGCAGCCTTTGGAAAACTAAGACCTTCAGTTTTTCGGTCACACTACATAAAGTTGGCAACGAAGATTTCGGCTATAGTAATGCCGAACCTCCTTTGTTCGTCCGAAACATGGTGCCTATATAGAAAACAGATTCGCTCTCTTGATAGATTCCACGTGCAGTGCCTTCGTGACATCATGGGCATCCACTGGTCTGACCATGTGAGAAACACTAAAGTCCTTCGCCGTGCTAACATCTACGGAGTAGAGGCATATATTATGCGGAGACAATTGCGTTGGTGCGGACATGTGTCCCGCATGCCAGACACGAGGGTTGCGAAGCGCATCTTCTACTGCTAACTTCAAGAGGGCAAGCGCAAGCAAGGCGGTCAACTTTAGCGATATAAGGATGTGTTGAAGAGATACACGAAGAGGTGCAAGCTGAATCACTTTGATTGGGAAGCGCAGGCTGAAGATCGCTCAAAGTGGAGGCAGCTTATAATGGACAAAGACATACGAAAGAGAGACTTAAATACTAAAAGAGACGAACTGAAGGCTCGACCACCTGCGGCCATAATTTATAACTATACCAACGGTATCCTGACATGCCCTAAGTGCAGCCGCACATTTCGCTCCAAGATTGGCTACATCAGCCACATCCGAGCGCATGAGAGGGTGGAACAACGGGACGCCTGTACCTGAGCCAGAAATTGCTGCGGTCGCTGTAGCCGAAATCGGCTAGGACCATCATCATCATCATCATCATGCGCTCTTGCATTATCATGAATGAAAATGTAATTTGAACCCACATAGTCAACGTATGGTATCGCGTGAGGTTCTAAGCACTGGTGAATGTACCTGTCACCATCTAATGATAGCAGTTGTGGTAACCACCTCAAGTTCGGTTTTGCCATTTGCGGAAATTCAATCCCAGAGTGTCCATGACCCACCGCCAAAAGCTACCCTCTCTTCAATGCAGCACTGAGCAAAACACTCTCCCTTTCTTCGATACATCTTCCTCCTTCCATCGTTACCATACTGCGTTATCTTGGGTTCATCGGTGAAGAGAAGTTGGCTCCAATGTTGCTAAGTCCATTGTAAATGAGTACGCGCAAACTGAAGGCACGTTCTTCGGTGAGCTGGCGTCAGTTTGGGGCCGTTGGCAGGCTTTTGTGATACCACATCGTGTTCTTTCAACCTTCTTCGAACAGTTCGAGCGCTTGCAGATACTCCATGAAAGTCACGAAGTTGGTTTTGAATCTGAACAGAGGTCAGGTAAAGGTTTCTCCCTTGGTTTTTTGGAACACTTTTTGCTCAACCTTACTTTTTTTTGCTAGTGACCTTCAAAGCGTAAAATGCAAGGTGGGCCGATAGATGTGTCTGGAAGTGTAGTACTATATTTTTATACGGGTTACTATACTATAAGTAGTTCGTCACTCAGAAAAAAATCTAATTGTGTTAGATTCATACAAACCGAAGTTATATTTAATATTTTTCTCAAAACTACCACTATAGATTACAATGAAACTTTGTACGTTACTATTCCAACTTTATACTGCCTAGTACATAATTACCATTATTAGTATTTACTATCATTATTCCAGAAAATATTCAGAAATAAGGTGGCAGGTATCCCATACTAAAGCGGACCAGACACTATCAGTAATAATGACAGTATTTTCAAGTAATGACAATATACTGACATTATACTGACAGTGTAGTGGTTGGAATGATGGTCTGACGCATACTAAACGACGGAATGTCATTAAGTATACTGATGTAAAAAATACTGTCATTATTACTGATAATGTCTGGTCCGCTTAGCCCAGATATATGTTTATGAATAATAGATGTGTTATTTCAACAAAGTTGCGGTCTTTCATTAAAATTTCCAAACTTAAAAAACTTATAACACATTTCGGTGCAAAAGTTTGGATATATACATGAAATCAAAACTTGTTGCTCAGCAATACTCAGCATATTTATTGTACAAGTATTAGCTTCATTGATTTTAAAAACTGCCACTAGTTTTAAAGGAACATATACAAACATTAAAAAGAAGGCAACCTTAACCTTTGTATTACAAAAATAATGTTTGCAGTGCTTCACGAAAGTTCTAAAATATTTCGGAATAATGGTGTTTAATTTTAAAACTTACTAAAAAATTGTTAACTTCTTTAAAGCTATCGTAGTCTTTGTCTGTCGCTAAATACAGCCTTCAACTTCACAAAAAAAAAAGTGCCGATTATCGATTTTTCTTTTCTTGTCGGCTGACTACTAGCGTTGGCGATCATTAGTTTTCTGACCTATAATCAGCTAAGTTTTTCCGGGCAAATAGTCGCATTTTATACGTATATTGTAACTTTTATTTTAAAAAGCATAACTTGTTATACTGCTGTAATTTTAAGAATGCGATAAAAAGTAATTATAATTGGCCATTGCAATAACCAAGACAAAATCTGACTATTTCTGCCAAATACTCAATCGCTGACTATTAAAAGTACGTAGTCGATATATCTCTAATAATATTTTTTTCGAAAAGCCACATAAGACCAGTATAAATTAAACCCTCCTGTGCCTGTGCCACATTTTTTTAAACAACCTGTATCTCTTTCGGTGAAAGAAGTGGACTAAATTCTTCGGTTACGCAATGTTATTGCGTGGTGTTGCCAGTAAATAAATCAGGGCCATTGTCCGCCGCCGCCCGGCCGGCCGGGCCCATGATGGATAGCGTGTTTTACTCATAGAAACAGTTTGTTTCTTGTTTCTTTAGGACTCAAGTGAAGTTTGGGCAAATCTTGTAACAAAGTTTATCCTTTATAAACCAAACAAAATTTTTACACAGTGGTGGTACAAAAATAAATATATATTTTATCTACTAATTTACCTATTAGTATGTTACGCGATGTTCACTTTACATGAAACAGATATAAAGTTTCAGAATATGTGGTATACAGGGTGATTGGTAATTAGACGTGATCCTTCAAAGGGGTTATACTAGAGGTCATTTGCAACAAATTAAGTCCAGTTAACCAGGGGTCAAAAATGTATGATTACTGAGATATTTCTGTTTTTAGTTTTTTTTGATATTTTCTACCTTGTTACCAAAAACAATTAATTATGAAAAAACTATTACACCGTTTACATTAAATTGATACTTTTTTAAAAGGTGAGAAATGAGTGCTTGCTTTTAAAAAAAATCCTTGCCCAAAACTCACATAGTCTCAAAAATAAACGGTTTTAAGTTGCATAAAAATAATATTTTGTATAAATTTTCCATAAGTAATTGAGTATTACTAGAAAAAAAATGTAGTGAACGTGGCATACAAATTAATGACGAAAGTTCCTTGTTTCATAAGCTTTCTAAAAAGGTTCAAATGTTACCAACTTTTGCACGGGCTCGAAAAAAAAATCGAATAAACTAAACAAGTAACACATTTTTCCATACATATCCTGCACGGTGCCGCCTTCTCTTTTACTCGTGTCGTGCGTGACTCGTGAACTTAATATGATACGATAATTTGAAGCAATCTTCGCGACAGTTTGTGGACACGAACTCGCACAGTTTCCAACCAGATGGTTAGTTCTAGCGTACAGAAAAGTCACAGTATTTGTTAAATAATAGTTGATGTCCTTGTTAATTGACTAAAACTACGTTTAAACACTTTTAATTTTGATATGCGTGGTTTTGGGACGTTTCTTCAGCACTAACATGGAAGCGGTCGTGGCTCAGTGTGGCTTGCTTGGTCTCATCGATCACGCAGGTTAACTGACTAAACAGTCAAAACCTAGATGGGTTTTTACTGTTAGTGGCATTTATTTCGACCGTTTCCGTGCTTCGCAAGGCACGTTAAGCCATTGGCACCGGCTGCTATCATTAGATGGCAGTCGCTAAGCCATGTCGGAGGCATTAATAAGGATATTAACTATTATTTAACGAATACTGTGACTTTTCTGTCCGCACGAACTAACTATCTGGTTGGAAACTGTGCGAGTTCGTGTCCACAAACTGTCGCAAAGATTGCTTCAAATTATCGTATCATGTTAAGTTCACGAGTCACGCACGACACGAGTAAAAGAGAAGGCGGCACCGTGCAGGATATGTAGGGAAAAAATGTGTTACTTGTTTGGTTTATTGGATTTTTTTTTCGATCCCGTGCAAAAGTTGGTAACATTTGAACCTTTTTAGAAAGCTTATGAAACAAGGAACTTTCGTCATTAATTTGTACGCCAAGTTCACTACATTTTTTTTCTAGTAATACTCAATTACTTATGGAAAATTTATACAAAATAATATTTTTATGCAACTTAAAACCGTTTATTTTTGAGACTATGTGAGTTTTGGGCAAGGATTTTTTTAAAAAGTAAGCACTCATTTCTCAGCTTTTAAAAAAGTATCAATTTAATGTAAACGGTGTAATGGTTTTTTCATAATTAATTGTTTTTGGTAACAAGGTAGAAAATTTCAAAAAATCTAAAAACAGTAATATCTCAGTAACCATACATTTTTGACCCCTGGTTATCTGGACTTAATTTGTTGCAAATGACCTCTAGTATAACCCCTTTGAAGGATCACGTCGAATTACCAATCACCCTGTATACAGTGGTATAGTACCATGAAAAAAGTATTATGATATAGGTGAGTTACAAACTCCTTATGTTCTACGGAGGTTTTACTCAGAACCGTAAGGAAAAAAGTAATGATACTAAGGAGGTTGTAGTTTAATCCGGCCGAGGAGGTATCATTTTACAGAACTCTCCTTGATGCCGGCAACCGCATAATTCCAAGCTCAGTGGGTTACAGTATAGTGTCGTGGAATCGATAGCGAGCGGTCGTTAACGTGGCCGCGTGGCAGCGAGCGGCTTCGGTCGATATCACAGGCTCGGGTCTAGCGGTAAAATTGTTAACCAGTAGTGTGGGAAAATGAACATGATTATATGATTAGGTCTATAGGACAAGCAATTTAAAGAAAATGTCATAAAAGTTACATAAAATGAATTACCAGTATACATTATTTTATTTACTTTATTGACTGATGGTATGACACACACAGGGTGTTAAAAAGTGCGTTTGACATTTTAAGGGCTTACTCAGAATCAGTTACAGAATACGGGAAAAATATTGAATAAATCCGATCTACAATTGTTTTTTTTTCAGTTACTCATACTAATTCTTAATTCACTATTCAGATTTAGAATCAGAATCTGAAAAAAATGTAGATCTGACATTTTCATAATTTTTCCTGTATTCTACACTTGATACTGAGTAACGCCTAGAAATTTCAAACACACTTTTTTAATAACCTGTATACAGGAGTAACAAAACAAGTATAGAACCCATTAACTGGAGCAAATTTTTTGGACTCATACAAATCGATCAGCTGTTTGGTCAACTTTGTATGGAGAGTTCAAAAATTTTGTTTGCGATTTTAGCAAAGCCCCAGTTACCGGATTCTATACTCCTCCGGATCCTCCGTATTTTGTTACTACCTATACAGACTGTTAAAAAAAGTGCGTTTGATATTTTAAGGGGTTACTCTGAATCAAGTACAGAATACAGGAAAATATTGAAAAATCCAATCTACAACTTTTATTATAATTTCTGCCTCGCACAAGCAAACTGTGGAATGAATTGTCGCCTGCGGTATTTCCGGACCGGTACGACATTCAAACCTTCAAGAAAAGAGCGTACTCCCATATCAAAGGCCGGCAACGCACTTGTGACTCCTCTGGTGTTGCAGGTATCTATGGGCGGCGGTAATCGCTTACCAAAGAAGTTTTGTATCGTCGCTCCGGGAGCGGGGTGCATGTCTGTGTCGCTTACCATCAGGTGATCCGTCTGGTCGTTTGCCACCTCTGCCATAAAAACACTCCACGTTTCAAACTCAACAGTTTATTTATTTATTTTGTTGACTATTTTTATACAGGTGAAATAGATCCATGAAAAAATTAATTATTTACTTTTTTTATCAGTTATGCTGTTTTGTATTTGATGTATTTCTTAAAAAAATTAACTAGTAGCCTCTTGGATAAAGTTGTTAAGTATAACTAAGGTAAATACCCAATTCTATGTCTATTTTATTCCCCTGTATAAAGTCCTTATAAAATAGCAAAATTGCAAAAAGTTGTGGATTTATATATTTATATAAAACTGAATAAGCTCCCTCAAAAAACATTGCTTCGTTCGCAAAAAAAACTTTGGAATGAGTAATTAATCCGTACTACGTAACTGATCAAAGTTTCACCAACTTTGAATGATAATTTGAATTACGCCCTTGAGGAATGTCTCAGTTTTGTAAGTGCAAGCTATCATTAAATATTTATTCAGGTACTATAGACGGTCCTTATATGACCCACAAATAATGTTCTTAAGAAAAGCTCAGCCTGTATACAAGGTGTAACAGAAGTGTGTGACAATACTTCAAGGTTGGCTTTTACCCATCAAACTGAACAACTTTTGTTCTACAACTTTGTTGAAATCGCAAAAAAATTTTTGGACTTTTCATACAAACTTGGTTCGCCAGCTGATCGATTTGTATGAAAAGTCCAAAGAAAATTTTGCGATTTCAACAAAGTTGTAGAGCAAAAGTTGTTCAGTTTGATGGGTAAAAGCCAACCTTGAAGTATTGTCACACACTTCTGTTACACCCTGTATAGTGATGTAGATCAAGCGCGTTGATTTAAAGCTTTTGTTCAGCAGCGCTGCGTTTTGGTGGCACACTGCACTTCAATATCGGATTGTTGCAGATGTACTAGCACTGCATAATTCCCTCTAGTATACCAGTAGTAGATTAAACGTTCGTAGTCCGTAAACGGAGTGATTTTTTTCTTTTTTTTTCTCCTATTCCGTAAAGCCAAAAGAAGGTAGCTGGAAGATTACAAGTTCCTTTTGGCCGGTTTTCTATGATCTTACTTTTCACTGTGGAAAGTTGTTCAGTTTCATGAGTAGAATCTACAATTGCCGTTAATAAGAGACATCCTGATGTCACACCAAGAATTTTGCTATTGTTAAAGTATTTCTTATTTTGTTAATATTTGCATCGATGTTTTTAACTATTTTCTCTCGGTCTGTCTCTTAAACAGTGGCATAAATATCCAATACCTTTAAAAATCGGAATAAAATATTATAGCTAGGCCGCTGGGTCAAAGAACATATAAATGGTAGGCATAATATAGCCGATGTCAGTATTCTTAAAGCTACCGCGTTGGCAAAAGCTTAAAAATAGAAAGGGAAAATAAAATACCTGCTAATCTTGTGTAGAAATTCAGTAAAAACTGATTTAAAAAACACGAGTACCTAATATTTTTTAAAACTATTTATTATACTTATAGAAACTTATTTTTATGACGACTTATATTTTATATCATTAAAATTCATGTAAACTTCATTATGACGATGGTAGTAATAATTAATTTCGTCCGACATACGCATTGTAAGGAATTGAATAGACTGGCACAAGCAAGGTTCATTGTACTCTATAATATGTTGGTATCCACTACCCTGAAAGGCTTGGTATTAAATACTAAGGCTCTACTCAGACCAACGATTTCGACCAGACTAAACAGTTCTGTCGTCTGTACCACTTGACATAGAAACGACGGTCCACATTTTCACCGCATCCTTTTTCTCTTATACGTATTTTTCCCTGTTGTAGTCTACGGTGAAATGGGGTTGGCACCTGAACTTATGTGTCGGCTAAGTGTGAACGCTTACGCTTCCATCGAAATCTATACATATTAGGTTGGTGACAAACGAGTAGGAAGACAAATTGTCGCAGATGTGATACATAAAAAACAGTTGGTTGATTTTCAAAAATAATGTTTTATATTTATATTATTATATGTAGATAGTAATAGATTCCTTAATTACTTATATATCAAGCTTAAACTGACTAACACTTAGGTCGCTTTATACGCATAAATACGACATTATGTACCTACTTACACAATAATGCAAGTGATAATTTTAGAATAACGGAGAATATAAACAAATCTATAATTTTTATTTATTCTTCTGAAAATAATAGAAAATTGCATTGCACAAAAACCATCACCTTCTGAACCTTTATAACGATTTGCTGTCGAGTCTCCTGGGTCACATTTTGATGGGACCACTTTCGGTTTGAAGTGTTCTTAGTTTAAGTACTTATACCACACACACACACACACACGTGGCGGGTGCTTGGGGTTCAGGCTGCATATTAATTCGCCGATATTTCCTTGTTGTTTTGAAAACAATTGTTTGCAACAGTTACATAGTAAAGTTTAGGTCTTACTCCATGGCGGCTAACTTCAGATTGGTGGAGGTTATGTTATGGGGCTAGTGCCCACCCCATGGTCAGTAGTTTTCAAACCACCTATACAGGCCTTTGAGTTGATTTTTATTCTCTAGATCTACTCTAAATCATTCTTTCTGTAATAATTAAAATATCAATTTCATATTTCTTCCCTTATTATGTAAAGTTTTTTCTGGTGCCCTTTGTTCCCACTGGTTCAGTTGTACTTGATTATAATTGTCGTTCTTGTAGGTTTTTCACAGTATTTTATTTTATCTTATCTATAATATCTATCTTTAATAAATATAAAAGTACAGTTTGTTTATCTTCGTTTTTTTTCCATTGATGTTTTGCATCGACTCGAGAAAAGCGTCTTATTTTACTCCTTAAGTCCCCTTTGCGAATATTGAAAGTTCAAAAAGCTTATGTTGTGTCACATAATATTACTTAGATATAATATACAACATGAGGGATCAGACACTAGCAAGTGTAGTAGGTAGTCCGCCGAACAGCTGGGACACGAATCTCTTCCCGTACTTCGCGAAGGTTAGGTCATACTCCACACACGGGGGCCAAGTCTGGATTTGTGGAGGTTGTCGGGCTAATGGGCAACCCTAGCTAAGTTCTTCAAGCCCTGTATAAGTTCTCTGACATAACCCAACGCCTGCCATCTAGTGATAGCAAACCGGCACCGAAACGGATTAACGTGCCGGTAAGCACGGAAACGGTGGAGATAAAAGCCACTAACAGTTAAACTCAAACCCTTCCAGGTAGTAACCGTATCTGTAGTTAGTTAACCTGCGTGTTGGACACAATCACGTGGATTACTTCGAAAACGGTAGTGGATGAGTACTTTTGTTGAGTTATTAGTCAAGTAAGTCAAAAAGTCAAGTCATTATCATCATCATCAATATTCTTCATACGTCTGGTTCAGAGGATTTATTTAAGCAGTGTCACTTGTTCCACTGCATTTATGGGAGGAAAACAGTAGTAGGTGGCTATTGCCTGTTTAGGGCCTTTTCCCTTCTATTACCCACTGGGTAGTACCCAGTACTCTAACCATGCTTAACAGTGTCCTTTGCATACCTCACAAAAGTTCACGTTATATTCTCCTACTTTCTAAACCCTTTAATCTAAAGTCTCAAGTCTCAACAATTCGCGAACACCTCTATATCCCACTTGGCACAATCTTGGCACAGGGAAGCAACGACCTCTCAACGAGCTTACTTTGCGTTCACTACAATGCCTGAAAGAACACGTGCCGGAAAACGAGTGGGCTTTAAGTTTTTTGTGTTTTTTTATTAAGGGTGCGAAATGATCTATTATAGTAATGTCTATTAAGACAAACTTCATTCTGTAAGTTGGGATAAAATATATAAGTTTCTCTTAAAATATCTGTCAGGGCATATTACAACTCTACTCACGCGTCTGACCACAAATCGGCGTCCAATTTTTATGTTAGTTTTTGGGATTTCACTTTGGTTAACGTTGCTCAAATTCATGAGTGGAAACATTGGACTCTGGCAGATATTTTAAGAGCACCCTGGTATATTTTAGGTACCTTACAAATTTACATCATACAGCTACCCGAAAAACTTTACCCTACGCTTTCTCAGCCGAGTACTCGGGTAAGTTTTGTTGGTTAAATTTTAATTATTTTTGTAACACGTAAAAGCCATTGAAGGAAGAGGGGAGTATGGGCAAGTACAACAGATGAGTGTGCCCGTTGAGTATGACTTGCAAATCACAGTTCGACTCGAGAAAAGCGTCTTATCTTACTCCTAAAGTCCCCTTTGCGAATATTGAAAGTTCAGAAAGCTTATGTTGTGTCACATAATATTACTTAGATATAATATACAACATGAGGGATCTATATTCAGACACTAGCAAGTATAGTAGGTAGTCCGCCGAACAGCTGGGACACGAATCTCTTCCCGTACTTCGCGAAGGTTAGGTCATACTCCACACACGGGGGCCAAGTCTGGATTTGTGGAGGTTGTCGGGCTAATGGGCAACCCTAGCTAAGTTCTTCAAGCCCTGTATAAGTTCTCTGACATAACCCAACGCCTGCCATCTAGTAATAGCAAACCGGCACCGAAACGGATTAACGTGCCGGTAAGCACGGAAACGGTGGAGATAAATGCCACTAACAGTTGAACTCAAACCCATCCAGGTAGTAACCGTATCTGTAGTTAGTTAACCTGCGTGTTGGACACAATCACGTGGATTACTTCGAAAACGGTAGTGGATGAGTACTTTTGTTGAGTTATTAGTCAAGTAAGTCAAAAAGTCAAGTCATTATCATCATCATCAATATTCTTCATACGTCTGGTTCAGAGGATTTATTTAAGCAGTGTCACTTCATTTATATCCACTGCATTTATGGGAGGAAAACAGTAGTAGGTGGCTATTGCCTGTTTGGGGCCTTTTCCCTTCTACTACCCACTGGGTACCCAGTACACTAACCATGCTTAACAGTGTCCTTTGCATACCTCACAAAAGTTCACGTTATATTCTCCTACTTTCTAAACCCTTTAATCTAAAGTCTCAAGTCTCAACAATTCGCGAACACCTCTATATCCCACTTGGCACAATCTTGGCACAGGGAAGCAACGACCTCTCAACGAGCTTACTTTGCGTTCACTACAATGCCTGAAAGAACACGTGCCGGAAAACGAGTGGGCTTTAAGTTTTTTGTGTTTTTTTATTAAGGGTGCGAAATGATCTATTATAGTAATGTCTATTAAGACAAACTTCATTCTGTAAGTTGGGATAAAATATATAAGTTTCTCTTAAAATATCTGTCAGGGCATATTACAACTCTACTCACGCGTCTGACCACAAATCGGCGTCCAATTTTTATGTTAGTTTTTGGGATTTCACTTTGGTTAACGTTGCTCAAATTCATGAGTGGAAACATTGGACTCTGGCAGATATTTTAAGAGCACCCTGGTATATTTTAGGTACCTTACAAATTTACATCATACAGCTACCCGAAAAACTTTACCCTACGCTTTCTCAGCCGAGTACTCGGGTAAGTTTTGTTGGTTAAATTTTAATTATTTTTGTAACACGTTTGTAACACGTAAAAGCAATTGAAGGAAGAGGGGAGTATGGGCAAGTACAACAGATGAGTGTGCCCGTTGAGTATGACTTGCAAATCACAGTTCAAGCACGACGCATCAAATCAGGTGAATTCCTTTTCCGAGGAAGATTGAAACATGAATTGATAATAGCATCTGCTGAACTTCAAGTTTCATTAATTATGTCCCAGTTACATTCAAAATTCTAAATAAAATAGCTTCATTCTGATGATCTATGAAACTTTACACAAATAAGCATGATATACAGTATTTTCTAAAGTAAATTATTTACGAGTACTTATTTTAATAAAACTTTAAAAAAATACAAAATCACTACAGCTACAAATTAAACGTTTTTAGAAAATGCTCATGCTTATGTGGATTCAAAAGTTTTATTGATTTATTTTATTAAGTATTTTAATGTTTCGTAAAATCGGCGCGGTCTGTGTCGACTCCATCTGCAGATATGATCATAATTTGGATAGACTTGACCGTTAATGGCACTTGTCTTTGGCGTATCTGTTCTTCGCATGCCATGTGTCGGTTGCAGTCAATAAATGGCAGTGCTTAAGCCATATCAGAGGTCATAGGCGACTTGAAAACTTCTGGCACCGGCGTCATTAGTCACCTCATAGCGCCACAACCAACTGTATGGAATATGGACTAATCTATGAACAGTAAACCATGTAAATCTCTGGACTCAATTCATAATAAAAAACAGCTTTCGCTATCGCAAAAAAAAATCGCTAAGCGGGCTCTAAATATTTGACTTCGCATGATAGCAAAAAACGAATACCTGAAATATAGGTACGTTTTGTATATCTACCGTAATATTTGTATACAGTATAGAATTTCAAATAACACACAATTAATTTAATAGTAATTTGGATCTAAATAGTATGATTAAACTGAATACATACCTGACAACTTAGAATTGGCGTGACTCGAGCTTGCCAGTTATAGACTCATAAGAACCACGATCAATTCTTGTAAAAAATTGGGTCAAATACACTTTGATTGTCAAAAATAGTCATTGTGATAGTCCTAGGTAAGTTTCACATTACTTTCATTTTTAGATGCGCTTTATTAAGTAATAAGAGACGAATTTTCACGTCATAATACATTAGGAATATTACTATTAGATTTTTCTTTCATTAATCGTTAAGGGTAAAGTTTCGTAGTATTTAAGGGAAGGCCGGACGCGACCTGCCTTCGCGGGGGTTGAAGCAACACTAAAGAAAGGTTCTGTTCGTACACGCCTGTAAACTAAACTGCTGGGTTTCTGTAAGCTTAAATGTCAGTAAGCGGATTTACGGTTATTAGTAATGGGTTAAAGCTAAAGGATTCCGTTAAAAGTAAAACAAACGGTTTATACAACAAACGAAATTAAATTTGTATATTGTATGTATTTAGGAACTTTTTGGTACAAATGCGGTCAAGGTAAATAGTGGTAAGTTCGACTATGTAGGTACATTGCGGTAAACTTCTGTTTAGAGTGTGTTATTATTTATGAAAAAAAATTCTTTTTGCGGATCAAGATAATTTATTATACATATACGGAAGTGTAACTTATTTGTAATTTAAAATAGAAAACTTAAGAATTTAATCAAGTCTTCTTTGAGTTACATTAAAATTACCTATCTGATAATTTGCAAACCTAAATACGTGAAATCGATCGGCGGAGACATCGTGTAACATACACCCAAAAATATATTATTCAGAAACTTCTCCTTTTTTCGGAAAACAGAACTATCTAGGATAAAAAACTTGCATTTCCATAATTAAACTCCGGCAAAATATCAGGAAATAGAATTAACATTTTATTTGCTCATGAAACCTGTTTCGGCCTGTATTTAGTAAACAAAATGAGCTACCAAATGTTTCCATTTCCGTAGTAGATTCACAAACTCTTATCATTAGGTCTGTAACATAAGTCGCATCCGGTATGACCATCCCGTATTGAGGGTTACTGCTTACAACCAGCCTGTTACAATGAAGACATGCCATTCGCAACACTTTGCCCTATAATACCAGTCTCTCGTTCTCTCATAGAGTAAATAAATGAAACAGCAATACTGTTCTTACTTAATGAACGTGGTGGGTAAAATCTTGGTGGAGCTGCTTTCGGAAAATCGTAATGTTTATAGCTAAGGACTTCATTCTGTTGTGTACAGCTGCGCCCCCGTCCCATGTCCTTTTCCGACAAAGTTGAGTGGGTCATACCTATAATTAAAATTTTTAAAGTACTTTGTAAAATGACAATTTTATAGAGTTAGAACAGTGAAAAAACAGCGCAACCCCGATGCCAGAACGCCAATACTGCAAAATGTACATATAGTATAAGTTCCTTGGGGAAATGTGTTCGGTGTGAGAGTAGAAGCCACCGTTAAAATTTTAGGAGATTCGAAAAGAGTGGAAATGCTTACACTTGATGTTAAGTACATCAGTATCAAGTGCATTAAATATGTTCTTTCTTATTCTGAGGTGTTGCGCGATGATATACCGTAGAGATTCAGCTTGAAACTTGGTTTTCCGACTGATTGAATAACAAAAAAATTACTTAAATAGTTATTCTATTCTATTCTATTTTTCTATTTGGCAGAAATTATAAATTACGCTCTAGAGCAGTGAAAGGAAAACGATGACAAAAAGGTATTATGCTTCGAGCCTATCGAACACCCATCTAGCGTTTATTTATACCTTGATGTTCACTTCTCAGGATATAGATCCAGTCTATTGTGGAATACATTGGATTTGCAGCTGGATACAAGATAATGGAGCGACTCACTGGGACTGGCCTAGGTTTAAGGATGAGCTTGATACTATGAAGTTCATTTGCACAGTTTTCTGGACTTGCATCTATTATATAAGAAACGGGTTGAAACCCTAAGAACCTGCTGCAAAATAATGCCTTCAGGTTCATGTACATTTTTCTAACGGACACCAATATACGGTGGGTCCACGAGAAAACGGCGGGAATATGCACATGTAAGTAACATTATTGAATATACATTAATCACAAAAGTATTGGCAGCTTCACGTTGCACTAGTGATACTAAAATGTTTCACTAGTTCAATCAATTGCACTACTGAGAAGGACGTCTGAACCCTTGTATAAATACATAAATAAATTTAAATACATTTTTTAAGATAAAAATATTTTTTTAAGATTTTTATTTATAAAGATGAAATAAAACTTTTAAGACAATTTGTTACAATTATTTTTGCTGAACATGTTTTTTTTTCAGTATGTTGTTTACACATGATGTACTAATATATTATAATAAGAGGTGGTTTTGCCAACTTGTGCATCCACAGTGTGGTGACTGCCGAAGTTACAGTCTTTGCCTAAGTTTCATATACATGTGCAGAGATCATGATTTATAAGTTTCATCAGAAAAATTAAATTCAATCAACTCAATTTTCTATTTATATATTGTTACTAACAATTTAAGTTCCGAGACATAAAAAAAAACTATTTATGCAAGACACAATTGAATAAAAAGAACACACTGAATTTGTAGTTATTTCTAACATGGTGGAGGTACCTTCCAGGTATTTGGTTTAATGTGATTGTAAAGCTCGATCAGTACGTTAAATAGACCCACATAAACCAAAACAATGGTGACGCTGTAGAGGATTCTGTCACAGATGCCGGCCTTCAACCACACTGGTCTGCCATCTTCACGCTGTAATAAATAATAAAATGTTAGATAACTTTTTATGTCCACCGAGTCGGAGGCCTGCCCACACTGCGTCGGTCGCCGCTCGAGAATTTTACTGCCCCAACGACCATCTGTTCTACGGGAAGCCGCTGGATGCGAGCCGCACAGGACCGGTCAGTAAGGAAATCCTTGGGGGAGGCCTTTGTCCAGCAGTGGACGTCTTTCGGCTGATAGATAGATAACTTTTTATGTACTATGAATTGGCAAGAGTGGTCACGGTTACCCCAGGAATATCTAAAGTAATTAGCAGATGATGCTAAGAGGGTGATGCAAGTGCAACATCAGACAACCGCCGTTTACAACTTATGGATAGCATGGTTTAAATTGTGCCTCACGAAAAAGTAGAAGATAGAAGGAGAGTAGAGTAGCAACCTGAAAATCTGCTTGAATTTTTTTCAGTTTCACTAAGCTCCTGTTGTCAGCTTGATTAATAGGAGTTGTTGCAATTCTCCGACGAGATTTAATTATTAGCTGGAAATAAAATTTAACACTGAAGTTATATGAATTTAACACTGAACTATTTTTGTAATTTTAATTGTATAAGTTTTTATGTATCTACGGGCCTGTACTTAGTTACGAAGTTGCCTGAAAATAAATGAATAATAATAATAATATACTTATTGTACAAACGTTTAGAATAATCAAATGAAAAAAAATGACTTGTAATATGGATTTTAGTCATCATGAACTATGGCCATTTTTTTAAACTTTTCTGAATCTTTACCTACCTGGCATCCAGTCGATAGAACTGAAGACTTTGCTAGACTGAATTTGTCGCCGTATTTTGCAATCGAAGGTGTAAACTTGTGAACTGATTGAACTAGTTGCTGTAAAATAAATATATTTTTTTTTAAGTAAAACGCAGAACTTAATATACTACTGCAACATGTACCTATAACATTTCAATTGTTGTTTCGCACGTAGTCACTTCTCGAGACCGTTTCCGTGGTCGATGGATATAGGATAGGATTGAAATACTAGGTATTTTCAATTACATTCCTGGCCAGTGGATATTGGCAATGGAAGGGTAAATATACTTAAACTCCATTTTTGTCAAAAGTTAGATATCTTCCAACTATATAACTGCATTTTTTTAGTTACGTCGATCTGTCTAGGTTTTTTACCTGTTGGAGCTCTTTTTTGGTTATTTTTTGTATTATTCATGTCGTATACTATACACGATCTTTTAAAAATCGGTAAGCAATTTCAGATTTGCTTATGTTTAGAAAATGTATTAGCATTAACCAACTCTGACCGAAAATGGCGCTTAAGCACTTTTACCTTTCTATTGTTGTTGAAGTTTGCAACTGAAGAAGGGAGACAAGACCATGTAATGTATCGGTCAAGAGTGTATTCTTAGGGGCAGTTGGAGTATACCCTTAGGGACGCTATATTGGTTCGATTTAATATCGAGGGTTCACGGGCGACTTGTATTAAGCGACATTTTTGAAAACACAGGTAACCTCTACTTTAAAAAATTATTTCTTACAAAATACCTCACAAAAAATAACTTCTGAATAATATTTAAAATATTAAGAATATCGAGAATCTATATAATACTAAGAAGTTAAGTTTTAATGATTATTTTTCTAAGAAATATTTTTTTAAATCAGTCTCCTGAACATTTCTAAAAATGTCGCTTAATACAAGTCGCCCGTGAACCCTCGATATATTTATTTTAAACAAAAAGTAACTATTTTAAATTTGGAGATCTACAAGGATCCTTAAGTTTTACTTACCCTCGCAACGCAAAACATTTTATTTTAATAACTTTGTGAAGGCAGTTTCAAAATCGATTAATTTGAACGACTGAAAATTTGACGCTGCCAAAGCATAAAAAGAAGAATGATTGATCAATATTCACTGGCCAAAACTTGAAAAAAATATATAACCCGTGTCCAATAAGTTTGAATACACTTTTACAGGCACTTATTCTGAATAAACAAAAACTTTTTGGAGAGATCTTTTTTAACAGTTTATTATTTATGTAGGTATACGACAGTAAAATAAAAATATTAAAAAAATACCACGTTGTTGTTTTTGGTGGTTTTTGACAATGAAGCATTTTCAGGCAGAAATTGTTAAAAGTTTCTCAAGGGTGAAATTCCTGGTGCAATTTTTAAGGCTTTGAAACCTCTCGGGATTAAGCGTGATTTTGTTTACAAAACCAAAAAAGGTACAAGGAGACTTCTTCATTGAAGGATCGAAAGAAATCTGGTCGGCCGCGTTCAGCACGGACAGCCGAGTAGTGAAAATCGTAAGGGAGCGGATTCGACGACAACGCCATCGTTCTGTGCGAAAACTTGCGGCTGATTTGAAAATTTCAAGGGGATCGGCACATAATATTTTGGAAATGGACCTTGGGTGTCAGGCTTATAAAAAACGTAAAGTTCACGGGGTATCGAATGCTTGTAGGAAAATGAGGCTAGATAGAGCAAAAACAATACTTTCCTGGCACGCTGGAGACGAGTTTGTCTTTTCCGATGAGAAACTGTTTGTCCTGGAGCATCCGCACAATGTTCAAAACGATCGATTGTGGGCAGCAAGGATAGAAGATATTTAAGAGGACCAGAAATACGTTTCAAGATTTCAAAGGTGCACCATCTGTAATGATTTGGGGGGCGATTTGTAAACGTGGAAAACTTATTTTGATATTTATAGAAAAAGGTGTTAAAATCGACGCAAAATATTGCAAAATGGAAGTTTTGGGGAAAATTGTAACACCGAATTTACTTCAGATGTTTGGAGATGACACACACACATCCATGCGCCATGACACACATCATACGTGGTTCAAGCATGGTGTCGAGCCGATTTGATTGATTTCCTTCCCAAGAATGAATGGCCTCCCAGCTCTCCAGATTTAAATTCTTTGGATAACTTTGTATGGTTATACATGCTGTCGAAACTAACTAACCTTTCATACATAAGCTAATAATTTAATCCCATAAATTATCCCTAAAACAAAGACTCTCACAACAACTACATTAAATTTCCTTTTAACTGATAGCAATAGTTTATGGAAATAGTTTATCGAAATTTTTTATTATTATTTCGGAATATAAAATCTGCACACTTAGCGCTAGGTCAAATGGCAGGAGCTACTCCAGCAGAAGCACAGTCGGCTGGAGGTCAGTGCGACGAGGAGAGAAAGCGTCGGACAATCCAGGCATTGTCGAGGAGGACTGCCTTTTGCACAGCCGCTATTATCGGTCTGCCTCGAAGTCCCAACCGTAAGGTTCTATTATTATTATTATTTTGGCAACAAAAGTTGCGAGTGGCTGTTGAGTGGTGAATCGATCAGCCGACCGGCCAAATTAGTATGAAGAGTTTAAAACCAGAACAGAAGAACCAGGAATAGAAGCATTGACTAAAATATCGGGCACTAATAAATTAACTCAAATCCGTTAGTAATTCAATTTTCCAAACAATCCCCTCCCCCACTCCCATACACACACACAAAGATAATTATGTATAGCACAGGGAAGCTTAATGGAAAACACTTTTGTACTTTTATCAATCACTTATTTAATTCTTTTAAACAGAAAGCCAGATAACAATATTTTCTCAGTTTGACAGCCACAGACAGAGTACCTTATACAAAATAGACAAACAGCAGCGCCACAGATTAAAAACGCATCTAACACAGGTTGCTGTCATTATTCTTTTTCTTCTATCGCTAATATTCCTCCCGCCCTGCAGCCCTGCTGTAGTTAGATTTATTCGGGCATTAGCGGTAGGACGATACATTTTTTCACCGCTCTTCTCATCATTCCGCCCTTGTGTCTCACGTCCACGGTGCGCACTATCCCATCAGAGCCCGGATATACGGCTTCGACAATACCCCTCGGCCACGAGTTACGAGGAAGGCTACTATCGACTACTATGACCATGTCTCCTTTATTCACGCCTCTACCATCTCCATGGGGCTCCCGCCTGGTCTGGAGGAGTGGTAGAGCCTCCCGAATCCATCGCTGCCAGAAAACGTCAGCAAGACGTTGTGATGCCCTCCACATAGACCGTAAATTTGCATCTCTCTCTACGAAGACTCCCGGCAGTGGTATTTTGGAAATGCCGCCAAAAAGTAAATGGTTGGGTGTCAAAGCCTCTGGATCTTGCGACGAAACCGACACATGAGTTAGTGGGCGACTGTTCACCGTGTGTTCTATCTCTGTTAGAAGAGTGTGCAGCACTTCCTCTTTGGGGTACCTCTGGTGTAGTGTAGCAGTTAGGGCAGTCTTCACGCTTCGTACTAATCTCTCCCATGCGCCGCCCATAAAGGGAGCGCCAGGTGGAATGTATCGCCATTGTACACTGCGGATGTCGGCGTATTCTTCCATGGCCCCTTGAGCTGCTTTCCTTAACTCGGCATCAGCGCCGCGGAAATTAGAGCCGTTGTCACTCCATATTTCATCCGGACATCCACGGCGGGCCATCATTCTACGCAGAGCCATAATGGCTGAATCTGTAGACAACGACCCTGCGATTTCTAGATGCAGTGCCCGTGTAGTCAAGCATGTGAATAATGCCACATACCTTTTTTCCTGATTACGTCCTACTGTAACTGACAATGGACCAAAGTAGTCCACTCCGGTGTATGTAAAGGGACGTTGGTGGTGAGCGAGGCGACAGGCAGGCAGGTTTCCGGTTATAGGTTCTGGCGGCGTTGCACGACGAATGCGGCAGGGTAAGCATTGTTTTAAAACTGTACGTACTGTAGGTCGCAAACGCAGTATCCAATAACGTTGTCGTATTTCATTCGTTACACTCTCGACCCCGCTGTGATGAAGTTGGATGTGTACCCAGTGGATGTACAAACGACAGTACGGGTGGTTTCCGTCCAGTACTGCTGGCGAGCGTTGATCTGTGTCGATATTTATTGCTGCGTCGACTCTCGAATGAATCCGAAGCACACCGGTGTTGTCTAGAACCAGAGATAATTGACGCAGACGGCTTTGTGATGAAATCTTTCTCCCGCACTTTATAAGGTCCAGCTCCGTAGTGAAGGACTGTTGTTGTAAAGCACGGGTCCATATTAGTTCCGCGGCTCGGGTATACTGTGCCGGCAATGCGATGTGGCGTGGTGTCGACGGCATCTGCGAGTGGGTGGAGTGGCGTGCTAACTGCCGAGGTCGGCGGGCGGTTTGTGGTCGCCAGACTGGGTCGTTATTATCGTTATGTTTACTGCGTTTGTGTGTTGTGGCGGCCATATGAGGTCGGCAGCGTGCGATAAACTGTAGAACTCTTGCTGTGCTACGTATTAGTCGTAGCCACGATGAAAAGCGTTCTATTCTGGGAAGAGCGTTTGTGAGACACGGTTGATTGGCTGGCAGGGCTGCGACTAACATAGACGCGACTCGTTCTTCGCCTGTGACTGTCCGGGTCAGAGAATCTGGCTCTTGAGGCCATAAAGCTTCTACCTGATATAAGAAGTCGGGGCCGGTAAACCATCGATGTGCAGGATCGAAGTTCGCGGGTACGGTTCGAGTGGCGTCATCGGCGACGTTACATTGAGTCGGTACCCAACGCCATTGTGCGCCGATGGCGATGGTGTTTTCCTCCAGCTCAGCGACCCGGTGGGCCACAAACGGTTTGAAGGCGCGGGCGCCGGCGCGCAACCAGGCCAACACCGTGCGCGAGTCTGACCAGAACAGCACGCGCTGCGCGCTGCGCTCGTGCTCCTCGATGACGGTGCGCGCCAGCCTGCTTCCCAAGACGGCTCCCTGCAACTCCAATCGCGGTATAGATACGACCTTAAGGGGGGCAACTCTGCTTTTCACCGCCGCCAGCGTCACATAGACTTTACCATTGGCGTCTATCACTCGCCAGTATGACGCAGCCGCATACGCTAATTCGCTGGCGTCGACGAAAGTATGAAGTTCTAAGTGAACCGCGTGGTCATAAGCTGTATAGCAACGTTTTAATTTTAATTGCCTGAGCAACGACAAACTCGACAACCATGCAGTCCACCTTTGCAATAACAATTCTGGCAGGGGTTCGTCCCACTTGAGTTGGTGTCTCCAGCTCTCTTGTAATATAAATTTGGCCTGTATTGTTACGGGCGACACCAGTCCAATCGGGTCGTAAACCGACATGGCAGCCCTCAACACATCACGTTTGGTAGGAGTTTTCTCTTGGTTAAGCAAGGCTGGTTCAACTTTTGAGAAATCTAAGTTATACCCTAGAGTGTCCTCTGAAGGCTGCCACATCATTCCTAGTATCTTTTCGGTAGTATTAGTAAAAGTGAACCCATCCTTAAATTCACCGCTCCTGGTCGCCGCGAGTCCCTCGATCGCAACGGGTTCATTGGACGACCAACGATGTAGTTCAAAGCGGGCGTGCCGATGCACATCGACGACTGCGTTGATTATGCGCTTCGCATCTGAAATGTTGGAAAAGCTCTCTAAATAATCATCCATATAATGGTGGCGAACAATGGACTTGACGGCCTCAGGGTACTCATTTTTGTGACACTGAGCGTTGTGATTTTTTACAAAAATAGCAGTACATGGCGATGATGTTGCGCCAAAAATGACAGATTTCATACGATATTCTTTAGGTGCTAAGGTGTCGTCGCCTTCCCTCCACAGAAAACGTAATGCGTCCCTGTCACTTTCACGCACCTCTATTCTCAAAAACATATCCTTTATATCAGCGGCCACTGCAATTGCCTTCTGACGGAATCGCATTAATACTCCCGGCAGTGACTGTAGCATGTCCGGTCCAGTCAACAACAAATCATTTAAACATATGCCGCGTGTGCGAGCAGCAGCGTCGTGAACAATTCTTACTTTGTTTGGTTTGGCTGGATTCAGTACTGCAAAATGAGGTAAGTACCATGTCTTGCCTGGCTGGGTTTCTGTAGGAGCCATCTCGGCATACCCACACTCTAACATATTGTTTATTTGGGTTTTATAACCTATCTTTAAGTGCGGGTTCTTATTTAATTTACGTTCGACACTTACCAGGCGTTTTAGAGTAGCATCATAATTGTTGGGTATGACTATGTCATTGTTTTTCCATAGCAAACCTGTTTCGTAGCCGCCGCCAGGTAGCGCTTTAGTCGTCTCTTGTAGAATGCGCAGCGCCCTTTCATCTGGATCGGCCTGTGGACGCCGTGGCGCGACTCCTAGTGATTCGAGGCTGAAATGTTCTTCGAGCATACCTTTTATTTCGTCATCACTATTTAGATGCGCTTTAATTTTGTTTATATGATGGACGCGTGGCACATAGTTGGAGGCACAGCGGCCATGAAGCACCCACCCCAGAGGAGTGCGGGATGCCACAGGTTGGCCAGGTAGTCCGCGCCTTATTTCTGATGCTACAAGTAATTCCCAATTATCTTGACCTATCAGCACGGACGGCATACCCTCACGGTATGTGAGTTGATCCGCTATGTCTTCCAGGTGGTTGCAACCGGTGAGCACTTCCATTGATACTGACTGTCCGGATAGATCGAGGTGATCGATAGTGCGTGCTGCAAGCTCCACAGTGTTGTTAGTATTGAAAGGGCAGCTTACCTTTAAAACGACTCGGCGAGAATTAGCTGCCTCCACGCGCGTGCCGGCGACGGCTTCTATATAGAAGGGGTCACTCGGACCTTCGGCTCCAATCTGCTCCGCTAAATTATTTGTTAAAAGGGTCACCGTAGAGCCGTCGTCCAGGAGAGCAAAAGCCTCGACCTCGCCTTTGGGACCCGAGACGCGCACCGGCAGTACGCGCAGATAGATGCGTTCCGGTCGCGGTGCCCATGTGGACGCTACTACTGCCGACTCGGCAGTAGACTCGTCGACAGGCTCGTCCTCTGATACGTCTTCGTCAGCCATGTCGCTAGCAATATGAGTAGCGGCGCATTGACAAGACGCGGTTGTCTCGCCAGGGCTCGCTGCCGACGACGACAGGCTATAGCCGTGCAACAGTCGGTGGTGGTAATGTTCGCAGCCTGGCATACTGCACTGCCTTGCCCTGCATCTGTGTTGCCAGGTGCGTCTCTTTAAACATCTGAAACATAATTTTAAACGTTTAGCTATCTCCCACCTTTCTTCAACTGTAGCAGACTTAAAGGTTGTACAGTCCACTACACCATGTCGGATTTCTTTACATACACCACATAAATCAGTAGTGGCTTGCGTAGTCAATGTTTTAAATAACTTGGGATCCTTACTAATCTTCTCAACCCTGGCATGACGCGCATTAATATCTGCTTCTCTTGACAAAAACCTACTTAATTTAATCAAGCCAGGTTCTGTGTCACTAGTGTTAGATTCAAAATCATACCAACGTGTTCTTAGTATGGGAGTGAGCCGATCTTCAACTAATCGCACCATTTCAGGATTGTATAAATGGTGGGTGCGGCCCAAAGCTTCAACTGCTGCAACTACATTTATAACCTTACTAGCAAATATGCAGATATCTGTTTCTTTGCAGTTGTCAGAAAGTTTATTTAATAATTTTAATTTCTCCATTTCTGAGATTACTAAGGCCTCAGGGCGACCAAACCTGGATTCAAGTTTTTTAATCACCTCACTAGGGGGCGTATTGCCCAGAAACAAACATGCTACACTTTCCTTAGCCAATCCTACTAAAGATTTTCTGAGTCGAGTAATATTTTCAAAGTCATTATAGAAGTTTTCACTTTCAGTGTAAGCTGCCTTAAAATGGAGCCACTCACTGGCTTGCCCGCTAAATTGTGGCAATTCGCTGATGAAACGAGGTGACTGACTGGAGCGAGTCGCTTGGCTGATGATATTGACTAATTCACTTAAATTAAGACTCACCTGTGTTGCATTTGTATGTCCATCCATACCTACCTGACCATATGGTTGTGGGACATACTGATTGTTTGCCTGCGCACCCTTTGTAAGATCACTGACATTACCCGCAGAAGCGATGTGTAATGACTCCAATCCCAGTGCTCCATCCTCAGAGTGGGTGGCTGCCAGCTGTGCAGCTGGCTGTATCATACCGCCCGTGCATGAAGAGACTGGTGGCAGAGGCACCAGAGGCGCCGGAGATGGCGACTGCAGTTGCGGAAGTGTGCGGTTGTGTGGGGCCTGTGACGTAATGTGAGGTCCAGCTTGTTTGTGGACTTGTGGGGCATATTCGCCCGGTTGTGGCGTGTTGTGACGCCCCACAGGTTTGTCCATTTGAGGGTTTTTTAATTCTGACTGTGGTGTGCTGTTCTTGAATTTCACTGTCGCTTCTTCGCCTTCCGATATTTCTGAATCTTCTGCTTCTAGAAGGGCTACTTGAGCTTTGGCAAGTTCAAGTCTTGCCTGTGCTAGTGCTTTTTTGTGCTTTTTTTCAGATGTTGACATTTTTGTCATTACAACTGTATTGGCGTGTGGTAGCGGCAGTATTGGTGACGGTGGTTGAAGTAGTAGTGTCGGGGACGGTGGGTCCACCTTTAGATCATTGCTTTGCGGTATATTTGTACTCATCTCGATCCAACCGGCTCGCCGTTCTTCACGGCGGCGACTTTGTGATCTTGTCGAACGTCTTTCCGCCATTTTTCACTGTCCTGTCCCCGTTTCCGTCGCTGTCTGACTCGGTAGGACCATGTATAGCACAGGGAAGCTTAATGGAAAACACTTTTGTACTTTTATCAATCACTTATTTAATTCTTTTAAACAGAAAGCCAGATAACAATATTTTCTCAGTTTGACAGCCACAGACAGAGTACCTTATACAAAATAGACAAACAGCAGCGCCACAGATTAAAAACGCATCTAACACAGGTTGCTGTCATTATTCTTTTTCTTCTATCGCTAATAAATTATTCTCCTAATTCACTATTCTATTAATTAATATAATATTATTAATATTAATAAAATATTAATTATTCTATTAATTCACTATTCTATTAATTAATATTTTATTAATATATATATTATTGTATATATATTAATAAAATATTAATTATTCTATTTGTGTGTGTGTATGGGAGTGGGTGTATGAATTACTAACGGATTTGAGTTGCTTACATATAAAGTTAATTCTGTAGACTAGTCGCGGGCACTCCACTAGCTATAAAAATAAATGTGAACCTTTTAGGCCATTTAAAAGTTTCGATTGCCGAATCCAATTTAGAAGGAAATTAAGAACCAGTGATCCGATATCACAGGCTTTTAGCCGCAGCGAATATCTAAAGCCCGGAACGGTCATTTTATTTTTTTCGCTAGCCTGGAAATGAATTCCGCTTTTTAAATTCCATATTCTTTGCCGCGGCGGCGATTAATTTATGGTAAATGACGAAATTCGATTAAAAGTCAACTGAACTTCAAGTGAAAATGATCTTTAGATAAGATTTTTTCATAAAAATCAACCACCAGAACCTCTTTAAAAACCGTGCCTTTATTTTGTAAGTATTAAATCTGATGTAAGTAGTTTATTTGTACGTTATTATTGTATATATCCAGTATTCTATTATGTTTTGATTTTAGTTTTTCAAAATAGTTATACATTAAAGTAATCATTATTCTTCTATCTATGTTATTGATAAATGTTCCAGCTATAGGAAGCCTGGAATAAGTCACTTTAAGCAATAACGCCGCCTATTATACAAATACCAATTATTCTTACTGTTCAATCTCTTTGTAATATTGTGCGATGAGCTACATTTGACTTGATATGAATATTCAAATTCGTAATTCTGAAGTAACAGTCAGATTTAGTAAGCACATCTTATGCTCTGCTGATATTGACGTCAAAGAACACAGTCTGATAACTCGGCTGCTTCACGTCAGTTCATTTTAGCTCAGCTGGCTTTATTTAAGAGACGATGGAGAGGATTGTCTCATACAGTTTGTGCCTCATGATTAATTCAAATGCTTTGCAAATTCACGTATGTAGGGTATATTCTGTATTTTCATGATAGTAGGGTCGGAAGAATATTACTAGTCTAAAAAGGGAGGCTGTTTCCATGATTTCGCCATTGAAGAAAATAGAGAATAGAAAGATTATTAAAAAACCTAGTTTTTGCTGACAGTACAATGAATTTTTTTGAAAGAAATGTGGAAATATGAATAGCGAATAGCATTGAATGAAATTGAGTAAACTTTCATTTGCTGCGTAGGTAAAATTCAGTTCCAAACTCAGACTAAAGAATGTTTCAAAGTATGACACTCCCAAACTCTTAATTGGTATTGTTATCCCTACTTTTTGCCATTAACATTATGACTAAAAAGAATTTAATCACCACGTTTTATTTAATGTATTGCTTAGTCATGGCAACAAACTAGCAAGTTTTATTGGTTTTGTTGGTATTAGAATAGCTTCTGGATTTCATTCAAACAAACAGAGAACCGCAGTCTGTATCCATCTTTAGACCAGCCCTGTCGTGACAAGACACTATTTGGATGAATGTTTTATCAATACTGCGAGGACGGAGAAAACCCGCCATTCTAAACTCAAGACTGTCCCCGACCTGAATATAAACTATACAAAAATTGAATTTGCACCAGCACAATTTGAGGTTTGATTTTAGTTGTACGATGGTCGTTTGATAAATCAGTGATTTTAATGTGGAATGAAATCTTTTTCGTAGTTTTCTATATTTTAATATTATATAGCCAAAAAAGCTAAGGTCTTTTTTTTTAAAGAAAATAGCTACGCAAACTAAATAAACTTTTGAAACTTATAGGTAGATGAAACTTCGTATTCGCAAAATTTAACACCTTGTGACACCTCCATTTCTTAAACATGAAAAAATGGTCTGGCGAGCAAAGGTGATACTTGAAACAGAAGTCAATTTTTTCCAGGGTTCGACAAAAACAGTAATGGGTTGAAGTGAGCACAGGTGGAACTTTAAGTCACTAGGTGAACTCACTACAATAGTTTGTTTTTGGTACGCGAGCAAATACTCTATCTCTGTCGTGGCCATATCGTAGAATTGGCCAGATCAAGAAATTAAAGGAGCCCATTTCATGAACTTGAAACACTTCCCGAAACGTTGAGTGTACAAGTTCCGCGAGGTAGGAACTTTGTACTGGGTAGAAAAAAAGACAATTTAAAAGTATGTGCAAAACATCTACTTAAATAAAAAAAGCGGCCAAGTGCGAGTCGGACTCGCCCATGAAGGGTTCCGTAACAGCAAGTAACATAATATAAAAGTTCTTGTAGTTCGTTGTAGGTAAATTGCGGTTTACGATTTATGACGTATTAAAAAAAAACTACTTACTAGATCTCGTTCAAACCAATTTTCGGTGGAAGTTTGCATGGTAATGTAAATCATATATTTTTTTTAAGTTTTATCATTCTCTTATTTTAGAAGTTACAGGGGGGGGGGGACACACATTTTACAACTTTGGAAGTGTCTCTCGCGCAAACTATTCAGTTTCAGTTTTAAGTATGGGGAACCCCCAAAATTTATTGTTTTTTTCTATTTTTGTGTGAAAATCTTAATGCGGTTCACAGAATACATCTACTTACCAAGTTTCAACAGTATAGTTCTTATAGTTTCAGAAAAAAGGGGCTGTGACATACGGACGGACAGACAGACAGACAGACCGACAGACAGACAGACAAACATGACGAATCCATAAGGGTTCCGTTTTTTTGCCATTTGGCTACGGAACCCTAAAAAACCTTTTGATTTTGACTTGTTTTGACTGGCCTATGATTTGACGACGGCATTCCAGTGGCGCCTCCCCGAAGACCAGCTCCTTCTATATACAGTATCCCGACGGCTGATGTTCAAGTCACACAGAAAAACTATATAGTCTTTTCTCACCTGGGGCTCATGATAACTGAAGTAGTGATGGCTGATCTCCAGATCTTCATAGTTAGGACAGCAGTAATCTTTTATGCTCTATTAGATTATGGATTTCTGTAATCTACAATAAATAAAATTTATTTATTTATTGATACATGTGTCTTTCACTCATCAGTGTCTATACTCATGACCGTGTGCTCAGTTTTTCTGGTTTAGAAATAATATAAAGAATAACTAAGGGGATTTTTTTTACATTAATTTTAATAACAAAATGCAAGCTCTCATCCAAAATGCGGAAAATGTGACTGAGAGAAAGAAAGGTGGCTTATGAACACGCATAATTTTTTTTTAAAGTTATTATAATTATCCTCGTTAATTCAAAACTGAATTGTGACCGATAGTAAAGATTGTCTCTGACAAAAATAAATAATTACTAACATGGCTAACAAATTGAGGATTTCAAAATAAACGTTACGGCGAATAGTAACAAGCTTTAATTTATATCCGATATTTTTAATATTATAAAATACTTTATGGACTACCCTTAGCTTTAAATAATTTCTCTTTAAAATGAGAATATTTTAAATGTATATAAAAAGTGTACAAATTAAAGTACTTTTAGATATAAAATCTACAAAAGACACTGTGTGCCTGAAGAACCTGTGCTGTCAGGCGAAAAGGCACATACATAGTATCTTCGTAGTTACTTTAATAGTTAAAGTATAATTTACATCAAATTAACAAGAAAAACCTTATTTACTGACCCGCTATAAATACTTACACCCTCAAGTAAAATAAAATCTTTATATGTTCATTGATAATCAAAGAAGTAATCAAAAAGTAATGGCGCAGTTGAAAAATAGACATGGTGCGATCTGAAGTATGAAATTTTAATTCCAAAATAATGTTGTCTTTGTGCAACAGATTCTATAAAAATATTGAGTAAATCGGCTAAGTGCGATATACCCGCTACGAAACCGGTGATAGTTATTGCACGATAGGATCTTAGTAAAGGTACTTATTAACTGTGCTATTATTAATTTATCAGCCATCTTGTTGGACAGGGTGACAGGTAACAGATTCGTTCAGAAGTCTTCAAAGGTCCAAGTTGATTATTTGGGAAACATTATTTGAAATAGCACTTAAAATATTGTTAATATCTACAGTTAAGACTCGACGTCTATTTTGTCTTACGATGGGCGACCCTATTTTGCATTAAACATGAGTTCATACGAAGCGGCAGGCAGGTTAAAATATTCACGTAAACACATTAATTTTGCATTATTTCGTACGACAACGTATTGAACATTTATGTTTATGACAGAATGGAATTAATTACTTTACAAATAGTTTATAAATAATGTTCTAATCCACGTGTACGTTGTTATCAAAATTATTTTGAATTTCAAACATGAGAGTTAATTGTTCAGCTATAGCTCTAGTTATAACTCGTAGAATGTATAGAAGTGAATTTTCTTATGAGAAATACAGGGTTCTTTGCAAAAATAAAGATGTCTCAAACCATAGACTAAGATAATAGATAGGTTCTCACAGTTATTATTGTTAATGGGGGTTGCTCCCGCGGCGACACTTCGACTCAAGGGGATCTTTTGTATGAACACCTGAAAACTCTTGAACGGAAATCTACCTTAAATATGTTTTATTAGTGCAGTAATTCTACTGAGGCGTATGTGCCTCAGAGTGCGATCCGCCATAGTCTTTTGATATTGGGTAGCCATTTGCAAAGAGGCTCCCAAGTTTTTTGAGCCAAAACGTCGCAGCAACACAGTAGGTGTTACACTGAATCTGTATCTGTACCACAACCCCGGTAGGCCGCATCATTCGTCACGCCAGTTCCGTAGGTGTGCGTTGGTAGCAAAGAGTTCGGCTATTTAGAATCTGCTATTATGAGAACAAAGGAAATGAATAAAATTAAATAGTCGATACTTCTTTCACGGTCCTGGCAGAAGTATCGATCACTCTTGAGAAGCCCTATCCTTGATTCTGGATACTATAACGTGGAATTTGATTCCGTTCTAGCCAACCTATCTGCCTCTTCAGTATCTTCCACTCCCTGGGACCCACATTATAGTTGCAGTCTCTTGTTCCGACCATCTTTGTTTAGACATGGTTAGGACCTTAACACAGTTAAACACCAGGCTGGAATTCACATTGTCGGATGTTTTAACGACAGCTCGACTATCGCCTGAAGCCTGACCGAGGTACTAAAACTTCTATAAAATGCAAATAAATTGAGGCATTTCTTAACTTTTCTGCTTAGCTGAGATAATGAATGAGTGAAAATTATGTACTGCATATTATATTATATAATAACCCAAATCCTCCACCAATCTAGACTTGGCCCCCATATTGGAGTATGGCCTTACATGCCCAAGGTATGGGAGTGTCCTTGTAGTGGGGACGATATGGGTTCTTTGCTAGACGTTACGGTGTTAAGACGGCTCACGTTTTCAAGTGTCGACTTTGCCAACTTTTCTAATTACAAAACTGCCCAGGCGTGCCCCATTAGTGGGGCCACGAGAAACGGAGGTTCAGGTTTGCTATATATCAGTGAGCTAATCAGGATTAGACGTGTTGTAATAGAACTCGTTTATTTATAAAAGTTGATAATAAGAGATTTTTACGATAAGTTTTCTATAACCAAAGATGTTCAGCTCTAGAAGCGTCAAGAATTCTACGCGCGAATTGAGAAACGAAGCATTTATTACATTTATTGTTACAGACACATGCCTTGTTAAACAGTTATTGAAACAGACTTTTCTCTTATCTTAATAAGCACTCGGAAACGACAAACAGCTTTGTTTCACAACTTTTCAGTCCAGTACTAATTACTGGTCTGAAAATCTGAAAGTGTCTTCTTTCATATTTTTTTTAAAACCAATTTGTTTTAAAAAAATCTTTATTATTGCTAATGAAGTAACACAGGAGATAACTGAGCACTGAGCAGTTCCAGAAAGTCACCTTTCTCGTCAGACACTTGCATTGAAAAAAAAAAACGTTTGAAATTTTAAGGGGTTATGTAGAATCAAAGTATAGAATACATGGAAAATATTTAAAAAAATCATATCTACCTACGTTTTTTTTTTCTAAATCTGAAAAGTCAATCCAGAATTTTATGGGAAACTGAAAAAATGGAGTTTGGACTTTTTTATATTTTTCCTGTATTCCATACTTGATTTTGAGTAACCTCATAAAATTTCAAACGCACTGTAAAATATTAAAGTAAGACTTTTCTCTCGAAACTGAACAACTTTGCTCAACGAACTTACTAGAGTATTCATGAGAGGTGTCATTCGATTCGTCTTGATCCCGAGAGTGATATAGGATACATATTAATCCAACGAACTTACTAGAGTATTCAAAACTCAAAATAAAATTTGAAATCATTTAAAGTTGTAGTTATAAAAAGAAAGTAACATTTACCCATACCTCCTCTAAGTCTGTTAAGATACTTCCTAACTACCCTCGGTAAATCTTGGACATAAGCAAGTGAAAATGGCGAAGTATATATTAATTAATATAGGTAAGCTGGATATCGGAGTGATCTGAACACACTTTAGCACTGTGTAATCATTACGCCCACTGAACGGAACGGCAGCGGCATCAACACGAAACGGAATTCCTTTAGCTCACCAATCCGGTGGCTTAGTCTACATCGCGCTATTGAAGTTTTTCTATCGATCAATACAAATAGAACAGACTTGAATGTTACAGTGGGGAGTCCGATGCTGCCGTGAAGACCGGCCACCGAGGGGTCGGACTAAATCCTCGGCCAGCATTCGTTAAGCACCCAGTAGAGAGGCTCTGCTTCGTGTATCGCTTGTTAAATTAACCTCACCGTAGTTTAAATTAACTGTATGTATGCGTTAAGATTAGGGACCCTCTTCTTCACCGTTACCGGGCGGCAGCATGCTTGACTTCCTTTTGCTGTCTAGGAAAAAGTCATTTAATATTTATGGTGACCATATAGGTTTATTTTGATGTACGTCGAAAAGAAATCCAATAAGTGGAGTTATTGTATTTTATAGGTATAATATTCCACGTGAACTTTTAAGCGGCTGGAAAACTTCTAACACTGGGATTGCTCACTAGCCGCAACCTTCCTTTACTAATCAATCCTAATTTGATCCCATAGGTAAGTGGAGTAAGCCCTAACTTTCCCTAGGTATGGGAAAAGACCCTTGCCCCAGCAAGAATGACGATAGGGGTTGTTAACAAATATTCAACACGATATTTGTAAGAAACCGTTGTATAAACTTTATTCTTAATTTGAGGTTGGAATATATTTTAGTGAATTCCAATAGCGTTTGCGTGCAAAATATGTAGTACATAAAATGCTTGCTGATATTAATTCCAATGTTAAAGTAATTGCGTGCGAACTATTTAAAGTATCTATTCACTTCACTTCACGTGCACTGTGCATAACATAAATTACATTGCAATTCAAAAATTCTTATAAAAACGTCAGTAAACATTGTGTCGTTATAAATATAAATATTCGGAAATGTAAGACCATCACAACAGTGTTCTGGTGGTAAGGCATCATGATTTTGAATTTAAAGCTTTGTCTCACTTTGCTAAGTTTGAATGCGGTCCAACGCTTGCACGCGGCAAGGAATAGGATATTCGACGGTCAGGACTTGAGACACGATGTCCATAAATATTTAGTGAAACTGAAACTAATCGGTCAGTACAAGACAGGGCCATACTGCAGCGGATCCATACTGAACTCCCAATGGGTCATCACTGCAGGGCACTGCATTACCCCAGACCTGGTCAAAATACGTGTGCAGCACTACAAAGGTGGTCGTATGAAAGTCATCGGTAAGGTGGACGTAAATCAAATCATTTGGCACCACAGATACCCATTCGATACAGTGTTATCCAACGAGAACCGTGCGTATGATCTGGCTCTGTTGAAGACTAGGCGGCCTATGAAATTTAATAAGTACGTGCAGCCTATAAGGCTGTCGTCTAAGTCACCGAAGGTGGGTCAACTAGCGATCATTGCTGGGTACGGGGAAAATGAGAATTTGGATGAGAAAGCTAAGGAAGGTAATGTTGTTTTGACTGAGTGCTCTGAGGGGCTGTTGTGTTCGAAGAACTCAGTGAGCGCTGGGAATGGCGACTCAGGGGGCGCCCTGGTGGTGCGGGGGCGCCTTGTAGGAGTCACGTCCGCCAGCTGCATTGATACGCATGAGCCCAAGCCCTGCCTCACACTCTACGTCGACATCGCTAAGAACGTCAGATGGATTAGAAAAGCTATTGAGACCTGATATGGTGCTTTCTATCGTTAGAGGTTTTAATTGTAATGGAATATACGGTTTTGTTGCAAGCACGTTTTTTTTCTTGATCTTCGTTATCTTTCATTTAGTTTTATTTTGCCTGATGAAACAATCCTAGTCATAGATACCTAAATATATATATGTCATGGCCAGATTGAAGCAATCACAGGAAAGGCCATATCGTTGAGGAGGAGTCAAACAGTCAACGGAGCTACGATAACACCAGTAACCTAACCTACAGTTTTTCGGAGCTCCTCAACATTTGGCCAGTCATTTTATGATCTGGTCACGGCATATACAGGGTGTTAAAAATTATGCGTTTGAAATTTTAAGGGGTTAATCAGAATCAAGTATAGAATGCAGCAAAAATATTGAAAAAATCCGCTCTTCAAATTTTTTATTAGATTTCCATATTAAATCTGACAAGTGAATCAACAATCTGATGGTAAACTGAAAAAAAATTGAAGAGCGGATTTTTTCAAAATTTTTCCTCTATTCTCTACTTGAATCTGAGTAACCCCTTAAAATTTCAAACGCACTTTTTTCAAACACCCTGGTGGACGAAAAATCTACTCAAGGTTTGTTGCACGATTTTAGAAAAAATAACTCAATCTAGCAAAAAATAAACTAAATCAAAAGTTCAAAAACTATGTGTTTACTGTTTATGATTTTAGTTTGGTGGCTTTCTAGTTTTTAGGGTTCCGTAGCCAAATGGCAAAAAACGAAACCCTTATGGATTCGTCATGTCTGTCTGTCTGTCTGTCTGTCCGTATGTCACAGCCACTTTTTTTTCGAAACTACATATAAAAACTGTACTGTTGAAACTTGGTAAGTAGATGTATTTTGTGAACCGCATTAAGATTTTCACACAAAAATAGAAAAAAAAACAATAAATTTTGGGGGCTCCCCATACTTAGAACTGAAACTCAAAAATTTTTTTTTCATCAAACCCATACGTGTGGGGTATCTATGAATAGGTCTTCAAAAATGATATTGAGGTTTCTAATATCATTTTCTTCTAAACTGAATAGTTTGCGCGAGAGACACTTCCAAAGTTGTAAAATGTGTGTCCCCCCCCCCCGTAACTTCTAAAATAAGAGAATGATAAAACTAAAAAAAATATATGATGTACATTACCATGCAAACTTCCACCGAAAATTGGTTTGAACGATATCTAGTAAGTAGTTTTTTTTTAATACGTCATAAATCGTAAACCGCAATTTACCTTTCATTCAAGTTACAACGAACTACAAAAACTTTTATATTATGTTACTTGCTGCTACGGAACCCTTCATGGGCGAGTCCGACTCGCACTTGGCCGCTTTTTGTTTTTAGGGTTTAGCAGTTTTGTAGACTGAGTTATTTTTCAAAAGTTGGCCAAGAAACCCTGAGTCGATATTTATTTCCACCACTTTACATGACAATGTACGATAATTGGATTTACTGATATATGTGTCTGTTCTCGTTTTTATGGCCTTTCCATATTTTAAAGCATACGATTTTAGAAAATTGTGAAATAGTCTGCAGGTGTGAATGTTGCAAGAATCAGACGAGCAGCGGGTATGCTTGCCAATCGATAAAATCCCCTGCTCAGTTTACTAATTACGCAACGAATTAAAAATGCAAGTCGCGTCCCTCACAAGCCACCCGCTAAGTAACGGTTTAATATTAATAGCATTAAGCTTATGACGTCATACCTTAATTTAAGAGAATGTAATGTGCAATGAAAATTCCCTTTCATTCATCGTACCGCGCGAACTTGGGCGCCTAATGTAGTTGCCTGTTTTTTTTTAATTCTGAGTTATTTTACTGACGGAGGTGTTTCTTCTGTCTTATGTTTTTATGGTATTTTAAAAACCACATGTTTTAGTTCTTGTCCTCAAAATGTTAAAAAATATTTCTAAAAGTTGCGAAACCAATTTGAAACGATTGCGTGTGAAAAACTTGTATTGGACATCTTTGCTTTAACCATTCGACACAACAATGTGTCTATTGTGGTTCTAGTCTATTCTTTACGTAATGACAGAGCTATGAAGCACGCATCAAAACAACTTGTATTACGTAAACGATGAAAAAACTAAATCAAAAACTGCAAGAACATAAACCACAGAATAGGGACTCGTCACCCGTGTCGCGCGACCTGAATTTTATGCAAAATACGTAACGATCGGAACGGCAACGAGTAAGTTACGTGACTCGAGGTAGCGCGGTAAAAATAATTTAATTACTCGTGAAACCGGACAATTCTTTTGAGCCTGGGATTTTTATAGGCCACCTAAAAGAGATTCGATATCTTTCTTAGGAGAAAAACCATTCTCAGGAGAAAATGCCTTTAAAAATCTAAAGAGCAAAGGCAAGCCTTTGCTCTTGTATAATACTTTGTAATAAACAGACATTAGTATGGAAAGAACATACAAATGGTATCGGAGGCAGTCCTCAACGAGATTAAACGTATGCAATTTCTAGATAGGTACGTATTACCTTACCGTACCTAGAAATGTGTCCGATCTCATAGTTTTACTCGTATTATCGTCCTAAAATTCTTTACATTTCACCGTTAATAGACGGATGTCTGTAAGGTAAAATTCTCTACTTTGTAATTATATCTACAAAAATAAACTTTGTTAGGAAAGAATCTATCTGTTTCTTACTATTTAACACTAAAAGTACTGAATTAAATAAATTAAATCTAAATGGCTTGATGAATTGTAGCTTGAGAGGTGTCATTAGATTCGTCTTGATCCCGAGAGTGACATAGGATACATATTAATGCAGTCAGGTTAATTTAAAAAAAAATGGTTGGGTTTTTGTCCGATTACCCAAACGGAGGGCAATGGCAATGTCTCGAGTATGTCCACGTCCGTTTCATTATTATCGCTTGCAGACAATAAGGCTTAATAGGTTTAAGTTTGAGGTATCATTAGACATAGACATTCTTTATTTCTGGCATCATATTATAGTCTTTAAATAATACTTTATTATGCCATTTTGGAGCAACTAATTAATATTGTACATCTGCAACGCGTCTTGATACATTTATTTTTATTTATTACTGACTCGATGGCTAAGTGGTTAGCGATCCTGACCACTGATCCGAGAGTCGTAGGTTCGATCCCCACACAGGGCAAACTTTTCTGTGATTAGCAGAATTGTTTGCTCTGTGTCTGGGTGTATTATATCTATGTATGTATGTATTTAAATGTATATGTGTATGTATATCAGTTTCTGGTTCCCGTAGCACAGGGAATCCTAGTTTGGGGCCAGATGACCGTGTGTGATTTGTTTCGGATATTATTATTATTATTATTATCAAATATAAATTTGGGCTACTCCAGCAGGCAGCAGCTACTCCAGCAGAAACACGATTTTTAATCAATTTTTCTCGATTTTCAATCAAATTCAATATTTAATGTTTTTATTTTTATTTTATTTCTTAGTATTCTTTATCTACTAAATACTCTTGGAGAGAATCGTCACAATACAATGAATTTACAACGTGGTGAACTATCTTTTTTTAGCTTTGGTTCCTTTTTATTTGCATGATATAAGTAAGTATTTAAATGGCAATACAGATACTTAATAGTCGGCTATTGCTCAACAAAGTTGGTCAGTCTACTGAGTAAGTTGTTGTATGAAAGTTGTTCAGTTTCATGAGATTGCCGTACTACTTATCATACATATCCTGTACACTTTTTAACCTCTTACCAAAAAGAGGCCTATATTTCAAACCTATCTGGAAACTTGGATCTTTGCACGCGTGTGTCTGTGGCAGTATAACTCCTAAACGACTAGAAAAATTATAATACGGTGTTTAGTGAAATTGTGCTTTAAGTTATGAAAGCAGTTTCCGTCGCTGTGGTTCTTGGCTAGATATTAAAATCGATTCAGCAGGTTTCAAAATTATTCAAATTTTACTTTATGTGATGATTTCATTTTATTATAGCATAGTTATTGTTACAACCAGTCTCTCTCAAAGACGCAATCCTGAATTTACACAGAAATAAGAAGCTAGCGATGTGATTTTAAATAACGTACAAAATGTATCCGGTGAAATATGTTCCGTGAAAATACACAGTACTACCCGCCATTCTAGGGCTGCCTTATTTGCGTGAGTAATAAAAATAATGCAGTACAGTGCGCGTTTTGTTTGGCCGAAGTGATCGATGACGTCAGCCCTGCGGCTGCGTTATTACTGGAGTTTCCCTTTTTCCATAAGCTAACATACATGACGTAACAACATGAAACCTTTGTGCTGAATCAATCCCTGGTTTACATTTGAATATAAAGTTTTTTTTAAATTTTCTAGCTTTTAAAACTAGATTCAGACAATTTGCTTTAATTTGAAACTACTATAAATGTTGGTGACGATTTGATGTAGAAATTATTTTTAATTTGTTAGTAATTAACTATTTTGTATGGAGTTATAACTACTCCTAATTATCATATATCACTGTTTTTGTTCTTTATTTTGTAGCTACCTTTATTGCACTATTATCTAAATAAACAGGTCTTAGGTATATAAAATGTACTGATAATAAGCTAACCAAATAAAAAAAACCCGACTGCAGTAAAATTGATCCTATCTCAGTTTGGGGATCAAGACGAATCTAACGACACCTCTCCAGCTAAAATCCATCAAGCCGATTAGGCTACAAAGCGTGCCAAAGAAACATTCATACATACATGCATTCGAAAAACATAACCCTCCTTCTGGAGCAGTCAGGTAAAAAGAGTCTGTTCTTAAAAACCTGCTATCATCTGTACATGTCCCATCTCATCGTAATTAAAACCAAAATAGATTCTCACCTTTTGTAAGATGCTGACAACCTTTTTATTGTCCTTTTCCGAAAACACTAAAGGCAGGCAAACAGCGGGCAAAGGCGTAATGAATGCCTTGGGCTATCCCTTGATTCGTGACAAAACAAGAGTTTCGCGTGTGGCGAGTCTATCTACCTCTTTTAGTTTTGTGGCATCTCTTAAAATAGTTTTTCCAGTGTTATATTTTTCATGTCATGGGACATTCTTGAGTGACTCTTCCACATATGTTCAGTTTTCCGGGATAAAAGTATCCTACGTGTTAGCCAAGTGCTTTAATTATCTACCTACCAAATTTCATCCAAATCCGTTCAGTACTTTCGGCGTGAAAGTGGAACAAACAAACAAATAAACAAATAAACATCCATACTTTTGCATTTATAATATTACAACTGATATTAGTGAGATGTTATAAAGGTTGATATATTTCGGTCGACAAGTTCTACAAAAAAAATATCTATGACAATTAATAAAGGAAAAACTAACTCCAAATATACTTACTTGGATCTTGGCCTTCTAAATCTTAAATGCGCTACAAATATAATATACAGGCTGTTAAACATGTGCATTTGAGATTTTAAGGGGTTACTCAGAATTAAGTATAGAATACAGGAAAAATATTGAAAAAACCTACCTAATTATTTTATCAGTTTCTCATACTAAATTTGAATGTAAATCAAGAATTTGTATGAGAAATTTTAAAAATGTAAGATCGGATTTTTGCAATATATTTCCTGTATTCTATACTTGATTCTGAGTAAACCCTAAAATCTCAAACTTTTTTAACACCCTGTATAAACGAATGTATTCCTTTATTTTTCTATTTTTGAGTTTCACCAAGTCTTTTAGAGTATTGCACAAAAGGAATCCGAAAACTTTAGACAAGTAAACTTAAAACGAGGGTTTGTTTGAAATTTTGCCAATTCCTGTCCGTATTGTGTTGGCTTTGTGCCGTCTTTTATTAGATCTACTCTGATTTCCTATCATTTGCTCGACGTTTCACCTTTGCTACGAGAACTGTTTTTTGCCAGAATGTTTTTATTGGCTCACACATCCATGAATGATGATGATGATGATGATGAAATAATATTTATTCGAAGTAGGTATCTCTGTACACTTTTCGAACGTCATATTTTTTCTACCTAATACGAAGTTCCTACCACTCGGAACTCGTATACCCAACGTTTCGGGAAGTGTTTGCGGAGAGAGAAGAAACGTCGGGCCCTAAAGAAACTCCCTCCAACTCCCATCACAATACGATAGGATAAATCTTTCATTTTGTTCATTATTTGGCTGTCTAGGTATGTGAATTATTATTATAGAGGCAAGTGATCATGTAATTTTGTTGATTTTGAGAAGGCTTTTGACAATATCATCTGGTCCTCGATTTGGTTCAGCCTGAAATCATGAATGTCTCCTCCATATTGAAGAACCAGAGCGAAGCACGTTGGATGTTCATGATTTTAAATCAGGTATTCGCCTAGGTTGTTTCTTGTACTCCTCTTGTTTGGGTACCTATTTGACAATGTATTATTTAATATTTTATGGATTTTAAGAATATAGCAAACTTTTATCACCTTGATGTGATCTTTTTAAAATTTGTATTCTCGCGTAATTGATTTAATTTCCCAAGATATGAAGCAGCTACACTAAGTACACTACACTTTTTCACTACCACTTCCGCATTATCTTATTACTTCGGCATTATCATCACTTACTATCAGGTGAGATAGTGCCAAGGGTTTAGCAATTGTGGATAGAAAACTCCTACTTGTCGCAACATTTTTCACGGTACAGCCCCATAATCCTAAAATAACGAGGCACCCTTAACCCCTAACCCCGCTTTCGTAATAGCGTGCTTACCACCCCACTGTTGCCAGCACCAAGCAGGGTTACGGCAGCCATTTTCTTTACATATCAACACATAGAGAACAAGAGATAACAACGCCTCGGTTTTATTTTTCCCTTCACCTACATGCCTTTATCGCTAACGTGCGTGAACGGCCGGATACCAAAACGTGTTACGAGTACCCTTTTAAAATAGTGTGCTTTATTCAGGGGATAAAAAAGGGGTAGTGATACTGTAGTAATCCACTTGTAGTAGTAATCCACTTATAGTAACAGTTGTAAGTCTACTTATCGAACTAAATAACTTTTGTAATATGACTATGATGAATTGCAAAAAAAATTGGATTTTTTATACAAATCGGTCAGCTGACGGGCCAACTTTGTATGGGAAGGCCAAAAATGTTTTCAGTTTTTATTCCACCAAGTCGTCAAACAATGTGAGCGCAGGATTTTTCAATATTACAGAAAATATTATTTATTGATCATTAAAAACCTATTTTAAGTGACAAACCAGTTCTTTCTTTTCGATATATGACCACTATTATCTCGAAAACTACTGGACATATTGGAGTGAAACTAACTGATGGAAATTTGCTTAGAATTTCATTACATGTGCAATTTTTTAATAAAACAACTACGTGAGTTGGCTACGACTACACTGAATCATGACGTCATATTAGTCATTTCAAAGATTTTTAAAACAAATGGTCGTTTTTGACATTTGATAAAAAGCAACTCAGATGACTAGTAGTACCTTACCTAGTACTAGTTTACTAGTACTTCATTATCGTAAATTCGTTACTATCCAGGCCACCTATACTTTGGGATTTGGGGTCGCGAATTCATTTGAATTTGTTGTTAATTAATGTGATCCTTTTTAACTCCCGACGCAAAAGCGAGACGTTTGTTTGTTTATTAACTTTTTACTGTACAATATACATATGTGTTGTACTTCCTGGCGTACCAGCGTACCACATTTTAATTGCGGTACAAATTCATAGAATTAATCACATAATTTAATAAATTAAGATAGATGCACAAAGCGAGACGTTAAGTTTAAAGACTATGACATTTGTTATATTTGTGTTTGTAGCTCTCAAATGAGTGAATCGAATTGAATACGGTTTTATTCACTTAAAAAACAGGTTTCATCGGTGTGGATCTTAGCTCTGTATGGTGACAATCGATGCAGTGGTTTCAAAGCTATTCGACTTTAACTGTCAGGTGTGGTATTTTTAAAATTTTGTTATTTATTGCTTATTTGGTAGATCAGTTTATCTTCGATGCACTATTGACAGAAGATTTAGTATTAAAAGATGTGATTTGTTCAATTAATAAGTTCAGTTATTCAGTCAGTGTTCCTGACACTGATGACTAACTCGGTGGCTTACTGGTTAGTGCTCCTGACTACTGACCCGAGAGTCATCCCCACTCAGGGCAAACATTTTTGTGATGAGTAGATTTGTTTGCCGTGTCTGGGAGTATTCAATCTTGATGACCTTGTGTGATTTGTCCCAGATTATTATTATTATTATTATGTGTACGTTTATCAGTCTCTGGTTCCCATAATACAGGTAATCCCAGTTTGGGGCCAGATGACTGTGTGTGATTTGTCCCAGATTATTATTATTAATTATCGTGCTTTGTCCTAATACAAATATTAAGGGAACCTAAACCTATGATCAAGTTTCGCGTGTTCTTCCGCTGGTTTCTCAAATTTCAAATGACATTATAAAATAATCATCGACGTACCTACCTATGTTAGTTGGTGATAGTTGCAGAGGAGTTGCATCACAGTACAGATGCAGTGGTCTCTGTGTCTGCACACTTACCTCTCGCGTATTGCGTGCGCGCAGAATATCTTGCATATTCAATTCATTGTCCTAGATAACTTCAAAATAATCACTATAACTCGCCCTCGCAATATGAAGTCATTCAAACATTTCGATTCGACATTTCGAACGACATTTTACTTCGCAATTCCGCCATAATTGACATAGGTGATTTAGTAATGCGCTCGCATCACTGTGATGATTATTATAGGGTTACGAAACAACCCCAGGCAGAAGTGGGTTTCGCCGTGCGGTGCGGTCAGTCATACGTGGATATCCAACTAGGGCCGGTCGTCTACACGCACATAAACTATAATAGGCCCATGCGCATACTTTTGATAACTTTTGCAACTTTTATCTATGTCATTGCCGCTGACTGCGCGTGATTCGCAATGGAGATCGTGAAGTTGTGTTATCTATGGGCTGTGGTTGTAGTTTTGTTGGTGCAATGCCTGGGTGATGGAGCTGGCCAGGAGACAGGGTTTGAACTGCCGGTGCAGCTGGTGGGGTTCCCCTTCATCATCATGGCAGTGAGAGTCACCAACTTCATCAAGAAGCTGTCGTACGCGCTGAGTCCAGGTAAATATAGGTTCATGTATGACATAAAAAGTATGTATAGTTATTGTATACAATCGTAGCCTTGGCACCCGGAACTTCTAGTGGCGGACTCTTCGACTAAACCTTTTGGTAGATATACATTTCATTTTGATCTTTTATATTAAAGTTTGACTTGCTCTATTAATTTTAAATAAATTATTATATACAGACTTTCGGCTTGTGCGTTTGTGCAAGCTATGGCTGAACAGATTTGAAGCAAACCTTGTACGATTATGCTGAATAACCCAGAGTAACATCTTAAATATTTTTCTACCAGAAAAATCAAGGGTTTCCGAAGAAATAAAAGGAAAACTGTTTTTTTTCCTCCCACTCAAACCGTCAATCATAAATCTACTCAAAAACTACTTGAATCTCATTATTAATATGATAAATGCAAAGGTATAGATGTTTGTTTGTTTGTTTGTTCCACATTTTGGTAGGTAGATATATAAATCACGCGGCTAACACATAGGATACTTTTTATCCCGGAAATCTCGAAGGTTTCCGGAGGAGTTACTATAAACTGAAATTTTTACTTCGTCATTAGATGGCGCTGCCTTGACATTTTATTTCTCATGGATCCAATTCTGAAGTCCGCGCAGACGAAGTCGCGGGCAGAAGCTAGTGATAAATAATTGCTAAGAGCACCCCAATTTGTACGGGTACGAAGGGTATCAGCTACAAGCTATAATAAAATTATTTCCGCTCACTCGACCGCTTGATATTTTATTTATTTATTAGTTTACTACATACAAACATTATAATATTATATCGAGGGTTCACGGGCGACTTGTATTAAGCGACATTTTCAGAAATGTTTAGGAGACTGATTTAAAAAAATATTTCTTAGAAAAATAATCATTAAAACTTAACTTCTTAGTATTATATAGATTATCGATATTCTTAATATTTTAAATATTATTCAGAAGTTATTTTTTGTGAGGTATTTTGTAAGAAATAAAATTTTAAAGTAGAGGTTACCTGTGTTTCCAAAAATGTCGCTTAATACAAGTCGCCCGTGAACCCTCGATATGAATGATACACACACATGATTACAGATTTTATGCAAAAATAGTATAAAAAAACTCGTAACAATATTTTAAGGGTGTATTGGTAGATATGTCTGTTGGATGATAAAGGATTTGGGATTGGTGGGTTTTGGAGTATAAGTAGACTTTTTAAAATCCTTAATTGGGTAGCACTTTAGTGGAATAAACCTTTGACCAAAAACGAGGCGTGTTGTAATTTTAAAGGCTTTCTGTGGGAATCGGGTGGATCATTTCTAATGTGTTTTTATTCGAAAGCAAATTTAATTGCGGTGTTGTTTTTTAGCTTCGTTAAAACAAAGTCAGTTCAGTGGTTTCAAGTAATTCGCCTTTAACGAGCAGAGGTTGTATAATTATTTTGTTTGTTAGATTTTCATATTCATAATTCTTTAGATTTTTTTTAAGTAGGTAGTGGCTCTGGAAAACTCATGTGTTTTTTTTTACTACGTGTAAATAAATAGATATGTATGTAAAGTAAGTTTTACGTCCAACCTAAACGTCTAACTAAAAATAAGGTATGTATCCACGCAAAAAGGTTTATGTTCCAAACAACATTCACTTTTGTTACTAATTTAAGTTTTGCGGCTCGCTCTCCGGGTCGAGTTAGATACAAGTGACCTTACTATTATAGTTTTAGACTTTGGTGACTATCTCAAGAAAGTTTGGTCACTTCAGTAACTTCGATTCTTTGAAGTTGTTTCTTACGATATCGAATCAGAAATGAGGAAATACGTAGAAGGAAAATAATCGACATAGCTCATCGCTAAACTGAAGTGGAGACTAAGTGAAGCGGTTGTGGCTCAGTGCAGCTCGCGTGGTCGCGTCGATCACGCAGGTTAACTGACTACAGACACGGCCATAACCTGGATGGGTTTGACTGTTAGTGGCATTTATCTCGACCGTTTCCGTACTTCGCAAGGAACGTTAAGCCGTTGGTACCAGCTGCTATCGCCATGTCAGAGGCCTTATAGGTGGCTTAAAAAATTCTGACACTGTGGTTAGCCACTAGCCCCACAACCTCCACCAATCCGGACTTGGCCCCCGTGTGTGGAGTATGATCTAACCTTCCCGAGTTATGGGAAGAGACCCGTGCCCCTGCAGTGGGGATGGCTTGTTAACAAACTGAAGTGGCAGTTAGAGGGGTACATAGCTCCTAGACCGGATGACCGTTGGGGCAAGAAAGTTCTGGATTGGCAACCACTCGGTTGACCGATGACCTAGTACAGGTCGCGGGAAGACGCTTGATGCGAGTAGCACAAGACCGTCGTTGTGGAAATCCATGTTGGAGGCCTTGTTCAGCAGCATAGACGTAAACAAAATTATCTGACGGAAAGAAATTTTTTTTTTATCTACGCATCTTAAATGTACGTGTAATACCTAGGTACTCATATGTAACTTGGGGATTGGTTTATCCATTTTTTATATAGAAATGTAGGTATACGCTTTATGAAAAACCAGGAAACCGATAGTTTATTACGATCTTACAGAATCCAAAGCTATTTCAACCCGTCTCGTAAATTGAATGAAGCCGATGTTTTCCAATGGATTTTCGTATTAGGTACACGAGATGAATCCAGGAATCGTAAGTAGGTTCGGTTTTGATGTGCATCGTCTTTCACTGTAGTGTGTGTACATACAGGGGTATGAATAAATATGTTTTTCAATTGTGAAGATTATTTTTCACTCTCCGCGTTCGTAATTTACAGTACATAAAGAGGTTAAGTATCTTATTATTAAGTACGACAGATTATTGTTATAGTAAAAAAAAAAGCATTTTGTAATCGGCATTGGCAAAAAAAATCTTTTTAGCTCTTAGGTATTTTGGAGACGAATCTAGCTATAGCTAGAATCTAGCAACGCGAATTCTTGTCAGATTTCATCTTTCGAATTTTCGTTCATCGTTATCGTAGAATATATGATAGAGATTAAGAAATACGATCTCGATATACATTTTTTTTAATAAAAATTAAAAAGAAAATTCTTGTAGGAGGCGAACAAACCAAATATCAGACAACAAAGTTGAAAATTTTAAATTCGCGATCGCCATCTGTTGTTCCTTTACAGCTTAAAGTTTTTTACTGAAGTTCTTACTACGAGTCGGGGTTATTATGACTTCTTTGATATATGTGTCGTGGCGATGTGAATATATGTTAGTATTTAATTTAGTTGTAATGCTTGATGCATTATGGATATTAGACAATTTGGTTCACTAGGTAAGGATTTTTAAAGTAAATTCAAAATATTTTCGAATTAATTCTAATCAAAGAGATTTTATATAGTACCTTTTTAAGTTCACTGACTCTAGTCTATTACCTACATACTTTTTATCACGGAAAACTCGAAGGTTCCCGGAGGAATAGCTAAAAACTTAAATTTTTGCTTTGTCAATAGATGGCGCTGCCTTAACATTTTATTTCTCTCTGGACCCAATTCTGAAGCCCACGCAGACGAAGACGCGGGCGGAAGTTAGTATTAGTTAAAACTGAAATTGCATTAATTGTTTGAATTTGAATAATTTAGCCACTCGCTTAAGGAAGGGTCATGACATGATCCCCGTTCTTGTCTTTTACTTACCAGATTCAACGTGAACTCATTATCATCAGGGCGACTATGTATGATCTATAGAATGTGTACTGTAGTGTAATGATCACGTAGGTTCACTGACTACAAACTCGGTCATAAACTGAATGGGTTTGACAGTTAGTGGCATTTATCTCAATATTCCCGATTCATTTGTTAAGCCCAGTCAGAACCTTATACGTATAGGCGGCTTGAAAACTTACGACACTGGAGTTGGCCATTAGCCCATAAACTCCACTAAACCGGACTTAGGCCCCGTCTGTGGAGTATCGAAAGAGATTCGTGCCCCAGCAGTAGGGAAGATGTGCGTTGTTAACGTAAGGCTGCAATGATGTCTTCGCTTCGCTGCGGTTATTAGTTATTTTCCCAGTTGATGGCTGTGTTTTTAAATGCAGAGTTACATTTACTCATTGTATAAAATTTTGTGCGTATTATATTGAAAGTATAGACATTAAATAATTGCCATCTTCAAACTATAAAACAATGCCCCCACTGCTGCCCAATAAAATGAATCTAGGTTACACTTCGTTACTCTATATCGGATATTGAGAGTATAAGTGCGGTCGGTACGGTGCGGTGCGGTGACATAACACTCGGATTGACCAACAATACACTGGTTGGGGAGTGTGGCTCTCCTGTCACGTAAACCAGTGATTACTTTATCCAGTACAGTACTGTCTTGTCGGTCACACCAGTGTGGTGCCAGCTTTACAAACTGGTATCGCGTTCGCGTAACGTTCCACTGAAATTTCAAATTTGAATTTGGAAAATAGAACAACGAATTTTACTTTTAAATATTTGACACATCTCTTGGGTCACGTCTCGTGTTTCGAAAATTAACCTTAAAGTATCATAGAGAAGAGTCTAAACAATTCACGATTGCGTTAGGCGCTCGAACAATATAACTTTTTGTGTTGCGCAAGTATTGGGTATTTGATGCGTGCGGTTTAGTAGAAAAGTTTAGTTAACGTCGCAAAGTTGAGGACTCGAAGTTTTCTCAAATGGAGTTGAAAGTAATTTCTTGTATTACCGCGGTAGTGCTGTGTTTTACACTGCAATTTGAGGTCGTGAGGAGTCAGGATGCAGCGTACGAGTTGCCGGTCCAACTTGTTGGATTCCCTGTTATAGTGATGACAGTTCGTTTGACGAACTTCCTCAAGAAATTGTCGTATTCTCTCACACCAGGTTTGTAACTACTTAAATAAAATAAAAAAAATTTAGGGAGATTGAGAAGATTTGAACAGATACAAAGAGAGATTCGAGTTTTAAGAGTTGTTAATAAAATTAAGCTGTTATTAACCTACGATCAAATATCATATGTACGAGGTTTGTGAATATCAAAATCGCTTGGCCTCCTAATAAAATAATCGATTTATGTCAGAGCTATTCTACTAAATAGACTTTACCGTGTCAATTTCGTCACTCTCATCACATCTAACGCTATATAGGTGACTTTAAATTTGTTCTTGATACAAAAGGCTATGCATGTGCTCATGATAACAAACAACTTTCTCTAAGGAACCCATAGTCAAATTGCAAAAAAAATTTGGAGTCGCCATACAAATCAAGCAACTGATGGGCCAAATTAGTATGAATAGCCTTTCGTATCAAGAACTAATTTAAAGTCACCCTATATAGAGGTATATAAAGAGGTATGTACATACTCGTTGCGATTCCATGTATTGATGAAAGTGTCGAAATTGTATCAGTGACAAAAGTCTCCTGTGTGCAGTGGTTCTTATTAAAAAGTTAATATTGAAAAACTTTTTAGTGAATTTAACATTGAGCTCGAGTTTGAACTTGAGTTCCAGTAAGTCTGATTCGCAAGTTTTAGATAGCAATGTTGTAAGGTCTTTGTAGGGTGTGTAGGATGTCTAAATACTCGTAAGTTTCATAAACAGATGCGTCCGACAGTCGTTGGCAGCTGAGGTGGGCAAGTGCTCAAACTGTGAAAGTGATATGTAGTTAGAATTGTACTTAGAGCCTTAAGGATTTTATCCCTGATTGTTTTCGTGTGGAATAATGGACAGTTGGGTGAAAGTGATAAGACGACAAGAGTACTTTATTAACTGTGTTGCACTTAGTTTCACTAATGTATTTGTTATTTTTCACCATGAGAGAAGATATTTTTCCAGTATTTTCATCATCACCTCGTAAAATTTCCATATTATTGTTTACACCTTGTATTATATTGGAGGGGTCTTTAGATAATCCTGTATAATGTTATTCTGAGCTATTAAACATGCAATACCTAAGTTATGGAGGCGCATAACATTCTGTTGGCGTTGTGTATAGTAAATTAATCACAACGCGTTGCCGCGTCATTCTGTCTCATTATCTAATGTGCCGTGCTTGACTTAACTTGTCCAGCTGTATAATCAGGTTATAATTCATTATAACAACTTCATAATTTACGTGGACGGGTGTACCTCTTTGATAAATCTGTACTTCTAATACCTGACACTACTAAATGTTAATGCATAAAGAAGCGAAGTCCTCCTCCCGCTATTAAGGTGTAAGGAGCTTCGACTCAGCATGACTCCAGCTGATTCTGGTAGACCTTAGATAGTCGCCTCTAACTTTGTGGCATGTTGAGTGGCTCTTTCGTAAAGTCGTTAGTCTCCCTGCTACAGTAACAGAATAGTATAGTAGTTACTAAGTGGATTTTTTTTAACCGACTTCAAAAAAAAGGAGGAGGTTCTCAATTCGTCGGAATCTTTTTTTTATGTATGTTCACCGATTACTCGAAGATGCCTGAACCGATTTGGAAAATTCTTTTTTTGTTTAAAAGGGTATACTTCACAGGTAGTCCCATACAAATTTTATCAAAATCGATTCAGCGGTTTTTGAGAAAATCAACAAAAACATATCAAAATTGGAGTTGTTGCGATTGAAGTCGGTTGTTTTTAACGTATTCAGCGTGGTCAATTATAGTAACTCAATACTCTGAAAACAATACTCTTTAATACTGTAACTACTGAAAGGATTTCGCGAAATTTTCCGAATGGACAGTACTCGTAACGTTACAGTATGATACATTTCCGTAACGTTTCAGAGGCATCGGAAATTTTATTAATCTAGTAAGTGTAAATTATATCACACACACGCACACGCACACACACACACACACACACACGCACACGCACACGCACACGCACACGCACACGCACACGCACACGCACACACACACACACACACACACACACACACACACACACACACACACACACACACACACACACACACACACACACACACACACACACAATTTCCATACAAAAAACAATTTTTGTTTCTCTTTTAAGTAAGAAATTGTTTAGAAAAATAGCTTGTTCCCTCTCGTGGGGTGGAGGCCTGGTGACCTGTAATACAGACTTTTCCAAGTCTAGCTCAGGCACCAGTCCAACACATCCTATTTTCTGTAAACATAACTTTTATATTAATAAGTTTAATGATGTGTTCTGGAAAATAAACATAATTTTATTTTATATTTTTTATTTTATATTTATTTAAAATAAATGTAAAAAATATATGTATTTCAAAGTATATGTCTATGTATGTATATCAGTTTCTCGTTTGTATAATACAGGGAATGCCAGTTTGGGTCTAGATGCCCGTATTGTATGTGATTTGAACATAGATATTTATTTTATACCACATAAAAAATATCATATTAGTTAATCTGGCGTCAAATCTATGGACAAGGTTTAGTGTCTTGTTAGTTTAATACGTGTCTTTCAAAGAATTTCTTGTAAAGTATTAAATACTCGCGGTATTTAATACTTTACAAGAAATTCTTCCACTATTATGACCTTTTATTTATTCATGTCTACACATTACCCATATTGCAGTTACCCAAAAGCGTTTCGGCGCATACCAGTTTTAACTAAGCAAAAACCTGTATACAGAAAGGTGAAAAATACATGTAAGTATGTATTCCTCATCTGAAATATTTATGTTGCATTCAGTTCTCAAAAACGGGTGCATCGATTGAATGAGTAATTTTCTTTGATATTTGAATAAAAGTTTTATTGGGAAGGTTCTTAAAAAATCTGTGACTTACACTTATGAAACTAAACAACTTTCCTTTAGGAATTTGTACTCGAATGGTAAAAAAAAACTAATTGATCAACTGGTATGCAAACTTTGCATGAGATGTCGTTTCTTTTTTTAGTTTAGAATATTTGTGAATGAAACATGTCTATTAGGGATGGTTTAGTTTCATTAGTGGACCCACAGATTCACTGATTTTAAAGTAGTTTAACTTAAATGGTTGGAAAATTTTATAATTAAGACAAGAATCTCAATCAAACCGTCGAAGCTTATAGGCTGAACCAAAAAAACATACATTCATACATACAACATGAAAAAGAAATCTAGATTTGGGAAAAAAAACAAAACTTGGGCATTTTTCAGGTAATTTTGTTTTAATTACCTCATTTCTCTAGATTGCACAGAAAGGGTGACGTTTTAGGACTCGACAAATTACCTGTTATTACCTGGGAGGTATAAAGGTTATTGGCAATTTTGCTGACCCTACGCCCTACATTAACTCACTTTATTCATTAATGATGTGGTTTAAAATAAGATCCCTAAACACGTGTTAATGACAACGAGGTGTTAGGTAGCAAAATGGTCTGAAACTCAAAGGACTTTTTTAGATACCACATGATAAGGTACACACTTATAGAGTGATATCAAAAAACTAAAAACGTGCACATAGTTAAAATTTTACGAGTTGATAATAGATAAAATAAATAAAATTACAATATAATAACTAATAAAAATAAATAAAATTACAACCCCTGACAGTAAGTACTCGAATAACTTGAAAATCACTGAACTGGTTTTCACCAAATAAAGATAAAAAAACAACGCAGTGAAACTTGGCTTTCAGGTAAAACAAAATCTCATTCGGTGGTATCGTAGCTCTCAAACCGTTAATCCGTTTGAGAGCTACGATACCACAAAGAGACACGTCATATAGTTATTGTAACTTATGAACTGGATCTCTGATAATACGCCTTTTGGGGAAATGCTACAACTCTACTGTACAATTAATTCCTAGTTGTACTGTGTTCTACAGGCCTTTATTAGCAGCGGTGGTAGAGCGTTGTTGGTAGTGTAACTGTGAAACCTCAAACATTTAACATCTTTATACTTTTTCAACTTTTTTGCCGAACAAACTTCTTTTCTTTCTTTTTTCTCTCTTTCTAACATGCCTCATTTTTCTACTTCCAGGAACCTACCGTTCGCGCAGTCGCCGTCAGATCAGTGGAGAGGTGCCAGAGCTCTTCGATGCGCAAGAGGTGGAGAAGTACATAGTAGGGGAATTCGGCGCGCGATCGTGCGTCTTCGACCGCGTCTGCGCACACTACGCGTCGCGCGGACAGGCCCAACCGCATCCGCAGATGGATTGGCCCGATGTTTTCAGGTAATTTTTAGGGCTGTTTATATATAACTTGATTTTATAGATCACACTTATCTGAATTACTGAACTCGTTGAAGAAGCCCACAAAAGAACTAATTCCTTGTAATAGTTGTAGGAAGCCGGTAGATGCATTTGTTTTAGAATCGTGCTTCGAAGAAATCTTTGGAGGAACCCAATGTTCGGCAGTAGATTTATTCCAGCTAGAAGATACAGTGATGATACTGAACAGCAACAACTTTCCCAAGTGTTTGCGTGAAAAATATGTACTAAGTACCTATATGCGTACAAATATCGTCTGTAACTTTTTGTGCCGCGTCTTTTAGAATTTATATGTAGTAAATTCTAAATTTAGGCGGCACAAAAAGTTACTGTGCACACCTTTATTTTTAATCCTATGTAATGTTATTCCTGCAAAGCGAACAAGGCTACAAATAATTAGCAATGCGAATTGTCGTTGGAAAATTAACGTTTATCTACAATAATTCTGTGTTTCCCCTCGTTGCAAAATCAACCTTGACACCGCTGCCCATCCAACATGCAAACCATGACTTTCTACAAAAATATTTCGAAACTAGTCAAATTAGTCTCAAGGTCGCATAGTGCTGTGCAGTGTTGTAGACTTGTATCATAGTCAACGTTAAAATAGTACTAAGGATTTCTTCAATTCGTTGATAGGTCGCATCTATTATTGGGGAGTGAAAAATGAATGAAAAAAAAAATGAAAAAATATTTATTTGGAACCAAAAACTTAAAATTTAGATATGTGTGTTCGATAACAGCAGCATTAGCTTTCGCTGTGTCGCTGCAGTTAGAGTGTAAATACTGGGTGAAATTTTATTCGTTGCGTTGTCATTTACTTTGGTTTCTACTCATGAAACTGAACAACTTTGCCCAAGGAACATATAGTCAATTCGCAATTAAAAAAAATTGGCCTCTTCATATAAATTCATCAGCTGATTGACCATTTTTGTATGAAGAGATCAAAGTTTTTGCAAATTGACTACGGGTTCCTTGGCCAAAGTTGTTCAGTTTTATGAGTAGAAACCACAGTTAACAGGAATGCAACGAATAAAATTGCACCCGGTATATCTGGAAAGTAATGATAAAACTGTCAATGTTTGAGTGATAAGAAAAAAACTTCTTTCAACTAACTTCTTTCAGTGTTTTACTAAATATTTTTCGCTTAGCGTTCGTTGCAAATTTCGTTCATTTTTACCCGACTACGGTGAAGCAAAAAGGAGGGCTATGATTTTAACTCGTATGTATGTTTAATGGTTGGTCTTTGATATAGCTACTAAATAAAATAAACTTAATACTGTAAATTCCTCCGCGCCATCTTTGATTTTCGTACCTATAGAATGGTACTTTTATATTGCGTGTAACGTGTGCTTTATTGGGGTCAGCGAGCGATCACTGGTTAACGATTGCGCTGCGGACCGCTTCTTGACTTGACTACTGACCCACTGGTGGGTCCGACACGTAATGCTCACGTAACTTGGGTCACTGCGGCACGCCAGCGTGACGGCGGCGGCAAACCTGTTAGAATCGTGTATGTTCGCAGCAAAAAAACCGATTTCTTGGCTTGGCTATTTTTATTATTACGTTCTATTAATTTTTCCCTAACCTTGATAATATGTGTGTGCTGCTAGTAAATGATGATAAGCTATTCAGAAAGACCTTGACCAAAATTTGTCTTCGCCTTGATTTTTATAGGAAATTTCAAGTCAGTTAAATACATAAAAATAATTATACAGGTAAAAAGTTAAAAGACCGTCGTCTTATTGCTAAACAGTGATCTCTTCCAGACAATCTTCGGGTAAAGGAAAACAACATGCAAGTTATATTGTAGGGGTAGTGCAATATATTTTAAACAGTTAATAAAAATATTTAAATTAAATGTTTGTAGTTATTTATGCTACATGATTCTGCACCTCAGATATATCCTAATAAATAATAACTCTCGTGTTGTGACTACCAGCGTCAATAGTCGACTTACAGCTTGACCGAGGTCAGCCAGGCGTTATAGCAATCTGAGAAATATACTTTCACTGGCCCACAGCCGATAGTTCAACAGTATATCAACCTTCTCATAAACACGTTAAGCACATTCTTCTTCTGTGACTTTTACTCGCATTTGCGAAGATTGCATTGTGCGACATCCCACTTTGTGTTGACATTCAGAAGTTTTTTAGTGCATCTCCATAGTTCCCTTAATGAGTACACATTTTTGCTGTATGAAATGTAACGGGGGTATTATGTTTTAATTATTAAAATATCAGAAATATAGAGACTGGCTTAAATTTTTAGCTACCTAATACAACATGATAAGCGAAGTTGAATTCATGACCGATGAAGAGGAAAGGGTCTTCAACTCTGCAGCATTTTGGAAATTTCACACCTTCGAATTCATAGAAAAATATTAAATAGAAACTAACATACTTATGTATTTATGATTATTATTTATTTATTTATTTATTTACATATGGAGTATAACAGTTAAAAAATACCTTACACTACACCAAAACATCATGAAAAGTAATATTATGCTTATAAATTATATTTGTAATATTTGCAAATTGCTCAAAAACAGTTAAACTATGCAAAAGATATGAAAACTCCTGAAATACGTGATTTTTTTATACTCATGATTTTTTGGTGCATCGACATAGACATACATATTATTTTTTTTATTTCAACGTGACAGTAATATTTAAAGAAAACAGCCAAAAGCCTTAGTCTATAAGGCCCCCCCGACTTATACCTGGCTCAAAAGTGCCCATGACACTGGCGGCATTACCGCGCTGTATGGCCAGGGATATCTGTTGAGCCAGGTACGAGCCGGCTCGGGGGTCAAATCCGAGGTCCCTCAAGCGGCGACTTATTTCGCGCACAAAACATTTAGCGGCTTCACACCACACGCCCGAGGTCTCAACCGCAAATGGGACGAAATCGTATGCCTGCAACAAATCGGCATACGTCACCAACTTCCGACCGGCCAAACACTCGGCAGCTGACCCCGCCGAGCGGCAGGTACCTGGAAGATGGGAGGCCGCAAAGGTGCAGGCACACGTCGCATCCCACAGCAGGCAGCGGCCTTTGCTCCACGGAATCAACGTGAGCCCATCAGGTCTCTTTGCGTCGGCGCGACTCAGGCCCTCTGGCTCCAGGACACATGGGACATTAGCCGAGACCAAAGCACGACGCAGCACTTCATTTAGGGCGTGATGGCGAGAATGTCTGCCCGCGCTACACCTACAGCTGAGGCCATGGAGACCACCAGCATCGACCTGGGCACCACAGCGACAAACATGCGGCTCGCACAATTTGCAACCCAACCTAAGAGCCACCGCAATTCTCAACGAGTTGTCGTCGAGGAAAGTGCCAACATGAGGGGATGGAACGGCATGAAACCAAGCTCCAGATTCAGCGCAAGAGGCAGCCTTTAATCGAGCTAAATTGGCCCCCGACGACGACTGGATGAGGCTATCCGCTATTGATTTAGCCCATAGGTCATCCCAGCTTCTTTGCAAATCGGGGCGCTCCGGGAGATCCACATTAGGACAGGCTGCAGTCCAGGCCACAAAAGCTTCACCCTCAAAAGGAATGCGAAAATTGTCACCTTCAAAAGAAAGAATACGAGTGACAAGATTTCGCACTCCATTCGCAGATGCTAAGAAAGCAGATGGCCCAGAGTCCTGTAGACGCCTGACTCCCAAACCCCCATGTCGCACCGGCAAACCAGCTTGACGCCACTCGCGATCCCCCAGACTGATATTGAACTAACACATGTTGCTGTAGTTTTAACAGTTTTTTTAAATATACTTATTATGTTAAGTTAATTTTATTGCTATCTAAAACTAATGCAAGTCCATGTTGTGGGCGAAGGCTATATGACCCGCTAAGAGCAAGAGTGGTGTAACCCCATTTTCTTAAATGGATATATTTTACTTTGAAATCATTTATTTCATTAATCATTAATTTTTAAGAAAATCTATTCGTTTATCCATGTTAGTCACTATGTCAAGATGCATTATAATAGGGCAGTTTCATTATGATTTAGGTAGATATCATCTAAAGTGCTACTACTACTAGTGGACCAGAGGAAGTCGTTCAAAAATGTGGCTTACACCACTTTTGCTCTCAGCGCCTCATATATTGACCAGTGCGTAGTCTGATTTAAAATATTTACGTTATTAACTACATACAATCACTTGTTATATTTAACTTAAATTCTAATAATATATTGCGCTTTGTGCGTTATCTCAAGTTAAAGCATTTGTTGGGATTTTAACCCATTGCTCAAATAAGCTGTTTTCTTTTTCAGCTGTTGGTATTTTGAGCCATTGGTCATAGGGTATTGGTATTATGAAATGCTGGTCAAATGAGTATTGAAATTAAGTATCAGTTGCTTCTAACGATATATTTTCTATCTTCGACAGGCAGTACAAGCGGTCTCCTGACCAGGCCAAGGAGTACTACTTGCTAAGCGTGTTCCTGGGCGACATTATCGGATCTCCGCAACTGTGCCATCAGCTGGGCAAGCGCAGGAGTTGCACACAACGGGGGTTCGCCGAACCATAGGCCATAACCACAACCATAGGCCGCGATTAGATAAATAGAACATTTTCCACTTGTCTGAAAACGTGTGCAAAATAGAGCTGTGTTACGAAGATTTAGGAATGTATGAGTAATGAGTATTATAACAAAAAAGGTGTAGCAACACTTTGGGAGGTTTGCCCACGAAACTGAACGACTAGCTATTTTCTACTGCTTAGCGGAAATCGCAAAAAACTGTTTTTTTTGTTATACCTTTATACTTGGATAGTTTTTAGATTAGCAAAAAGTTTTAGAACGTTGGACAAACTGATTTGGGTGGGACACCAACTTGAAGTGTCTTCAAATGGGTAACCTAAAATAAATGGTATCCCAATGCTTTAAAATCCACCTCTACTCACCTCATAAAATGTCGCGTCATTACTTACCTACTTCTTCACTCTTTGCAGAGTGGTCGTAGTCATCGTGTCGTAGCTTTAGTGGTCCGTCGAACAAATAGCTCGCCATTCCTCTCTCACCGCACTTATTAATTGTTTATAAAAAAATAGTTTTGTATACGTATAAATGTGTGTTATGCGTGGCTTGCAGAGGGGTAGGCCTTTAGATTAGAGAGTGGCAGGGTGGTGTCTGTAGGTATGTAGAATTAATATAATAAACTGTGGCTTTTTAGTCGATAAAATAATGTGTTCTCATACAAATTTAATCACTAATGAAACAACTTTTCAAGGCAGCTCCTAAATCATTTTGCGTCTTTAGTTTAAGTTAATGTAACAGAAGTTTCTCTGATCTACGACTACCCATCTCAACCCTTCCCGTGTTGCTATCAATTTAAGATATATAAAAGTGGATTTGAAAATGACATTTATTTATAATACGAGGGTAATATGTTTTATTACTTTTTTTTCCAGGATTGTACTTAATACTTTCTTTTAAGATTACTGTGAAGAACTAAACTGATTTCTTTGGTTTAAGGAAAATAATATTATCTATAGCTGTAGATTATTAAATGTCTCGTCTTCCATTAGATGTTAGTTTTAGAGTGATGTTAGGGTTTGGCTTATTTTTACATTAGTACTGTTATGTGCCTTTAATGTATCATACAAAACAATTACCTATGGAATAAGTGTTCACGTAAATGCAAATCTTTTCCTAAAGCTGAAACTTTTATAAAAGGACACGACGTAACAGAGTTATATAATTTTCATAAATATGATTAAAGTAGTGAGACCTATACAGGGTGTAACAAAAAGGTGTGGTAATACTTCAAGGTGGGCTTTTACTCATCAAACTGAACAAATTTTGTTCTAAAACTTTGTTGAAATCGCAAAAAAAAATTGCGAGCTGGCGAGCCAAGTTTTTATGAAAAGCCAAATTTTTTTTTGAGATTTCATCAAAGTTGTAGAACAAAAGTTGTTCAGTTTCATAAGTAGAAGCCCACATTGAAGTACTGCCACACCTTTTTATTACACCCTGTATAGGCTGTAAACACCTTCGCACAGAACTTTAACGGCGGCTTCTACTTATTATAATTACTGATTATTTTTGCCCAAGAAAAATCTCTGGAACTCAGTATCAGTTTTTTTTGTAATTTCATACAAATCAGTCACTTTATATGGCAATTTGAATATTTTTGAGTATTCAGTACATTTTACATAATGACGACAAGAAGCCACCATCACATTTTTCGGTAAAGGTATTTTAACATCATGATGTATTTTCATTTATTTTTAAACATTAGATATAATTATGTGTTCATCTTAAGATATCTAATTAAGTTGACAAAACCACATCAAAACATGGTGATATTTTTATAGGTAGTTACCAAAATAAATGTTCACTTGTGAACAGTAAGTAATAAGTCAAGTAGTATCTTCTTCTAAAATAGGTTTTTTGTTCATGTTTGTATTTTTTTAAAGGTTTTTTAGATATGTGTATGTAAAATTATACTTTAGTTGGAATACTATGTTAAGATTGTCGTTAATTGCTCTATATTGTGTTTACTTCCGATGTTACAAGTAGGTATGGTACGTTATTATGTGTTAACCCACTTATGTCACAGTTTTGAAATAAACTAATTCAATATAATGCTAGGGCTACACTAACGTACAGTACGTAGAATATATATATATATATATATATATATTATATATATATCTATATATATATATATATATGTAGATAGATCTAACAAATTCAGCTTATCTATGGGCTTCTTCTCTCATGAAATTGGACAACTTTCCCGAAGGAACCCTTAATCAATTGTTACATAGTACAGCTGGCTTAATTTTTTTTTTTAGTAACAATTTATTACTTAATGGCAAATGCTTATTTAAGCTAGTACAACAAAAACCTTAACAGATTTATCCGTGCACTAGTCACTCGTCGTACACGCACCTTATCTACATTAGGTAACGAAAAAAAGTCGTCTAAAAATCATACATCTCTGAAAAACTCAAATATTTGAAAAAGTGGGCAATAACAGTATAGGTTTCCCTCTTCAATCACATACGTAAGTACGTACACTGGCCCACAGAGATATCTGAAATAATCAAAGTCTGAACCCCTACTAAAGCTATTAGTGATACATGGTGTATTGCGGAGAGGTTCAGATATCTTTGTGGCTGCCTGTACAACAAAACAAAACACCAATAGGCATAATAGGTTAGCGATGTTTCTAAATCTTAGGTATTGGGTAATCTTATATAAGGTGTTAGCAAATTAGTTGTCATTCCTTAAACTTGGGCTTCTACTAGTGACAACAACTTTTCCCAAGGAAGTCATAGTCAATTTGCGAAAAAAAATTCATCTTTTCTAACAATTCGTCATCTGATCGGCCCACATACATAGTATGGGAAGGCCATTTTTTTCGAATTTACTATGGGTTTCTTTGGGAAAGTTGTTCAGTTTCATTAATAGAAGCCTCGGTTTAAGTAATGACGACTAATTTGTTAACACCTTGTACGCGCTCAGGCAGCCATGTCGATTCAATCTTAATCACGATAGTTGGTCATGAAACTACATATATGAATAAACAATAGTAGTAGGATTTAATGCGTGGTCCAGCTGGGTGGGCACTACTACCACAGATTAGATAATAGTGCCTACTACTTGCTCTGTACTTGCCGCCAAGCAGCATGCTTTGGTAAGCGAAAGAGGTATTCCATCGTTGCCCTATAGATGATTCGGCAAAACACTTAAGAGACAGATAAACGGGGTGTCAATATTATATTATGAAGTTAGTAATTTTTAGGTTACCTAATACTGAATTTATAAATATGTACAACCTTTACTTAAAAAAAATCCGCGTACCATACAGTAATGTAAAAGGACACTGACCATCTATGTATGGAAGTTGGACCAAGTGCTGCCCAGAATGAACACATAGTGTATTTTGTTCCTCGACTTTGACTCCTCGGACAGATTTTGAAGCGCTTTGGTTTACAGATTAGTGTTGGCCTGAGGAACAAAATGCACTATGTGTTCATTCTGGGCAGCACTTGGTCCAGACCTGGTCAATATCTTTTACAAGTCCATAAAATTTTTAGTTCCAGCATTTTTTTGTTTAGACTGTGAAAGTATTTACCGTTGTCCCTTTAGTTAAGATTTTTGTTAACTAACGCTGTTTATTATATATTTTATCAATTTGTTTCCATTATTAAAGTTAGGTATTTTAAATTAAAAAAATAACTGTAATATTTTACTTAGATATATGTACTTAAACTCTTAAATTACAAATATACAAATAGTTGAGCACAGTTTTTAGCAAATATGAGTTGTAAATGATACGTCAACAAAATTGTTTACATGTAAAAAAATCGAAGATAAGTATTGTTTTACTAATATTTCATTAAGTATATAGACCTAAGGTTCTGGGCAAACCAAGAGTTACATACCTATGTTATATTAGGGGGTGGCTAAGGTCAAACTTTCTTATTGATGTTAAATTATAAGGACATAAGGAAACAGCTTTTAAACCAAAATAAGTTAATGTTACGATTGCTTATTAGAGTTTATGTTGTTTTAATAAATGTGATGTGATTACAATTTATTTAGCTTGTGGTAGAACTAGTCATATCAATAAAGCTTACTTACCGGTATAGACTTTTTTTACGATACCCCGGTTACATTTTTACCATCAAATAGATCAGTTATACAAAATTTATACAAAAAAATATATACACAGCCTATTTTTAGTTAAAAAAAATTTTGTTACATCACAAAAAAATTGTGATGCGACTATTTTTTTTTGGTTTTCGGACTTTTTCATTTACTTGTACTATAAGACATTGATTCCTGCCAAATTTCATGATTCTAGGTATACGGAAAGTACCCTATAGGTTTTGATTCCCACGCGAGTGTGCAAATATGCGGCATGAACGGCCGTATCTCTATTGCGTTGGCATAGAAATTTTATTTTTTTCACAGCTTCAAGGGATTGCAGGCCTGAGTATTTGATATAAATTTCAACATGATACGTCTACGTGTTCCTACGAAAAGGGTCTTGACAGACAGACAGACGGACAGACGGACGGACAACAAAGTGATCCTATAAGGGTTCCTTCTTTCCTTTTGAGGTACGGAACCCTACAAAACGAACCAGGTTTAATAATAGTTGCCGATTTACTCCGTATTGCCACTCTCAGCGTATCTCTAGTGCCACTTAACACTAAAATTGTCCCTTTCAATTCGTAAGAAAGGGAAAAATTATTTATCATTACAAGTTACAACCACTAGAGGTTGTCGTTTCACCATAAATCAACATCAGTATGTCAATAGATTACTATTGTGCAGTGAGAGAGATAATAAGTGTATGTTTAGTATATAAGACAGTTATAAGCTTCATATAAGGGGGCGGGAGATGCCAGATATATTTTGGTTTAACAAGACAATATTATATCCGCGCGTAATACCATAGTAAAGAAAAGTCGCCACGTTATAATCATTCATTCATTATACGCACATAAGTATTATGGCTAACAAAGCCTTCATAGAAAAGACATCAACGTGAACTCCAAGTATTAATGTTATACACAGAGGTTTTTTAGGGTTCCGTAGCCAAATGGCAAAAAAACGGAACCCTTATGGATTCGTCATATCTGTCTGTCTGTCTGTCCGTATGTCACAGCCACTTTTTTCCGAAACTATAAGAACTATACTGTTGAAACTTGGTAAGTAGATGTATTCTGTGAACCGAATTAAGATTTTCACACAAAAATAGAAAAAAAAACAATAAATTTTGGGGGTTCCCCCATACTTAAAACTGAAACTCAAAAAAATTTTTTTCATCAAACCCATACGTGGATAGGTTTTTAAAAATGATATATGGATCTATGGATAGGTTTTTAAAAATGATATTGAGGTTTCTAATATCATTTTTTTCTAAACTGAATAGTTTGCGCGAGAGACACTTTCAAAGTTGTAAAATGTTGTCTCCCCCCCTGTAACTTCTAAAATAAGAGAATGATAAAACTAAAAAAAATAGATTACCATGCAAACTTCCACCGAAAATTGGTTTGAACGAGATCTAGTAAGTAGTTTTTTTTAATACGTCATAAATCGTAAACCGCAATTTACCTACAACGAACTACAAGAACTTTTATATTATGTTACTTGCTGTTACGGAACCCTTCATGGGCGAGTCCGACTCGCACTTGGCCGCTTTTTATAATTTTAAACACGCTATAATTTTTGGACCCATATCAGAGGAACTTTGTACGTAAAATATTTTTTAAAGAAAATTAGTTAACTGTAAAATATTTGAACAAATAATATTGGCGTGTAGAAATATATGTATTTATTGACCTTCCGTTTTAAAAAGGAAAATACATATATTTTTCGGCGCTCGGTGAACTATTTATCTCCTATTTAAATTTTTCGATTATTTTCTATCCAAAAAAATAAACGAATTAGAGATGTTTTTCCCTTACTCATTAGTACTGTACATATTTGCTATAGTATATTCCGTATATTCCGTCCGTGGCTATGTGGTTACGGCACACGCTTTACATCAGGAAGTTGCGGGTTCAATTTCCTTTGTAGAACGAGGTTTAGTTAGGAGAGGGGAATTTCCTAGGCCTATTTCTCTACCACCACAATCTCATCCGAGTCTTGGCGCCAAACATCAATAATGTGTTTCTGTATTAGTTTTGATTTGGGGATCCTGGTGAGCCACCTTCAAACTTCACCATCATAATCAATTGTTAACGCGATATTCAGTGTTAGTAAAAACAACAGGAATTTGTAGATTTATGCGTCGCGGATATAACTGCCCTATAAACTTGACTTGACTTAAAATTTACTGACTCGGTGGCTAAGTGGTTAGCGATCCTGAACTCTGATCTGAGAGTCGTGGGTTCGATCCCCACACAGGGCAAACCTTTCTGTGATGAGCAGAATTGTTTGCTCTGAGTCTGGGTGTATTATATCTACATATGTATGTATTTAAAAGTATATGTGTATGTATATCAGTCTCTGGTTCCCAAGATACAGGGAATCCTAGTTTGGGGCCAGATGACCGTGTGTGATTTGTCCCAGATATTATATTATTATTATTATAAAATAAAAGTACAACAGTATCTAAAGTATTTACGGATAGGTATAAAAATTATTTGACAATATCGAAAAATATTTTTTCGTTAACTATAACAGCCATCTACAAAAGAGATATGAAACTAAAGTTGTTTGGTAGGCAGTAAAATTTCTTACTTAGAGAGCTTTGTCGCGCGCCTATGTAACAGTACCTAGTGCTGAACGTCTAAGGTAAATGGTAAATGAAAATTCCGTTAGATGGCGCCACTCACTTCAATAGGGACCCATTCATTTGACGCGCTGAGAGCAAGAGTGGTGTAAACCCAATTTTACTTTAAAAACATTTATTTCATTAATCATTATTTTTAATAAAAACTATTCGTTTATCCATGTTAGTCACTATGTCAAGATGCATTATAATAGGGCAGTTTCGTTATGATTTAAGTAGATATCATCTAAAGTGCTAAAAGTGGACCAGAGGAAGATGTTCACAAAATGTGGCTTACACCACTCTTGCTCTCAGCGCCTCAATTTATGCATGGTCTTTTCATAAACTGTAAAGTTTCGACATTTAGTTTCGGTTCCGTTATTTTTAAACAACATTTCGCCTTTTCCTTCTCTCGTTGTTTTATTGAACTTGATTTCTTTAATTTAAAAATTTTAATCTTATCTGTTTTACCTTTTGTGAAATAATAGAAACCGCCATCGCCACCCGCTGATATGTAATCCTGAACCTGAAGCACCTAGAGCGAAATGAATAAATAATACGTTAATCGAATAGGTCTCTCTGGTGTTTTTGTCAGGTAGGTGAATCCATCTCAAAACTCACGGATTGCGCTTATCTTTAGATAACTAGGATATACGTGACTGGCCCCAAATACAGTATATTTTTGAAGTTCCAAAGTATGTAGGGTAACGGGTACAATGATTGGCCCTTTAAGCAAACTTTTTACTTTGAACCCATATAACTCTGAATATTGGCTAACAGTTGACTGCTGAATTGTATGTTACCATTCTGTAAGGGCCTAAGAAGTAAATTAATATGATTTGAACCCTAAATAATTGCGTTTAAATAGATATTTATGGAATTTTAGTAAAAACCACCCAAAAGTAGTATTATTGGCCCCCTTGAGCACAGTGATTGTCCTAACGATTTGATAGTGAATGACCGGGCCAATCACTGTATACGTGGTGTGCCAATGAATGTAGCAAAACGAGCAATAGTGATGGGAAACAAAGAATCAAATAAAATAAAATATGTTTAAATCTTTTATTTTATTCTTTTATTATCTCAGTAGAAAATTACAAAATAATAAAACAACAAAAGATATAAAATGGTATTCGTTTTCACTGTATCTCATTACTAATGTAAGGTAAGTAAATTAAGAGAATAGGCATTTATTTTTTAGGATTTTGTATATCTAGCTAGGTAAATAAAATAAATTTGTTAAAATATAATAAAATGCGCACATCACTGTCGTGTTCTTTGAGAAACGGTATATTGATTGGCCCTAACAAAATACAATGATTGGCATTGCCAATCCCATCAAAATCACAGTGATTGGCCCGGCCAGTTTTTGTTTAGACAAGGGCTATGATGGTTTATGCATGAATTTAATAAATAACTCCGTTAACACAGCGCAAATAAAGTTCAAAATCTTATTGTATTTTATAAAACCGTCTTTTAGTGATTGGCCGCCATGCCATTCAATTGGACTTCCATATAAGGCCTAAGTACAGTGATTGGCCCCCTAATATTTCTGAATTATACGTTAGAAACTAGTTACTTTTGCGTTATTTAACATCAAATCGACCTAATAAATGAAATAAATAACTCTTACAATGTAACAAATCACGATACAATAAGAAACAAAGCAATAAACCTACCTAGTCTTAACAAATTTTGATAAAAATCTGCAGTACATTGAAACGACTGCGACACACGAACAAAAAGACTTTAGTTTTCAGTGTTGCTAGAATCGAAATCAAAAAAAGCTATTATAAACTATACAAAGCATAAAATGCTTCTTTTTACAAAAATATAAGACGATATTTTTAGTAGCGGTAACCCTTAATATTGTGCTATAAAGTTCAAAAGGCCATTCACTGGAGGGGGGCCAACGATACTACTCGTTACCCTACATACCTTTAGCACAATTATATACAGGGTGTAACATAATTGGTATAGGACTCGTTAACTGGGGATTCTACTCATCGTACTGAACAACTTTTGTTCTACGACTTTGCTCAAATCGCAAAAAAAACATTGGTCCACGCATCCAATAAGTCTGCATGCAACAGCAAGTGGCGTCCCACAGCAAAGAGCGACCTCTGACCTAAGTTCACTCGGCTTCAAAAAAATCACACGTCCGTAAAAATAGGCTTCAAGCACTGTTAATCCTTAAGACAAGCAGTTATTCGTAGCAATATTGGTATCATTTGAGAGCCCTATAAAAACTCTTTAAAAAAATATCCATTTCATTTGATTAAAGAAAAAGCTTGACACTTTAAGTCACTGTGAATGACAATGGAACTGATTCTCCTCTTCAAATTTTGTTTGTATTGTTTTGTTTTTTGGGTATAAAAGGGTCGATACAGCTTATCGGGGGATAAATTTGCTACCAACAGTCGAAGAAGACACAGAAGAATATCTTTCATCAGAAAAACGTCCTTGAAGATGGACACTACTGCTGCTGAAGCCGCCCAAGTTATCGCACTACTGCAATCAGGACTACGTCAGTGTGATGTTGCTCGGCAATTGCACTTGAGTCGCTTTTCTGTTCGAAGAGTGTACCAGCGGTTCCTGCAGACCGGTGGCTTTGTCCGAAGGCGTGGGTCTGGTAGAAATCGCTGCACTTCTGCGAGAGATGACCGATTCGTCGTATCGAAGTCTTTGAGAAATCGGTTCTCTAATGCTGTTGAGTTGCAACAGCAGCTTCAAGCAGTTCGTAGAAGGGCCGTGAGTATCTCTACAGTTAGAAGAAGACTACAGGAGAGAAATATTGTGGCTAGAAGACCTGCCACGGGTCCAAAATTAACCGCAGCGCATCGGCGAGCACGCCTGCAATTTGCTCGCGCCCACGTCAATTGGACCCTGGACCAATGGAGAGCTGTTCTCTTCTCAGACGAAACGAGAGTGTGCTTTTTCTGCAACGATAGACGCAAAAGAGTATACAGAAGACAATGGGAACGTTTTGCCCAAGCCTGCATCCAAGACACGGTAGAATACGGGGGCGGTTCCTGCATGTTCTGGGGCGGCATATCTGCCGACGGCAAAACTGAACTTTCTTGCGTCTCTCGGACCGGCGGTGCTCGCGGGCAAGGGTCGATGACTGCTCACCGGTACATCACAGAGATCCTGGAAGAACATGTGGTCCCCTATGCTGGATTTATTGGCGACGGGTTCACATTAATGCACGATAACGCTCGCGCGCACACTGCTGGAATTGTGCAGGGCTACCTTCAAGAGGTTGGGATCCCTGTCATGCAGTGGCCAGCGAGAAGTCCAGATCTGAACCCGATAGAGCACCTCTGGGACCAGCTGAAACGCAAGGTTAGATCCCGTGATCCCGCTCCCGCGACTCTTCAGGAGCTCCAAGACGCCGTTGAGGAATGGGACAGAATCCCTCAAGAAGAGGTCCTAAAGTTGGTGCGATCCATGAGGGAGCGCATGGAAGACGTCATTAGGGCTAGGGGGGGTAACACTAGGTTTTAGGTTAGTTTTAAGCAACTTTGTTTTGAAAAATTAATCAGATTTCATTTGGGTTTTTTAAGGATTTTTATTGTTTTGTAAATTTTTCTCAGTTCCAATAAAAAACATTGAATGAATTATTGTTTTTGCATTCTCTGTTTCCTTACCTTTCAAATGATACCGAACATTACCAATATTTCATAATACAAATACGATTGAAAGATGTTTAAAATAGATTTCTTAAAGGTGCGATTTTTTTGAAGTCGAGTGTATAACGTCAGATCATCAGGTCTTCTTCTATCGATATTACGGAGTCTTAAAATTTCACCTTACTCGACTTCCCAAGCAGGAATTACTTATTTTTCGAATGTTTATTATGAAGATCCAGCCAAGGAAGAGACAGACGGTTGGATTCTATGAAAGATAATATGAGGAGGAAAGGAGTGAGCACCGAGATTAGAGTAGAAGATTAGAGAACACAGTTAGAGGGATAGGAAAAATAACACAAGTCGCGCCAACCCCAAATATGAGAGATTTGGATCCGTTCATCATAAGGACAATCCATACAAATGTCACATTATCATTACCTATTATAAATATAATATTTTTACACGCGTGTATTGTGCGACTTTCCGCTAAGCAGACGTCACCGCACCGGCTCTAAGAGCTAAGCCACTTTTTGAGAAGGCCAGTGAGTTTCCATACTGTACGAGTATATAGTATACTAATATATACTCTGTGACTTTAGGCACATCGGAGAAAACTCCTCCGGTTCAAAAAAATTGACTCTCTGTACTACCTACCATTTTAAATGTATGTCATTTGAGTAATGGTTCCTTGGAGAATAATGTTCACTCTCAGTATTTATATTAGAAGGGCTCTGTAGAAAGAAAACAGCGTCAGCAAAATAGGTAACTATACAACAGGCAATTTTAACCCAGTGGGAACATAAATCAACCTGATTTGCAAACGTTGCAGTTGATCGCCGCGCATTTATTTTGCCGGCTCTGGTTTGTTTGACCTACATCCAGCCCTGGTGGCTCAGATTGGCCAATCAATACTAAAGATGGGATGAGGGCAAGGAGAGCTTAAGAGCGCGCAAAAACCTATTGGTTCTGGTTATATTTGGTAGAAGGCGCTGTAAAATCGCCAACCCCTGGATAATTCTGCAAGAGTTTCGAATGTTTGTGATTTGAATAGATGGCGTAATTCAGGCTCCATGTGACCACTGATTGATTTTGAATCTTGAACGTTTAGGTATTACTTGTAATTTTTACTTTCGAGCGACACAGGATCAAGCGGTAAAGAGCGAAGAAAGAGTAAGAAAGTATAGTCATCGCAAAAAACTTGAGATTATGATATAAAAAATAAAATATATATGTGCTTTAAAAAAACTAAAAAAACACGATTTATTCCTTTTATCGTGCTATTGAAACAATATAGCACTTTTATATACAATACAAAATATTTAAATTAACTTTTGCATAATCATGACAAATACGATAGATATATGGCATTTACCCTTGCTACTCGTAATATTCTAATTTCATTGTAAAGTAAATGCAAACATATTTAAAACGTGATGAATTATAGATTTAGTAATTACTTGTCACTTCCTTTATGTTCAATGACTATTTCAAAAAGCGAGGAGCGCTTTATGCGAAGATGTGTATTTTAAATTAATTTAGTTTGACATATATTACAAACATTTAGACAGTATTACAAACATTCGCAAAGTTTCAGATCGATACGACAGTTTAGAAGTTGATTAAATTTAACTTTCAAGATTCGTTTACATACAAAGTTAGTTGGCAAATTAGTTACAGGGAAGGCTAATAAAAATTAATTAAAAGAATGTAAAGAAAGAAAGCAAGAAAGAAAAAACATTTATCGGTGATTAAAAACAAGAAAGTTGACAAGCAATAATGATATATTAATAATGGGTAACAATCACCGAAAAGGGCTACAACTCAGCATGTGCTATGTAGTCTGTGTTTGTGAATTAATTTATATAAATCCTCAGAAACCCATCGGCACTCAGACTAAATATTTTCTAACAACTCCAGCAGTTTTGTTATTCTTTTCATAACGTAATTTTTAGGGGACACCATAAAAAAACAATCCCCACCCAGTGCAAACATTTCTGTGATGAGCAGATTTGTTTGCTCTGTTTCTGGGTGTGTATGTATGTATGTATAAACACTTTATTGCGCACAAGGAGAACATTACAAAATAAAAATGATTAAGAATATCTGTACAAAGGCGGTCTTATCGCCAAGAGCGATCTCTTCCAGACAACCCTGGGTAGAGAAAGGAAAATACAGAACAATTTCAACGATAATGCACTCATGAGAATAGAAGCAAAAAATTATAACATGTTATTAAATAGCTAGTAATGTACATAAAATAACCAAAACAAATATAAATTTATAGATATAATGAGTTAAATAAATAAATAACGCATTTATATACCTGATAAATACAAATTACATACTAAGAAATAAATAACGCACAAACTATTAAGAAAGTAGAAATTTCGAAGAAGAAGAAGCAGAGAAGGAGAAGAAGGGTGTGTTGTATCTCTATATGCATGAATTTAAACGTACTTATATGTATATACAGAATGTTAAAGAAAGAATGTTTGAAATTTTTAGGGGTTACTCAGAATCAAGTATAGAATATAGGAAAATATTGAAAAATCAGATTTACAACTTTTTTTCAGTTTCCCATACAAATTATTGATTCACTATTGAGATTTAGTATTGGAAACTGAAAAAATTATAATTAAATAGCGGATTTTTTCAATATTTTTCCTTAAAATTTAGACTTAAGAATATTAGACCCCCTTAAAATCTCAAACGCAATTTTTTTAACAGCCTGTATATACACATATACGTTTAATATTAGTATTTCTAGGATTCCTAGTTTAGAGCCAGATGAACAAGTGTGATTTGTCACCGATACGAGATATTTATTTATTTATTGTTTAATTATTTCTTACAAGTAGCACATACGATTTTAATGAAACTTTGTTCAGCCCACTATATTTTGATACGGCCTACTACACTAGATAGTTAATTAATAACTCCGAGATATCTCTGAATGAGGTACACACAAACTAAGGTTATTTGTAAATTTTTCAAGACCGATTACTGTCCCTGTTCTTTGCTACTGATTGTGAATATTTCTTTATTGCTGATTGGTATTGTTCCTATGATCCACGCATCTCTATCCCGAGCCACCTCCTTCCATTGGTCGTCAAACCTGTCCAACTCATCCCGCCATCTCCGCCTTGGTCTGCCGCGACCTCTGCGGCCTTCTAGCACCCAGTCAGTGACAATGTGTGCCCACCTTCTCGAGTGCATGCGACAGACATGTCCTGCCCAGTCCCACTTGAGTTTGGCAGCTTTCTCACCGACGTCTTTTATGCGGGTTTTGGAGCGTAGTGTCGTGTTCCGGATTCTATCGATATCGGATATTCGGATATAGAGGGTATATGGAGTATGTAAAAAAAAACTATTGCGAAACATTAAAATATTGTATATTTTAATCACGTTTAGCAAACATGCGAAAGGCGCGTGGAGAGAAACTGCGACTCCTTCGAGTAGGTATCAAGTAGATTCTATACATTTAAATTTATAGCCTACAACCAGTAATTAATCTTTTCAATGTTATACTGAAATTGGATCAAGTATAATAAATAACCATATCTCATTAAGACTGAACGTTGAGTAACTATCGTAATGAAAGGCTCGACTATGGTATCTGTGTCACCGTAAAATCTTGCAATCTGTTTTTTCATGAACATATGCGTAATTTCATGAAACACCTCATAATAGCGTTATTGACGTTTTACGATTAGATCATCGCCCACGGCGACTTTTTAAGGCTATTTATTTTAGTAACGATTCGTTCGCCGATTGGCCGCCCTTATATTGGTTTATATATACATTATCGCCCACGGAACCACGATTCCGTATCACACTCTCGCGGTAGAGTCGCTATACAGTATGGGCGATGGGTTGTTTTTTATAGTCTTTTGTTCATTACAGTAGCGATGCTGTATACAATGCGACTGTGTCGTTTCTGTTGCGCGTTGTTAATGCGACTAACTATCGACTACAGGTAGCGATGCAGTCGTTTGGTCACGAAACGTGCGACTGTTAAACGGTATCAGTCGGTAATATAAATTCATACGCTTTCAGTAAAATTAGACCACGTTCAGAAACATTAGTTTTATACTTAAAAGTGATTCTACGGGTGAAAATTAATGGGTGTCATACGTAATATCTATGGTTGTTACATCGAAGGTTAGGTTATCGAGCACTGTGCATCAGTAAGTTGCTGCATCTATGGTAACTCCATATCGAAAGTCATATAATCAACTTGGTCGTAATATAAACTGGATTGTGTTATAAAAAAACCGGCCAAGTGCGAGTCGGACTCGCGCACCGAGGGTTCCGTATGAATTCATAATCACACATATCTTGAACTCTATATTTTTTATATTTGAGTTGATTGAATGATAGGTAATTTGCGGTTTACGATTTATGACGTATAAAAAAAAAACTACTTACTAGATCTCGTTCAAACCAATTTTCGCCGGAAGTTTGCATGGTAATGTACATCATATATTTTTTCTAGCTTTATCATTCTCTTATTTTAGAAGTTACAGGGGGGGGGGGGACACACACATTTTACCACTTTGGAAGTGTCTCTCGCGCAAACTATTCGGTTTAGAAAAAAATGATATTAGAAACCTCAATATCATTTTTAAAGACCTATCCATAAATACCCCACACGTATAGGTTTCATAAAAAAAAAAATTTTGAGTTTCAGTTCTAAGTATGGGGAACCCCCAAAATTTTTTTTTTCTATTTTGTGTGAAAATCTTAATGCGGTTCACAGAATACATCTACTTACCAAGTTTCAACAGTATAGTTCCTATAGTTTCGGAAAAAAGTGGCTGTGACATACGGACGGACAGACAGACAGACAGACATGACGAATCCATAAGGGTTCCGTTTTTTGCCATTTGGCTACGGAACCCTAAAAAGGTCGCTATATCGCAAAAAAATATAAATAAAATTAACTAAGAATAAGGGTGGCTTAGGTCTTTGTTCACCGCACTGGCCAAGTACGAGTTGTCAATTTGAGTAGGTGTTAAGGTGGCTCGTTTTAATATAACCGAGAATTTCAATTTCTTTTTGAAGTTTTTCGTGTTTAGGCCCCTCGTGTTTATTACTTATTACTTCAGATCTATTTTGTGAAAATATTACTTTGTTTCCTAGCTAATCAAATTGAATTTATTAAATATTAGTCACTCATTTCGGACATTTCAAGACGAGGTGACAAAAATTCATATCCCTTCAATTATCTGTATAATATTTAAATTGGCGACTTATTATTTATAATAGATAAATGACATCAGTATAGGTAAAATATTTATAAGATTATCACAAAATAGGGGTAACATAATTAATGTGTAGGTCACGAAAATCTTCGCAAAATTTTAGGTATAGTTTATAAAATATTCCAGCTTAATGAAGGGAATAAAACCACTTTTTTTTTATTTCCTTCAGTTTTTGGTTCTTATAAAAGGCATGAACGAGATACGCTTTAAAATATGACGATTTAAAAGTATGTGTAAAGCATACTAAATAAAAAAGATTTTTGATTTTGATTTTGAAATATTTTCTCCCATTTATTTCGAAATCGAAAGCCTCCTACTCACTTTTTAAAACATAACTTTGAAAAAATACGTCTCATTTATAGCGACCCCCGATTTTTTATTACTTTGCTTTTTTTATGTTTTTTCCATATTCGTGAAATTTTAACCTGCCTATTACGATTCAAAAGATACAGCTATTTAAAGATAAGACGGACAGACAGATGAAAAAGGTTTGGTAATAGGGTCCCCATTAACAACCTTTGAGTTTTGATGGCCGAGTTGCCCCCTGAGTCAAAAATAATTAGTCTGCAAAAGTTGCGCAAGAGACTTTTATACCAAAAATAAAGGCATTTCAATTTATATAGACTTGTGCTATGGTTATCATTATTTGTCCCAGTATCTACTTGAAATATCTAGAGTCAGACCATAACTGCATTAATTGCTAATGCTAAAAGATCTTTGGGGATTTTCACTGATAATTTTCCCGCCAGAGACAAAAGGGTTTTTAAGATATGTCAAAGACAGTTATCGATGTTATCGGTGTAATCACAAATCGAAAATATTCTATGAAACACATTGCGTTTTGATTTAATCTATTATTATGTTAACCTCCTTAGATTGTTATTAAAAACTTCGGGAACAGTGTAAATTTTAACTTCCTGTATGTAGATTATGTTTACCTTCCCCAGATTTGTAATTATTTGAAAAATATTTTTGTTTCAGCTACTTTCTATAAATTAAATGAAACAATAGAACCAAAGTAGCTCCTGAGAAGGATGGTTTAGTAATCTCTGAATACTAAAATAAAATTGAGTCGAATGCATCTCTCGCTAAGAGCACTCTCTGGAATAATACGATATATGCTGAAAATTCTATTCCTTTGTGGAGTGAGTCAAATTAAAGGCTCATGTACTCTCAATATCTCAATAGCAATTTTGTTTATGATTTAAATTACACCACACGTATGAGCTAGGCAGCAGGCTTAATATTAATTTGCTGACCACTTTTAAAAGTTAATTGTGGACATTACAACCATTTTTTCCGAAAAAAAAAAAGATTCCGACGAACGGAGAACCTCCTTTTTTGAAGTCAGTTAAAAAGAACATTACTTAATAACCTCCGTTTGATAGATTTCGTGACATGTAAAGCAGAACCACGTCGTCGGCAACAGCGACGTGTTCCTTGACAGAAATAATACACAATTTAGGGTACCGCGCGAATTTAGGTAGTTCCATTCTAAATGCGAAAGTATGTAGGAGTAGAAGTAATGTGCTACATTTATGCTTCAGTGTCGCGCTGTTACAATGTTCGTCGCCACAATTTGGTTGCGGCAGCTTTGTGTGACACACATTTCGAACTAAGATTAATAGACCAATCCCTACATAGCTATAAAATATACTAGGTATAAACCAAACGCAGAACAAAGAAATATTACTATAGTTTTTACACAAAATTGTATTAAAAAAAAACTTGACTTAGTTGGACTTCTACTTCATGAGTAGAACGACTTTTGTTCTTCAACTTTTCTGTATCTGTAGTAGCAATAAAACTTAAACTAAAGCTTTTCAATTTCATAGATAAGTAGAGGGTCCTTTTGAACGACTGTTGCAGTGGTGGCGTAGTATTTAGCGCTCTTGAATTCTACGCCGAGGGTCATGGGTTCGATATTCACCCAAATCGTCTGTAAATATTTGTGTCATATTAACAAATGCTCAGTATCTGGATTATTTGTAGCTATTTACATATGTGTATATTTAAATGTATATAATTAGTAAGAATTTCAATATCTTGTTGCTATATTAAAGTAAATCTTAGTTTGATACCCGTGTGTGATTTGTCTCGAATAAAACAAGATATTTAACTGAACAAAATACAGTTATCTCATGATGTCACTTCAAATATCATTTAGCATTTAATTCTACTAAGTCTTTAACTAAACTACTTACACCTTTTTCTTGTGAACTTACTTAAGTATAAGGAACCCTCAGCTCGGTCCGACGGTTCACGCTAAGCCGATTTCATATTATAAAATATACGTGGTGGCACCTTTCTAGTAATTAGAGTGCACATTTATTAGAATACTTGTATGTATAACAACTGTAACAGTAGTTGTCTATCTGTCAGTACGTCCATTTCATTAGTTTTGCTAGCATAACGACTGATATTTTATGTTATGTATCGTAAAAATAGTAAAAATAAATACGGCTGCCGGAAAATTTAACAACGTTTCTTACGAAAACTATACCAAATTTTCCAAAAAAACGTTTTTTAACGGTTCATAGAAAGTGATTAGCTAATTAGCATTTTTTTATGAAGAGTCTTATTTTTGTGTATCATACCTTAACGCAAAAAAGATACTGCTCCAGTCACTTAAAATAGAATAAATTGTTCATTTGGCATTTACTATTCGAAAAATGGCAAAAACTTTCTATTACAATATTATTTTATTTAATATCTATTGTATTTTATTTATTTATCCTTATTATTCACAGGTTATTCACCTCATACAAATCGGTAAGCTGATAAACACATGCAATAATATTTTGCTATTTATATCCTAATAAAAACTAGGTAATATTATTTTGAGTATATTAAAAATCCAGAGACGAACCAACAAATGAGAAACCAAAAACACGTTTTCCAAAGTGATATTAAATGCTGAAATTCCTTTTTCATTTTATTAGCCCTGCATCGCGTAAGTTAATATTAAAACCTTATTTTTGATTAAGTTTCTCATTTCAAATATTTTCTTATTCTTCATTTTTCATCCACCTCTAGAACATGTAACTATCTACAAATAAACTGACATCCTTTCGTTTCTGCTATTTCTGTTTGTGCGTATTTCTATGTAGTTGGACTAGGCTGACTTATAAATTCAATTATACTCCTGCCACTGTGCAAAAATATACTTAAAACGTCGTTTCACATAAACATACATAAATGATTGAGACAAAAACTACTAAGCTAACATTATTGAAGTTAGCTTGACTGATCTCATCCCAAGGCTATACGCGCCCTGCGGTTTTTGATCGCGCGTGGCAAACCGTACATAACGTGATTTTAACCACATGTGCGCGATCATGCGTAGTTACTATTCCATATGTTACAGACAAAACTTTGCAAAGTACACAACCGCTGTCCGCGTACAGCCTATTAAACCTTCTTAAAAAGTAGTGACCGGAAGGTAAAAGCAGCTGCGACCAGTGGTGGAACGAATGCACCGCGATTGGGCCTACGCAACTGTGTCTAATGATCCCCTACCCACTAAGTGCAGACACAAAAAAAAGTCTCAATGTTTTAAAGTAAATCAGAGTGTCGAAATACACACGATTCAGTCTAGTTTCGCAATTTCGGACAGACTCGGAATTTTGCACCTGATATAAAATTGAGATGAGGAAGATAATTTAATGTCGTCGTTGCGTAATTGATTTGTTTTTTTTTAAGGTAGACTGGTTGAAGTGGCTAGTCAAATTAGGCATTCCAATGTCGGACATTAGACTTAGATTAGAACTGTGAGGTTTAAGGAATGTTGATTTCAGATTTTGAAATACATTTCGGATCGTAGATCGCAGAAAAGACTAGATAGATAGGTATGTATATGAATGACGTATATATCCGTCTATCAGCTATCTAATCAGACCACAGAAATCGAAGGCTCTAAAGATATATATTTGCCTATTACTGCGAGAAATGTCTTTGTAACACAATTTTAGTATAATCTATTCTTTCGTTGCGTCGTCCTTTTCGTAACAATGATAGATATACCAAGTCTCAATTTAAAGGAGGAGAATTGTTTTTTAACGAGAGCGTCTTACGACTTTTTGTTGCAAGTGTAACATCTTTTGGTTGTATGTAGTATTGTATTGCACGTAGTGTCCAAAATTATTTTCAATTTTGATTGGCTTGTAGAAAAGGCCCATTTTTGTATTTCCACGTCAGTTAACAAATATTATTGGGTATTCAGTTTGAAGAGTTTGACTACCAACTAAAGATACATAATTTTTTACACCCTTTATACATAATAACAAAACAGAGATCCTGTTTTATTTATTTATAGGTATGAATTATTTTTGGATCGGATGAATTTTTTTTGGATCGGTTGGTGAGTAGTCTGTATTTCTGTCTATCTATATTTCCTCTCTTCTAATGGCTCTATCGTTTCAATCGCGTAACGCTGACGGCTTACAAAAGGCTTTACAAAAACTGGCGTGTTATTAGATTTTTTTCGAATTAATTACACTGACACACGAAATTGGAGGTGAGTTTAGTATGGCAAATATTCATACATACAGGCCGTAAATCTAGCTGTGCGTCAAATTTTAATCAGTGCTTCTACTCCTGATTCTGATCAACTTTCCCCTAGGAACCCATAGTGAAATCTATCTATCAGCCGAAAGACGTCCACTGCTGGACAAAGGCCTCCCCCAAGGATTTCCACACTGACCGGTCCTGTGCGGCTCGCATCCTGCGGCTTCCCGCAACCTTCACCAGGTCGTCGGTCCACCGAGTCGGAGGCCTGCCCACACTGCGTCTTCCGGTGCGCGTCGCCACTTGAGAACTTTACTGCCCCAACGGCCATCTGTTCTAAGAGCTATGTGCCCTGCCTACTGCCACTTAAGTCTAGCGATTCTGAGAGCTATGTCGGTAACTTTAGCTTTATGTCTGTTGTTTTAGATTTTCCTTTTTGTATTTTTTAAATATTCGTTTTTATTTTGCACAAAATTCTAAATACATTACCACTGGGTGACATCACTACACTTTACAATTGGAACAAAGTTGGGTTCGAACCTACTAACTGTCAACAACAGATGAGTGGATTTGTAAAGTTTGTTCGATCGAAACTCAAACTCAAAATGTTTTTTATTTAAGTAGATGTTTTACACGTGCTTTGTTAACATCCCATTACGTCCCCACTGCAGGAGCACGGGTCTCTTCCCACAACTCGGGAAGGTTAGGCCATACTCCACACACAGGGGGCAAGGCGGGATTGGTGGAGGTTGTGGGGCTAGTGGCCAACCTCAGTGTCAGAAGTTTTCAAACCACCTATAAAATCTCCGACATGGCTTAACGACTGCCATCTAGCGACAGCAGCCGGCACCAACGGCTTAACATGCCTTGCGAAGCACGGAAACGGTCGAGATAAATGCCACTGACAGTCAAACCCATTCAGGTTATGACCGTGTCTGGAGCCAGTTAACCTGCGTGATCGACGTGACCACGCAAGCCGCACCTAGACACGACCGCTTCATAAGGTCCTTTCCGTTTCTAAAGTCATCTCCTTATGACTATAGACCCGTATGCATGGCTGCGAGAGTGATTATCAAACCACACCTAAGAACCCCTGAAGTTATTGGGATTACATAATTGACAACACTGAACACGTTAAAATACCGACTTCAATCGTAACAACTACCATTTTGCAATGATTTTTTAGTTTTTATTGATTTTTTCAAAAAGCGCTGAATCAATTTTGATAAAATTTATACGGAACCACCTGACAAAAAAAGAATTATCAAAATCAATCCATAACTGGCGGAGTAATCGCGTAACAAACATACAAAAAGAAAAAACATACATTCGAATTGAGAACCTCCTCCTTTTTTGAAGTCGTTTAAAAATAGCTTACAATCGAGTAAATACACCTCTAAAATAATAATACACCTCTAAAATAATAATACACCTCTTGTCTCAATGGTAGCTATCTATAAAAAGGACAAAAAACAACCAAAGTGATAAAATTATCATTTTGAATGTTAATAAGGCTTCGAACAAAGGAAACTACAGGCAGTATACATAGGCTTCGCAGATATTATTAAGTAGCGAGTGTATTATGAACGTGGGAAAATGCTGGCGAAGGTTTAATACTAAGTCCTTGCTTGGTGCTAGTGAAAGAATTCAAGGCGACCGAATTCTCAGTAGCCCGCAGCGCTAACGCAGACTAAATAGCTTTTAGATGCTACATGTGAAGTTGAAAGTGATTGTTTTTATGTAGGTTATGATCTCCTTTTATAATAAGTCATGGCGTCTCCTTTTTATAGATCGGGAACCAGCAAGTTAAAAAGAAAAACGAACGATATGTTAAAAAAAAGATCTTTCGATTTAATCTAGCTCGAAATAAGTACAATAGAATGGAATATAACTACGTTTTCCAAGAAAAAAATTATTAAATCCCCAAAAAGAAAATTAATTTTCATGCTGATTTATTAAGTTTGCGTGGTACAAAAAATAATAACACCTTTTTGAAATTTCCACGAAGATCCAATAAAGAATGTTGATTACTTTATTACGTCAAGATGCCGCAGGTTATTTCACTTTGTTATATTTATACATATTGAATATACACAATAAAATATATAACTACAGAACAATGGCTTATCTAAGTACATTAAGTAAAACGCTGGTGCTTGCAACCCGTCCGCATATATATTTATATAATCCTACTAATATTATAAATGTGAAAGTTTGGATGTTTGTATGTTTGTTACTCAATCACGCAAAAACGGCTCAACAGATTCGGATAAAATTTGGTACACAGATAGTTTAATACTTGGATTAACACATAGGATACTTTTCATTCAAAGCACGAGGGTTTCCATGTATCAGGCGGAAATTAAACCTGATTTTGATAATGTCTGTTTGACAGTTGTCATTTTGACAGATGTCATTATGACAGTTGTCATTTTGACAGCGGTCATTTTGACATTTGCCATTATGACAGTTGCAATTTTGAGAGTTGTCATTTTGACAGTTGACATTTTGACAGTTTTCATTTTGACAGTTGACATTTTGACAGTTGACATTTTGACAGTTGTCATTTTGACAGTTATCTTTAGACAGTTATCTTTTGACAGTTGTCATTTTGACAGTTGTAATTGTGACAGTTATTATTTTGACAGTTGTCATTTCGACAGTTATCATTTTGATAGTTGTCATTTTGACAGTTGACATTTTGACAGTTATCAGTTTGACAGTTGCCACTTTGACAATTGTCGTTTTGACAGATGTTCACGCCGAAGCTACTGAATGGATTTGGATGAAATTTGGTAGGTAGATAGATAAAACACTCGACTAACCCATAGGATACTTTTTATCCCGGAAAACTTAAGGGATCCCGAGGGAATGCTTAAAAACTCAAAATTTCCATTTCGTCACTAGATGGCCTTAACATTTTCTTTCTCTCTGGATCCAATTCTAAAGTCCACGCAGACGAAGTCGCGGGCGGAAGCTAGTATTGTATATTAATAATAAATAATAATAATAATACATTTCTTTATTTCAGACAAAAGAAAAAATGTGATATTAAAAATGCCGAAAAAGTTAAAAAGTACGTAATGACACTGATAATAGTAGGCCATCAGTTCTAAAGGACAGTACAGAATCAAGAGTACATCACTTTCAACTTTTAACAACGTCTTTACTAATGTACTTAATAGAATAATATCATACCATCTTGACTGACTCGGTGGCTAAGTGGTTAGCGATCCTGACCTCTGATCCAAGAGTCGTGGGTTCGATCCCTAAACAGGGCAAACTTTTCTGTGATGAGCAGAATTGTTTACTCTGAGTCTGGGTGTATCAGGCGCGGATCCAGGTGTATAATATCTATATATGTATGTATTTAAATGTATATGAGTATGTATATCAGTCTCTGGTTCCCAAGATACAAGGAATCCTAGTTTGGGGCCAGATGACCGTGTGTGATTTGTCCCGGATATTATTATTATTATTATCTTCAGTACTACTACAGTCTATTAGCTTCTGCGATCTTTGGTCTCGTTCGCATTTGAGAGCAAATTGATTCTACAATAAATAAATCTACTTAAATCTAGTTTGATACGATATTAGGCTCAATTCACACTGGCGCAGAGAAGCACGCATTCGCTCGACTATTTAATCGTTATTTAATGGAGATAGAGTTCAATCTACTATAAAGTGTAGGTACTAAAATTTGCGATGATTTCTTTGAATTCTTCGTCAATGTAAACTGAGCCTAGTTCTGTTAGTACTAACGATCTCACTTATCATTAATGATGTTAATGGCATTGCACAAAACGCATCTAGGTGTAGGTGTGTCTAATTAATTTGGAGCTCAATATAAAATAATTTGAGATTTGAACGCACCAAGTTAAGAACACTAACTCATGTTACCTACAAATAGAAAATCAGTTTCGAAAAATACAAACAAGTATTAAGAAAAACTTACAACATTACATTTTTAAAATTTATGTCGATAAAAAAGGGTAAGTACCACAATTTGCATTACAATAAATAATTATCTCCAGAAATATTGTATTATTATTAAATAAAATGTATTGTATTATTAAATAAAATGTCCACAAAATAGAGGTAAACAATTTGAAATGAGAATCTTATTTACCTGCTCATAATACTCTACAAAATTTAGATTAAGAATTATTCTCAAAACTGATTAAGTAATTGAAAGACGGTAACAAAAAGATCATTAATATCAGACATTCAATTATAGAACTAAAAATCGCTGTCTGGGATCGTTTATAATTCAGATTACCTATCATTTGCCTAACTAAAAAAATCGACAGGCAGGTAGTAAATTTTTTCAACATAGTTTTTTTTTTGGTTCCGTACTCCCTAGTTCTAGTACGCCATTGATATTTGCTATTATATTTTTTCCTGCTTACTAATGATTCTACCATAGAATTTTGTCCTTACCTCACACTAACCGATGACGTAACCGTTTCATGAAGTTAGGTCCTAAAATGCTACGGTTGGTGGCTTCTGTTTTCCTCTTGTAGTTTTTCCAGAAGGGGAAGGGGGTGGTAGATATTAGATAGCCGACCACCCTTTTTATCCGAGTATTTAAGTCAGCTTAACCCCGAGACGCCACGCAGGATTTAAGTCAGCTTATGAGTAAACTAGTACTAAGATGTTCTTTACAGACACAGTAACACTAAAAAAAGTCTTAGATTACTCCTGGAAAAATATGATTTTTTTAAGTAAAAAAAAAACATTTCCTGTAGTAATTAAGAAAATCCTCGAAACCAGAAAAAAATAAGATACGAAGTGTTTAGAACCATGAACTTAGGAAACCTTTACGTGTAAACAGGTTAGCTATAACTTCCTTGGCACACCCCGGACACTTCATACAAATTTCGCGCCATTGTTTACTACAAAGACATTCATGTTTGTACACATGTAAATGTGTGCGTGATGTACTAGGGTTGAATCGAGATTCAATAATTACCCTCACTGTCTTTATTGTTAGCTAGACTTTTACAAATAATGTGAAGGCTTTCTAGCCTTACAAGCCTTTGACTCTTTCCTTAAAAAAATAAAATTGTCTTTGGTTATTATACTGTGCTTTGGTTTGCCAACCCCTTGCCAAATGGTCACATATCGGTCACACAGGGGGGAGTGAGGTAGCATTAAGAGGGCGACAGGGAGTGTTCATACTGTTTAATGGCGTTATACTGTGCTTCTTGTGGTTAGAACGAAAATAATTTGAGGTCTGTATAATGAGACCAATTGCATTATTAAATACCTAGTTTAATTAAAGAGACTGGCTTACGCTCGTGCTTCCATCTGCGCAGTACATTAGAGGCCATCCATAAATTACGTCACACGAATTTCATGATTTTTTTGACCCCTCTCCCCCGTCCTTGTCACAGATGGTCACATTTGTGGGACCACCCCCTCCCTAGTGTGACGTCACATATTTTGCAATTTTTCGCCCAGAATTGAATAAAATAAAACATAAATTGTAAAATTCTATATTTTTTATTATTTATTATATGACGTCACAACGTTCATTTCTCCCCTCTACCCCTTGTCACATAATGTCACACTTCGTTGACCCCCTCCCTCGCCCTTAACGTGTGACGTAATTTATGGATGGTCCCTTATAATAAAATATTTTCAATAACAAATAAAGGAACAGACATAATTATAATAAGTGCAAAGTAGTTTTGCATGATCAGAAATCGCAGTTGAATACTATTAACAACGAGTAGTTGATTAATTTCGTCGCCGAGACTAGAATTCAAGGATAACACTATGTACCAGTCTCTTAAATGTAAAGCTTTGCAGGCATCGATGGTTTAGTTTTCAAACTTACCGAAACCTGGTACAAGATAGGAGTGTCGAGTATAATACATAGATATCAATGCAAGCACCATTTGCTACGCTATACAGTCATAGAATAGACAACGATGCCTCAGCCCGAACACTTCATACAAACGTCTACGTTTTTACCTACTACTACTTCAGTTTCTAAGAGCCTGGTTACACGCTCAGTCTGGCGTCAGTCTGGTCCATCAGTCTGGTCAAAATAATCGGAGAATGATCGTGTAACCCACTGTCTGCCGTCAGTCTGGCGTCAGTCTGGTCCATCAGTCTGGTCAAAATAATCGGAGAATGATAGTGTAACCCACTGTCTGCCGTCAGTCTAGATAAACCATGCACCGTGAAAATCATCCATCATTCTGGCGTCAGTCAAGACTGAGCGTGTAACCTTGCTCTAACACGTAGGAGTGAGCGAGATTACTGGGTGATGATTGTCACCGGATCGTACCCGCAGGGAGAGGGGAGGGGTGATGCCTTGAGAGAGAAGCAGGTAGTTTAGGTACTTACACTTTTTCATTTAGTAAATAGTTATTCTGAAAAAAAATTGATAAGTCGTGTGTAGTCGAAACTGTAAAAAGTTTCGAGTATTAACAGTTATTGCGATTGCGAGGGATTTAGCCCATATATCTACTCGTATTACAGCAGAAACAGTGGCGTCGAATCACCAACGCTTTCCTGCTGTAAACCAATCACATTGACAGATCACGTATCGGTTTTCAATTTACGTTCGTTCGATTCGGCACAATACTGCCTATATCGCATCAAAGGCAAATCTAACAAACGTTGCTTTTATCTATATTGTGACAGACAGAATGACGGAAGTGCTTAAAATTATTAGAAAGACGTTCCACAAAATAATATGATTATTTCCAGAAGATAATGTTAAAGAATTTTACATCCACTGACATGTGTGTATGTGTGTCCGTAAAAAACAAAAATACTTCTTTGGATATACCTAACAATTGCCATTTATTTGCAGTTGTTAGACCACTCGCTTTACATTCAGGAGGTCACGGCTTCGATTCTCGGCGGGATCCAACTTTGAAGGTCTCGGTTTAGTTTGCTAAGGCATTTGCTGAACCTGGCTAATTGCGACAATTTTATCTAAATCTAGCCGCTAAACATCAATGTTATCACCGTTAGATAAAGATAAGATAGCCAGTTATCCACAGCGTGAGGAATCTTGACAAGCCCGCTTCCCACTTTCGACATCATCATCACTTGGCACCAGGTGAGGTGATGGTGAAGTACTTCAAATTCAGTGTATCAGCCAAGTTCGCAAAGCATGCTTTAAAGGTTCAACCTTCAGTCTTCTTGATATTAATTTCGATTAATAAATAAATATATTTTTGAAGGACAGTTGAAGAAAATATTTTTATTGGCAGTCTAGCTGTAAATAAGAGAGAAGCGACAGAGAGCTTCGATATTCAAATTAAATTTATTTAGACACAAATTATTTGAAATTATTTTTTTTAAGGGGAAAAACCTATATACAGTTTGTTTACAAATTGAAATTAATTTTAAAGCATTTTCAATCTTGAAATAGGGAACTGGCATGGACATCAAAATAAAAAGCGTCTGTTATATATTAACATCTGTGTAAAAAACTCATGGAATGCAATAAATTATTGAGTATTTAGTATTGGACCTCCTCACTAGAGGTCTCGGGTTCAAATTCTGGCCAGTGCATCAATGAGATTTTTGAAACTTACGTACATTTTCATACCGACTGCTTTAACGGTGAAGGAAAACATTGTGAGGAAACCTGCACATCTGATTTCTAGATGTATATGATGGTCACGTTGCACACGTCCGTGGGTGTAAATCTAAAAATGCCCTACACGTGACCGTGGGTGATGATGCTAATTGCAACACCAGGCAACCGCCGCCTTACCTTGTGGATAGGACGGTTAAATTGGGCCATACGATAAGAGAGAACTATTTTTTCATGACTTTTAGTAACTGTAGTGACGTCACTGCATCCCTACTTTTTATTCGAAGGCTTTTCGGGTTTCTCCGCAACAATCTTTTCAAACTGCAATATCTCAGTGAGTAATGAAGATAATCAGAAACGATTAGTATGAAAATTTCAAAAACTCATTGACATCTTGGCCAGGATTTGAACTACTTACCACTAACGAAAAGCCTCCGCTGCTTCCAGTGATAATGCCGAAGATGGAAGCGAAAAAGAAATCGTTGCGATAGTCGTCGTTTAATGAGAGATTGAAGAGATAATTCATACAATTTATTCCCCAAGAGTCTGATATTAGTCTGAATTCCGGCATGCAGCGTGATCTACTACCTTATTATCCGACCGTGTAAGCGTTCCAATTCTGTACCACCCAGAAGCGATAAGCGGAACTTTACTAACTAGCTAGATAGATAGCAGCTCTACCTCACCGAGAGATATCATACTAATTAGCCACCGTCCGATTATTAACGGTCACGCGCACAGAGTCAACAAACCCTTGCTTCCCGGCTAGGGCGCATGCGCGGTACCCCACCACGAAGAAAGTGAATGTACATTTGCGCCCGCGCACCCGGCGAGCCGTGCAGCACACGCGGCCTGTCGGTAACGCGTGTCGTACGCCGCCGCCTAAATTCGAATTTTGAAATATATTTTTTTCTTAATTAACAATAAAGGAAAATTCTTATTTTTGTTCTCTATTTTTTTGTCCGTGACTGGAAAGAGATATAAGCAACTATGAAGATTCTACTGTTTCTCGGTGAGTACTTTTTTATGATTTTTTATTTTAAGGGATGAATTTCAGTAGTCAATTGAGTAAGTAACAATATTTGCTTTACTGATGAAGAGATTTCTAGGCAACTTGTACTATTCATTTTTTTTTTGTTTCTCAAATAATTACTTTTTTCTGCCATATTTATCACCAATTTTACTATGCAATACGAATATAAATAATTTTACATTAATTCCGCATTAAAATTTGCGCAACTGAATTAATTTTGGTGCGCGACCGTCATCTGATGAACTAATGCCCTCGTCACGACACCGAACTATAATAGTTCATCTTTTTTTTTTAAATAATTACATTTCATTCAATACATCCAGTGGTAAATTTTAAGTTTTGGCGCCCACAAGGTTTGCTGCCCTAGTCAGCTTTCCAATTCCGATTGTCCGAGCAACAGCGATCAAGAAAACAATACCTATACCTAATTTAATTATACGAAACATGCACATCTCCATACATCTCCAAGCAAGCTCCATATTTTATTATTTTTCCAGCCCAATATTTAGAGGTTTTCGTTTATCTTAAAAATAAAATAAGGACACGCTTCCCGTTCTTCTTCTTTTTCCTTTAAAGGTATGTAAAAGAGTTTTCAGACATGCGTAATTTTTATGCATTATGCGTTGGAGAGACAAAGTACTTTTTAAACATTACGGTTTTTAGACGATACTTATTACACGTAGTTAATTACTGAGTAATTAGAAGTTTAGGCACTGATGGTAAGGCAAACTGCATTATAGTCATCTCTTATTGAGCTCAAAATCCAATTATATCACTATAAAATCTCGAACTAGACCTCTGTGCCCAAGTGCGAAACGTTGATAGTTTATCTATATGCAAAAGCTAATCGAATTGAGATTAGTTTTTTTAAGAAACCCGAAAAATACTTGACTTTGAAACTTCCTTCAACCCTGAGCCATGAACCCATGGAACTAGTAAATACGTTGTTAAAAAAAGTACGTTTGAAATTTTTAGGGGTTACGGATTTAGAATCAAGTATACAGGATTTAAAAAATCCGCTCTTCAATTATTTTTTTCGTTTTACCTTACTTAATCTGAATAGTTAATCAAGAGTTTGTATGGAGAACTGAAAAAAATTGTAAATCGGATTTTTTGCAATATTTTTCCTGTATCTATACTTGATTCTGATTGATTGTTATACCTAAAATTAAATTTCATTTCATATCGTCATTGACTGCTTAAGTTAAAAAATAAGAAGTACACACTGAATGAGCTATAATAAATACAATAATAATGCACATAACCAGTAGAAAGTAGAACAAAACCGTAATGAGCACTTGGATATCAAAATGAAGAGTCATCAGAAAAATTTGCCTCATTATCGAAAAAATCTACTAAGTATAGAATAGCGCTCCGAGGGTTCCATACCTGAACGTAACTTATTTGTATGTTATTATTGTATAACGTAATTTATAAAAAAAAGTGTTTTCTTTTAATTCAGTTTCGGTTTCTTGTCTCTGTCGTTCTTTAGACTTTACTCTATAATCAAACTGATGTTTGAGGCTTAGGACCCTCTTATTTTTTATCTCCTTCTTTCCAATTTCTTGGTTATTTTTTATTATGTTATATATTTGCCATAATAATACATATTTTGTAAAATTTTGAAGTTGCTATAACGGTCCAAAATATACTTAGCTTATAATACAATAGCTTAATCAAAGAATCCAAAGACAGCCTAGCTAGACTTAGTAATGTTCGCAATCGTTATAACACGAGTACGGAACCCTAAAACTATTTGCGAAATTATCTGGTCAACCGCAATCCATAAATCATTCATACTAATTGAAACCTGAAGCAGATAGGAAAAATTAGAGTCACTTCAATTATGAACAAGTAACCTTTTAATACTTGTCAAAAGAAAGTATTTTTTTACATTGACACAGCTGTTATAAGTTACTTCTACAGGGTGTTAAAAAAGCGTTTGAAACATTAAGGGGTTTCTCAGAATCAAGTATCGCATATAAAGAAATATATAGAAAAATCCTGTCTGCATTTTTTTTAGTTTCCCATACAAATTCATGATTCACTTTTCAGATTTAATACGGGAAATTGAAAAAAAAAAACAATTGTAGATCGGATTTTTTCAATATTTTTCCTGTATTCTATACATGATTCTGAGTAACTCCTTAAAATTTCAAACGCACTTTTTTAACACCCTGTATGTTTACCATGCTTGACTTTGATCCAATCCAGCATAATTATGCTGAGTTGGAGTCCTGTGGTTGCAGTAACACACATAAATTGTTTGTTAACATTTCTATGTATCCAAGTTCGAAAATTTTTGTATTTGTTTCGTGATGCTGTAATCAACAAACATGTTTTCTTTCTTTCTTTCATAATAAGCCCATTACGACTTCCCATGTCTCGGGAAGGTAAGGCCTTACCACTCCAGCTGAGGCAGTGTCTTGATTGGTAGATTCTCACTGATTGGTAGAACTGGGGACAAAAACTGCTGACAAAAGTTTCCAAGCCGCCTATAAGGAGAGATAATGCCGAGGGCTTACCAATTGTAGATAAAAACAAAACAAAAAAGCCTCTTATATGGCCTAGTGACTGCGACAGCGATAGCAATCAGCACCAAAGGCTCAAAATGTGTATATGTATGTAAATCTGAACACTTTATATGTAAACAAAGAGAAAATTCAAAAAAATATAAAAATATCTGGGGGCACGGGAGTGCCCCCGCCAAGACGAGCCAACCGAAGCGCAAGGGCACTACCTACCTTTTCTCGAAACGCTTCGTCGTTTTTTTGAACTCTCATAACTTTGCTTTGGATGATGCTAAATAGTTGAAATTTTCAAGATAGAATGCCATCAGTACAATCATTAAACATACAAAGTTTGAATATCGTAGCTATTATACTTTAGATTTTATTAATGTCTCAAAACCCTCAATTTCGTCACTGACTCACTGATTCACTGACTCACTGATCATCAAAATTGTTAGGGTACTTCCTGAAGTCCTAGAAAGCTGAAATTTGGTATGTAAGTTAATATTACTACAAAGACAACAAAAAAATTAAAAAACTTAACCTAACCTATCTCCTGGAAATAGGAGGTGGAAGGACAGATTAGATAATAGTACCTACTACGGTGGAAGTTTGTATAAGATGAGACTTGCACTACAGTTTGTGCTACATAAGTGAAAATTAATTAAAATACTTCTTATAACAAATAAAAAATACGTACGTCATAATTTTTGAAAATCACCCCTAACTCTTAAAAAATGGCGGTGAAACCTTGAACACGGTAATAGTGACGGTAATATCAGCCGGCGTCACTAGATGGCGCTGAATGTAAAAGGCAAAGATAGAGAGTGGGCTATAAAAAAAGTTGTGGCTGACCTGCAAGAAACACACCCAAAAAAAGGAAGAAAAGATAAGCAAAAAAAATCCATTAACCAACTTACAAAAATAAATGAAATCCCACCAAAAACATTTTCATGTAAAAATGTTGCCAAGACGAGTCTACGTAGCTTACCTTGTGAAAAAGTTATCAGATCTCGTATAAAACCAAGCTCTAAAGACTGCACGCTCTAAACAAGCAAGCTCAACACTACATCTTACTCAAAATATATGAAAAAGTAGTCAGATCTCATGTAGAGCCAAGATTTTTGCTCTAGTCAGTTCCCTAATGCGTTGGGGAATCTTGGTAAGCCCGCTTCCATCTTCGGCATCATCGTCACTTACCACCAGGTGAGATGCTTACCAATCGATGGTAAACAAATAAAAAATACAGAGGCAGTCTATCGCTGAGGCTGAGTGCTTGTGAAGCTCGGAAACAGTTGCAACGAATCCCCCTAATCAGTCGGATAAACCGATTCGATTATAAACGTAATTTTAGTCAGTTAACATTTACCGACCTCGCAAGCCAAGAACAAGAACTAGGAATATTAAATGCATTTAAATTTCATCACAATAACCAATCAAACGAGCAAGATTTTTTTGGAATTTCAGCAAGAGGTCAAATTATTTAGTAAATACATTTAAATAATGTATTTATTGACCAATGCAAGTTACAAATTGTAGCTTTAAGTACATAATTAGAGGGACCTAAATTGCATTAGTTAGATAAATAGACATCGTTTGCAGTGACAAGCCGAAAGCGGCGCGCGTGCTCCGCGTTTCGCTTGTGGTAAGCAAATTACCTTAGTACAGTAAGAAACCTAGTTAAGTACCATATTTATATAATACTTTATGCCCGACTTGACTGCATACTACGAGTATAGGAAGAGCTATGAATGACAAACCCTATGTATGTTACATTGTGAAATCGTCTATTACACTAAAATAAATAAATAAAATATTTATTTTCCGAGCTCAGGCCGCACAGAACATTGAACATTACATTACATTAAATTACAGTACAGTAAAATTATTTCACAAATGAGGTGTATCTGATTTTTTTAGTTTACACTGTGTGCATAGCTAAATACTTTAAATATTCTAGAAAGGTTTTATTCCCATTTGATGTTTTGTTTATAACATGCCTCCAGCTGTTAAGTCAGTCAAGTATCTTTTTTAAAATTGACATCTTTTACAGAGAATCCGGAAATTACAAATATAGAATAATATGATATAATATCTATATGTTTTTTCTTATGAATTCTCAAAACGCTTATCATGATTTTTATGAAGCCCAAACTATGTGTCTTTCTATACCACTGCAGGGCTTAGAAATACACTAACCAGGAGACAAGACTGAGTACTTGCTAGTGCTGTAGATGTAGACAAACAGGTGAAATTCCTCATCGCGATTCAATACAATGTGCTCTTTACCCTGCGAGGGAAAAGCCAGCATAGTGATGCGCTAGATTCATTGTGATCACTCTACATATTAAGCGACCGGAAACTGTGGGTAAATCAGTATCACAGATAAAAGTTCTCGCTTGTTGTTTATAATTTCTTTGACATAAATTAGTTATCTCATAAAATATTTTATTACTAAAGTAAATATTGTGATGAAGTTTATGACTAGTAGTTTAGATCTAGATATTACGGAATTAAAACAGTAATTTCACGAAAAAACAATTTCAGTCAGTAAGCACGAGTACCTACCAAATTTTCATGAAAAGTACATATCCGAACGTGGCCGATGTTTCTCGACGAGCACCCGAAATTTAAGCTATTTTAGAGAGTGAAAGCGTTTTTTGTTTGTTTGAAGCACTTATATCGATGGTTTGAAGCGTTGTTGTTTCGTTTTTTGTTTGAATTCGCGTCAGAGGCTTAAATTACGCGACTTTCCTGTTTTTCACAAAATTTCCATGTATTCGTGAAATTACGGTTCACGAGACTTTAGACGACGTCATACCTAAACTATAGTTATGGTATACAATTATTCGATCTTTTAAAAGTGTTAGTTATGAAACAAAGAAAACTTTCCGAAACGTTGGGTTCCGAGTGGTAGGAACCTCGTACTAGGTAGACAAAAGAATGACGTTCGAAAAGTGTACACTGCTACCTACCTACTTCGAATTAAGTAACACACAAAAATGTAGTGGTAGATAGAAGACTAAAAGCTAAAGTATGGAAAAGCCAATTTCTCGCAAGTGAGACTAGATTCTAAACTGTCACTCGGAAATCAAATCGAACAGAGGTATCAAGATTCAATAACATCATCCCAGAAAAAATTTTAGAATTTTTTTTTATGATAGAACCGTATTTCTTTCTGAGAGAACTTCCATCAGATTTTATAAGGCCCCTGAAGAAAATATTTGATGGTTCCGATAGCGAATCTTTATAGCTTTACGCGTGCCTAAAATTATTACGGTTCAAAAGAAAATTGATACTTAAGTGCTCCTTCCACATCAAAAACGAATTCGTAGTTCAATTATAATGAATATTGTATAATCAATTTCATTTTCATCTTTGCTTTACTGAAATAAGACTATACTTACAAGGTGCAAAAAATATGAACAGCACCTCACTGGAAAATTGTTTGTCCTACAACTTAACTGTAATCAATCAAATCAAATCAAAAGGTTTTTTATTTAAGTAGATGTTTTGCACATACTTTTAAATCGTCTTTTTTTTCTACCTAGTACAAAGTTCCTACCACGCGGAACTTGTACACTCAACGTTTCGGGAAGTGTTTCCGAAGCGAGAGGAAACGTCGAGCCCAAAAGAAACTCGCTTCAACACATTTTTTTAAAAATCTTAAAAAAACCTAAACTCCATACAAATTTTGCCAAAGAACTATATAGTTTGTAGGGGATTTCAAAAATGTCTTTGCAATTTTAGCAAAGTCGAAATCAAAGCGAGTGTTACCTGCTGTTTTCATTCCAGGGCTAACGCGAATGGATTTTGCGATGCGAACGTTTTTAATTTCCATTAATTCTTTTTTTTTGTTAATTAATTTAATGTGAAAAGTGAAGATCGAGATTAAAATTCGAGTAGGGCTCGCCATTGCATTAATAAATAAAAAATAGAATATTGTTGCTTCAGTCAAACACTGTGAGGGAAATTTTATTGTAATTTCTTTTTCAGTTTTCAAATAGAAAGTCTCTATCTATCTATCTATCTATCTATCTATCAGCCGAAAGACGTCCACTGCTGGACAAAGGCCTCCCCCAAGGATTTCCACACCGACCGGTCCTGTGCGGCTCGCATCCAGCGGCTTCCTGCAACCTTTACCAGGTCGTCGGTCCACCGAGTCGGGGGCCTGCCCACACTGCGCCTTCCGGTGCGCGGTCGCCATTCGAGAACTTTACTGCCCCAACGGCCATCTGTTCTACGAGCTATGTGCCCTGCCCACTGCCACTTAAGATTAGCGATTCTGAGAGCTATGTCGGTAACTTTAGTTCTCCTACGTATCTCCTCATTTCTGATTCGATCACGTAGGGAAACACCAAGCATAGCACGCTCCATCGCCCTTTGGGTGACTTTGAGCCTTCTTATAAGGCCCATAGTAAGCGACCATGTCTCGGATCCATATGTCATCACTGGCAACACACACTGGTCAAAGACTTTAGTCTTGAGGGACTGCGGTATTTTGGACGTAAATAGAAAGTATCTGCAAATAAATATAAATATAATTTTACTAATGGTCTTCTTCTTCTTATCGTGTGGCACAATTTATCAATGTTGTCACAAGGCACAGAAACAGTTACCAGGATCTACTAGTGCTGTATCTCGTCGCCTGAGAGTGAAAACCTTGGGAACGCAAAATTGCTAATTTATCTCATAAAGCTATATAAGGAGCTACTTTATTAGTGCCCGATATTTTAGTCAGTGCTAACACTCCTGATTCTGATCAACTTTCCCCAAGAAACCCATAGTCAAATCGCAAAAAAAAATGTTGACTCTTCATACAAATCGATCAGCCAAGCGGCCAAATTAGTATGAAGACTCCAAAAATTGTTTTGCGATTTGACTATGGGTTCCTTGGGAAAAGTTGATCAGACTCAGGAGTGGAAGCACTGACTAAAATATCGGGCACTAATAAAGTAGCACCTTATATTTGTAACTTTTAACGAATTTAAGGCAACAATTCGATATGAATTGTAGAAGTATCCGAAACCTCATCTTTGCTAATGAATACCCACTTAAGGGGACAAGTTGTAGTGGTAACAAAATTTTTACGAGGTTTTCATTCTCAGGTGACTATATAGAACATGGTTCCTTCATTTTCTTACCACCTAACCACATATTGATTTATTTTTTGTATTTTTGTTTCAATATCATATACTGTCTTTCTGAAGATCTAAAACACTTTCTACTGATAAAACTTGATAAATTTCCCTAAGTAACTCTTTGTCTTTTTTTGTGTATTCACAATAATTGGTTCCTTAGCGAAGATAGTTAAATTTCACTAGTGGAAGACGGCTGTAAATTACTATTTTAGGTATCCCATAAGGAAGGATTACGGTCCTAGAAACTGATGCATTTGATGCATTTCCCTTAATGAAGACAGAACTCTAACTATCTGCGAATGGACTTTATGCAGTCGTATGTATTGAGGTTTGTCAGACGTCTACCTGTTGAGTGATATTAGGAAAGTTTAAAGTACCTTCCTAGAGTATTAAAGTTCAGCAACAATATTCTACACCTGTTAATATCAAGGCTCAGATGGAGGTGTAGTACTCGTAATAATCGAGCATGGAACCACTACAAATAGTTTTGATAGTTATGTATATTTCCAGACACCCCGTAATTCAATTCTTACAATAAGATAAGCACCTACATAATATATAATTTACAATGACATTTTATCATTGACGTCTCCCTCTAGACCTGTCCTTACGGACCAAAAACAGTTCTCATAATAAAACTTTGTAGAGGCATGCGAGTTAATAGTTTCCTTGACCATGGTATGATCCAAGGACTTGGCTGTGAAGCGCGATGATGGCTGCACGAACCAGATTGATCAGCAGCTTAATAGTTTATCTGCTCTAGATGGCCTCCAACCAAATAAGATGCAATATCATGTAAATTAAATTTTGTTGTATTATAAACATATCAACTTGCAACTTGATTCTTCTTCCAAGCTGAGTATTTACTTCTCTTATTGATTTTTAAATTTAGCAAAATCATACAATTTTTAATGCTAACTGACAACTATGTGCTCCTTTGTTCAATCCCAGTGAGTTACTTTAAATGCTAATAGGCCTATCTTTACGATGTAAAATACATTTTAGATAAGGTCTTTGGTTATTTCACAAATAAATTTTGTGTTGCGATCTGAAAGCTTTATTATTATGTCGTACTCTCTTTGCGTAACAGACACCATCTTGACTGAGACTGCAATCGTTAAATGCGCTCCTTGTGTGAAATGATACGCTTCTTCGCTCATTGGCAAATTATTTATATGTACTTACTGTGTTAATATTTATTTGATAGGAGTTTAATCTAGAGGAATCTTAAGCTAGATGGTTAAGAAAAAATATGATGAGTAAAGATACAGGTGTCCTTAAATAGTTATTTTAAGCTTATTTAAATCATAATTATCGTCATTCTTATAGCTGAAGAAAAATTCCAACGATATAAGTAACCGTCCCTGAGTATAAAGGGCCCTTCTAAAATACCTGAAAAAATGTAACCACGCATGAAACTGATTAACTTTCCCCAAGGAAAGGCAAATCACCTGATGAATAGTATTCCAAAAAAATGCGATTTAGTATAGGTTCCTTGGGAAAACTCGTTCAATTTCATGAGTATAAGTGGTAAGTAAAATTAATTTTGTGTATTTTAGAAAGAGTAAGTTGGTAAGCCCGCTTCCATCTTCGGCATCATCATCACTTACCACCAGGTGAGATGATGCCAAGGGCTTACCAAATGAGGGTAAAAAAAGACTTTATTATAAAGTGAAACCCAAAATTTTGCAGTTCTTAAAAATATAACAAACTACATGCCTAATTAGATCATAAGTCCACCTTGTTACGTTTACTTATGTATTTCATCACCTAGCTTATGTATGACACTGTTGACACTGTACTTGTTGCTCTGACTCTAAGGTAATTATAAGAATATCACTGTCGTCTGTCATATTTAGCTACTGTAAAAGATTCTGTGACTGAACTGAAGCGGAAAGCTTTCAAACGAAAGGCGAATATTTTACGCTCAGTGAAAATATCCACAGTGAAGCTAAAATTACCTAACTGCAAACTAACTGGTAATACCTAGCTGAATACTTAAGATTACTCTCTAATAAAGGAAACTTCTCTAATTATCTCCAACATTCCTGAAGATAATATTCGTTTGAAAATGTGAAGTTCGTCTATGAGACATTGCCTCTTATTGAGGAAATCATTCAGACGCCACGTTTTTGTAATAAAATTTGCGACATTCGCTGTTTCGGTCATCGTGTTAAGTGGTTGAAAGTACCTACTCTTAGTATTTGAAGCTTAAAAGGTTCCAATTTGCCCAGGGAATCTATAATCATACCTATGAATAGTCATTCGGTCGTCAAGTCGGACTTGCAATATACAATGTTCATACTTTTTTAATTGAGGATGCGAAATGGGGCAACTTTTGTTCAACTTTTTAAATAAACACCAAACCTTTTTGGACTATCGATTATCATCCGTCAGATTGTCAAAAACGTTGTAGTGTTAATCTAAAAAGTGTATATTGGCTGAACCCAAATCCAATCACATGTCATGAAAGATGAAGGAACAAATACGAGATAAAACTAAAGTTACTACACGCGGCTACAAAAAAATAAAAAAAATATTAGAGCTTGTAAAGTTCTCTCTTAAAATTGAAGAGTGGTGTTTGCATTATTTCTTCAAGAATAAAAATAATATAAAAGGAGTATAGGATATGACATTGAATGAAAGATAATTAAAGATTAATATTTTTTTAATTACTTTTTAAATCATAGTACTCAGTTGGAATAATCCAAAATTTTTTTTGGGGCAAATATGTACTTAAAACATAACTTTGACGTCACGTAATGCGTAAATGCATTCAAGAAGGGTAGGGAGCTAGGGAGTGACCAATAGCCATGCGGTATAACAGTATATTATAATATACAGGGTGTCCAGTACATGGCAGCTTAACAAAACTTTTAACCGGAGACTCTAAGCTAATGTGCTGAAATAGCAAAATTCATACTTAAACTTGACTCACTTCGTATGAAAAGATTTTTTGCTATTTCACCAACATCAGTTTCACAAGCAGCAGTTCAGTTTGCAGTTATATACCTGACAACCTGTAAAAAAACAGCTATAGGCACAATCTTAATGACTACTTTACATAATAATAATCATCATAATCATCTGTCCCATGCCGGCTACAGCGACTGCTCCTTTTAGCTATGAGGGCTCCGCTGATTTGCCCTCTCGTGTGCTCTCAAGTGCCTGCAGTAGCCAATCTTGTTGACGAACGTGCGAGCACAGTCACTGCACGTTAGGACACCATTGATTTCACATAAACTAACTAGTAAAACCAGCAATTAAATAACACAAAGAATTTATTCGGAAATATTAGCAGGCTTGCAAGGTAAAAAAGCGTGTATTTCTCTTTACTGGAAGTGTACACAAAAAGTCCTCAAGCTCATTGTTCAGATATATTCTAAGAACCTTTACAACACTTACTATGTCTGAACATTTGCGTCTCCTTGGATCACTGTATTTCTCTCGGTGTATATGCCCATCGGTAATTGGATGCTTGACATTGGAGTAACTTTGACAAAATGTCAAGAATGACATTTTAGTACATTGTTCAGTTATATCTCATCTCATCTCACTATCTCATCTCATCTCACTAATATTATAAATATTATAAAAGTATGGATGTTTGTTTGTTTGTTTGTTTGTCAGTTTGTTTGTTCCGCTTTCACGTCGAAACTACTAAACGGATTTGGATGAAATTTGGTAGGTAGATAGATGAAGCACTCGGCTAACACATAGGATACTTTTTATCCTGGAAAACTTGAGGGTTCCCGTAGGAATGCTTAAAACTCAAAATTTCCATTTCGTCACTAGATGGCGCTATCTTAACAATTTCTTTCATTTCTGAAGTCCACGCGGACGAAGTCGCGGGCGGAAGCTAGTTGGAAAATAATAATCATTAACTAAAATATGCAATGTCAAAAAATAGATGGTTAAAAAAACAACTTTTGTATAAAAAAGAAAAAAGCAATATACTTAACAAAAATCATTGATAACAGAATGCCGGCACCGTATTCCTTACGAGAGTTGTCAATATTTTTCATTTGCCTCTCCAATATTAACATAATAACATTTCCGTATATTTACGGTCGTATACATTGTATTGAGAACAATGGTTGTAACCTATTATTTGATATCGATCTCTTCCCAAGATAGCTTTTGCGATTGTTGCGAAAAAGAAACAATTTTATCTTTTTTATCGGTGTTTAGTAACGTTTAGAGATATTGTGTTGTACCTTCATTTAGCTTGACTACTGCAAAAGCAAAGTAGAGAAGGCCACCTCGTAAGTATATATAATTTTGTTTAGCGTTAAAAACTCATTATCCAGACTAAAAACGTAAAAAAAACGAATGTCTAGAAACATTTTTTTACAGCAATACATGTGGTTTTAGGAAATATGTTAGTTATTATATTATTTACGCGGTTTTTATTATTTTCGTTTTTATTTTATAGCATACGCGAGCTTAATACGTGTATTTATTCCCGGGCGTATCTCGGGCCAATCCAACTAGTCCATACTCCAGAGCTAAAGTTTCATGTAATAAGTTCTGGGGCGACTTATTTGAACTCACAGCGCTAACAGCTTTCGCTACAATTAACTGCTACCCCTGTCTGCATTCAGGGAACCCGAACGGTAAAGAGAATATCGTAGGTCAGTTAATTAAAGATTTAATTAACGTCAACTAATTGACGTTTTAAATGTTATACCCCCAAATTTTTGTGTAAAGTAGCCAATAAAAACACATAAAAATGTTTAGGGAATTAGTGTTCTAAGGTTGTATAAGGGTTGTGTTCGTTTTTTAAATAGGTAATCAAAACAAAAATATTATGGTCCATTATTCATAAAGTTGAGAGTAAAAATTTGCTGCTCTCGTTAAAAAAATGTTTTTACATAAAACTGTAATTTCGCTAACTTAGTAAAAGAGGCTGCACATTTATTTTTTATATCAACTATTATCAACCACACTGTGAACTGCCGAAGCGTGCAGGCAGAATGCGACACAAAGCGACACAGAACCATAATTAGTCTTGACACACAAGAACAGTCTGTATAATATCGTCGGTATGTGACAAGTGACAACGCACATCACTTGCCAACGGAGTGTAGTGCAGATGTCACGTTCGTGAACACGCACAATTTTACGAAAAGCTGGAGGAGCACTTTAGCCATGATTTATTTATTTATTAGGTACGCGATTTCATATCATGCAACCGTATTTTCGGGGAAAAAGTTTTAGTCTGTAAGAACGCGTAATCATGTGAAGCGAATAACCGCTTTGACATAAAACAAAATCGAACTAAATCGGCTGTAACTTATTTAAACTGGTGTTTTAATTGATGAAACTGAGCAACTTTCCCCTAAGTATCCATCTGAATGAGATACTTAGGAGAAAAGAGTGAATTATGCATCGAATTATAATGACTTCCCATTTTATGATGACTGGGAACGTTCAGTTGACCGACTTGTTAGAAAAAATAAAGAAATATTTGCAAATTGACTAAGGGTAAATTGGGGACGGTTGTCTAGTGTTTTTGTCAGGGCTCGTTTTTGGCACTAGCAGTTGCAATAGACATCACTCATCTTTAATAAATACTTTTTTAGTCTCGGCTCATCATAGTTATTAATTTTTGTTTTTAATGTACTTACAAGTATCTAGGCGGGTATACTATCGTCTCTCTTATCGAGCAGACGGATCACGATGGTAAGCGATTACCGCCGCCCATAGACACCCGCAACACCAGAGGAGTCACAAGTGCGTTGCTGGCGTACGTTCTTTTCTTGAAGGCTTGAATGTCGTATCGGTTGCCGGCCTTTGCGAAATGTGTGCAATATTAGCCGAGCTATCCCCAACGAATGTACGGCGGTTGCTTGGTGTTGAATTTAGCGTGATCGGCGGTCACGTATAAAGCATTTATATGTGTATACATATACAGAATCGATATATGCATAGTCGCTATTTTTGAGAGAAAAATCAAAACTAAATTTAATGGAAAACGCTACCACTTATAACACACTATGCAGTGAGGTATAAGGAATTCTTTAACAAATTACTTAGGTATTATGTATTTATAAAGTAAAGACAAAAATTATTGATCTAGGTTCCTTAGCGAAAGTTGTTCATTTTCGGCTTCGTATTCGCTTCCTTAGAGCGCTTTTATAGTTACACGGGTTTCTGCCCGCATGCGGGCCGTGCCGGAATGCTTGTGGAGTTTCCAAAGCGACCCGCATGCGTGTGACACGCATGACAATAAAAGGGACCTAAACAATGTGCTAAATCGATAGGTTGCGGGCGGCACGCATGCGGGCAGAAACCCGCGTGACTATAAAAGCGCTCTTAGTGTTACCAGTTACCCTATATTTTAATCCAAACCCAAATGAGGGATGTCATAAGTATAAAGTCTGTGTGTCTGTGTATTTTCAGTACAAAGAACGAGTAGTCATTTGCGTCGTTTTAAGCTGCTCTCGAAAACTGTGTTATTTAAAATAATCACACAATCTCTTGGACTAAGACTCATGATATCCTGTCGGTACAGATAGAGCGAAAAATGCCTAACAGGTTCGATAATTATGAAATTTGCATGAGTCTAGCGTATTGGCAGGAAAACAGAATAGTTTAAATTACTTCCCGCTGCTGTTGTAGCGCTACTGGCTATAATAAATGACTTGCGTAATGTTATTAATACAAGTTTTCTAGCTATAAGATTGTTAATGATAACATTATGTTGCTTTATAATCTAATATTCCAGGACAGATCACACACGGAAATCTGGCTCAGTGCGGCTTGCGCGGTCGCATCGACCACGTAGGTTAACTGACTACAGACACAGTCACAGCCTGGGTGGGTTTGACTGTTAGTGGTATTTATCTCGACCGTTTCCGTTCTTCGCAAGGCACGTTAAGCCGTTGGTGCCGGCTGCTATCACTTGATGGCAATCGTTAAGCCATGTCGGAGGCCTTATAACTTCTGACACTGGGGTTGGTCACTACACCAATCTGGACTTGGCCCCCGTGTGTGGAGTATGGCCTAACCTTCCTGAGTTATGGGAAGACATCCGTCTGCAGGGGTGCAGTGGGGACGATATGGGTTGTTAACGTAACATACTTATGAGGGCATAAACGTATAACAATACATGTCACACACACACTGGGTGTAAATAGCCACTCCCGACACTATGATAGGGTGTTCTAGTCATGAAACGTAATTTATTCTGAACTAACTTCCACCCGTGACTTCGTCTGCGCGGACTTCACAATTGGGTCCGGAAAGAAAATATTAAGATGGTGCCATCTAGTGACGAAGTGGAAAATTTGAGTTTATAAGCATTCCTTCGAGACATGTCCAGCAGCTTCACATCGTGGAGATGAAAATGCTGCGGTGGATGTGTGGCGTTACGCGACTCGATCGCATCCGTAACGAGCACATCCGTGGTAGCCTCACAGTGTCCAAGACGTAGCGGACAAATTGCAGGAAAGTCGTCTCCGATGGTTTGGTCACGTAAGCCGCAGACCGCCAGAGTACGTCGGTTAAAGATGCCTTGAACTTATCGTTGATGGCCCTAGATCCCGTGGAAGGCCCAGGAAGCGCTGGCTTGACGTTGTGAGAGCGGACATGAGAGAAAATGACCTCACTGAAGAGATCGGGGAAAGTGGAGTAGATTGAATAGGAAAGCGGACCCTGGCTTCAGCCGGGATAACGCTAACTAGAAGAAGCATTCCTCCGAGAACCCTTAAGTTTTCCGGGATAAAATCCTTTGTGTTAGCCGGGTGCTTTAATCCATCTATCTACCAAATTTCATTCGAATCCGTTCGGTAGTTTCGGCATGAAAGTGGAACAAACAAACAAACCAACCAACAAATAACGAACAAACGAACATCCACACTTTGCATTTATAATATTAGGGAGATAGTGAGATTCGTAAAAATAATTTTGAACTTTACATAAAATGTGACCGACCAATCAGCCAATTTAGTATTTCTATTACACTTAACCATTTTTGAACCTTTCTACCTGCCTACCTACTTATATCCTATTTAAATTTCATTTCAGTTGCACCACAATATATTCTTTTATTAATAAAATTATATTACCTTAAATTGTAGTTGATTTTATTAAGCTCACCGGTAAAATTGCAGTTCTATTCGGTTCATTTTGCTTTCAGTGTTCTTTCTGTAACTCCGTTCGTATATACTTAATTACTTATGTAAAATTCATACACTCCCACATGAACAATGACAGATGAACAGGCAAATAAAAGCTATAAGAGCAAAAAGAGCTTTTTAAAATAAAAGCTTTTCGTGCAAAAACGTTTTCTTACTCTTTATTATTGTTTCGCACGAAGTTGTGGGCAGATGATTTCGAAGTAAACGTCTACTTACTCGTATTTGAGTTTGAATTGATACTTACATCGACTTTATAGGTATTTTATCTTTACTTGTTTTCGTATACAGGGTGAGTTTAAATTAGTTCTTGATACGAAAGGGTATGCATGTGCTCATGATTACGAACAACTTTCCCTAAGGAACCCATAGTCAAATTGCAAAAAAAATTTTGGAGTCTCCATACAAATCGAGAAACTGACTGGCCAAATTAGTATGAAGAGTCCAAAAATTTTTTTGCGATTTGACTATTGGTTTCTTAGGGAAAGTTGTTTGTTATCATGAGCACATGCATACCCTTTCGTATCAAGAACTAATTTAAAGTCACCCTATACATATATACAGGGTGACGATAAGAAGTTACACAATAAATTGGACAACTTTGCACAAGGGACCTAGACGTCCCTAAATACAATGAATTTAATCACTAACCATGACTTGACTTAATTTTCAGCGTATACTCAATTGTTTAAACTTATACATATAGTTAGACTATTTATGGGGAAGGTTTTTACTGGCTAAATAATTCACACTGTACCTACTCAGTGACTATGTTTTAACTTTTTGGCTTCTTAAAACATGAATCAAAGAAAGATTGGTTTATATGAAAATAATAAAAGAAGAAAGAAATATAAATATGCATTTAGGCGCCTCCTCTACTAACATCATAAATTTTAAGTAAGAATTTACAAATCACTAATCAGTTTTCTGACTATTTTATTACATCTACTAACATGTAAATGGATGTTCAATTAAATTTAATGGTCTCTCATTTCCATTATATTGTACAATTACTTACGTGAATTAGGTAATTTTAACTTTATTACGTGTCTAATTTATAAAATTAACCTATGGCTTACGTGAAATAAATAATGCCAAGACAAAGTGGCGGTTTTACAATGTAAAAGCTTTAAGTTATGGCAGTGACCAATCACGATTGCCATTACAACATCGATTAGTTGTTAAGTTTATCGATAAATCGATCGACTGCGGATGTTGGCGGCAGGCGGTCAATTCGCAACAAAAGAAATCGAAATGTCAAACGTGATAGTCGAGACCTTGGACGGCATTGGAATACATCTAAATTATGAATTTGTGACGTTTAAAGGCAGTGCAGTGGCTCAGTGCGGCTTGCGTCTCTTGCGTGGTTGCGTCGATTACGCAGGTTAATTGACTACAGACACGGTCATAACGTGGACGGGTTTGACTGTTAGTGGCATTTATCTTGACCGTTTCCGTGCTTCGCAAGGCACGTTAATCCGTTGGTGCCGGCTGCTATCGCTAGATCGCAGTCGTTAAGCCATGTCGGAGGCGTTATAGGCGGCTTGAAAACTTCTTACACTGGGGTTAGCCATTAGCCCCACACCTCCACCAATCCGGACTTGGCCCCGTGTGTGGAGTAGAACTTTATCTTCCCGAGATATGGGAAGAGACCCGTGCCCCTGCAGTGGTGACGATATGGGTTGTTAACGACATGTTTGAAATAGTAGCACATAGTAGGAAGATCTTTAGGCTGACACGACTGCAGTGTCGTGTCGGGGGGCTGATATTACCTGAGTTTCTAAGAGTTACCGTGGGAGAGCCGTGCTTCAGTGCGAATGGGCCGGCTCGGCCGGAGTGGATACCATGGCCTCACAGAAAACCGGCGTGAAGCAAGTCTTGTGTTGTCGCTTACCATCAGGTGATCTGTCTGCTCGTTCGCTACCTATCACATAAAGAAAGAGTTTTGCTCTGTAACAATTTATCTACGATAATATCTAGTCGTGTTATACCGCCTGCCACAAACACGCAGCCTATCTCGGTCATTCATCGATTGTGGGAACAAGTACGTGAGTACATAATGCTCAATCGAAATGCGACCTCGGGTGCTATTATGACCAAAGTAATATACTCGTAGTGTTTTTACTCTTTTTCATTTACCCTAGTAGTGTAGGTTTCCTTAACTATGTATGTTTTATATACATATACAGGGTGTAACAAAATTGATGTAGGACCCGTTAACTGGGGATTCTACTCATCGTACTGAACAATTTTTGTTCTACAACTTTGTTCAAATCGCAAAAAAAAATATTTGCAACCTGTATAGTTCATGATTTTAAATAACGTTATTTAGACATGCTGTGGTTAAAGATTGTTAAAAAATAGAAGATTTTTTTAGAAATAACCTTAAAGCATTTAGGATTATTTTAACATATTTTAATGTGATATGACATTTATATTGTTAATTAAACAGGTAATACGGTGTTGTATCGTATAATATCAGTGTACCTAAATTGTATGTTAGTATTGTATTTTGCCAATTGGCCCCTCTCTTACAAGAAAGGATCAATCGAAATAAGATTTTCAATTTGCTTTTGCTATTTCATGTAAGTTACCCTTTATAATTTGATTTTACTTTATGTCACGCTCCACGCGTCCATTTATCTTAGTCGCTCACAAACAAACCTCGTGTTTCAGGCAAGCCTATGATCTACACAATGCCTTGGTCGGATATATGCCTTTGTTAAGAATTCAATGAGACCTTTCTTTTGCCAGAAAGCGGTCTGAATAGCACCTGGCTGACTACGTATAAATAAATTTCACCTTATCAGTCCCAGAGCTACTGACTATCGGGGCAGAGAAAATTAAATTACGTATATGTATCGAGGTATTTAATCTAATAAATAAGGAAGATCTAGGTCATTACTTAGTGAGGTGTTATTTCAGTAAAGTAGACATTTATTTGTCATTTCAAAAATGTTTAGTATGTGAACTTATCAATATTCCCAGCTGGCTCTCAGTATAAAGCTAAGACTTAGATAAGCTGTTGGCAGACAGCCAGGCTTAGAAAATGTCCTACTAAACAACTGAAACGTCGCGTCAATATAAAACTTTAAGTATCTCTAAAGTTATATCGTTATCTACCTATAAAGCAGACTGTTTATATTATACAGGGTTTAATATATACGTATACTAAAGAAAAAAAGAAAAAAGATCCAAGTTTGTGTAAAATCCATCAACTGAGGCTTCTACCTCTCATACTAAGCAACTTTTGATCTTTTGATCGTGATGTCCATGTAGTCCTATTCAGAGTTCTACTATTGTAATTTAAAACGTCTGATCTTTTGTACTGACATGTGGGACATTATGGAATAGCCCAATAGTACTACAGTCAAAGTAATTGTTCTATATGTACATATGTATACTTCTGTTTCTTAATAATGGATTGTTTGCCCCGAGTATTGCTGAGTTTTAATAAATTAAAAAAGAAACGCACGTGTCTTATGATCACAACTTTCGTCTTATTTATTTATTTAACGTTTTTAAAGTACGAAATCTGTCAGAAAATAATTTATTGAGGAATTATTTCGTTGTTTCTACAAATAAAGTACCTACATATATATCTGCATTTCGCTTAAGATAAGTACTATAGACGAATTTGGAAAACGTTTTGAAAACGAGTAATAAATTAAAAACGTCTCGCTTTAGTGAGTGGTTTAATAAAGATAATAAAAATAAGTATCTATACTTACACACACGGAGACATAGAAAGAGATTTTCTTTTTCCATGCTGGTGATTACAAAAGTAATTAAATTTGTACTAAGTACACAAAAACATACTTATCTCGTTATCGCGCCACACCATCGCATGGGCACTTTCGCTTGCCACGTCCTTTGCGTCTGCGCATTTAGACGCATACGTGAGGTCAACAATACAATAACATTACAAATATATATTTAAGATTTCCCTCTTGCCCAATATGTATGTTTTGGAGGGAAACGTTATAAAACTTATAAAATTAATTGAAAAAGCCATTGCCCATTAATTACGCTATAAATACATCGTTTCACACAAAATGACCTCTACCTTCACTCCTCTCGTTATTAATTATATCAATTTATTCATTCAGGTGAATGAATGAATGAATGTATTTATTGTTTTAAATATGGTACAATTAAATGCAATTTAAATTCCAGGTGGTCTGGACATTTGCAGATTCACATATTTAGTCATACACAGACGACATGCAAAATTATTTTACTTACTATAATCTAAATATTCCTTAACCGAGTAAAAACAGTGCTGTATTAACCATTGAAATAGGCTCAATTTGATTTTCTTTAATGGGAGATCTTTTATTTCACTAGGCAATTTATTAAAAATGCTGACACACATAAAATACTCATTTTTTTTAAAAAGTTGTGCACTGAGGTATGATCTCAGGAGCCAGTCTATTTACATTTCTCGTACTTCTAGAATACACTTCTTTGGCCGTTTTAAATAAACATTCATTTAATTTAACAAATTTGCATATTTCTAAAATGTAAATACATGCTAATGGCAAAACTTGAAGCTCCTTGAACAGAGGTATGCATGATATGTAAGGTGCCACTCCACAGATGGCTCGAATGCACTTCTTTTGAGCCTGAAACGCCTGATTCACCTCTGAGCTGTTCCCCCAAATAACAAGGCCATACCTTAGGACCGACTCTACATAAGTGGACTATATTCATCCGGTCACCGTTTGGTAAACTTACCTATTATGTCATAATTAATTATTTTGAACATCCCGCCTGGAGTGGCAGTCAAACCTACTGCAGGCTGTTGTTATCATCAACAACCTCCTTTTTTGGGCGAGACCATACATTATTCACCAAAAATGATACCTCGCAGTCAACTTTTTTGAGAAAGCAAAGTTATTGAGTGAGCAAATTTTGAATTATGTTCTTTTGGCTTCAGTATCTTGACTCTGAAAATGGGATTGTTGACCAAAACAACAAGCTTTACACAAAGGCTTAACCAAATAAACATTAAACTTAGGAAAACATTAAACTCCAGTAAAGTCCCTTCATTCTGATAGTCTGTTACGTATTTATCATACACATACATACATTATGATCTTAAGCGCATTGGCTCCTGTATTCGTTACGTAACTAAATGTAATTTCCACAAATTTATAACCTATTGTTACTATTCAGTTAAATGCGAAAATGGTTGTGGTTATCTGACCTCTGCTCGCCCACAGAGCTGGAATACGGTCACCTGGAGGTCCTCGATTGTGATAAAATCTAAAAGCAGAACAAAACATATTTCTCTTTACTTACCTAATAGGACTGAACTTTTCGAATAAACACAGTATCATTTCTACAAAACTTCCACAGCGCGTGGACCGTAAATAAAGGTATTATGTATTTTCTTGTTACATTTAATATTATTTCAAAATCTTATTATTTTATTCCAAAGGAGTACTTATTAATTTAAAAATAAAACGCAGAAAGCGTAAGTAAATATATTGTGTTCTTGTTTAAATATTCATCATATTATGTTAAGAATAATCACCTATATACACCAAAGAAATCGAATCAACAACACCAATTATTTAGCGAACCACTCGTGATCGAGATCTCTTGTTCCGCTAAAACTAAAAAACTCTCGGATAATAGAAAAATATGCGTTAGGCGCAAAAAAATAAATGATAGTGGAGTTGTCGTTACGCGCATGACGGCGCGTCGCGTGCGCCGTGCGCTTGCCCACTCCCCGGAGGAACAGTGCGCTGCGACTGATTTTAATTACGGAAAAATTGTCAACATTACTGCCTAGTTACAAATACTATCACTAAATGCCGTAAAAAAGGTAAAAATTTAAACGTGTCCGCACGTATTTTCTCTGTTTTACGAGTCGATTATTGGCTGATTTCTAGCTTTTATAGCGGTGTTTCATTTGCGTAATTCTTTACATTTCGAATGATTAATTAACACGAGGTTGGACATGTGAAATGTGTGTCAGAATGATAAATGAATACATATTGTGTCTTCATAATGTTTATGCTGTCTTCAGGGATTTCGTCTAAAAGATTTAAATATATTCAAACATTTAGGCAATTTACAAAAAACTCAAATATATAATCAAGGCTAGCAAATCTAATTTTATCATTTTCATTGCCCTAATTCGCTTCGTTTTAATATGTCGCATTTATATGGTATTGTTTTTTATGTTGTGTATCTCCATTCGTACCTCAAATGATCCAAACTACTTCCAAATTCTTATTTATTCTTTAGTCTTTCCGTGCCTTTTAATTCTTCAAACTTCTTATCCATTCACGGGTATATTTATCTTCCGTGGCCAAATTATTAAATCAAATTATATTAGGCAGACTTAATCAACCCCGATCCCGTCTAAAGTTTGTTGCTTTAAAAAAAAACATAAAAAATGGTATTATGGATCTAGTTTATCTAGCTCTTTGCGCTAAATATCACTGTTTCTGAATGCTAATCTGTTCCTTACATAACAAGACTACGAGTTATGTACGCAACGAATCGCTCTGCATCCGAAATGTTGGCAACCTTGGATGAGAATTTTTGAACAAACCTGGAAATAAAGTTGAGAACGCGAACATCGTAAAAGGTCAACTCGTGAGCGAATTCGCGGAATTAATTAAAACTTCATTGAATAAATCCATATAAAAGTTAACTATGTTGACATACATTTGACGAACTAAAATCCGACTCAAATAGTTTTATAAATCAACCAGTAGTTAGGTAACAACATAAAAAAATATATATTAGTTATAATATGACCTCAGTTAATTTGAAAAAACTCGCCAAGTCGGTCTCGTGCACTGAGTGTTCCGTACCACCACACAATATGTTTTGTTTGTGTTATGTATTTACCAAAGTTACGTTTTAATGCAGTTCGTAATCGTAATCTAGTCCGACTCTCGCTAGACATAATTTATTAGTAAAAAAGTAGAGTTTTTATTATAACACCGCAGTCTAATTCGAAATTGTATCATTACCATATTTACAGTTTATAGAGTGCCAATTGGATATGGAACCCTAAAAAACAATGAAAATGCCCACACAAAGACAGGCGCATTGCTTCGCATCGCTAAGCGGGACACGTAAAGGCGGGATATTGTGAATAGCATGCCATTATGCGAACTAATGTAACGAAAAGCCTTGGTTCAAGCTCTTAACTGTCAGCCAAGGATCTTCAGTTTTATTAAGTCGAAGTCAAAATATATTTATTTGAAGTAGCTACCTACACTTTTCGCAGGTCATTTATTAATCTATCTAATACGAAGTTCCTACAACTTGCAACTCGTATACCCAACGTTTCGGGAAGTGTTTGCGGAGAGAGAAGAAACATCGGGTCCAAAAGAAACTCCCTCCAACACTTTTTTTTAAGTATAATTCTTACATGCTATTACATAATTTGGGTTAAAAACCGGTTATAGTTTACTTAGTTGCATACTATTATAAAAGAATTTGAAAGGATCAACAAAAACATGTTGAAATCGCGAACAAATTTTTGGACTTTTCATACAAACTTGGCTCGCCAGCTGATCGATTTGTATGAAAAGTCCAAAACTTTGTTTGCGATTTCAACATAATTGCAGAACCAAGCTGAAAATAAAAAAAAAACTGAATAGTTTGATGTGTAGAAGCCCACCTTAAAGTATCACCACACCTTTTGGTTACACCCTGTACTAAATTCTACTATGTTGTACACTAAATTCGGTCTAGAGCGGGAGTCGGACTCGCGCCTACGATACTGAACCGCATGAAATGCAATTTTTTTTACCCTCATTTGGTAAGCCCTTGGCATCATCTTACCTGGGGGTAAGTGACGACGATGCCGAAGATGGAAGCGGACTTACCAAGATTCCCCAACGCAATGGGGAACGGCTATCGTATCTTCATGCCGGAATACATCTAAGCTTTTAACATTGATGTTTGGCGGCAAGACTTAGATAAGGTGGTGGTAGCCAGGCGGGCTCAGAAAATGCTCTACCACCAACCAAACCTACAAAATTGTACCCCGCCGGGAATCGAACCCGCGACCTCCTGATGTAAAGCGAGCGGACAAGCCACTAGGCCACGGAGGCGGTTAAAAATGTTGGTAAATACATAATATGTTGTGTAGTAGTAAGGAACACTTCTTTAATTTCGTTAATTGAATCTATCCCAGGGCCAAAGTTTGTCAAATCCGTTTTTGGTCATGTTGTGTTTTCGTCATATCACTTTTTTCGTCAAATCCGTTTTAGTAGCCCCAAGTACAAGGATGGAACCCTTTATATACAGGGTATAACAAAATTGGTGTAGGACCCGTTAACTGTGGATTCTACTTACCGTACTGAACAACTTTTGTTCTAAAACTTAGCTCAAACCGCAAAAAAATTGTTTTCACTCTCCATACAAATTAATCATCTGTTTTGTCATTTCTGAGTAGAATCCCCAGTTAACGGGTCCTACACCAATTTTGTTAGACCCTGTATAAAATTATTTATACCCACGCCTTGAAAGTCGAATATCCGAGAATCAGGGTAGAGTTTCTGAGAGCACGATTTTAAATACACTTAGAAGTGACTTAGCGAAGGATTCACAAGTCTGACATAGACTGGGATTATAGTCTCTATCTGAACGCTGAAATAGTGTATATTATAGTGTTTTAGCTCATTATAGTAAATGCGTTGTGGTGATACTCGTATACGACCTTATTTATTAGGCTGGGATAAGCTGCTAGCCCTTTTTTCTTTCGCGTAAAACGAAGGGGTAAGGAAGTAATGTCATGAATGTAAATCTAATTTCGGGTTTTCATATGGATTGATAGTTTTACGTTAGAGTCCAAAAAAAACCTTTAAAAAATATGGCGGCTGCTTGTCAGAGATTGCTATTAAATTTAAAAAATCCTGCATACAATTATTTCTAAAACTATTTTAATAAAAACTTTGTGCAATACAACATTTTTATACGATAACATTATTTACGTATTTCATTATTCCGAGAAATATTAAGCTCTTATGAGTTTAATTAACTTTGTACGTTAATATAAAATAATCGTACTACTTTATGCAGTTCGGTATTTCAGGAAAGACTTTAATACGGTTCCTCTCATAGAAACCCGGGTTTTAATCTTATTTAATTTTACTTAAAAATTATTTAAGACTCACCACTATTCTTTGTTACTAGTTACTATATTGGTAATATTTATTCGACTTGTGTTCAGCAATCACTATCCTGTGTATTTCAAGCAGTGAAAGATTTGCGAGAAAGTATTCACAGCGTAGCCGTACACTTTTAACGAAATTGTTGTTAAAAAGAAAGCATATATTCTTAGAATCTGTGTTGAGGCGCCTTTACTTGATAGTGTATGTATTGTATCCATACTACAATATTACGATTTAAACATCTTAAAATTATCAAATATATACCTACATTTTAAATTCAGCAATTTCGAAAAAAAAAACGTATAAGAGTAAAAAATTGAAATTAGTATGCAATTTTGATAAATATCATAAATATAGAAAATATCGGATATATATCAAAAATATCTGATATTTTAATATTTATTATAAATATCGGATATTTACGAACCCTTATTATAATACGAAAGTAACACCAACAGTCTGTCTTTTGAGTTTTTACGGTTGACTGCTGAATCCATCCTGATGAAATTTGATCACTAGGAAGTGACTTAAGTTTTTATTTATTTGAGGCTGTAAATAAATAAACAAAATTATCTGGTTTTTTGCTTTTAATGAGTTTGTGATTAAAACATCAAGATTAACAAAAAATTTTATACATATAACGTTTCAAATGTCCTCATTACATGTTGCTCATAAACTGAGTAACGTAAATTACTTACTTCGGAAGTTACAGTAGAGGCCCTTGTCCAGCAGTGGACAATTCATTGGCTGATGATGAAGATGATCTTGAAGCTACTAGGTATAGAGATTGTCAGACTTTTTTAAATTGTCCTTGATAAAACTAAATAAGTAATATTAGGTAAAATAATTTATTTTCTACGTGTTTTCACCGATCAATGATTGTCAAAAAGAGATAAATCATCATGAAAGTAAATAAAGTATATATTAGTAAGTACTAAACAGTCTGCAATAGCCAACACAATAAAATACGCTTCATTCTCGCATTCCCTGTGGGTGTAGCGACGCCACTAATGGATGAATCGGGCTCTTCCCTTGCCAAACAAGTTCAAGGTGAGTTTCAAGCCGTTTCTAATGTTTATTCAAGCCGGTATGTCTATTCCACCCCGCGCGGGTGGACCGCCCACGCGCCGGTGGCACCGGTCCCCAGCAGCTGACATTACGCATTTATGCAAATAATTCCAACCTGGATTTCTTACCACATTATCGCTTAGAGATATTATTAGATTATTCCTAGTGTGTGGAGCAATCGTCCAAGGAAAGGTCAGGATTTGCTACGTGAGATGGAAATATAAATGACAATAGTTTTGCCGACTGCAGGTCGTTTGTTTTTATTACATTTTATTCTATTTTGTTCTATTTTTGTTTGTTTTTTTATGTTTAATTTTATACAGAGTGAGATGTGATTCGATGATTGGCGACATCAAGGAATATAATAATAATCATAGGCCTTATACGTCTGTTACAGACGGTTTAAGCAGTGTCTGCTGCAAGGCATATTTTTTGGTGACTGTATAGGCGACATACTTTTCCACATTTGGAGCAGGGATATGGAACGGCAGGTGGATTGTTGCTGTTTCAGTACACTGAACCAGGTTTCATCGAGTGTTTTGCGCCCCTCCGCCACACGTTTACGCCATTCGTTTCTGTTTTCAGCGAGCTTCTCCCAGCCCTCCAGCAACCTATACAACCTAATAATACTAGCGGCACATTGCTACTCAAGAAATTGAACTACTTTTGCCACGGAATCTCTTTGTATATCTTTATCTGCTGAATGTCACCTCTAATCCTGCAGTTAGTTAAAAACGTAGAGTTAATTTTTTTTAGAAAGTAAACGGCAAATTTTAAAATTATTTTCTGTATATAATCAGGCGAGATATTTAAACTACATAGCTTGATATCAGTACCGTAACAGAAGCCAAATTACAGTTTTTTTTTGCTAAAAATAAGTTATATTCAGACGATTCGTTTATAACAACATGTTGGTTACCGAAATCGTTTTTATGACCTATTTTGGGAAAAAATAATAAATAGCTGTAGTAATTGATGTGGATGAAAAACATAACCCTGACTTTGCCGTCACGCATTCGGGTAAAATGCGTAAAAATTATATGTGTGTGAAACGGGTACTTTATTTTAAAAATTGTATAGTAAACACATCAGTAGTCAGCTTAAAAATACAGAATGCTTTTTGATGTTCACGTTACTACAGGGTCCTTTTATGTTTAGCTGATGTTTCAACAAAGTAGTCAGTTACATTTTAGTCTGATTGCAAATAAATAATTGCCGATCTGTTTGCAGCTAATAGCTAAATCTGTTGAAATACTACAGGGCTTGAGAGGGCTTTAACAGCAATCTCGATAATGAGGGTTTTAGGTACTATGACGCAGAAATATTATTCCTCGGCTGTGCGTTTCCAACTGGGGAAATGGCTCCGTAATACCCTGATCGTGCACTTATTTTCATTAAGTTGGGTACGTTCATGCGTTCTTGGTAATGTATTTTCCTCACTCACAATGATAAATTGTTCTCCAAGTATAACTAAACAGTTATCCACATTTACCAGACCTTTGAAAGTTGGACTCTGAGTGTAATAGGAATAGATATACGTAATAATGCGACATTATTATAAGTATTTATTTCATAACAAAAGTAACAGGGAAATGGGAACAGTTATTATGCAACTTCAAGCTGTTCACGGGGTGTTGTGAATTTGTTACCAGAACAAGAGCACATTGTATTTGTACAGCGATAAGGTATTGTTGTGCAAAGAGGTCGAGGCCTTAAGAGAGGCTCACACGGCCTTAAGGATGGTCAGTATCTATATTTTGCTTCGAGTCTTTTTATACGGTAAACCGTAGTATAATTTGACTGAGTGCCACTGGTGCGTGAAATAAACTGAATTTTCCATATAAACTTACATCTCCTGACTCCAAATATCACAGATTGAAAATACGCCGCTAGGCTCAACCCTATTTAACATTTTATAGCCCGTCTGATCTAGTTTATTTTTTGGGTTCCGTACAAAAGGGTACCGACAACATTACTAAGCGGTCTTTCTATCTATCCTACCTTCTGAAACGGCTTTTGAATCGTAATAGGAAGCAGGTTAAAATTTTCATACAATATGTTTTATCATAGCGGATGTACTATATTTTAAAAAAGGATAAAAAAATTGGAGGTCCCATAACGAATATTTGAACTATGTTTTACGATGTTATTGTTTTTGTTAAAAAAAATTAACACATACTCTTTTTCATATTCATTAAATTAAATAACATGCTGAGATTACAGTGTAAACTCTAACCCAAAACAACAAAGAAATGTACGAGTCGGACTCGTGCTGTATAACTATCCCAAGCAGAATAATAGAAACAATTTTTTGCTTTAATGTATTTAATTAAATACATTCGTGGAGTGGTTGTGACTCAGTGTGGCTTGCGTGATATCGCCGACCACGCAGGTAAACTGACTACAGACAACCTGTATTAGGTTTAACTGTTATTTGCATTCGCAAGGTACGTTAAGCTGAATGAGTGAATGGTACTGTGTCAGAGGCCTTATCAGCTGTTTGAAATCTTCTGTCACCGGGGTTGGACCTTAGCCCCACTATTTCGCGGGAAGATACTCGTGCCCCAGTAGCGGGGACGATATGGGTTGTTAACAATTAAATACATAGTCAAACTAATACAGGTGTTAAAAAAGTGCGTTTGAAATTTTAAGGAATTCAGTGAATCTAGTTAAGAATACAGGAAATATATTGAAATAATCCAATCTTCAACTTTTTTTTCAGTTTCCCAAACTAAATCTGAAAAATGAATTTCGTATAGGAAACTGAAAAAAATATTTTAAAAATCGTTTTTTTTTTCGAATTTTTTCCTATATTCTATACTTGATTCTGAGTTACCCCTTAAAATTTCAAAAGCACTTTTTTTGACAACCTGTATATTGGTGGTGGTTCGGAACCCTCGGTACGAGAGTCATACTCGCACTTGGTTTTATCTACTGCGTATCTATACTTAAGTGTTGTCGTGATGTACAGATAGAAGAAAAAGTGAATGAGTCATGCTCGCTCAGGTCTAACATAACTGTAATTTAGTTAATTATGAACAAATTGCAGTAGAGAAAAGACGATCAACTTGACCTTCCGACTGACACAGTGTTCCAAATCCAAATCTTCGCGTGACCTGCCAGGTGCGCGGGCGCCGACCGTGCGGCCAAAGACCATAATTGTCTATTGTCCGACGTGCGATTAGGAAGTTTACTTTTACTGGTTGGTGTTGGACACCTCACGCACGCGATCACTTTCGACTTTCTGCGCGACGGACGACGTCGCGGGTTCTGCGCGAACGCAGCGGACACTCTGATGAACACGACAACACACTTTTTTTACACCGATGTTCTTCAACTAATAAAGTCATTATTGGTGCTTATTGGAACGGATTGACAAATAGGAGTGGAAAGTAAAAGTAATACAATCATATATTACGGCTCTGTTAGATACAAGTAAATGAATATAATAATAATATCTGGGACAAATCACACACGGTCATCTGGCCCCAAACTAGGATTCCCTGTATCTTGGGAACCAGAGACTGATATACATACACATATACTTTTAAATACATACATATATAGATATAATACACCCAGACTCAGAGCAAACAATTCTGCTCATTACAGAAAAGTTTGCCGTGTGTGGGGATCGAACCCACGACTCTCGGATCAGATGTCAGGATCGCTAACCTCTTAGCCACCGAGTCAGTCGTATCACAGCACCCGTTCTAAAACGTTCAATTACATTGTGTCATGAAAATATATGCTATAGTAATGCGCTTTCCCTAACACACAACGGAAACGGCACTGTCGGTCGTCGTCGTGTCTTCAGGGCTAGTAAGTGTTTTCATGAGTTTTACATAAACCACCGCACCGCCGGGTAAACCAGAATCTTGTGTAACCACGATGCCGTAAAGATGAATGTACCATACCCCTGTGCTTCTGAAAAGGGCCTAAGTCATTTATGACAGCCCTAACCTATTTTCACACATACACCGTTGTCGCTTAATGGGCAAACAGTATAAGAACGGGACCGTGGCAGTCATATTTTTTTCACATGTTCACGGTTTATACGTGGTTTTCGTTCACCCTGCTGTAATACTAAGGGTGCCTGTCACACGCACGCCGAGCCATGTTACAGTCGCGTTCACGTCGATATGCCTATACCAACGAACTAAAACAGTGCGTTACTACGAACGTGATCGCCACCCCCGCCCCAGACCGGTGCTTGCGACAGGTACAGGGCAATAAGGTTTCAAAAGATTCCAATATGACCACGACAAAGACTACGAATTCAAGTACGTTAAAAAGAGTGCTTTTAAAATTTTAAGGGCTACTCAGAATCAAGTATAGACAGGAAAAATATTGAAAAAATCTGATTTACTTTTTTTTCAGTTTCCCCTACTAAATCTGAATTGAATTGTGATTCAACAATTTGTAGGGAAGCTTACAAAAAAAATCCAGATCGGAGTTTTCAATATTTTTCCTGTATTCTCTACTTGAATTATACTTAACTATAGACTAATGTGTCTAAAACTCAGTTTCCATTTTAAATTTATTAGTAATAAAGTGCTTTGTTTCTAGTACCCTTGCTTTGTATGAGTATTGTGTCCCAGTGTAAAAAGTATAGTATTTTTCTTAGGGATAGCACTGTTTTTGTATTGGGCGATCTCGAATATCACGCTGCACATAGGATTCTCGCCTTTAGTCTTTTAAAGCCTGAAAATACTATAAATGGCCCATAAGGTTTACCTGTGTTTCTTCCCGCACATTAATTTTCTTCCTTCTCTAAATATATTTTTCTTTAAAGGGTAGAAAAAGATTTTAAAGCAAAAAGAAAAATTAAGGTTAATATTCAGTACCTCAATACATATAAGTATCCCTCTCTTTATCTAAGAATAAGTCACAACGCGTAAAAGTTTGATTATAAGTTTAGATAAGTCGTGTTTGTAACTTTTGCTCCTCCTGTTTGAACAGAATTCATGTCAACATTCTAAGGTTGTCAGGAAGAGATCACGAGGGATAAGTCTACCTTATACTATATTATATATTTTATTTTTTAATGTAATAAAGAGTTTATATACAAACAAACTAACTAACGAACTAACCAGGTACCTTAAACCAAGTTATCACAGCGGTTTGACTAGAATTTTAATGAGCCACATTGCTAAACTCAAAAGTAATATTTGGTTAGGATTTGTTTGGTCCGTTTTAGCAGTCACTTAGCGTTTGACATTATGCACGTCGGCGCTGTGGGAACTAGGCCGGGGTAGCGTCAGCAGCAGCAGCAAATCTCATCTCATCTCATCTCATCTCATCTTACTTCTCATCTCTCTCACTCATTTATAAACGCGAAAGTACGGATGTTTGTTTATTTGTATGTTTGTTTGTACCACTTTCACGCCGAAACTACTGAACGGATTTTGATGAAATTTGGTAGGTAGATAAATAAAACAGTCAACTAACACATAGGATACATTTTATTAAGGAAAACTCGAAGGTTCCTGAAGGAATGGCTAAAAACGGAATTTTTACTTTGTATCTATTGTAGATAGCGCTCCCTTAATATTTTATTTCTCACTGCACCCAATTCTGAAGTCCACGCAATGAAGTCGCGGACGAAAGTTAGTATGTAAATAAACTAACGTTTAATATCTGGTCTGGTCGTAAATTTTCTAGGTTTTAGTGCATAGCTTTTGTGAAAGTTAGGGAAAACATAATTAATTTTGGTCTGAGACAAATGTTACATAAGTAGTAGAGTTAAACGAATTATTATAATGTTTATTAACTAACCAGATTTCCTCAACTATGAAAATGAGTTTTTATAAAAACCTCCTCACATGAAGCGACCTACATAGAAAAAAAGGAAATATACTACATAATAGAAGGATGTTATTTCTTGGAAACCTATTTATGTGCGTGTGTGTGTGTGTGTGTGTGTGTGTGTGTGTGTGTGTGTGTGTGTGTGTGTGTGTGTGTGTTTGTGTGTGTGCGGTGATTCTGAGCTATGTTAAGTAAACATAGGTTCAGTGGTTTCCTTATGTTCTATAACATCATAACATAACAAAATTATGAGATAGTTGAAGGCGCTTGCGAATTTTTTATGTAACTGTCAGTGCTTGTGTAGTTTTTAATTAGGCACGTGATTTCATTGTTTGCTTTGCGAGTTTTTTCTTGTTGCTACACTCTGTTATTATGCGACGTCGCCGACATTCCCCTACAGCTTGAAATATGTAGGTATTCACTTAAGAAGGAGAAGACACTGAACCACTGCTAGTTGACTCGCTTCATGGCAGGAGGTCGTGGGTTCGATTCCCAACAGGACTTCACTTTACAGGCCTCCGTTTATTTGGTGGTAGGACGTTTTCTGAACCAAATTAGGTAGTTACTACAATCTTATCAACGTCTTGCCGCCAAACAGTAATTCTCTGATGTGTGTGGAAATTTCGTTATTTAATTGGGGAATCTTGGCAAGTCTGCTTCCATCTGTGTCATCACCTGTTTTCATTGCCATCATGTGAGAAATGCATTGCTCATTCTAGAAAAAAAATCCACGAGAAGTTTATGATTTGTTCGTTACCTTATATCATTAAGCTAAGCGAATTGTATTAGAATTAATTTTTCAAACACTGAGTTATTCTTAAGTTTACAAGATTATTGGTGTAACATTATATCACTCATCCACTCACACATTCTTGCCAAAATGAGTCTTAAGTTTACAGAGAACTGTTGTTGTTCACTTCAGTTCTTTATATCCACCTGTTGATTAAAACACCCCTGTATTAAATTACCAGTGTGATTTCAATAACAGAAAAGACCATGTCGTCTCCTCATGAAAAAAAAAACGATTTAAAAACATCATATAGCTAGTATTATAGAACTTGGTTTGCGTTCAGTACCTATTGGTCAGTAAATGCTTAGCCTTGAGATGGCGGGGACTCAACATCTATGTTGTAGACATCCTTCCAAAAACATAAAGCTTTTGTCTGACAAATCCACTTTAGATTATTCTCATAAGTCAGATCAGGGGTTAAAACAATACTTCTTTATTGTAAGTATACTAGGGTTCCGTTCCAGAAACAAGACCTGAAAAGAGTCTGTGTACGCTTTTATAACAGAATTCCGAATGACGGAACTAGTGTGTGAACTAAATTTAAGAAACATATAACGCTGTATATGTTCAAGAGGATACTATGAGACTGTAGATGACATTTGGAATATTTCTCTAGCAAAATGATATGACGTTTATAAGAGTGCTTAATGTACCTACGTAAAGAAATAAATGATTTTAATTTTGAATTTTTGTGTGTCTCTTTCTCACTTAAAAGGTTTACAATAGGCTATCCTGCTCTAAGGGTCATACTTACTCTTACGAATGTATTCTGGTACGCTATCTAGCTCGTTCACATATTGTGAAAATTTCAATAAGTTTCAAAAGATACCTACAACATTTAATGATCCTTGTGAAGGAAATAAATAGTAAGGGTAACAAGTAGTGCCAACTGATTCGTAAAAATAGTGTATGAAGCAATTCGCACTAGCTGAACCTGACCGGGCTTGGGATCTGTCGGTCTGTGTGAAAAATGGGAAACAGCAGACAATTTTCTGATTGTATTTATTTTTGCCATGGGAAATATAATTACTGTTGAAACTCTCTTATACTGAAGCAACGCAATATTTCTATAATATGCAAAGGAAAAATAATATAATGTTGGGACAGATTTGCTACTGAATATAAACGTTGCTTCAGTGGGTTATAAAGGGTGGTTTCTGAGAATCGCTGCGCTGGAGGAAGCGTCGCTGTAGATGCAATTACTTGGTTGCTACGTCGGTTACAAACTAGGTTTTATTAACACACATAGGATATATTGGTGTGCAATAAAGTATATTTATTATTATTATTATTATTATTATTATAGGATGATCTTTTTATTCAGACAAGCGGCAAATGATTTACCACTGATGTGTTCATGAAACTAAATAACACTCCGTAAGGGGCCTATACAACGATAGCAAAATAAACTCTTCATACAAAGTTCGAAAACTGACTGATTATTGGCAATAATTTAGTATGGAAGGTTACAAAAAAAAATTTTGCTTCGACTGTCCAAGTTCCTTGGTAAAATTTGTTTTTAATAAGCCTGATGGGATTTTGAGTTATATGTGCAGAGCTCCTCTATTGAAATAAAGGATTATTTTGAAAGGAATTAGGTGCCTATCGTTATTATAGTTTTTTTAAAATATGTAAAATATAAGTTAGAAATGTAAATGTTTCAATGTGTTACTTTTTGATTTTCAACATGTAAATACTTCTAAATAGATATTATACAAAGTGATTCATTGAACACATTCAATGCAGACTATTATTTGGGTCTAAATGCAACAACTTTTGTCCTAATATTATAAATGCGAAGTTTGTTTGTTTGTTCCACTTTTACTCCGAAACTACTGAACGAATTTGGATGTTTGATATAGGTAGATAGATAAAGCACTCGGCTAACACAGGATACTTTTATCCCGGAAAACTTAGGGGTTCCCGGAGAGATGCTTAAAAACTCAATATTTCCATTTCGTCACTAGATGGCGCCACCTTAACATTTTCTTTCTCTCTGGACTCAATTCTGGAGTTCACGCAGACGAAGACGCGGGCGGAAGCTAGTTTTAAATAAATGACAAAAATTTTGGACTCCCCATACGAAAAGAAATTAGTATAGAACACCAAATGTCATATTTAATCCGAATAAAAGCCTGGATTATGTTTATATCGACCATTACTAAAACTACACTTGTATATAAATTAACATCGTGCTTATTTTTATATTTTTCAATAGTTCCCTAGGGTACACATTAAAGTTATATATTTTTTGGTAACATGCAAAAGAGTTTCTTAATGCATGGTTTTTTTAACATAAGGAAAAAACATTAAAGCATTTTTAAGATGTATAAAAAGATCTTTTTTTTTCGTATAAAAGTAATATGAATATAATGAATCTTATAATTGACAGCCCTACATTTGGGATAGCTAATGCATATTACCGATTTTAAATTGTCGTGATTAAACTCATCATGTTAATCATCTCAAAGGTTTTCAATACCTTAAAACTTATTTAGAAAATCACTTTCTAGTAAAATTAATAATCGCAATTGTATTATTATTACAACTTTCTTTCTTTATACAGGATGGGTGTAATAATATAATGTCTTCATAAAGAAGGCCGCAAAGTATACGTATACGGAAACTCCATATACTATGCGGCCTTTTTTTCTTAAGACGGTATAGTTAGGGCAGCGGTTCCCAATATTTTTTGCTGTGGAACCCTAATTGACCTACCATTTTTTGGCGGAACCCTACCTCGCCAAAGGGAATATTCATCTTAAGTCCCATTAAAACTCATTCAAGATTGAATTTAATGATTGGAATTTTTGTGCGCGCTATGTTTATACCGTATGCGCGAAAGAGTACGAATACTAAGATTTGCACAGATCGGTACCGAATTATACCGAACTGACCGATAAAAGGCAATGTGTATGTAGCTGCGACAATAAGGCCTAACTCTCGGAACCCCTGTGACCCTCCCACGGAACCCTAGGGTTACGCGGACCACCTTTTGGGAACCGCTGAGTATAGGGTGTAGGATTCGTTTATTGGTGACGATTCCCATCATAACCTGAATAATTTCCATCAAAGTCACCCACAGTCAATAAACTTCCTCTGACGTAATCATAAATCTCTACCGAAACTATTGAACAGATTGGCACTTTCTGATAATAAATTACTTGATTATCAAATTAGACAATGTCGTAAATAAAAAGGACCTTCTAGATTGTTCTCGCAATTTTCTCAGTGTTCATTTGCTGATCGGCTGATTTATGTCACTCATTTATATTCTTTATTAAATTGAGCAGATGGAGTTAAAGGTTAACTGACCCATATAATAGGAAGAAAATCGTATATAAGTAGTTATAATAAAAAATTAAACAAAATAATTTATTTCTTTATGTAGATTACATTAAGCACTCTTAAGCTGCATTTCCACCGGCGAGGCGAGGAGGGAAGAAAATTTTAATTGTACGGGAAAAAATAAATTCTCTTCTCGCACATCTTCGGTGGAAATAGAAAGTTCAATGCAAATTTCAATTCTCTTCACTCCACTCCTCGCCTCGCCTCTCCGGAGGAAGTGGAGTGAACAGAATTTAAATCTAACACTACTTATTTCCACCGAAGATGTGCGAAAAGAGAATTTATTTATTCCAATACAATTAAAATTCTCTTCCCTCCTCGCTTCGCCCTGTGGAAAAGCAGCTGGCCGTATCATTTTACTGAAGAAATATATTATCTCTGAATCCTATAGTAAAAATATTCCTAGTTCGGGCACAGGTAACCGTGTATAATTTGTTGTTCAAAGTTAGTTACTAAATCAGAACTAAACAAAGATTTTTTGTAGTAGAGTACTTCGTACCGACGATAAGTTCATTTGGCACGATACACAGATCCCTCATAAATCAATCAAAATGTATGTGTGTGTGTGTGTTTATCCGTGAATGTTTGACAACTCTTTGGTTGGATTGCTTCGAGGGTTGGTTTGGAGTTCCGATTCCTTGTCATTGTGCTGTCATGTAAATATTTGTACTACACTATTTTGGGATGGTTATTCAGGTGTCAGGGGGCAACGTGAATGTAGGGTAATACTTTAAGGTGGGTACCTACTCAACTAATGAAACCAAACAATATGTTGAAATCACAAATAAATCACTTTTCAAAGTCATAATCAAAAATAAGCACCGGTGTCGAGTGAAAGTAATAATATACGAACTATAGCATATCTTTGATATAAACACAAATCTTTTACTAAAAATACAGCAGGACGGCATTTTATTTTCAAAAGGACTCTTTCTCTTATCGTGTGGCACAATTTAACCTTTGTTATCCACAAGCTATAGACGGCGGTTGTCTGGTGTTACACTTAGCATCACCCGCTAGAAATCAGATGTGCAGGTTTCCTCACGATGTTTACCTTCACCGTAAAAGCAGTCGGACTTATGAGCAATCAAACTCAAAAAGAGAATTATTAAGCAGAAAAATTAAATAAGTAAGTAAATTGCCTACTGGTAGTGTATCTATTGGAGTACCTGGAGAGCATTTAGATTTTTACCTACGGACGTGTGCAACGCGACCATCATACACATCTAGAAATCAGATGTGCAGGTTTCCTCACGATGTTTTCCTTCACCGTTAAAGCAGTCGGATTTATGAACAATCAAAGAGATAATTATTAAGCAGAGAAAATCAAATAAGTTAGTAAATTGCCTACTGGAGAGTGTACCTATTGGAGGTTTCTGCTTGATTTGAACAAATCCCTAAGGCGTTGAGCGCACCGCAGACCTTGAATCAGCCGATTGATTAGTTAGTAACACAATGAGTATAAAGATATACAAAGGAGTGCGCGCATTCACAGATTGAAAATCGGTTGAATAAACTATGAGACAAGTACATTTTGCCCTCGGCTCCACCCGCGTGGATATCGTTTTTGTCTTAGTGGTCTTTGAGAGACACGGAATAGTTTCTTCCTGGTTCCTCCTTAGACTGTGAGTATGCTATGTTATTTCTCAACCATTGCTTTAGCTATATGGGGATCCACAGTAACACCGGGTTATTAGCTTCAGCATACAATAGTGTCAAAACATTTTTCGGGACGAAAGTATCCTATGTCACTTCTCACCCGTTCAACTATCTCTGTGTAAAATATCACGTCGATTCACGAGATATTGCTCAGTTGCAACGTGAAAAATGTACAAACAAATCCTTTACTATCCCGCCGTGCTTCTTTAAATAGGTATCCTTCGGGAACCATCATTAAAAAAAATGCCTGTTTCTTAATTCAGTGTTTAATCTAGCAACTAACGCAATTTTCGCAAGTTTCGACGTGAAAGCAGAACAAACAACAAACAAAAAATTTGCCGCTTTCAGTTAATTTTCAAAAAATAGGGAGAACACATGTAGACTAGACAGCGCGGCGAAGATGTAGCAATACGCTCCCGTTAGCAACCCTTGGGAACAAAACCCTGAAAACGTGACGAGCCTTCGGCCAACTAAATCTTTGAGAAACTACCTGTAGGTACGCAATTTAGGTATTGTTCTCAATATAGGACATGCGCAGTCTCTTTTTAAAGAAAATACCACTGATGTTGCAACGGAAGCCACGTGGGAAATCCGACGAACGATCCTAAGTAGGTACCTGAAGATTAAACCGATTTGTCGGAGCTACTTAAACAATTTCACAAAATTTTTAACTACTCTCAGCTATCGTCTAACGCCTATTGTGATCTATTAAATAAAAGGTACAGGAAGAAAAGGTCAGTAAATTGCGGATTAAGTCCATTGTGGGACTACTTCAGAAGTTTTCAAGCTGACTAAAAGCCTGTAAATGTAGTGACAGAACCCCGAAGCAACGGCTTGAAAAGCATGAAACGGTCAAGATAAATATCACAAATATTTAAATCAATTCAAATTACCTATGACCGTGTCTGTATTCAAAGTCATTTAACCTGCGTGATTGACGTAATCACCTTTTACCTTTAACTTTAGCACGAAGTTCAATTCAAATGTTTCTTGTTTCAGCACTTACCCTGTGCGTCTACGCAGCAGATGTGAAAGAGAAAAAAGATAAAGAGGACCTAGACCAGAACAAGGACAAAAGACAAACTCAAGGTGACTTCGTGCCATCCAGTCTCGTCTACAGGTCTTCGAGAAAACAGGCAAGTTACTGATACAGAGTGTGGGAAAACGTATACCCTTGGGACCTGCTTCAAGTACTAACTTTATCCCTTGAACTACTTATATATTGCAGGTACTTGAAAGTTGTTCCTTATTGGGAATTTATGGTCTTTTGGTAATTTCCCGACTGTTAATAAAGTCGAAATGATAAATGTTTTCGTATTAGGTACTAAATCATAGTTTATCGAAGCATTAAACATATCTATAGAGATATTTTTTTTATAATATAACATAAGGTCATTTCATAAAATTATATGAAATTATTTAAACTGGAACTTTAGTCATGAAACTATCCATCTTGCCCGAGGTTCCCCAGGAAACCCATAGTATTTTCGCGGAAAAATTAGGGTTCTCTAACATATGTATATCGGCTGATCGGCCAACTTAGTACGGGAGGTCAATGTATTTCTTGGAGAAAATTGTTCAGTTTTTGAGTAGAAATTCCAGTTTAAATAGTTTAAGCAAATTGGACGTTATATGACCACTTTTGGCCAAGGGGAACGTCGCAGCCGATCCGCCCTTTCACCGATGGCCTAGATTTCAACACCTTATGGTCAGTCCTATAAACTGTTGCCGTATTACCATACTTTGCCTAGGTTACTCTAAATACTATTATTATACCTAATGGCTTCACGATTACACAATGGAGAACAGAAAACTGACAGTCTTCCCCAATTCTTATTTACATTTAATTGTTTAAATTAATTAAGTTACATTACCGCAACCTCGATTATAAAAGTGAAGTAAACTAATTACGGTCTCAAAATTCCGCTCTCTCGCCTCTTTTTTATTTAATTTGCCGAATGTTCGCGTTTGCGCCTCTATCCGTTGTCTGCGACCGGCAGAGATAAAAATGATAAATGATATGCACAAAGTTTATTTTTCTTTTCCAAAAAAGGTTTCAAGATTTTTTTTCGCAACCACTACATCAAAATATACTTTCAAAATGTGCGTCTAAGTCTCGGTAACTTGAATAAACTCATAAACGACTTCAATCCAAAGTTGTTTTAAAAATATGTGCTTTTAACACAATGTTTTTTCCTAAGCTAGAATAAAATTTGCAAAAACTTTATGCGACTCGGGGCACGCGTAAGCAAATTTATTTATATCTGATTAGCTAACGATATAATCTCATCTTACTTAATAATATAAATGCGAAAGTATGGATGTTTGTTTGTTTGTACTACTTTCATGCTGAAACTACTGAATGGATTTGGATCAAACATGGTAGGTAGATAGATAATAAAGCACTCGACTAACACATAGGATACTTTTTATTCCGGAAAACTTAAGGGCTCCCGGCGGAGGAATGCTTAAAAACTCAAAATTTCCACTTCGTTAGATGGCGTCACCTTAACATTTTCTTTCTCTCTGGACCCAATTCTTAAGTCCACGCAAACGAAGTCGCGGGCGAAAGCTAGTTTATAAAGTTAAAAATACAAATTAATTAGGGCTTTCAGTGAATACGCAAATGTGTAGTTTTTGGACGCATCGCCGAAGACTACATTATAGTTATAGTTAAACATAAAGAATATTTTCAGTCTATAAAAAACAAAATTGTGCAACATTACCGAACGAAATTAAATTCGCCAATCATTCATACGTTTACCTATTCTTTACATATTTAGTTAATGAATTAAGTAGTAATAAGGCTGTTTTGTCTATTATTTATTCTTTATACAGGGTGTAACAGAAGTGTGTGACAATACTTCAAGGTTGGCATTTACCCATCAAACTGAACAACTTTTGTTCTACAACTTTGTTGAAATCGCAAAAAAAATTTTTGACTTTTCATACAAATTTGGTTCGCCAGCTGATCGATTTGTATGAAAACTCCAAAAAAAATTTTGCGATTTCAACAAAGTTGTAGAACAAAAGTTGTTCAGTTTGATGGGTAAAAGCCAACCTTGAAGTATTGTCACACACTTCTGTTACACCCTGTATATTTTGCATGTTACATGGCAAATAAAGAGAATCTGAATCATACCTATATAATAAATAAATAAAAATTTAACCGCTTCCATGGCCTAGTTAGTAGTTCGCTCGATCGCTTCCAGCGGGAATCAACTATGTAAGACTCAATTGGATAGTGGTAGGCCAGTGTCTCAGCCCAGCTACCACCATCGTACCCAAGTCTTACCCCGAAACATCAGTGTTAATAACATTGATATATTTCGCCATGGATAATAATAAAATATAAAATAACAATATCCGGGACAAATCACACACCACAAAATATACAGATACAGAAGTCCGCTCAATACGCTCACTAAAATCCTAAGCATATACATGCTTATAGACGTATACGGTCGTTGTAGACAAGGTCACGATACTGTTGTAATACTTTGCCGCGTGACCTTGCCTCGAACGACCGTATATTTCTATAAGCACGTATATGCTTACGATTTTAGTGGTTTGTATTGAGCGGACCTTCTGTGTCTATTTTATGCACACACGGTCATCAGGCCCCAAACTAGGATTCCCTGTACTATTAAGACAGCCAATTCCCAATTGTATTGGAAGATCTTAGTAAGCCTGTTCTCATCTTTCGAAACCATTATCACTTACCATGAAATGAGATAATGACAAGAATTTACCAAATGTGGTATAAAATAAAAAGTTACATCAGTGTGTGTGTTTTAACATCTAAAATGTAACGTTACATTTTTCTTTGGCTTGAATTACATTACACACACATTCTCAGAACGAAATGACTTTCAACAAAGACCAGGAACTAACCGATTATTGCTTTTACCACAGAACAGACTCAACAAAACGCAACAAAAAGATAAGCTTATTAGCCAATTTTGTGTGAGACAATAATCTGATCAGAACCAATCACCGAAGCCGGCTCGCTACGAAACATTTTTGTCGCATACCTAATACGTTTTTAATAAGCCTTCGCCGTTGTTTCGTCAATCTTGTCGGGCGCTTAATAACAGACACAGAAGCGACTCGTGTCGTGTCGTAATCGCCAACATGTCGTTAAAACAACGTCGTGTTGTGACACCCGAGGGCGTTTCCTCGTGGTTTCGTCAACTAAGTAGGTAAATATCGTAGACATTTATAAAATAGAACGAATTACTTATTTTGAAAGTTTCTCCTCGTGAAACTGATAAAATTGTGTTCTATGAATTCGATGACACAGCAGAATGACAGAATAACAGCTGATTGACTAATCCAGATTATGACCGTGTCTGTAGTCAGTTAACCTGTGTGACTGACTCTGTCACGCAAGCTGCACTGAGCCACGAACTCTGAACAATAAATAAATATTATATCTACAGCTACTTTAATATCTTCAAAATAGTTTGACTTTTCGAAGGAGGAACTTAAAAATAGTTTTGCCATTAAATTGAAGGACAAGCTTGGATAACAATGTCGCCGATTGTCACAATAGGACCGCGGGACGACGAGAAAACGGGGGCGTAATCCGTGTTTCAATAAAAATATGCGTGATGTGTTGAGTGTGGCCTATGTATTTTATTGTATTAATGCTTTATTGCACACAAGGAATTTACATAACATAAAAAATATTAGATTACGTGTACAAAGGCAGTCTTATTGCTAGAAGCGATCTCTTCCAGACAACCCTTGGCAGAGGATAAAAAATCACTATGATATAAGAAGAAAACAATGCCCCAGCAGTGGAGCCGAAATTGGTTGTTTACGTAAACCGTGTCTTCATGAAAAACAGGATTATTCAATTAAAGATGCTTTTTTTTTTTTTTTTTTTTTTTTTTTATGAGATAAGGAAGGCAAACGAGCGAGTGGGTCACCTGATGGTAAGTGATCACCACTGCTCATAGACACCTGCAACCCCGGAGGGGATTGCAGATGCGTTGCCAACCTAGAGGGCTAAGATGAAATGCCTCTTGTGCCTGTAATTTCCTCGGCTGTCTTACTCTCCACACCGGAACACAACAGTGTAAGCACTGCTGCTTAGCGACAGGATTAGCGAGTAAGATGGTGGTAGCGATCCGGACGGACCTCGCACAAGGTCCTACCACCCGGTCCTGCTTTATGTTATTGCGATATTAAAATTGTTTATTATTTTATTATATCTAGAAATCTAAAACCTCAGGCAATTAGAATAAGTCCCGGACTTTTGGAAGATTTGCGTGGTCCTGTTAGGCTGTTAGCCTATTTAATCAAAAAGTAATTTGACACCGACAAATATTATAAATGTATTTTTCATTTTGCTTTATTTACGGAATGTACACCGTAAGGTCACGTCACCAGTATGACATTGACGTCATTACATAACCTAACGTGTCCGATATTTTCCAAGAGTGTAATATGAGGTAGATTTACACAGTTTATTTTTTTGTGAAAATACGATTTTCATTATATAAGATCGTATAACAAACTAGCAGTTACGTAATCATTTAATTTTTCAGAGGGTAACCTCTAAAAAAAAAGATTATTCAATTTTACGGTGAAAGATATAACTTTACTCAACTTTAGTGGCGAACCTCGTACTAACGGGACACGATAGGAAAAGTGCCAAATACATTTACTCAGCGCCGAAAAAACTACGTAAAAGCTGCCGTATGAATTATTTTAATTCAGGTTTTTTTTAACATTACGAAATTATTTTAAATTTTTAACGAGTTTCAACATTCGGCTTTTAAATTATTCTAAGAAGGTTTTTTAATTGTAATGATGATCATAATTTCTATTTAATCAACTGTACAGTGATAGTAAATACAGTTCATACGACAAACATGGTTTAATCTATGGGAAATCAACTGTTTCCGTAGCTAGTAAATTGTTTAGTTCGCTCCCGACTCGTGGTCCCACCGCATTGACCCACTGGTGGGTCGACGAGTAATTTACTGTTTACTCGTGGTCCCACCGATTCACTCTTGGCCAGTAATCGTAGCATGCATTATAGTATGATATTTTTCTTACAATAACTGTACTACAGTTTGCTTCTAATCTCTTTGCCATACTAAAAAATATACCTATTATTACATTACATACTACATAGTAAAATACAACGTAATTTCACAAATATATTTTTATATCAATTATGAATGATTTTATTTATATTAAAGTATAGACTATTAATTTTGAGATGTGCTTAAAATTTGACATTTTCATAACAGGATAAAGTTGTACATTGACCAATTACAGAAGATTCGTGAAAATGCGAATTTATCTATAAATTAGATAACTGGGAATATGTTCACAATTTAATACCAAACAGGCTCAGTAAACTCTTAATCATAATTAATAACGGGCAGGCAGACAGGCAATAAAGCCCGCACCGCTCTAATGGCCCCCTTCCGAGCTTCCGACATATCTGATTGCTCTGGACATTATTATATTATGCAGTACTAGACTAGCCTTTGCCCGCGGTTGCCCCACGTGGATGTCGTTATTGTGAATGTCGTTGAGTGTGCGAGCACTGAATCTATCCCTTCGCTTGATTTAAGCTCTTTCGTTAACAACCCATATCGTCTCCCCACTGCAGGGGCACGGGTCTCTTCCCATACATCGGGAAGGTTAGGCCATACTCCACTTGTGGAGCTAGTGGTCAACCCCAGTGTCATTAGTTTTCTAGCCGCCTATACATATAGGACCTCCTACAGGCTTAACGACTGCCATCTAGTGATAGCACCCGGCACCAACGGCTTAACGTGCCGTGCGAAGCACGAAAACGGTCGAGATAAATGCCATGAACAGTAAAACCCATCCAGGTTATGACCGTGTCTGTAGTTAGTTAATCTGCGTGATCGACGCGACCACGCAAGCTGCGTTGAGCCACGAAGATCTTTACCAAATTTAAATAAAATTAATTGAGTAGTTATAGCAAATGAGTAGGGTTGCTATCACGGTGTATTATTATTAGTGATCGAAAATTCGGATGCAATTATACCTACAATTGGGGACCTAGCATAATATGGACATGCCGTTTTGAATAGAATTGGAAACTATTGGCCATAAATATGTAGTGTTAAATGCTTTACCTATTTTATCCTAAAAGGATTACCGGTAACCCTGTGTACTCGTATATAAAATAAGTTGTGGATATAAACACATAATAGCATACATAAAATTTTCAATAATATCAACATTCACTACAATCAGATCATTACAATTAAGAATCCCAACGCTTTTTACGATCCCGGTATCCCAAGAATTTTTTCTATGAAAATCTATACATTTATTGGGAAAGGCATATCCATACTATTCTTTCTAAAAACTAAATTGCATCCGAATGTCCGATCACTAATGATTATTTGATTCCAGTGTAGTGTTTGAGGGAATAAGATATTTTTACAGGATAAAAATATATCCCATGTCAATTCCCATTCCTTCAATTATATCTGTGCAAAAAATCAGATTGATCCGTTGCTCCTTTGTGATACGAAAGAACTTTGTACTAGGTAGAAAAAAACGTCGATTTAAAAGTATGTGCAAAACATCTACTTAAATAAAAAAAAAATGATTTTGTACAAACAAACTTACTTTTGCATTTATAATACTAGTAAGGAAGTAACAATAAATAATTCGGTTTGGGCTCAAGGGAAAGGTAGGATAAGGTAATTTTAATTAACTGATCGTAATGAAAAACACTCACAAGTATTTTAATTCTTACGCAGGTAATGTATTCTGGAAAGGTGCCTTTAGCTTTTAAGTCCCTACATTTTTATGACATTCTGCAACAGTTGCACACATCCTGTGAACATTCGCAGTGTCTGACATACTGATAATCGTGATTAATCATACAGGGAACAAGGCAGCTGTTACGATCACTTCGAGTAGATCATTAGAGTAGATCGTTTATTTCATGTCAGTACGTAATTTATTAAACGTGATGGGATGAGAGGGGTATGTCGAAATTAGAAGTTGATTTTGACAGAATGACTGGCAATTATCTGGAAACCTCTTAACTGTTGACTCTATTCATGAAAATTAACCGCCTTTGTTCCACAACTTTAATGAAAATATTTAAAAGTTATTGAATTTTCACGTTTATAAATATCTCAGCTTGAAAACAAAAGGAAATATTTATGAATTAAGCTATCTAATTCTGTTCACTATTATAATGTCCTTATGAAATAACTAAAAATAAGTTTTTATGGGAAGCAAAATGAGTAAAGGTTCTGTGGGAAAAAGTTATTCAATTTCATGAGTAGAAACCATATAAGTACTTTTTTGTATTTCATAAGGACTCTATACTTGGCCCCCGTGTGTGGAGTATGGCCTAACCTAACCTTAAAAAGGACTCTTCATACAAACTGATCAGCACTGGCACCGACTCCATAGGGCCTGGGGGTGCCCGAGCCCCCCCAATGGCATTACAAACGGGGCTGAGCCCCCCAATATTTTCTATGAAAATACTGGTGTGGCTTGCGGCTCACGAACTGCGGTCCCTCAACGATCACAAAAAAGACATCCACGCGGGCGAAGCTGTGGGCGAAAACGAGTTAGAAAATATTAGGTTTTTTCTGCCCTAGCCCCCCTAATATTTTTATGAAGTCGGCGCTCCTGCTGATCAGTCAGTTGTTAGGCCAGTTTTGAATTCAAAATTGTACTGGATTCCTGTGAAGCAGTAGAACAAATTTTTTTGAGTATGATTAGTAAAAGCCCCAGTTAGCGAGTCCGACACCATTTTGTTACCCCTGTTTTGACGACAAGCGGAAATACATACATTGAAAGTATGTACTTAGGGTAATGACATCTTTAAACACACAAATTAACTTGTTACATAATCTAAATTGTCATTCATAAGTTGTATTTATCCGCCCATTTTTTGCCAAAACCTCTCCCTATTTCGAAAATAGCCGATGGTATTATTGCACTGTCTTGTTGTTAAGGCTTTCACCTACGATGCGCCGGCGCCCAATGTTTGTAACACATAATTGCTGCTTCAGATCGGTATTGTTGTGACATTTTCTATTTCCACATCACGAATGATCACAAACTCTATACACACACCAACCTACTAAATTCAGTCCTAAAGACAATTTCTGCACGGAGTGAATTAAAGCCTAAAGTGCTTTCTTTAGTACTAAAGGACGCACTTTTTAAAAATTCATTTACTAAGAGCACAAGTTTTTATATTATGCTCTCTATGTCACTTTTAAGTTAGTGTAATAAATGTTATTTATTTATCTAAGTATATTTACGTTAAGTGCTTCTTCGATTTCGTGAATATTTTTTAAGAAAATTACCAGCTGATATTAAAAAAAATTAACGTTACTAATCGGGATTACGTATAAAAATCTATGTCAGTACACAGTAATTTTTTGAACAATTGAACTGAAATCGATTTACAGTTAGAAGAAAAAAGGGGTTTTATACGCTCTTCTCCCTCACTCTTTTCGTGTAGCACAATTTAACCGTACTATCCACTAGACGGGGCAATTGACAGAAAACGTTAAAATGTTAACCGAGTTCAACGGGTACAAAGTATGATTCTTATAATATACAAGCAATTTCAAAATTTATTTATTTTAAAGAGAATAGATTTTAAAAACATATCACAGATCGAATCAGTCTTTATTATTCAGCACACGGATAAGCACACACTTAAGACCACAGATATGTGAAAACAGTTATTTCGAATTTTGCGACATTCCGTTTTAGTTGAAAATGATTGAAAAAATTACTAACTGTATGTTTTGTTTTTGCGGCACCATTTTTTATGATTTACATGCTTTTTTTTTTTCAGGAAAATGTCGCACCCGTAGAAGAGAATCAAGACGACCGAGACGCAGTAAGGTAAATATAATTCCTGCCCTTTTAATACCATTCATTTTTAGGTTAAATGGCATGATGCCAAGGGTTTACCAATTGTGGATAAAAAACCGCCTGCGGTATTTCCGGACCGATACGACATTCAAATCTTCAAGAAAAGAGCGTACTCTTGTGACTCCTCTGATATTGCGGGTGTCTATAGGCGGCGGTAATCGCTTACCATCAGCTGATCCGCCTGCTCGTTGGCCACCTCTGCCATAAAAAAAAGAGAAAATTGTTAAAAAAAAATTAATTAAAGTGTATAAGAAAAAAACTAATCGCACATACAATATATATTATATCTACTAATAAATTGTCAATAGTAAAACAGTCGATTTGACAATTTTGTAGGCTTTAAAAAAAGTTTTTATTGCAAATATTTTCTATTTCTTAGTGTATAAAATGTCACCTGTACGTTCATAAAACTCCAGTGTTAAAAAATCGGCTTGTGATACATACGTTCAATATGGTTCCTATAATGTAGTTACCATAAAATCTGTCATGTACAAAAACATGGCCGTTTACGAAGTGAAACTTAGTCGGTACTTATAGAATAGGTACACACAATCTGATCTGATGATAAGGCAGTTCTTTCTATGAAACCAGTCTGTAGATACGTGAAGATAATTTCAAAATTGTTTTGGTATTAAAGAGGTAAAAAAGTTAATGAAACAAAACGGCACTCAACCTTAAAGTCCTACGGAAAGAAAATTAATAATGAATATTTCACTGCAAATAGTAAACGGAAAAAAGCCTTGGATTTTTTTTTACGTCAAGAGATTCTGAAGTCTTGGATATCTTTCTTACAGCAAAAAAGTTTTTTTATATGCAAGTTTCGACTCTCACAATAAAAGTATTACATTCTTGACAACTTTTTCAATAAACTCTATTCTGCACTGAAAACAATATACATGGTTCAAAAGTTTATTTGATACTTCAGTCACACACATGCTAAATAAATAATGGTAAAATTGACAAAATATTTTGTAATGTCATATTTATGAACTTCGTAGTTTCTGATTTCGTTTTTTGTTGGTATAAAATTTTTACTCGGTAAAAGCTTCGTAATTAATAGTTAAAACTGTTGAACAAAACTGATTGGTGGTTTTATGAAAGAGCCCTGCGGTACTTCCATAGGCGAAATCGCCTCCCCTCCGTGACGAGATTCTGATGGCACCATATGATAGTACACCTCAAGCAGAGTCAATGTCTCAACAGCACCATCCCTCTATTTCTTATAGATTTCGAGCTTTAGGGTCAAGTAGGTCTAAAAAATCATAGCACCTTTCCCGACTTTGGAAAGAGTTCCAATTATGGGGACTGCGGAACTTAACTAAGAGTCAAAAGCTGCACAAAAAATATTTATTTCTAGTCACGACAAACGCAGCATCAAAATTTTTTTAGATCACAAAAATATAAAAACTCCATCAAATTGTGCCTTATTCATTTTATGCGACACCGTAAATATATGTTGTTAGGCATTTGATATGCTTTCAAATGATACATTTTTATCACCATTCGTATGGGGGAACATGGTAGAAAAACGAATCAAATGTCAAGGATCACGATCAATCATATTAATATATGTATATGTAATGTATTCTATGTTAACGATTGGCATAAATAATTAAAAATATGCCAATTACCCATCATGGGTGATCCTTGACATTTGATTCGTTTTTCTATCATGTTCCCCCATACGAATAGTGATGAAAAATATATCATTTGAAAGCACATTAAATGCCTAACAATATATATTTACGGTGTTGCATGACTTGAATAACACACAATTTTATGGAGTTTTTATTTTTTATTTTTTTATGATCTAAAAAAGATGTTGATGCTGCGATTGTCGTGACTTGAAACAAATATTTTTTGTGTAGCTTTTGACTCTTAGTTAAGTTCCGCAGTCCCCATAATTTGACCTCTTTCCAAAGTCTAGAAAGATGCTATATAGATTTTTAGACATACTTGATAGCCCTATAGCTCGAAATCTTTAAGAAATAGAGGGATGGTCTTGTTGGGATATTGATTCTACTTGAGATATATCATATGGTGTTATCAGAATCTTCACGGAGGTGGAGGGACTTCGCCTATGGAAGTACCGGAGCACTATGTGGAATTTGGCTTATTTTCGGACACCCTGTTTTTATTGCGGAAGTAGTTAATATTTAGTATTTAAAAAGGTGGAGAAAACTCCCGTGTATCAATACTGCATAGTTTCGAAACAGTGAATTTTTGAAAATCTCCCTCCTAATTTGGCCGAAGAACGAAAATCAATTACTGTTCCAAACTTAATGAACTATATGATAATGTGATTTCTTTATATACAACAATAATTAAAGCTTCATTTTATGAAGAAATTTTGAACCTTCTACAGTCAGTACAACATGAATAATTAATTATTCGATTGGTATTGGAGTTTTACCTAAAAATATGAGGACCGAATTTTTTTTCCGAGGTATTAGTAATGTAAAAATTACGTGCTAAGTCGGCTTGGTTTAAGAGAAAAAAAAAGAAAACAATTAAAATAATTAATTACTCGTGTTGTACTGACTATAGAAGGTTCGAAATAGCTTCATAAAATGAGGCTTTAATTATTGTTGTATATAAAGAAATCAGATTATCATTTAGTTCATTAAGTTTGGAGCAGTAATTTTTTTTCGTTTTTCGGCCCACTTAGGAAAGAGATTTTCAAAAATTCACTGCTTCGAAACTATGCAGTATTGATACACGGGAGTTTTACTCAACCTTTTTAAATACTAACTACTTCCGCAATAAAAACAGGGTGTCCGAAAATTAGGCCAAATTCCACATAGTGCGGAGGGCTCTTTTACAATAAAAGCTACGATATATCTACGAACCTTAAACTTTTGTAACAATGTCGTGCTCGTGGATCCAGAACTTTGTTACCTAAACATATTTGAATACTAAAAGTTTAAAAAACCCGTTGCCCTATACCATTATAGAAATAATCTTTAACAAACATAAATCCTTTATGAATTACGCCATGGAAACAGCAGGTTTTTAAACTAAGAAACATTTACTTACAGTCGCGCAGACAACGAATACCGACCAGGCCAGGTGATTTCCTTGAACGCCCATGAACTCCTAGAGCTGCAGCCGGAGAGGAAGGCGCCGCTGCCTAGCAGCCAACAACTGCAACAGCTGTACAGCCCTCAGCAAGAGCACCGGCAGAACCTGCAGCAGATATACTACCTAGAGCCGCAGAGCGGACGACAGGTTAGTCAGGTGAGTGTCATCACAAGTAGACATATTTCTCTTTATAGTGTGGCACTATAAGGTGATATTTTATTCAGTTCTTCTACTCCTGATTCTGATCAACTTTCCCCAAGGACCAAGGAACCCATAGTCAAATCGCAAAAAAAAAATTGGCTCCTCATACAAATCGATCAGCCAAACGGTGAAATTAGTAAAGACTCCAAAAATTTTTTTGCGATTTGATCATGGGTTCCTTGTGGAAAATTGATCAGAATCAGGAGAAGAAGCCCTGACTAAAATATCGGGTACTAATAAATTAACACCTTATATAAACGAAGTACTTAAATTATCCCAATGAATTTCGGGGATTGCTTGGTGTCTTTCTAGCGTCACCCGCGACCGCTTATTGGACATTGTAAGACGAACATCACGTATTCCTAACTGATATCGATATAAGAAAAACACCAATGTTAAAGATTCGAAATAAATTGGTATCTATCGGTAGTCAAAGCAATGTTGTATCTCAGGTCGCGAGCATAATTTGTGATTCAGTATGCAATATTGTACACTGCCAAATTATTATTTTATATATCAATAATAAGCTAAACTAAAAAGCTACATTAAAACGGTTTTAACTTTGGCAGGTGTCGCTGCAGCCATCTCACGCTGTCATTGCGCGCCCCCACTACTCCTCAAATGGTGGAGAGGCATCAGTGGGTGCTGCGCTATCAGTGAGCGATTCCGGTGTCAGTTTATCTGACTCGTACGATCCGGACCTACTTGCGTTGTTGGGACAAGCAGGCCTCCGGCAGGATGACAGAAGCTATCAACAGCAAGTTCAGGCCTCCACGCAGAGTGTGTCCCCACAATACCAACAGGTCTCCACGCCAAGCGGTGCACCTCAGTATCAACAGGTGAGACCATTGAATGAGAAAAGGTTATTTTTTTTAATTTATTAAATCAAGATAACAATTTTAGACTCCAATAAATAAATGGTAATAATAAGGAATTCGTATGATTTTTTCAGGTTGAACGATACCTAACAAAGCCCATCAAAAAGCCAACAAAGCAACGCCCTAAAGTACACTCCCACATAGCGCCTCCTCAATCCTCCGCCGCACCCCAGCAATACCTGATTGAGACCACAAACGTCCAACAACAACAGCCGCAAACTCAGCAGTACCGCACTGCCCCGCAGTCGCAGAGAGCGCCACAATCTCTCCGATACGTCCCAATACCCACTGACCAAGCATATCTACAACAAGCCCTCTACGAGCGTCCTGAAACTCAAGGCTTGAAAGTCGTAGCACCACCGAAACTGCAGCAGAGGCCACAACTTGCTTACAGAGTAATTTCTCAGCCACAACCATACCAGCAACAGGCAGTGTACCAGCAGCCCGAAGCTTTACCCAAACAGTACCGCATCATCGAGGCACCGAGACCGCAAGCCGTCAGACCAGAACAGCAACGCATACCGGCATCCAGCGTAGAAAGGCCCGTCACGTATCTCAAGCGTTATCAGGAAACGGAGAAAATGCGCTCCGTCAGAATCTATGACCCTGTGCAGCAGGAGGGCGTTCCCCAACAACCTGCTCAGCTTATTGGGGAGCAATATTACCTCCGACCAATTCACAGATCGAACGAACAGCCTCGCGCAAGGTACGAATTGGCGCAATTAGCCGTGAGGCCAGTCGAGCAACAGCAACAACAGCACTTGCAGCAGGTTCGCGAGCCGACGAAACCACCCCACTCCGCTATTTTTGTAAGCAAAAATATTGCACCCAAGAAAGTGGTTAGGCCGCAGCCACAGTCTCAGCAACCCATTAGAGAGCAATCTGTAAGGATTGAGCAGCCATCTAGTGCAGAACAAGAGAACTACGATCAACATGATCAGAGCTTGGAGGCGCAGCGAGCGCAGCTGCCTCCGCCGAAGAACAACCGGGCTTACACGCCTGAGGAGTTCGCGGCACTGGTGGCGGCGGGATACTCCGTGACACCAATACCAGTGGCTCCCCAAAGCCACGTAGCGCAGTCGCGCTCCTCCGTGGAGCTGGCAGCCGCGCCCGCGCCGGCGCCGGCCGCCGCGCCAGCACCCTCGCACCGCATGTTAATGTACAGCAGACGCCACCAGTACCTGCCGCTCCGAGGTGACGATGCGCCCTGAATAGCTTGACCATGTTGTAAATAAATTAGAAATAAGATAGAGTTAAATTTCTATTTTAGTTTCATTTTCCTATCCTTTGAGTTCTTACATAAAAATACATTACATAAAATTATATTCGCAAAAAATATTATAAATATAAGGGAATTGATACTTCCACGCGAAAAGAAGAAGTTCTTACAAACAAACCTTAACTTAGTATACTTACTTCATATTGATCCGAAGCGGAGTAACAAAGTTAAGTACGTTCATAACATAAATATGGAAACCATATTACTTGCTACTTAAGTTAGGAGTAAATTAAAATAAAGAGAAAACGTTGGTTACCAGTTGACAGGAAAAACTCGAGCGTGAAATTTAAATTAGAAACAACTTTCAGGAGGTTGTAGCAATGATTTTTTAATTCAGAAACTTTCGGTAAAAACAACGTAACCCTTCACTGTCTACGTACTTGGAGGTTAGTCAAACAAGATGTTTACACAATTTTCGTTTAAATTCTTGTTTTCATGTACAAAAAGTTTGTTGACCACTTTTCGGACAAAATAACTAATTTAATTTCATTAGATTTTCCTTAGAAATGTTCACCTGCAGCTAAGAATGTTGTTAACAACCCATTCCGTCCCCACTGCAGGGGCACGGGTCTCTTTCCATAACTCGGGAAGGTTAAGGCCATACTTCACACACGGGGGCCAAGTCGGGATTGGTGGAGGTTGTGGGGCTAGTGGCCAACCCCAGTGTCAGAAGTTTTCAAGCCGCCTATAAGGCCTCCGACATGGCTTAACGACTGCTAGCGATAGCAGCCGGCACCAACGGCTTAACCTGCCTTGCGAAGCACGGAAACGGTCGAGATAAACGCCACTAACAGTGAAAGCCCATGGTTATGACCGTGTCTGTAGTCAGTTAACCTGCGTGATCAATGCGACCACGCAAGCCGCACTGAGCCATGACCGCTTCGCAGCTAAGAATATTCGCTTTTTATTTAAAATGAGAGAAGTTAATTAATCAAGTAATGTATCCGATACGAAAATAAGGAATTAATTACTAATGGCCGCCCAAGGCATCGTGCAAAAAGGTCTTGACAAAAGGTCTTCTATTCTAATTAGCCTAACTAAGTAATCATCTTCGGCGTAAGTAAATGTAAAATAGATATCTTCAGCTCTTTTATTTATTATGAGTTCTCGGAGTTTTCCAGAGATATAAATTTAACTTGATATTTACGATTAGTCTTATTGTGTATCTTTCTAGGATCTTAGGATTTCTTGGCATATCTCGAAAAATTTAAGCCACATTCGATACAGGATTGCTATATGCATATTGATGGAAGTTTAGATCTAATAAGAAAGCAAGATTCATTATAAAGGACTCCTTTAATACCTCTACTAGTGTTTACTTAAGAAATCCAGCGCCAAAAACTTAAGAAGCCATGCGAAGTTATAAATTCGCTGTAATAAAGAATTTGAAAACAACAACTACTCTTGACCCCCAAAAAACGATAAAAATATAGAATTTGCTTAATATTTTTTTTCTACTATCTGCTTTTTAGGGTTCCGTAGCCAAATGGCAAAAAAACGGAATCCTTATGGATTCGTCATGTCTGTCTGTCTGTCTGTCTGTCTGTCCGTCCGTATGTCACAGCCACTTTTTTCCGAAACTATAAGAACTATACTGTTGAAACTTGGTAAGTAGATGTATTTTGTAAACCGCATTAAGATTTTCACACAAAAATAGAAAAAAAACAATAAATTTTGGGGGTTCCATACTTAAAACTGAAACTCAAAATTTTTTTTATCATCAAACCCATACGTGTGGGGTATCTATGGATAGGTCTTCAAAAATGATATTGAGGTTTCTAAAATCATTTTTTTCTAAACTGAATAGTTTGCGCGAGAGACACTTTCAAAGTTGTAAAATGTGTGTCCCCCCCCCTGTAACTTCTAAAATAAGAGAATGATAAAACTAAAAAAAATATATGATGTACATTACCATGCAAACTTCCACCGAAAATTGGTTTGAACGAGATCTAGTAAGTAGTTTTTTTTAATACGTCATAAATCATAAACCGCAATTTACCTACAACGAACTACAATAACTTTTATATTATGTTACTTGCTGTTACGGAACCCTTCATGGGCGAGTCCGACTCGCACTTGGCCGCTTTTTTTTTATTAGTGCCACATAAAACAAGGGATGTACCAGATTAGTTTGTTTGATTGAATTTTAATAAAAAATCCTGTAACAAGCAATGTTTCTCATACATTATGTCCGAGCCTAACATTATGGACAAAGCCCACTGCGCCCGATCAGCTCCTATTCATTGGAGAGGTTGAGAAAAGACCGTACTGAAAAAGAGCATAAATAGAATGACCAAGGGAAACGCCTTGTTGAAATTCCTCGGTACCGCTGGAGTGAGGAAGGAAGGTTAGCAACCCATATCCTCCCCTATACTGAGGCGCGGGTATTTTTCCATACCTCGGAAAGGTTAGGCCATTCTCCACACATGGGGCCAAGTCCGGAGTGGTCGAGGTTGCGTGGCAGTTTCAACCCACGCACAGGCCCCTGATATGACTTATAAGACTGCCAGCGCTATCGAGTGATATCACTCTACACCAACGGTTTAACTTACCTTGCGAAGCACAGAAGCGGTCGAGACAGAATGCTACTAATAATAGTCAAACCCATCCAGGTTATGAGCGTGTTTGTCTCTAGTCTGTTAAAACGCGTGACCACGCAAGCAGCGTTTAGTCACGACGCTACCCTTGAATTAAAACTAATTTATTATATTATAAGAGAAGGTACACGTTTTTCTGAATGGGATATGTCGAAGTATACCGAGATTTTAGAAATGACAGCACCGATGCTTCAAGCATCTTCGCTTCTCGTCACCTGACGTTGAGCATGACGAAACTTCGGTCCATCATCGGTCTGACCACCCGTTAGTTTTATTTATTAGTTTCACGTGTTTAATTTAAAAATAGGAATCCCCATATACATATCGTGGTGACAGGTCATCGATATGAAAACGATGAGAGACGTACCAACCTTGAATTTGATAAATTCCGTCGCAAAATATTGGTGGAGTATGAAAAATGATACGTATTATACAGATAGCAGTAACAATAACCCTGTACTTTCATTGTGTGATGGATGGCCGTACTTTATACTCATACCTGCCCTTGTACGTAAACGTATGGTTCCAGCGATTCAATTGTTGGTGTTGGCAAGTTAAAAGCAAAAGCGAGTTTCTTTTATTAAGTGATTTTTTATTTGCTGAGGATTTTTGGAGAATTTACTTCGTTTGTTTGGGAAAAGGAAATCATCAGAAGAGTTTGCTTTGTAAGTAGGTAGTTAAAAATATATAATTCAATGTGGTTACAGAACGCTAACTACATTTCCTATGGACCGATACGCACTTTGCTACTTATTTTTGCTGGGAATGCTCATTATTCTGAAACATCAATTATTATGGTCGGTGAGAAAGTCTTCTCGTATTTTGTAGGCACAGACATGCACCCCGCTGAGCGGAGCGACGATATAAAACTTCTTTGTTTGTAGGTATAAACTTTTTACCACACCCCGGACACTTCATACAAATTTCGTGCCATTGTTTACTGCAAAGACATTCATGTTTGTACACATGTAAATGTGTGCGTGATGTACTAGGGTTAAATCGAGATTCAATTAGCCCTCATTATTCTTTATTATTTGCTAGACTTTTACAAATAAAGTAAAGGCTGTATACACCAGACAAGGCTGTATTTCCTTAAAAAATAAAATTGTCTTTGGTTATAATACTGTACTTTGGAACCGTTTTGGAACTGTGCCAACCTCTTGACAAATGGTCACAGATCGGTTACACAGGGGGGATGAGGTAGCCTTCAGAGAGCGGCAGGGAGTATAATGTCTATACTGTGGAGTATATGTCCTTATACTGTGACTTTTTACGTTATACTGTTTGTACCTGGCTGATTTGATACCATTTGAAGCTAATCCTGTTGCGTTGGGGAATACTGGTAAACAAGCTTACATATCTGTCGGTACCATCATCACTTACATACCATCAGGATAGATGATGCTAAGGGCGTACCAATCGTGGAAAATATAAAACTAATATTTAGGATATTATTATAACTAATATTTAAAAAAAAACCTTTTTTCTGATTTTTCAGTTGTTTTTTTTAGGGTTCCGTAGCCAAATGGCAAAAAACGGAACCTTTATGGATTCGTCATGTCTGTCTGTCTGTCTGTCTGTCCGTATGTCACAGCCACTTTTTTTCCGAAACTATAAGAACTATACTGTTGAAACTTGGTAAGTAGATGTATTTTGTGAACCGCATTAAGATTTTCACACACAAATAGAAAAAAAACAATAAATTTTGGGGGCTCCCCATACTTAGAACTGAAACTCAAAAATTTTTTTTTCATCAAACCCATACGTGTGGGGTATCTAAGGATAGGTCTTCAAAAATGATATTGAGGTTTCTAATATCATTTTCTTCTAAACTGAATAGTTTGCGCGAGAGACACTTCCAAAGTTGTAAAATGTGTGTCCCCCCCCCCCCCCCGTAACTTCTAAAATAAGAGAATGATAAAACTAAAAAAAATATATGATGTACATTACCATGCAAACTTCCACCGAAAATTGGTTTGAACGATATCTAGTAAGTAGTTTTTTTTAATACGTCATAAATCGTCAACCGCAATTTACCTTTCATTCAAGTTACAACGAACTACAAAAACTTTTATATTATGTTACTTGCTGCTACGGAACCCTTCATGGGCGAGTCCGACTCGCACTGGGCCGTATGGGTTTGATGAAAAAAAATTTTTTGAGTTTCAGTTCTAAGTATGGGGAGCCCCCAAAATTTCTTGTTTTTTTTTCTATTTTTGTGTGAAAATCCTAATGCGGTTCACAAAATACATCTACTTACCAAGTTTCAACAGTATAGTTCTTATAGTTTCGGAAAAAAAGTGGCTGTGACATACGGACAGACAGACAGACAGACAGACAGACAGACAGACATGACGAATCCATAAGGGTTCCGTTTTTTGCCATTTGGCTACGGAACCCTAAAAAAGCTGTATACGAGTTTAGTACTATCTATAACAGCAGCACAAAGTTAGTTCAAGAGTTTCCAGACTGGAAGTTCTGATGTTAAAGATGCACATAAATTCAAAGGAAATCTTGAATTCTCATACACAACATGAAGAAACTTTTCCTTTACCTAATATGTAATGTATGTATAACATGTAGTATATTAATGAACGAAATATCAAAAATTCATTTTGTAATAATATTTGTTTAATACATTTTTTTCACTCGTGATGCTTCTGAAATATCATTATGTCAAATGGATTAGATTAGATTAGATTAGATAATTTATTTCATGTCACCAAATTCATATTTACATTACAATAAATATAATAATAAAATGTCAAAGTGTGACACGATTGTCAGAAAGTAAATTAGATTCAAATAATAAAAATGTTACATATCAGAATTCATAATATAAATTGTCAAAGTAAAATATTAAATTAATAATATAATGTAAAATGTCAAAGTAAAATTAAATTAATAATATAATATAGATTTCAAAGTAAAATATTAAAATTAAGTTAATAATAAAAATTACAAATTAACTACGGCAAAGCCAACAGGAAAAGTAAGTCGCTGCGGTATGCAGGCATTATGACGTGTGTGTATGTAACTTTATGCCATCGCACAGCACAAATTTCTGAGCATCGATGAGAGGATCAGGTTAGATGATGCCAAGGGCTTACCAATTGAGGGTAAAAAAAGTCTCTTAATTCGTCTTAGTCCTTCCTATCAATTAAACATTCCAGGAAATGTAAAACATTCCTCACGTTTATTAACAAGAACTACGTGCCGGCACGTGCCGGGCTGTCAGTAACTACTGAACATACCCATACATACCCATACATACCCATACATACCCATAACATACCCATACATACCCATAACATACCATTTTTTTTCTTCTAGATCACAAGGGATAACTACAAAATAAATTAATAAATAATGAAACATTTATAGCAGTTAATGTGGAATGTTTTCATGTTGGTATGAACATAATTATATCAAATTAGTCGGGGTTCAATTCAATTCATTTTATTTGCTTTGAATAGATAGATAAGATAGCAAGGAATTTATATGTAGAGATATACAAGTTCTTTGATAGATAGATACAGTCCAATTACGATCGATACGATATTTGTATGAAATATACGTCAGATTTGCGACTAAAGGAGGGCTGTCAATGTCATCCACACGCCAAAAGATCGTAATTTGACTGTAGTTAAGCACATATGTTATATCATTATAAATAAGGTCATGCCATTCAACTGGTTTTTCGCGATTGCCTCCATGTGATATTACGTAAGATCCATTTTGCGAAAATGTGATATTAATATTTTCTATCTAATTCACTGTAATATTTCATTTAGTAATTTACACCAAAGTCACAAACCGTCATGTTTTATTTTATTATCGTCATAATGTCTTATATTTGATAAATAACATTGATTTTCCTTCGACATTCTGTCATCGGCGAAAACATGGATACCGCCCACTATTTTTAGTATGACATGGCTATTGAAAACTCTTGAATAAAAGCAAAGAAGATTTAAATTTTAGTATCCTCAGAATGGTCTTTATTTTAACTAAGCTTTCATATATGTATTTATTTATTATTTATTTATTTTCAGGCAACTTAGTAGCTAATGTACAGGCCCATAGATACATAAAAACTTATACAATTAAAAAAGACATAAATACTATAAATATATAATATATACATATTATAAATTTTTAAATTCACAACTGGTAAGCCAGCATTGGCATCATCTCACCTGGTGGTAAGTGATCTATAACGCCAAAATTGAAATTTCACCGACGGCCAAAGCAATTGAACTTTATTGAACACAGATTATACAAGGAATTTATATGTAGTAAGATATACAAGTTCTTTGAGATTATATTATTATACATATACGGAGCATATCAAATTAGTTGTTGAGCCATCTGAAACAAAAAAGATAACAGGTCCACTAACAATTTTACTATTGATATTCATGGATATTGAAACTACTTGAATTAACGAAAAAAAGATTTAAATTGGAATCAATAAACCGTAAAAAAGCTATTTGGTTTGAATATCCTCCTCCTAACCTTTCATTTCATAATCACATTTCATGAATAGACTGACCTAAGAATTTCCATGCAGAAAAGTAAAAGCTTTTTTCACTTAATTCGGAGATGTAAATATAAATAAACACTAAAGGCACTTATAATTTCAGTATTATAGTTTATAAAAGTTTAAGTTTTTTATCGTTTAAGTTGCATTTAAAATATACGTATTAATTTTAAAAAAAACAAAGACAATTTTGGAACCCAGTACTCTTTGAGGAAACGATTATTTGTATGGGGAAAAATAGGCTACCTAAACAAAAATGTGAATTTTTTTAAATCGTGTGTCTGATTAAGCTGTTAAAACCATTTGATTTAATAAAGGAAATCATACCCTAAGTAAAATATATATTTTTATAATAAAAGACACGTTTTAGTTGACAAAACATAGTGTTCACATTTCACCATGACGAAATGTACAATTATTTTTAATAATACCCTTGTGCGAAGGGTGCATTTTTTGGAATTTTAATGTTTATCGCTGGAGATTTCACGTTTATTGTTAATTTGATTTGGTTATTTCTTAAAATTTAAGGTGATTTAATGATCTTTGTTCATTGATTGTTTGGCGCCGACTCAAAATTACTTAGGTATACTTACATTAGTTTAAGAACTTAGTTAAGGTTAAATAAAAAAGTTTTATTATTTTTTGCTTCTCGTTTTTTTCGGCGGTTTATTTTTTTGTTAAAAAGATTTTCTTTTGCAATCTACTAATTACTACATGCTTAATTTTTGATTACTTTTAAAATAGCTACCTACCTTACATCACCCCTATTTTCCCACCCTTAGGGTTGAAATTTTCTCCAAATATATATGGGACCAACTTCGGGGTATACCCTTTCCAATAGAAAAATAATTATCAAAATCGGACTACTCTGTAAAAAGTTATGCGTGGTCATACATAAAAAAAATATATATACGCGTCGACTTGAGAACCTCCTCCGTTTTTTCGTCGGTTAAAAATATGATAGTCCTTTTGCAATGAAAAAAAAAAACTGAACAATTTGACTATGACATATTATAAGTATCTATATACAATCTTCGGAAAATGTATTTTCTAGGTCCCATTAGCCGGATTTCAGGTTATATTTTTCAATTTGTAATTGGTTTTACACTGTTTGCAACTATTCGTCTCCTACTATTTGCAGTAGGTAGGTACAGTAAAGGCAGGCTCATAATATTTAGACGGCAATATAAGCGAATGGGCTAATAAAACCAGACTATTGCCAGCGCAGCGCCCCACGCGCGTTACTGTCCTTGGTACGAGTAAGTCTGTCGGATTCACTCGCTTATTGCTCATATACAAGTTGCTCACGTTTAGTGCACACACAAGCTGCTCCTATTTATTGCACACATATAGGGCTGATGGCCGTTGAGGCAGTAAAGTTCTCGACTGGCGACCGTGCACCGGAAGACGCAGTGTGAGCAGGCCTCCGACTCGGTGGACCGACGACCTGGTGAAGGTTACGGGAAGCGAGCTGGATACGAGTCGCACAGGACGGCTCAGTGTGGAAATCCTTGGGGGAGGCCTTTGTCCAGCAGTGGACGTCTTTCGGCTGATGATGATATAGGACTCCTCTTGATTACACACACAAGCTACAACTGTTTAGTGCACACACAAGCTAAAACTATTTAGTGCACACACAAGCCATTACTGTTTAGTGCACACATAAGCTACAACTGTTTAGTGCACTCACAAACTATTACTTTTTATTGCACACCCATTCAATACACACACAATGTGCACCTGTTATTTGCACACACAATCTAGTCCTATTTATTGCACAGTGCACATTTTATCTCATAACACCAAACTTCGCAATGGACTGAGAGCGTCTACGAACAGGTTAACGTAGAACTAAAATTTATATCTAACTACATGAAACACGAGACAAATGAAGTACAAAAGACGGAAAAAATAATGATTTAAAAGGTTCTATAAATAATTTCTTCGCGGTACTACTAGACTTCGGAAATGATGCAGGTAGCTCGTTTTTGTGTTCTGAATACGAATACCCTATCTCTGTCTGCCACAATCCCCAGCCCCCATAGGTCAGCCTCATGCATGAGTCAGTACAGATTTGAAGTACCTAGCCATTGTAGTAGGCTTTGATTTTGTTATCAAAGTCCAGGCTTTTCTTGAAGCTGTTAGGCATGACAGGCCGACGACAGCCGTAAGCATGTGCAAGCGTTATGGGATGAACTGATAATAATAAATCCAAAGTATTTACCTCATCCACTCGATATCGATATCGGAGGGACATGGATGCTCTGCAAAATATCTCTAACTTATGAGTTATTTTCATTAGGTAATATTGATTTTACCAACTTTGTTTTCCTGGACAGGTCCAATTTTTAAATCAAAACCAAAATTAATAAATTACTCCTATACATGCTTTTTTACACAATATACTCGTATTTTGCATATTTTGGTATAACTTCGAAAGATTGTTACTCATATAATCATAAACTTTCTTTGAGTATAAGATGTAAGTAATTTGATAGCACAGATATTATAATACGTATTTCTGTGAAATTCATCAACGCTAAACTCCTTTATTACAGAAGTACTTTGAAAGAGATCTCATTAAAATCTTGTCAATGGTTTCACTGGGAAAGGTAAGGAAAAACCAGAATTCATATAATATTACGAAATAGATTAGGTTTATCCAAAATTTACGTTTACGGCGAGCCATAAAACTATAATTCAATGTATAGTAGGGTCGTTTTCATCTCAAATCCTTTTTGTCAAATGTCAAAAACGACAATTTGTAATTTTTTTTTTTTAAATTGAGTTCAATGACATCATAATTTAGTTTAGTCGTTGCCATCTTTATTACGAATTTATTTTATTAAAAATTTGTTATAAAAAATTGCTATTTTAATATGTACTGAATTTCCAAGCAGTACATTTTTTACCATCATAGTGATAAAAGTGCTACTATATTTCGTGAAAAATATTATATAATTAAATATTATTATATTCAACTACCCTATTCGTTTGATTTATTACATTTCAATTTTTTATTAAGATATTCAACGACTACATTCCTAAATACCAGTAGAATGTTTTTAATAATAATAACCACAAGATTAAAAAAATATATTTATATATTTTTATGTAATCGGATTAGGTAGTATGTTCATTCATGTTACTTTTATGAAAAAAAAACTTTAGTTCATTAATAGTTAGTAGGAAGAAATTTTCTATCTTTTATGCAAAGAACGAGTCATATTCACCCAAAAAAACTTTCATATCATTAAGTATTCGATGAAGCAAAAAGAAAATTTTAAATGATTATTTTAAGAGTTTTTATTCTGAATAAGTACTCTCAAAATCCTTATTACTTTAGACAAAAGAAAGCTCATGTTACTTTTAATTGTCCTTAGTTACGTATATTTTCCATTTATTACATTTCATATACAATAAATCTAAGTTTATCCATTGGTAAGTAAAAGTAAGTACATCACAGTATTGAAAATGTCAAAATTGTTATTTTTCCTAACAATACAATGTAACAAAAGACCTGGATGAAAGCACACCTATCAACGCTGAAAGCCCAGCGTCAGACAGACGCCTGGAACCCGACACCTGTAGAGTGTAAAGAAAATCCCGTAATTCCTTTTAATTCTTGTTATTTAGAGCCCAGCAGAGGTGACCTTACACATCGACATTGCCATCACCTGTATTGTTCTATGATATTCTATAAGGTCGATATGAATGCCAGTTTACATTAGCAAGATAATATTACCGAGACCAGAGACAATGCCGAGACACATGATGGCCATTGTTTTATAAGAATAATTGACCACGCTGAATACGTTAAAAACAACCGACTTCAATCGCAACAACTCCAATTTCGATTTCGATAAAATTTATATGGAACCACCTGTGAAGTATACCCTTTTAAACAAAAAAAGAATTTTCGAAATCGGTTCAGGCGTCTTCGAGTGATCGGTGAACATACATAAAAAAATAAAAAAAATAAAAAGATTCCGACGAATTGAGAACCTCCTCCTTTATTTGAAGTCGGTTGAAAATAGTATAAAATGATATAAACGCCCACGCCCACACTCCGTCATGCACATTGGGTTTATTGAATGTACTGTAACTACGAGTAGTATAAATATTTCATTATGGATTGGTATCGCAAATAATAATAATAAATATTATTAATAAAATAATAAATATTATAGTAAATAAATAAATATACATATATTTAGTTTGTTACCTTTTATTGTGGATATTTCAAATGTTTTTATACGTTCGCGAAAGTCCTAGTACATGAAAATCTAGTCTTTCCTTTTTTTATAAATTAATCGGTTAAATTTATAATAATTTTATAACTGTAAATTTTGTAACGTATATCTATGTCGGTCGGTACCGTGTGACTTTTTTTAAAAAACTGGACTGAATTCGATTAAAATTTATAGTAATTTTCAGGATTTTACATTAAACCGAATCCTGTAAGACGACCGAGATCGTTCCATATGATAAATTTCTCTAAAATATTGGGTTGGTAAAAAACTCTTGCGACACTTTGTATTCAACCTGTATATTCTTTTCAACCGACTTCAAAAAAAGGAGGAGGTTCTCAATTCGTCGGTATCTTTTTTTTTTATGTATGTTCACCGATTACTCGAAGACGCCTGAACCGATTTCGAAAATTCTTTTTTTGTTTGAAAGGGTATACTTCACAGGTGGTCCCATATAAATTTTATCGAAATCGATTCAGCGGTTTTTGAGAAAATCAACAAAACATAGCAAAATTGGAGTTGTTGCGATTGAAGTCGGTTGTTTTTAACGTATTCAGCGTGGTCAATTATTACAGAAGTTTTGGTTGGAGGGCTTTCAACGTTTGCCTGATCGTTGGGCACAAGTTATAGATATTAATGGCGATTACATAATATATTAAAGTTATTTTGAAATTAAAGTAAGTTGTCCTAAAAACTGACTTATTGTCGCAAGACTTTTTTAACTACCCAATAAAATTTTAAATCTGCTTGAATATGAAAAAAAAATTACAAAACTTCGAATTTGATTTTCTTAATCAGCTTCAGCTTACCCTTAATTACGCAAAATAGTAACAGTTTCGGTATGAACGCCGACTCAGTTTGCAGAAGAATTGATTGATTGATTTACAAAATAAATACTTTGTTATTACCAATATTTTACTACACTTTATGTAGATTATTTTAGGTATTAATAAGTAGATAGATAGATATATACAGGGTGTAAGGGACAGGTTTCCGAAAACTTTAAGGGCTTTTTCAGGAAACGAAAAAAAAAATCGGCTTCTCCATACATAATTATAAACTTGATTGGACAATTTGTATGGAGAAGCCGATTTTTATTTTCGTTTTCTGAAAAAAATTCTTATGGAAAGTTGTTCAGTTTCATCTACTGAGCAAGCCCTTAAAGTTTTGGACACCTGTCCCTTACACCCTGTATATACATACATAACATTTATTCACTTACACGACACCTTTACAAAACAGGTTTAAAGTAAGTAGTGTTGATGATATTTAATCTTTTGTTTTGGTTTGACATCTGCTAAAAGCCGTTTTTCAAAAAACACAACAAACAAACAAACAAACAAACAAACATCCTGTATATGTATCTGTACAAGTTCTATAAGTTTTACAGGCGACCGACTGAGGATGTTATCTGAACCCATTCACTGCGGTAAAAGCCACTCACGAGTTTAGAAGGCTGCGATATGACGTCACTTACAGCACCGTTTTGTCGCCTAAGTGGGGTAGTTTTATTTTTTATTTATATCTATTTATTTTTTTAGAAACATTTTCTACTTATTTTCGAGCTGAATACGTAACTGCCTACACAGGATGTTAAAGAAGTGTCTTTGAAATAATGGGTTACTCAGCATCAAGTATAGAATACAGAAAAAATATAAAAAAGGATCCACAAGATCGGTTTTTTCAGATTCCCATACAAATTCTTGATTCAATATTCAGATTAAGTTTAAAAAATAAATTAAAAATCGATTTTTTAAAATATTTTTCCCGTATTCTATACTTGATTCCAAGTACAATTTTTTTTTACTCAAAATAAAATTTTAAATGCACTTTTTTAACACTTTAAGAATTACCCCCCATTATAATTTAATTAGTTTTTAATAAACGACTGCAAAAAATAAGGAAGTCTGTAAAATTATAATAATAATAATCTCCTCATCGCACTGACCTCCAGCCGACTGTGCTTCTGCTGGAGTATTTCAAAATAATAATAATAATATCCGGGACAAATCACACACGGTCATCTCGCCCCAAATTAGGATTCCCTGTATCTTGGGAACCAGAGACTGATATACATACACATCTACATTTAAATACATACATATATAGATATTATACACCCGACTCAGAGCAAACAATTCTGCTCATCACAGAAAAGTTTGCCCTGTGTGGCGATCGAACCCACGACTCTCGGATCAGAGGTCAGGATCGCTAACCACTTAGCCACCGAGTCAGTCAAAATTATCAAGTCATACATTTATGTATTAAAGTCTATAATGATATCCAAAGCAAAAAAGGTAATATGATATCTAAAGCTCTGTGAATATTAATACAAAAATCTTAGCCCAAGCTAAAGTCTCATTAATTACAAAAGCTTTGTACTAACGAGGATAACACATGCTGCGGAATCCGCTCCGGGTGTGCGGTTTTACGCCACAATTTCGATAGTAAAAAAACAGCCGCACCGCACACCGGAGCGGATTTCGGAGCAGTGTATTATCCGCCTTAAAGCAGTTTATTCAGTGTATACAGTAGTTTATGCAGATATTTTTTTCGCTGAAAAATGGCATGTGTTATGCAGATATTATGTAATAGCATGTAAGAATTATATTTTGAAAAAATATGTTGGAGGGAGTTCTTCTAGACCCGACGTTTCTTCTCTCTCCGCAAGCACTTCTCGAAACGTTGGGTTCCAAGTGGTAGGAACTTCGTATTGGTAGATTATATAATAAATGGCCTGCAAAAAGTATGCAATGTTACCTATCTACTTCGAATACACATATTTTAAATTTGAATTTATGGTGGTAACTGAATGTTTGGCAAACAAACGACGTACATAGTGCCAGAACGAGGATTGGAAGCAGTGTTGCCAGATCTCCCGATTTTACAGGAGATTTCCTGTTTTTCTCAAATATCTCCTGTTCTTCTGTTTTTCTACATGAATCTCCTGTTTTTCTTTGAAATCAAAGTAATGGAAATATGTGGAAAGAAATGGAACGTAAAACACGTCACACGGGGCACCATTGACCATTGGCCATTGCATGATGACCGTGTGTGATTGCTCCCGAGATATTTATTTACTTTCGAGCCCTCTAGTACTAAATCTAAACTCCTAAAAGACTCATAAGTGTCGGATTGTAAATGGCTGCTACTACCTACTGTTTTATATCGACAATTGTTTACTTTTTTCTCGGCTGGATTGCGGTTGGTGACTTTGTGTCGTAAACACGTAGCATGTGAACACAATAATTTAAAATCCGTGATTTCATTTTAAAAAAATATCTCCTGTTTTTTCCTGCAGCTCGTTCTATACATCTACTGTTTTTTTCTGTAACGCCTCCTGTTTTATTTAAATCCGGTCTGGCAACACTGATTGGAAGACTTTCTTTGTTACTTTTTCCTCTTAAATCAAAAAGCTCAAAACACCAAGCTTGTAAATATGGCTTGATTTAAACAGGCTTATGTTTTACTTTTACAGTGGTATGTAGTGTCGATATTCATGATATGGTAAATTTCGTTAATAATAACAAGATCAAAAAAAGTCAAAAAAACGCGTATAATTTTCTGTAGTCCTTAATTAGGAAGCAATTCTTATTTTAACAATAAAAAGAGTATAAAAATGCCGAAGACAAAGCCAACTCAAAAACAGATATTATTTTTTATTAACCTGAGTTTAAGATTAAAACCAATCAAGTCTACAAAGTGGTAATATAATGTCGGGCGGTATAGTGTCGGGCCACGCGCAGTGTAAGGTTTCATATTACAACTTCATCAAAGTAATTTTCAATGGAATTATGAAGTAGGTCTGTACAAAGCCTTTGAGTTCATCGATCGAATACTACTCGTTAACTTGTAAAGCCTACTTAGCTGTAATAGTTTCCCTTTAATTTGTTATTATATACTACTGCCGTGAATTTTTCACATTTCTATAAACAACTGTTTAGCTGGCAGGAACACATGACTTTAACAAAAATTTGCAATTTAAGGCTTAATATTTCAAAAACGGATCCCTGAATAGAAAAATGGTTTTCACAATATTTTTGAAAGACCTATCCAAGGACACCCCTCACCATGGTATAGTCGAAAAAAAAAACATCCCTACTTCACGTGTAGGGGAGGTACCCTAAAAAAATATTTGTGACAAGATTTTATTTTACCACTTTGTTGGCGTGATTAATATGTATATCCTTGCCAAATTACAGCTCTCTAGCATTTATAGTCTCTGAGATAAGCAACTGTCAGACAGGCATACAGACGACAGACATGGCGCATTGTTGACTACGGAACCCTAAAAATGGGATTATTTTGCAAACTAATATTATATAACACGGAGCTTCTCAAACTTTTGCCAATGCTAGCGAAGTGAGACGACCTCGTAAGCAAATATTGTGTATTTCAAAGTAAGGTATTTTCGCTGAAACGACCAGGTTCACGCTCCTATACCCTCTTCGTTAAAGGAGAGGAGCATGTCGCTGGAAACTTCAGCGACCGACATGATGTCTTTGGGGTCGTCCATTAATCACGTGAGGCTCAAAAAGGGGGAAGGGGATTCAGAAAAAATCACGAAATATCACCAGGAGGTGTACTGAAATATCACGTGTATTTATTATTTCGGTGAACGCGCGATTTCTACAGTAATTTCCAAACGTCGGTTTTTTGTTATGTTGTTTTTAACTCTTCCCAAGGTTCGAAACGGCTTCAGGCAGTCAGAAACAACCTGCAACCTTAATGTCTGTCTGGAAATTTTATATCACGGTGCTTAATTTTCCAGAATTAGATTACATTATACCTGTTTTTAAAGATAACATTTTGTACGAAAAAAATACACGTAATTTTGGGTAGGGGTTGGGGGGCGGTAAAACATCACCAAGTATCACCAGGGGGGATCTTTTTTATATAGGTCAGTCCAACTAACCAACCCACCAACTTTTGAATTTTGAATTTTTGAATTTTGACAGGGTGAAATTGAAATCGCAGACCAAATTTTACCTGTGGCTTCTAGTCATAATACTGAACAACATTCTTTGAGAAACCAATTCAAAAGCTAAAAAAAAATTGACTTTCCATACAAGTTGGCTACTCAGCTCATCGACTTTTATGAAGAGTCCAAATTTTTTAAGCTCCGATTGAATTGGTTTCTAAGAGAAAGTTGTTCAGTTTGATAAGCAGAAACCATAGTTAAAATTTGAAAGAAAGTAATAAAAATCATTTATTCGGCGATTAAATACAAGAAAGTTGACAAACAATAATAATATATTAATAATGCGTAACAATCACCGAAAAGGTCTACAACTCAGCATGTGCTATCCTCCTAAGATGATACCGCTGATTTTCAATTTGATCCACGATTTCAATTTCACCCTGTATAGGCAAGCGCCCTCGGATTCCACAATATTCTTCTACTGTAAATAAATATATAATGATATATATATAAGATGTATGCATTTATTTAATTGCCGTAGACAAAGTAATGACCTTCGAAAGTGTACAATGCTACCTTTATGGAATAAAATATTTACATTTTGATTTTCACATCATTTTCAGATCTACATGGTGTTACAAAACTACCTCTAATGGTTGAAACGGCGTGGACTGTAAATCATTTTAAATGTTGGGTACTTTTAGGGTTCCGTAGCCAAATGGCAAAAAACGGAACCCTTATGGATTCGTCATGTCTGTCTGTCTGTCTGTCTGTCTGTCTGTCCGTATGTCACAGCCACTTTTTTTCCGAAACTATAAGAACTATACTGTTGAAACTTGGTAAGTAGATGTATTTTGTGAACCGCATTAAGATTTTCACACAAAAATAGAAAAAAAACAATAAATTTTGGGGGCTCCCCATACTTAGAACTGAAACTCAAAAATTTTTTTTTCATCAAACCCATACGTGTGGGGTATCTATGGATAGGTCTTCAAAAATGATATTGAGGTTTCTAATATCATTTTCTTCTAAACTGAATAGTTTGCGCGAGAGACACTTCCAAAGTTGTAAAATGTGTGTCCCCCCCCCCCCGTAACTTCTAAAATAATAGAATGATAAAACTAAAAAAAATATATGATGTACATTACCATGCAAACTTCCACCGAAAATTTGTTTGAACGATATCTAGTAAGTAGTTTTTTTTTAATACGTCATAAATCGTAAACCGCAATTTACCTTTCATTCAAATTACAACGAACTACAAAAACTTTTATATTCTGTTACTTGCTGCTACGGAACCCTTCATGGGCGAGTCCGACTTGCACTTGGCCGCTTTTTTCTTTTTGCTGCATCAACTCACGTTTGGGAGAAATCGTCTATCGATTTTTTCAAAAATATCGATACGATATTTAAAATTCTCCAGCTCTAGCGATCATCTGGTCGTGGTGGTGACCCCACACGCCACCGCGCCAATCATAGCGCAGCGGTATATGAACGCAGCCTATCATAGCGCGGCTATCTGTTGAACTGACAGGTGAATACAATAGTGCTGTGGTTCTACATAGTCGATAATCTTATTTATGATTTAAAATAATTCGTTTTCGCAATTTTTTTATTTAACGTTTTGTTAATAATTGACCACGCTGAATACGTTAAAAACAACCGACTTAATCGCAACAACTCCAATTTTGCTATGTTTTTGTTGATTTTCTCAAAAACCGCTGAATCGATTTCGATAAAATTTATATGGGACCACCCTTTTAAACAAAAAAAGAATTTTTCAAATCGGTTCAGGCGTCTTCGAGTAATCGGTGAACATACATTAAAAAAAAAGATTCCGACGAATTGAGAACCTCCTCCTTTTTTTTTGAAGTCGGTTAAAAAATATATTAAAGTGGACTGCTTATATGACACACTTTAACACCCTTAATTCATTAGGGGTAGTTTTGTAACACCCTGTATACATTGGGTGACTTACTTCATAAGCCTTATTACTTATTAGCTTCCGCCCGCGGCTTCGTCTGCGTGAACTTCAGAATTGGGTCCAGAGAAGAACAAAATGCACCATTTTGTGACAAAGTAAATATTAAGTAAATATTTCACTTTTTAGCCATTCCTCCGAGAACTCCGGTTCTCCAGTTTTCCGGGATAAAAAGTATCCTATGTGTTATCCGAGCGCTTTATCTATTTACCTACCAAACATCCAAATCCGTTCAATAGTTTCGCCGTGAAAATGGAAAAAAACAATCAAACATCCTTACTTTCGCATTTATAATATTATTAGTGAGATTATTAGTGGCAAATTGTAAATTCTACTCTTGCAACTGATATATTTTCCCTAAGGAACCTATATTATACAGCATGAGCAAAACATACGACTAGCTAGGATAGTTCGCGTCAGTGTGATGCTAGATAATTTAATAAAACCGATCATGAAAAAGATTTTACTGTTTGAAACACTGATGAAATGTAACAATTTTCCAAATAAAATCTGTTACACTGGTTTCGTTTCAAATGTCTGACCGGAGAGTAATAAACTACCTACGTCTGTTCCTAGCCTTTCCTATATAGATTGCTACCTAGTATGTTATTTATCAGCCATTGTGTTGTTCGTTCATTGTTCATTATTTGCTTGACACAAACTGAATTGACACGTTCTTTAAGGCTTACCTTCACCTCCACGGCTTCTTCGTAATAGACAATAATGGATTGTGAAGATATACGTATAGGTATTTTAACTTATACATCATGCAAGAAAAAGCTGTAGCAATATGAAAAGCTCTCACCTTTAATGCCCAAAAGTTTCAGGTCTCGTGTAACAAGTCCTAAATTTTGCTATTGCTGCAAAATCTTACAACCAAAGTTGTGCAGTTACACCATTCTCCTTCAGCCTTTTTGATACACTTTATGCAGGGTGTTAAAAAAGTGCGTTTGAGGTTTTAAGGGGTTACTCAGAATCAAGTACAGAATACGGGAAAATATTGAAAAATCCGCTCTACAACTTTTTTCAGTTCCCATACAAATTTTTGATTCGCTATTCAGATTTACTATGGCAAAATTTTAATTTTTTTATTAACGAAAACATATCTCTCATGAGGTATCTTTTGAACTACTCGGTTCATTGCATTGAAATAGAAACGGTAATAGTTATTAATGGTTAAACTGCACATAGCAAAATCCTAAGTAATGATTACAGTAGTTATAAGCTTATAAATACAAAAAATTCCAAATATTTAAAAGTTGATTTTTAAAATTGCAGATATATTTTTTACATTTTTATCCATAAAATTCGTTCTTTTTTCACCCCTTTTCATTTGTATAATTTATGTAGAGACACACTGTTTACAGAATGTATCAAAAAGCCTTTAGTATACTCGTGAAACTGGACAACTTTTGTTGTAAAATTTTAGAGCAATCGTAAAAATAAGGACTTTCTTAAGAGGGACAACTGTATATGTGGGCCGCAGCCGACGCGGAGAATTGGTCAATAAAAGCTTTAATAGCAAAGGCACTTAGCGTTCCTAATAGTTCCGCTTGCCAGACAGCGAAGGGTCTAAGTAGTAGAGCTTTCAACAGTCAGACTCGGCATATAGGGTCCTTCTAAAATATCTCAAAAAGTAGTAGCTTCTAGCCATGAAACTGAAAAAAAAATTAAAAAAAAATCGCAAAAAAGTTTGGCCTTCCCATACAAATTGACAGATCAGTTCATCAATTATGAGGAGTCCTAAATTTTTTTGCAAATTGTGTTTAGGTATTCATAAGGAAGGAACCCTCAATTATATATGTCCAAGCTTCATGGCAATCAGAGTTGATGAAAGCAGATGGAAAGTGTTTCAAAATATGTTGGCAACACCACTTTAGTCCAGTCCGTATTTACAGCGAATTTAGTATAAAGACATTCTAAATCAAATTAGTTCTGCTTCGCTAAATTTCGTTGTACCTTAATACATGCAAACACAGGGCTAAAGGACATGTAAGGGCGCAAGTTCACATAGCTAAGCGACGCGACAACGAGACGCGATGCGACGCGGTGTCAAGAACTCACTGGTTCACATATTGTAACGCAACCAAGTGTACATGATGTGATTACATAATCGCCATAGTTGACAAAGGGTAGCGAAAATAAAAAGCCTTCAAATAACTCTTAGGATACCTAAACGTGGTCTTCACTCCAGACTTGACTGAATCGGTAGTCAGTGGTTTTCAGACCTGACTTTACGCCAAGGGTCCTAGGTTGATTCCCACCCAGAAAAAATGTGTGATGACCACTTTTGTAGACCTTCTTTTTATCTGGTGGAGGAATGGTTTACCTTTTTCTATGTTTTTGCTAAAACCTTATACGTAACAAGCTCTTAATAAGATTAAACAGCAAACACAAATGTAAAACAACTAATTAGTAACGGCTCTGCGACCCGAAGCAGATATTGTTGTGTATATATGTATATATAAATGAATAAAATATAAATGTTTTTTTGTTAAAGGTCTTAAGTAATAATGGTAAATGTGTTTCCTTCATTCAGTTCGAGATGTAAGTTAAGTCGCACTTGGCTGGCTATGCTGTTTAGACTCGAAAGTAAATGACAGAATCTAAAATGGATATAATGGTTTTTGTTTTTGGTAAAGTACCTAACGGAGGGTGATGAGGGTTTGACACTCGTAACTCGTAAAATAATGCTCAAAATTTTTTTTTTTTTTATATTGTGGTATCAGTTATGCCGATGAGTATAACAGAGTCATTTCTTATTGTGTGGCCTATTCTTATCATGCTATCCTAAGGGTTTTTCTGGTATTGCACTTAGTATCAACCGCGGTCACGTATAGGACATTTCGATTTACATCTACGGACGTGTGCAGTGCAACGTGACCTGCATACACTTACCACTTACCAAGCGGGCTTACCAAGATTCCTTAACGCATTAAGGGGAAATTACTATTTCACCTTTCACCTTTCACCTTTGTGACGGTAAAACATTTCATTATTTTTTCTGGTATTTCAGAACAACTCCGTATTTACCCTAGATGAGGATTGATCTCACGACAAGTATCACCACTGCGCTACAGGATTTTCAAACTTGTTTGATCTAGAATCTTGATGTTATAATGGAATATCGATAATTTGAAGTATTTGGCAGCATTGAGGTAAAGATGAATTACCACATAAAAGGGTATACTGTTAGCCTTTCATCCTATTCATTGTATGCTAAAGGAGCTGACGGGAATGCAAAGGGCTGAGCGCTGGCTTTGTACTCAAAGGCTTTTGGAAACTGTAACGTTATCCAACCATAATAAACCTGCAACGGTGATTTAGTATTTACAAATTGTTAGTTAGAAAGCCTATTTCGAGAACCTATATTAAATTATGAGTATACAAGGTGTTAACAAATTAGTTGTCATTACCTAAACTGGGTCTTCTACTCATGAGACTGAACAACTTTCCCAAAGGAACCCATAGTGAATTCGCAAAAATAAATTTGGACTTCCCATACTAAGTGGGCCGATCAGATGACCGACTTCTTAGAAAAGTACCAAAAAAAATTCGCGAATTGACTATGGGTTCCTTAGTTGTTCAGTTTCACTAGTAAAAGCCCCAGTTTAAGTAATGACAACTAATTTCTTAACACTTTATATAAAACAGAAGTATTTAATAGATCACCTCGCTGTCCAAAGCTGAAACGCTGACAGCTTTCCATCACCATGATTTGCGAAGGCGCATTTGGGGATAATATCGAGGGTTCACGGGCGACTTGTATTAAGCGACATTTTTAGAAATGTTCAAGAGACTGATTTAAAAAAATATTTCTTAGAAAAATAATCATTAAAACTTAACTTCTTAGTATTATATAGATTCTCGATATTCTTAATATTTTAAATATTATTCAGAAGTTATTTTTTGTGAGGTATTTTGTAAGAAATAAATTTTTAAAGTAGAGGTTACCTGTGTTTCCAAAAATGTCGCTTAATACAAGTCGCCCGTGAACCCTCGATATCATACTGACTAATATTCCACACAATATACCTACATCGTATTATGCTTGTTATTTGTAAACTGTGATTCACGAATCAAAGATGAGGAGACGATAAGGAGAATTACACAACCTGACATAGGTCACAGAATCGCTTAACTGAAGTGGCAGTAGGTGAGACACATAGCTCGTACAACAAATGGTCCTTGTTTGTGAATGCAAGCTGTCGAGTGGTCACCGCGTACTGAAACACATAGCGTAAGCAGGCCGGTGATCGATGACCTGGTGAGGGTTGCGGGATACCGCTGGATGCAAGCAGCATAAACGGTTGTTCTGGAAATCCTTATGGGAGGGGCTTTTTTCAGTAGTGGACATATTTCCGCTAATACGGTGATGTTAAAAACGTGACCCAGGGCTCTGATAATTATTATTTACTTCATTCACACTTCATTCTACTTCTACAAAGGAACTAACAAATTCCTTTTTTGCTTGATAAGGTTTTTAACTAACCTACCTTGTAATAAAATATATCCGGGACAAATTTTCTATATTATTGAAACCAGAGACCGATATACATACATAGATACGTTCATACATATATGAAGATAATACACCAGAAACCACAGTATAAGGACATTATACAGTATAGACACTCCTCCCGCCCTCTGAAGGCTAGCTCACCATCCTGAGTGTGATCAGAAACAAAGCAAACAAATCTGCTTATCACAGGAACGTGGATGGGAATCGAACCTACGACTCTCGGATCAGTGGATCGGGAGCACTAACCATTGAGCCACCGAGTCAGTCGAAATACAGATAATGTAGAAAATTATGGTATCTTATTTTTTTCGGCATAAGTGAGCGTTTTATTTCCTTGTAGACAGCGGCGGTCCGGGGTGGTTCCGCCTGACAGGACGATATTATTCGCTTGGTTGGATTACCGAGGTTTTATACTCACCGATGAACACAAATCTCTCCGGAATTTCAGAGAGCATTGATTAATGTCAAACATATTCGTTTGTATTTGCCCGTCAATCTAACTACGGTATAATGTATTTCTTCTTATTAAAAACACAACCCCTGCCCCTTCTTTTTGAGAGTTTCATGTAGAATAATAAAATGCCCATATTTTTAGTTTTTTCTTTTTTTATCAATAAGTATTTTCGAAATTATATTTCTTGCAACATTAGGGTTTATACTCGTAGAGGCTGCATTTATGAATCTTTTCTAACAGGGTAAAACAATTTTTTTTATTTCATTAATTCGACGAATATTATAGGCTGTTTACCCTACCCTCGTCCGGCCCAGTGTCACTTACAAAGGACAATTGCTTAACCTAAATTGTCCTTTGTAAGTGACACTGGGCCGGACGAGGCTACACAGCCTTGAACATTGACAGATGACTTCTAGCCATCTTAAATACTTTTTATAAAATGTCTAAAACGAATAATTGAATGTAGTCGTTTTCATACTCTTTTTTTTTCATGCGCTTTTTCATTTTTTTATGAAAATACAACCGACTAAGTATTTCTGTGATTTCCGTAATAAGGATAGCGAAAAAGTTTTCCGTTTTTTTATGGCAAAAAGCGTTTCGAAAGCCGTTTACGTACCTAAACGCTACATTGCTACGGAGCGGTGGATCATCGTATCTCAACATCTACAAACTCAATTTAAGTTTTGCCTTACAGAAGCGTGGAAGTATCAAAGTAATCTAGACTCGTCTCTGGTGCGTTTATTACATAGCCGCAATTTGATATTACCCACACCCCGGACACTACATACAAATTTCGCGCCATTGTTTACTACAAAGACATTCATGTTTGTACACATGTAAATGTGTGCGTGATGTACTAGTGATCAATCGAGATTTAATTAACCCTCATTGTTCTTTATTATTAGCTAGACTTTTATTAATAAAGTAAAGGCTGTATACACCAGACAAGGCTATCTAGCCTTAGAAGGCTTAGCTCTTTCCTTTAAAACTAAAATTGTCTTTGGTTATAATACTGTGCTTTGGAACCGTTTTGGAACTGTGCCATCCTCTTGACAAATGGTCACAGATCGGTCACACAGGGGGGATGAGGTAGCCTTCAAAGAGCGGCAGGGAGTGCCCGTACTGTATAATGTCCTTATACTGTGTATATTCCCATAGGTATTACTCTAGCTCTGCCGTCATATAAGAAAGAAGACCGCAAAGTATCGTATATGGAGTTTCCGTGTATTTTGCGGCCTTTTTTCTTATGACGGCAGAGCTACATTTCTTACCCGACTGTCTGAGTGGAGATCAATGCTTTATGTGTATAAATGTAGTTCATAATGATGAAGCAAGTGTCACAAGGATCTTACATCGCCTCATTGCTTCTGTTGTATTTGAGATTAGCAGTAGGTATAAGCTCTCATCATCTTATTGCTTCTATAGTATTTGAGATTGGCAGAATACCTAAGCTTATAGGTCTTATTACTTCTGTTGTATTTGAGATTGGTAAGAGTCCTAAGCCTATATCGTCTTATTGATTCTGTTGTATTTTTGATTGGCACGAGCTCTAAGTTTACAGGTCTCATTGGTTCTGTTGGTATAGGAAGAGACCCGTGCCCCCGTAGTGGGAACGATATGAGTTATTAACTGTTATATTTGAGATTGACAGTACGTCTAACCTTACAAGTCTTACTGCTTCTATTGAATTTGAAATTGGCAGAACGTCTAAGCTTATAGGTCTTATTGCTTCTTGTAATCTTAATAAATGAAAACACAAATTCACTTCATCAAAATTAATATAAATAATTTATTTAGATAAAATCTCACAATAATACATAATCTTTTACGGTATGAATACAAAAAAATATATACAATTTGGTAAAAAAAACAAATACATATAATACAATACTAAATATTTGACTACATTAATCTAGATATGTAACAATAAAAAAAATCAGAGAAATATGTTTTAAATAATAGTTAACATATTTTTGTAAATATCTGACTAGACGTTATTATGGCACCTTTTATGGTTATAAGACTCAATTATTTTTTAATTTTGAAAATTGGTTCGTTTTGAGTGCATCATTTATAGCGGTACTTATTCCGGAAAAAGGTATTGGAGTATTTAAATAGGTAGTTCTAAAATAAATAAACGTTACATATATCCTTATTTCAATAAACTCTTATTCTATTATATCTAATTCTACAATTTTTTTTGTGATTTACGTGTAACTAACTCCATTTTGTTTTTTTTTATAACACCAAATACATAGACTTAAAATTGCCTATTACAATAGTTTTCAGCTAAATAATGACAAATTGTGCTTTCCAATATAATTTCCTATTATTAATGTGAATATAAACTATTACAGTTAAATACTATACTAATAAAAAGCTTTAAAGCTTTGTATTTTAAATAATAATAAATCTTCGCTGATCTTTATTTAAAGATTTATTATTATTTTCACTTACATATTCACTCACTCGTTCCTGGTTTTTAGGGTTCCGTAGCCAAATGGCAAAAAACGGAACCCTTATGGATTCGTCATGTCTGTCTGCCTGTCTGTCTGTCTGTCCGTCCGTATGTCACAGCCACTTTTTTCCGAAACTATAAGAACTATACTGTTGAAACTTGGTAAGTAGATGTATTCTGTGAACCGCATTAAGATTTTCACACAAAAATAGAAAAAAAACAATACATTTGGGGGTTCCCCATACTTAGAACTAAAACTCAAAAAATTTTTTTCATCAAACCCATACGTGTGCTTTTTTTTAATACGTCATAAATCGTAAACCGCAATTTACCTACAACGAACTACAAGAACTTTTATATTATGTTACTTGCTGCTACGGAACCCTTCATGGGCGAGTCCGACTCGCACTTGGCCGCTTTTTTATAATTAAAACTACAGAATAAGAGGTAAACATAACTCTAACAGATTTAACAGTTCCATATTTATCTTTAAACAAATTAATTGAGATCTTTGGTTTAATTTGGTAAACATAAATCAAAGTTTGAGATCAGTTATTAAAAGCTTATGTGTATAATAAATATAATATGATAATTATATAAATCTTGAGATCGTTGATAAAAATACAAGTATAATTTTGAAATCATTCGTTCATCAGTCCAAACATTTGTATACTTAATGTATTTTATATTAAATATGTAGACTACAATCTTAAAAGCCTATACAAGATGTAAAAATACCGCTCCACCTGACCTGGGTGGACCGAATTCTCATGTTCTTGGACAACTTTTTCTCACGTGGTACCATCGATATAGGAGGAAATAACATGAAAAAAGAGCACATTTGTGAAAAGAAATGTTGGTGTTAGTTTTGTTTTTTATTTTTTTATTGTTTTTGCGCCAATTTACTGCACAGTAACACATATTTTCATGTAAATACGAAAGTGTGAAACTATACAGGGTGTAACAGAAAGGTGTGATAATACTTCAAGGTTGGCTTTTACCCATCAAACTGAACAACTTTTGTTCTAAAACTTTGTTGAAATCGCAAAGAAATTTTCGGGCTTTTCATACAAACTTGGTTCGCCAGCTGATCGATTTGTATGAAAAGTTCAAAAAAAAATTGCGATTTGAACAAAGTTGTAGAACAAAAGTTGTTCAGTTTGATGGGTAAAAGTCCACCTTGAAATATTATCATACCTTTCTGTTACACCCTGTATAGGTAAGTTGAATCGTCGCTTGATAGATTGCAAATAGTGCGCGAAAAGGTGGCGCTACTCAACATTGGGGAGCAAACCACTATCAGCGACTGCGCTGTCGTGCAGTATTAACCTAATTAATGTTCTCCTGTATCCATGAGTGGTACCCACCCTGTCGGACCTTTGTATAGTAAGGTCCTACCCCCGGTAAAAAGTTTTCTCGAGTTGTCTTTTTACACCCTGCGTACTGTTTTCTATTTTAACTTAAAGTTTAAAGTTTACTCGTATCTTTGGCCATCCTTCATACCTAATTAATGTCAAAAAAAAAAACATATATTATTCATCCATTAAGAACCATTTTTTAAGTAAAAGGAAACATAAACTGTCGCATTTACAGAACAACAGAATTACCTACTTACTGTTTGAATTAAATAAAAATATTTTAATGTAGTTACTGTCTTCTTTCGAAGCTTCAGAAAAAAGCACCTACCTAATATCAAATCTAATATTCATGCTAGTTCCCCATTGATGCCTCGTGACTAAATAGATAATTAACATTAAAATTCTAAGTAACATTTAAATACTTGAGTACGAGAATGCGTGTGCTACAACACGTATATTTTTAATACCCCTACTCGTATTAGTATATCAGATTACTTTGAACAACTTTTCCGCAGAATTCCATACTGAATTCTCAAAACAAATATGGAAAGTAGAAGTTTTTGAAAGCTCCCTGAGGGTTCCTTCGGTTGTATGTTAATTATGATCAGTAGATACATTTTTTTTGTAGTTAAAAGAGATTTGACTCCCTTATATTATAATATAAATGGTCGACTGTGTGTATATTAATATAAATGGTCGATTGTATGTATTTGTATACACATACACACATCGCTAACCATTTATAAAACAGTGTAACAGATACCTGTTATCTACCTAGTATTCTCAAATAAACCATTTTGAGTTTATTTGAGCATTAGATAATGATTTTTGCATTAAGCTCTTAAGCATAATGAGTAAATTTTATAAAGGAACCAAGGATGCTGCGCCAGAAAGCCATGGTGTGTTGTCAGAAGGAATTAAAAGATGACCATGTTAATATCAACAGAAAATATTATAATATATAGCCCTTAGGTTTATGTTATGTTCTCAGTTCAATATTAAATGATTTATGGAATAGTGATGCACTAAATTTATCTAGTTCATTTTTAAAATATAAAATATATAGAAAGAGTAAATTCTATAAAAGGGTAACTATCTAATAAATATTTAATGAAGGGTCATAGTTTGTTAATATCAGTTCAATATGTTCTAAATTCGAAAATACCCTGTTAAACAGTTTTAAATGTTCATATAGATTTGTGCTGTGCACAAGCACCCTTCGTTCCATACAAAAGACATACTTTAGAAGCAGCCTCTCAATGTCGGAGATTCAAGAAATAGCGTAGTAGGATCGTCTTTACATTGTAATATTCCCATCAATCCCCAGCTTTCGCAGCCTTAGTGTTGGCTTTTACAACAGTATCGTTGTTATTTGCGCGGTTGTTAAAAAACCTCACGACATCCCTTACTTTTCCTTTACATAGTTTTCTATCGTTGTCATATGTTGGCGTTTCATCGCCTTTGTCACCGCCATTATGAATTGGTTTATTTAATTGAGTATTAGTGGCGCTTGAAGTCTCAGTGTTGTTTGAAATCTTTAGTTTTTTTAGGGTAGTTTCGATGTTGTTTAAAAGATCTGTGGCCACCGCAGTAGCCATATCGTGCTTGGTTTTATTATATTCATTCCTAACTGCGTACTCGACTCGATCCTGGGTGAGTTGTGAATTTTGTTCCTTTAAAACGGTTTCTTCGTTTGGTAACGATGGTGTCGTCTCAGAATCTTCAGGGTGGTGCTTCTGTGGTGGTGGGTTTCCAGAGAGGGAGTGAGCGGCTGGACTGTCAGGGCCTTGGAACGTAATACTCGGGTTGTTCGGAACAACGATTTCTGTTGTATCGCTTACTTTGTTAGTAGATGCAATGGTATTAGTAGATGCTTTTTCACCTAAGAGCCAGTAGGTGATCATTTTTCCCTTTCCCTAGAAAAAAAACATATATGTACCCATATATCCAAACACCTGTTTTTCAATAAAACAAGTAATTGCAATGGACTGACTCGCCCTTTAGTGATGAACCATATTAGGTATTTCAAAGGGATCACGACTGTTCTTTATAAGAATTTGAAGAGTCAGAATTAGTATGGCCCAAAATGTCCAGAAGTAACAGGTCTCCATTGAGTGAAAGAAATACCAAGTGTGAATTATTTGATGAACGTGTTTTATTATCTGAATATATGCCGGTTTTTACACGTAAGAGTATCAAAAAACTTTATAAAGAGGCAAAAGGTGAAGGCAATAATGCACCTCCATCAAAAGGAGTCATAGAATCAGAACAGAGGTCATACCTTCATGGAAATTTCCCCGCGGCATTCCAGCTCGAAGCAATCGTAGATGTCGAGGAATTCTTTGGTTATGGGGCTGACGTGGATCTTGAGGGCCTCCCCGTGGGACTCCATTCGGGAGGCGGTATTCACAGTATCTCCGAAAAGGCAGTAGCGAGGCATTTTTAGTCCTACCACACCAGCCACACATGGACCTAAGAGATAAAAAATTTGATTAACTTCTTCAAATTTAAAATCGCTTTCGAAAATAATCCTGATATTTAGAAAAGTTTTCATTAAGATTTTTTTTATTAAAAACTTGCTTGGGCAAAAAAGGGCTATTCATCCACTTATAAAGCTCAGAATTATAAATAAAATTCTCAGAGAGTGGGTTTTTAAAACTTTTGATTGGATTTCCGAACTTCGTTTCCTTATCATAGAGCTCAATTCAAGGATCAATTAAATTTAGCTGATGGTTAGGTGTTGAATTTTATGAGTAATTCGTGACATAACTATTCTATGTTGTTCCCCGCCATTTATGTAATCTTTTTGCGTTTCAATGAAATCGATAAATAGTTGCTTTGTTTGCAAGTTGCATTTTTTTTTTGTTTCATAGCCGCCTGAATCACTCAAGAATCCTCAGTTGCATTTTCTAGCCGGGGTTATGTAGAATGGCCCTGTCCAACATGTTGGACTGTAGAACATGTTGCGCTTATCATCGTACATGATTTGCTTCACTTACCATAAATGATATCTAAAGTTACCTATAAAAGTACTGAGCCCCAGTTAAACTGTATAACCCTTACCGACTACCACTTAGCAGCCTATTTTTGTCGCTCAAAGATAACGCACGGAGGTAGTTGTATATACGTACACAATAAACACAAATGTGTAACTAAGCCGGACTACAGAGAAATGTCACAAGAACAGATATTCGATGTTTGCGCTGTATACCTACCTAAATATGACTTGCTGGTCGTTGGTATTTACCACTCTAACCTCACTAACATTAGGGACTATTTACAACATTTTCAAAAATTGCTTATTAAAACAGAGAGCGACGGATACGCAAATATTATAATTTTAGGCGATATAAACTTGGATTACCTGTCAATTTCCGCCCCCCGCAATGAATTAGAAGACATGATTACATCCCACGGCTTCCAACAGCATATCACAACACCAACACGCATCACAAACGGCAGTTCAACACTTTTAGATCACATTTACACTAATTTAAACTCCCAAAATGTAGATGCACTTGCAGTTATTACCGATTTAAGCGACCACCACGCGGTGCGTGCGCACCTCAAGCTAGCCGACGGAAACACTGAGTATACCCCCCATAGAAAACGTCGTTCAATATCACAGAGCAATATAAATAACTTTATACTGGCCTTAGAATCCGTCGATTGGTCGGATTACTTCAACGAAAATTGCAACTATCAATGCAATAACTTAGCAGAGAAGCTAATTAATACTTTGATATGTAAATTTGAAATTTGTTTTCCTCTTAGGTACTTTCCCGTTAAAAAACCTGAATCAAATTGGATTAATAATGACATTTTAAATGAAAAACGACTTACTCTAGACGTAGCTAATATGCTGAAAATATTTCCTAACAATTTAGAATTAATAAATCTATATAATAAAATAACCCGCAAATATCAAGATAATATTTTGAACTGTAAAAGAATATATTATAATAATATTATTGAATCCAATGTCAATAAAAGCAAAATTATGTGGTCAGTCATAAACACAGAAATGGGGCGGAATACACATGACAAGACAGACTTCACCGACATTATCACCCATGACAACGGAAACCGCTTTTCAAACAAGACCGATTTAGTAAACCACCTCAACACAGAATTTTTGTCGGCCGGTGCCCAGGCTGGAGCCCCAGCTGCTGACGTTACGCGAGCACTACAGGCTCTTTGCAAATCAAATCCAAAAAATGACAAATCAATTCTGTTACAACCCTTCTCATTATCAGAAACTGAAAAAATTCTAAAAAAGGATATTATCCCCAAAAGAACCACAGACATCTACGACCTATCAATGTATATCTTAAACAAGGCCTCTAACATAGTATGTCCCCTAACGAGTAAAATGTTTAATATGTGCCTGAAAGAGGGATGCTACCCTAATGTATTAAAAAAAGTTAAAATTTGCCCTATTTGGAAAGGCAAAGGTGATAAAACACGCGCTAAATACTATCGGCCAATTTCAATAGTACCGGCTGTAGCTAAAATTCTAGAAGTAGGACTCAACAAGAGGTTATTAAATTTTTTCAATGATAGCGATATATTTACAGACCGTCAGTTTGCCTATCGCACCGGAAAGTCAACCACAGACATGGTGCGTGAAGTAGTATGGACTGTGCTGCAGGCAAGAGAGCAACAACAGCACGTCGCAATGATTTGTTGCGACCTCTCACGTGCCTTTGACACCGCGGACAGACAGCTGGTCGAACAGAAGCTCGAACACTACGGTGTTAGAGGACCGGCTTTAAGCATGCTACGTGACTTCATAAATGACAGAACGCAGATAGTCGTAGGCGATGGCGGAAGGGCTCGTTCAGATGCAGCAATATCTGACCTAGGTGTACCCCAGGGATCGTGCCTATCAAATACGACCTTCGCGTTACTTCTAAATGACCTACCAGCAGCAATACCTGGTGCTGAAGTATACATGTACGCCGACGATGTCGCAGCACTAGTTACAGCGGCTGATGCTGAATCACTAAAAAGTAGCTTAGAATCGGTAGCTAAACGGTTAAAGTACTGGTTTCAGATAAACGGATTAGGACTCAACCTTGATAAAACGTGCTACTTGCGTTTTAATCTATCGAATAAAACTCAACCCCCGCTCCAAGTGACTATTGAAGGGGTTCCACTACAGCAAGTTTCCTGCGTCAGACTTCTTGGCTTTGAGCTAGATAGTGCATTACTGTGGGAGACGCACATCGAAAAACTTTGTTGCAAAATAAGCCAAACGTGCTTCGCGCTAAGGCGCCTGTCTAAAACAGCCCCCGCTAAGGTAGTTCGGAACTGTTACTTTGCCACTATACACTCCTTGCTTATGTATGGCACTGAGCTGTGGGGAAGAGCAGCGCAGTGGGAGCGAGCTTTTAAGTTACAAAAGCGCGCCATACGCATTTTAGCGCGCGTCCCATACGACGAGCCGGCTAGGCCTTATTTTATTAAATTGAAAATCCTCACAGTGCCATGCATACTTATTCTGCAAATGAGCGTATTTGTGAGAAAGAATTTGGACCGATACCAACAGCGTGGGGCCCACCACAGATACCCCACCCGACACAAACACGCGCTAAAGATCCCCAGCCACCGGTTGAAAAAATCGCAGTTTTCCGTGTACGTCCAAGGGTCGTCAGTGTACAATAAACTGCCTGCTGAAATAAAGGAAGCGTCCTCTGATAGTGCGTTCAAGAATAGGCTGCATAAGTGGTTAGTAACAAAAAGTTACTACACTTTTAAAGAATTTTTGGAAGATAAACGTAATATGAATTAATTTAATTAAATAACAACATGTTGTTAACATATTATTATAATCCTTTATCATTAAGTGACATTATTTTTTTGTATTTAATCTTAGAATGTTTCTAAGTAAAACTGACTTGTATTTTTCTTATACCAATAAATATGATATGATATGATACCTATTTGAATCCTACATCAGACCCTGAGAGTTATCACCATAAACCAAAAGATGTCCACTGCTGAACAAAGGTCTCCCCCAAGGATTTGCTCGCTGACTGGTCTTCCGCTTGAGACCCGGACCCTGAGTATCACATATTTACTGACCCGTGTGCATGCCAATCCTCAGAAGCAGCTTCTCGCCGGGGCGATGTGGGACGGTCTTCTCCCGCACCGCATGCAGCAGCGCCAGAGACATGCGCGCGATCTCAACTGCATGTCGGCTACCGTTCCTAGTCGGCAGTCCGGAGACCACCATGTACGCATCTCCAATTGTCTCCACCTGCCCCGGAAACTCTCGTAAACACAGCGAACCACAATTTCTAGGAAGAATTATCGTCTGAACTAGGCACATATCTAAAACTCGGAAAACTTTCGCTGTTTGCAAAATGTTTCGCCATGCCACTGGCTAAATCTGTAACTCACAATCGCATAGCCTTATTATTATAATCGTTTGGGTAAGAAATTGGCCCCTAATGAATCTCTGCAAAATAATAACTTCTATTTTGACCTCTTACCCTTACCTTGTAAACGTCAAAGTTCTCGATAATTGAATCGAAGCTTGTGTAAAGATCGTTGAGCAAATCTACGACCTCAAGAGGTGTAGATTCGGCGGACAGTTTGGTGAAGCCAATTATATCACTGAAGTAGATGGTGACTTGGTCGTAGGTCTCCGCCATCACGGGTTGACCCATGATCAGTTGCGAGGCCACTGATCTGAACAATGGAAAATCAGGTAAAGTAATGAACAGATAATTTTCATGAAATATTAATGAGTAGTGCCGTTCAATGTTGTTTTATATAGTGAACTGAATTTTTTTTTGTTACTTGGGATACTGTTCCATGTACATCGTACATTTGAAATATTACCATAGAATGGTGTCAATTCGATGTTCACGATTTTACTTATTTGACAGAACTAAACTTAATTTAAGTATTCTGTCTTTTTCTTTCTGTATCGAAAAGACAAGGACAGGATACTTAAGTTTAGTCCTGTCAAATAGGTGTAATCGTATACACCGACTCGATACCAATATCAACATTACCCCTACTACTATCACTTTAGTCTCTTCATTATGAAGAAAGAAAATAACCTACGGATGAATTGTTATGCTGCAGCGCTGGTTTTGTAAGGGAGTAAATGTTTAAGTTACAAAGTATATTCCATACGGGGAATTTAAACCATTTTCATAGAATATCAACAAAAAAGTGCTGGACATAATAATAAGCGCAAGATAGTGAACTGCGGCCCCTCTAATAGATGAATGGAGGCTAAATAAAGATCCGCCCAAAAAATAAAGGAGGCGAGATGGTTGCAATTCGCAAAAGTATATAACTGGAGATACCACCAACCAATCCGCAATATCCGATATCCGCAGAGAACAAAACATTTCAATTAATACTATTCATTGAAATCCAGATACTCACTTAGGCAAAAGTTGATAAAGCAATTCCTCGCACTTGCGCTTTTCCTCCAGATAGTCAGCAGTACGTTCTTCTACCAAAGCCTCCAGGTTATTGGCATACTGTTCAACTTGCGATAGCAGCAGGTCCAGTCTCGTGGAGGTCTCGCAGTCCCTGTGCACCATGTTTTTATTAAAAGTGGAAAAAACCTGATGGCATACGACATAGCAAGGCACTGTCTATATCACTGGCTGGCTCTTCATATACTTGCCACCAAGAAGCCGTATACTTAACGCCGCGCAGAGACTGAAACGAGACAGCCACCGCGATTACCAACATACAAGACATTTACGTCATATCCCTCAAGGATCAGCAAGGCACCAATAATCCCTCTAAGATGGCTTTAAGTGCCAGTAACCTTCGGAGGCGGAGGTTTCCATCAGATGATGATGAGCGTTGTGCAAATTAAAATAAAGAAGAACACGCGCGGCAGTTAATTCAAAGTGGCAGTGGACAAATAGCTCGTAGATCAGAGATCCATTTGGGCAGAAAAGTTGTCCCTCCATTGGAAGGATTCCCACTAAGTGAACCGAAGATGAAGGTCCTTTATCCTTGAGGGAGATTTAATCCTGCAGTTGACATCTTTCGCTGGATGTGATGATAATTATGATTTACTAACGGTGTTTTGAAGTAGGTAACATTGTAAAATTTTCTAAAGACTTTTTTTGTTTACCTAATACGATATTTCGTCACCCCTCGGAACTTATTTTTTATTTTTTTTGAAATGTCTTTTCTAACTAATATTATTAATGAATGTTGACATTCGTCCTTAGTGTATAAAGTATAGAGCAAGCTATACAATAAAATAAAATGTTTATTTGTCACCAAGATACAAAAACATGTTTGAGGTTGAGACTACCTTTTGGATATGAAAAATATACCTGTTCCAGGAAGTCTCGCTCTTCCTTTAACATCAAAGTGTAATTTAAACAATGACGTCACAACCCCGCGCAACTGGCAACGGACGGCAATAATTTCTCAATAAGTCACAACCAAAATGAGCCCAATTAGACCTTCCGTTCTGTATTTACGGTAAGCAAACTGAACTGAAGGCATTAATACTTATTACCAAGTTTCATTTTACTGAAGAACAACGTAGAAGGAGCCACAGACGAGTAGTAACTCCTTTTTTACCGCGCGACTGAGAAATAAGCGCAACGGTAGTGAGCGACAAAGGAGTAAGGAAGTACTTATTGACATGGGCACGGCAAAAAACGTCAAACTTACGTACATACCTACAGAAAATATCGAACATTTGTGTAATAGTGTTTCTTGAGACATATTTATGTAATGTATAGGTAAAGTTAGGGACGTTGTTATGAAATGCAGTATATAACATGTCCCATTAACTTTTGGATTCAGAAGATTATATACATATAACAGGGGAATTAACTAATTTTTAATACATTACGGTGCACGAAAAGAAACTTAGTGTGAAAATTAATATTTTCAGTACAAAGGCCAGCTATTCAACGCAATAAGTTATGCGTAATTACTAATGATATAATGGTTCAGCTGAATCTCATTAAGTTTTCCAATATATGCGTTTGATATACTGAGGTACGTATTCTACACTTTCGTGTAGGATCCTATAATGGTTAAACAGCCTTGTTGCCAGCACTGACAGCACCATGTTCTTGCATTTTCTTTCGGTATTCGAAATCCATCTTTAATAGTTTATTTTTTTGATTAAATCTGTTAATGGCGTCACTTTTTATTAAATAAAAAGTCGCTCTTAAAAATGTAGTTCCGTCTACGGATCTGTAAGTTCCCGGCGGCGATGCTTATGAACTCGAATGCAATTATTCCACTAAAAGACTACAATACATATGATTATACATAAAAAGTGCGTTTTAAATTTTAAGGGGTTACTCAGAATCAAATATAGAATGAAGAAAAAAATCTTGATTCACTATTCAGATGGGAAAACGATAGGAAGAATTGCTAAAGAATAGTTCATCAGTCTGCACCTGTTCGTTTCGATAAGCTCATTTTCTAGTTCTTGTTAGGTATGACGCAGTTAGGTTATCTCTGCAGCCGCACATTGCGACCTCCTCAACGATAAAGCTTTTCTAATAAAAAAAACTATAACAATTTAAATTCGACTGACTTACGTTTTGTTGGTCACTTTCGTTAGAGAATCGCTAAGCAGATTGTAATGTTATTGTAAACTCTTTAAAATAAGATTTGACCAGAAAATATAGCGAGTGCTAAACAAGGTCTTAGTTTTATTTAGAAGAAAACCCCTAGCTAAGGTGGCAAGAGTACCGTTGAAACGAGTTACCACTGTACAGTCCCGTGCACCTAAAAGTATACAGGGTAGCCGTGTCATCTAGTAGTACTTGCACTATAAGGCTGTATACTTTTAGTTGCACGCGACTGTACGTAATTAAATCTGTTTGTGGTTAAGATCAAAAGATGCAAATAGAAATGTAAAATTCGCATAACTTGGCAGTAGATAGACAATATCATCAAAGCCAATACGAACAAGATGAAGCTCACAAAATGTAGGTAAATTAATTGTTATAGATTAACCTGACAAGACGAATAACAATATTCAGATTAGATGGAAGATCTTATGCCTAATTAAAACTTACCTTGGTTAGACTTATTACCCCAACGTAACAAAGGAGTGGTATTTTGAGCTTTAGGTTTTCAGGCTATGTTTTTGTCTGTCTGTTAGGACATGTAGCTCTCAAGTGAACATATTTTAATGTGTTTTTTATTTATTTCATTTTAAAGGGTTTAAAATATCTATATCATTTTTAAAAAATTGTTGAGTAAGTATTGGGGTGGCAAAAACTACGTTGTTACTTTTTTTTATCTCCGAAAAACGCATTGTGATAAAAGAAAAATATAAAAACCTGCGTAAACGAGGTTAACTATGTTCCACGATTTATCTCATCAATTAGGATTCCTCCCAGCCTCCGCCGACCAAACTCGATATACCACCGAACAAATTTTCCCTTTTGTTCAGGACACCAATTACAACGAACGACGGTCGAATTGGGCGTCTCCACGTAAAATATGTTTCCGTCCCGCGAAGCTTCAATAAATACTGTTCGGTCGTGTCGTAAGTCAGCGTAATGAGATAACAACACAGGTGTAAAGAAACGCGCAGCAGTAGTTTAAGGTGTGCGTGTAATGAAACTGAAAATTGTTTTACGATTTTGCTGATAATATATAGCCTTTTTTTGCTTTCAATACAACCGTGGACTGGCCAGTTCATAAAATAAAATATGTTTACATGCATAAGTAGAAGCCCACCATAAAATATAGCTGTTATTTATGTTGTATGCGTATGTGTGTGTGTGTGTGTAGGAACTGTGTGTTCCCACTCTTCGGAGGAAACGGGAGGTACCTCCGCCAGGCAAGGTGGTATGCCTGGGGACCGGCTGTGGTCCAACTAATGATGGTTGGAAGTTGTATATGTAGTTAATCCGAAGAAACTTTCAATACCGCGTTCTAGATTTAGTTTGTGTCTGTGCGATAGATGTCGCCACATTTGTGTGTGTGTGTGCGTGTGTGCGTGTGTGTGTGTGTGTGTGAGTGTGTGTGTGTGTGTGTGTGTGTGTGTGTGTGTGTGTGTGTGCGTGTACGAGTATGTGTGCGTGTGTGTGCGTGTGTGTGTTTGAGTGTGTGTGTGTGGGTGTATGCGTATGTGTAAAATTTAACTGTAGCCTGCGCTCATTCCATGATTAAGGATTAACCAGCTGAGGGTATTGTTTTCTGTAATCGAAACGGCTTTAATGGGATTGAAGGAAGTACGAGATGATCCTTGTTTTGATCTCCAGGTTGTCAATATGATGAACAACCTAATATGGCGACCGCAAAATACATATAGCCCTTGCTTCAAAGCAAACAAGTCAATGTTTAATTATTTGTACTTACTTGTTTATGCGTTGAATGTTCTCTTTGAGCGCAGAGAAGTCGGGGCGGTCGTCGTCGACCAGAAAAGCAGGCTCCCCCGTCAAGGATTGCCGGGGGGAGGTGGAGAGGGGGGATGTTCCGCAGTTCCGCATTTGTGCTGTGCCTGTTTATCGAAGAAATATGTCCAATTGTCCAACATCATGATGGTGAATGGGGACTTGTATAACTGTTTCTTTTTGTTTAAATGGTGATTTAAAAACTTTAACATCTGTATAAGGTTTTTTAAAAGTTACTATAAATAGTATCGATATCTAAAATTCAAATTCCCTTTTAAAGTTCAGTATACAATTTCATGAAAAAATACGATATATTACATTAGGAAGGGCCTAATTTCGACGGTCCCATTTAAAATGATAAATAAAGCTTATATTTTTTTTTAAAATTGACATCTACCGCTAGTCAAAGAGATGAAGTTATAACATCTAAACAAATAGAAAATCGTCGGAAAAATTGCAACCGTACTTCACTCGAATCGCAATCGACTTGTTGAAATATTTGATTGTTAATGCTTGCCATCTGATACAATAAAACAAAAAAAAACAAAGAACTGTCACCTGTCACAGCTCGCGATAAAAATAATCCTACCCTACACTTGGTTACTAACTTAGTCGGGTAATGGTACTACTCACGGCGGAACTTGTCTTCCAAGACACCTGCGCAGTAATCGCAGGCGAGGGTACAGAAGGGTCTCCGGGACTCTAGCAGAGGGCTGACAGCGCGTCGAGGACTCGGCGAATCAGCACCCCCCGGAGGAACCAGTGACATAGTGCTATGGATAGATAATTTTTTTTTACTAACATTATGGAAGGGTAGGTCATAACTCCACACGGAAGCTAAGTCCGGATTAATGAATCAACGTAAATAAAAAAGTAGGATATGTATATATTTTTTAAACCTACGCAGGCAGACATAAGTCTGCCTGTCCTAACATTAAATGGCCGTATTATTTTAACCGTAATTACGTAACAGATTAAGATCGTCAATTATTTGTGTTAAAGGCGGATGTCGGATATATAACAATAATATATTTTACCCGACTGTGCGACAGTAAAGACAGGCAGGTTTTATTTTTCACATGTATCTGGGTATGTAGTATGTAAGTGGGACTCGTCCTTCCCGCGAAACATCCCATGAGATATCGATTCCCCTAAATCAGTGTTTTTCAACCTGGGGGTCGCGAACCCCGGGGACATTAATATAATAACTAAATTATTTTCTAATTGAAGAAAATTATGCGCCAATATAAACGTAGTCTTTCAAATCACTAACATTTTGCATGTTTATGGCTCTAGGGGGGTCGCAAGAATGTTTTAACTTATACAGGAGTCGGGTATTAAAAAAGGTTGAAAAACACTGCCCTAAACCAGTGTTTTTCAACCTGTGGGTCGCAACCCCCACGGGGGCCGCGAAACCTTTCTCAATGGGTCGCGGGTAAAAGAAAAAGTAGTGTTTGTAGGTCTTACACTGCAATGAAAAAATACGATTTTAGTGAAATGGCTGAGCCTGTTTATTTTTGAACAATTTGTCAAAACGCGGTTCTATTTTGGAGACGATAATAACTTAATAATTTTCTACTTGAAGAAAATTATAAACGTAGTCTTTCAAATCACTGACATTTTGTATGTTTATGGGCCTAGGTCGCAAGAATTTTTTAACTTGTAAGGGGGTCGGGTAATGAAAAAAGTTGAAAAACACGCGATGGTTATAGATTAGATTTTGTTTTTATCAAACCAAAATGGCGGCCGTAAAATACAAAATGGCCGTTGAGATGAAAAAAAAATTTCGTTACATATTAAGTGGCATATTAGGTATATTAAATAGGTCTTTCAAATTCAGTTGCCTAGACTATTTAACAACCATATCAGGTCCGTTTAAGAAGTACACAGCCAGAAAGTAAAGATTTTTCTCTGTTTGCTCCACACACTTTATTTCGAAATGTTCTCATACGGTAGTTTGTACGGTAGTATTAAAGTTCTAAGTGGTGCAGTGAAGCGGTTGTGGCTTGGTATGGCTTGCATGGTCATATCGATCACACAATTTAACCGACTAAAGCCACGGTTATTACTTGGATGGGTTTGATTGCTATTGCAATATAAATCTATCGACCGTTTCCTTAATTCGCAACCCACGTTTACTTAAATAGAAAGACCTCATAAAAACAATGTTTATAGACAGGAATTACCAAAATATTGATAAAACTAAACTAAAAAGTCCACACTGAGAAAGTAAATTAAAAATCTAAAACCTGACTGCCTAAAAAGTTAATTAAAAATATGCAACAAGATAAGGAAAATCAGCCACTAAAATATGAAAAATAATTGCGGTTGGAGGCATCCGATTCATATTTTACTGTACCAGTTAAAGTAATGTCTCCAACTGCAATTATTTACCTTATTTAATTGCTGATTTTGTTCATCTTGTTTCCCTCTTTTTAGTTCGCTTTTTAGGCCTTCGGGTTTTCTTTATTTTTATTTACTTTGTTTTATTTAAAACAGGAACAAAAGCCCTATTAATTACTACAAGAACGAAGCAATTAAAATGACACCCTGTATATTTTTTGAACTACTGGAGTTCTCGTGACTTTTTCAGCATATAATCTACAACGCTGAATACGTTAAAAACCCGGCTTCAATCGTAACAACTACAATTTTGCTGTTTTTTTTTTGTTTTTGTTGATTTTTTCAAAAAGCGCTGAGTCAATTTAGATAAAATTTATATGGGACCACCTCTGAAGTATTACCTACCAAACAAAAAAAGAATCATCAAAATCAATTTTTAATAACTTTAAATTTAACTTTCAATTTAACTTTTTCTATTTTATTCTATTCTAATTGGCGGAGTGATCGCGTAACATACATACAAAAAAAAACAATTAACAAACAAGTCGAATTGAAAACCTCCTCCTTTTTTGAAGTCGGTTAAAAATGTAATTCCTGCAGTCACAGACATGCACCCCGCTCCCCCCCCCCCGGAGCGACGATATAAAACTTCTTTGCCTGCAGTTTATAAAAAGTCCCTCAAATGACTGATCAAATACAGTATCCGATTTTCCTTACTGACTGAATGCAAACACTAAAGACTCTTTAGTCTGAAATGGAATCGAAATTTGAAAAATCCTTTCTAAAAAGTTTTATTCCAATTTCTCCACAGTATGACAAAGGCCTCGTTTATGGAGACGCAGCGCGTAAGGCGGCGCGTCGCGCGGTCAAATCAAACATAATAAATCTATGAGAGCTTTCATGAGCGCGCGTTGACGCTTCTACATGAACGCTCTCCTAGATTACCATAACATGGTATTGAATGAATGAAAATGAAAATGATGATACTTTTTTAAATATGTTTTTTTCCGAAAATAAAAGCTTTGAAGCGCTCTCCTGTAAAATTACAAAAATGTCGCTTAATACAAGTCGCCCGTGAACCCTCGATATGTTTGATTTGACCGCGCGACGCGCCGCCTGACGCGCCGCGCGCAACGCGCCGCGTCTCCATAAACGAGGCCTGAGTATCAGTCAGTAGAGTCAGCCCATATAACGACGACGACGGTACTATTTTGTAGGTATACTTCTGATGAATAAAATACGTTAAGACTTTGCAGAGTTCTTTGTTACTTCTGTTCAAGTTTCGAAGTACACCGGTACTTTAGACAAGTTTGACAATACGTTATTCATTATAATGAAACCTAAATAAAATGTACATAAGGTGATGCTTTTAGACAAAGTTGCGTATTCTTTTTGCGTATTTTATGTGTCATTTGATTCAAGTAAGTCAAGTTTCAAAAAACTGTACACGATTCACGTACCGCGTAGGAACGAGTGGAACTGTGCGGTTCCCGAAACTCTCAAATCTGGTGACCTCATCTGGTTCACAGACGGTTCCAAAAAGAGGGTTTTGCCGGTGCTGGAGTATGCGGAGGAGACTCGGCGACGAAACTATCATACAGTCTAGGCTCGCATGCGACGGTATTTCAGGCAGAGATGTACGATAATAAGATGTGTACATGAAAACCTTCTGAAGGTCCTATCAAAATATACATTTTTTAAATAAAATAAACGAAAAAAATTGCAGTGTCTTCTACTTATGAAACTGAATAAATTTCCGCAAGGTAACTTAGTCATTTCGAAAAAACACTTTTTGGATTCCTCAGTACTAATTGATCAACTTGCTCGGCCAAAGTATGGGAAGTCCAAAATCGTTTTTGGGTCTTCTTCTTTTCGAGCCGATAGCAAACCTACTTAAATAGTCTCGGCCCAAAATTCAGCTTCGCGAATCGCACTGTCCGTAGCACTCATTAGATCTTCCTGCGTGCAGTTGTTTGGGCACGCAGGGCACGATCTCAAATACTCCATTGTTTGGGGAACTACCCCACACTTACACTCTAAGTTGGAACCGTCTGAGAATCCCCACCTGAACAGGTTCTCCTTGCTGCGGCCGACTTGCGTGGTAACTAATAGGCTATTAGTTACCTGGGGGGGATGTAGTAAGGTTTCTCGTAGAGCGTCTCCTGTGCTCGGGCCCTCCCCATGAGTAACGGCAGAATCCGTGAAACTAATTACTACACCACGCTGACAAACCAAGGTCCAGATAGCCCGCTAACAAAGCCAGCTCTGTGCGTAGTCTCGGTAAAAATCGAAGGTTTCTGTTAAGATAAATCAGAGATTCTCTCTAATCTTAGTCGCAGAACAAATTGCGACATCCTCTACATCCAATTGACCCACCGAGGCGATGCACAGAGCCGCCCACAAATAGCGGGACTCACGCTTATCGCCGAGATCCAACATCCGAAGCACGGTAACGCAGTGTTTGCTGCTCGTAAGCATCGCTTCCACCATATGCTCATCCTGAAACGGCCTTGAAGTCGTTACTGCTGAATCTTTTTTGGGTGATTATAAGGGGAAAGTTGTTCAGTTTCATAAGTACAAGACACTGTTCAATTTTTTAATTTATTTTAGAAGGACCCTATTTATTACACATTGGCACCTGTAGCGATGATCAAGATGATGGCTATCAGGCCATGTGCCCCGCCCACTGCCACTTCTGTATAGCGTCGCGTCGTTGATTCCATCACGTGGTGAAACTCCGACCTTAGCACACTCCATCGTTCTTTGGGTGACCTTGAACCTTCAGATGAGGTCCATAGTAAGCGACCATGTCTCGGTTCCATGTCTTTCATCACTGACAACACTCACTGGTCAAAGACCTTAGTCTTGAGACACTGCGGTATTTTGGACGTGAAGATATTGCGGAGCTTTCCGAGACGGGCTCGACGATGGATCTCTTTCTTAAAGTTGGATTTACCAAGCTGAACTATTTGTCCCAAGCATACATATTCGTCAACAACTTACCAACTTCGAATGTAGAGTCTCCAACCTTTAGAAGAGTGGATGTGGTGTAACTCGGACATTTGAAACCATTTTCGTCTTGTCTATGTTCATTTGAAGACCCATGTTTGTTGAGAGACTCTATCAAGCATTGTTTCTATGTCTTCCTAGGACTCAACAATCACTACGATATTGTCAGCGAATCGAAGGTGGGTGATGAACTCGCCGTTAATATTTATACCAAGTCCTCCCCAGTTGAAAAGCTTGAAAATATCTTCCAGGGCAGCGGTGAACACTTTCGGAGATGTCACGTCTTCATTTTTCAGCCCTCGCTGCAGCCTAATAGGTTTTGAGCTCTGGTTATGAAGGCGGACCGACATGGTGGCGTTTTCGTGCAAACACTTCGACCCTATCAAAGGCTTTCTCATAATCTACATACACCAAGCGTAGTGGCCGATTATACTCTTCGGTCTTCTGTATAATATGCCGCAGCGTACATAATGTAGTCTATGGTACTGAAGCTTTTTCGGAAACCAGCTTTAGGAGGATGGAACTCGTCAAACGTACGTGCGAGACGACACGAAATGATTTTTGAAAATCGCTTGTTACATGGCTCAGAACTGAGATGAGTCTTTAGTTCTTCAGCAGGATTTTGTATATCCTTGTACTGTACTCCTGTGTCATGCCGTAGGCGTTCGTCCCTCGAGCATAACGGAATTAAGCAGTCTCTGAATAGCTTGAACTACCGGTTTTCCACCAGCTTTAATCCCATCATCACGGGATGCCTTGTTGTTCTTAAGCTGTTTGAAAGCCATTCTCATCTCTTACAGGCTGACGTCCGAGATATCTTTTTTATAGAGTCGAATAAATATGGCTCTCGGGTCTTTAGCTAGATTACTAAGAGCTTAACGTGTGGTCGTGTATAATTGTCCGTAAAACTTTTCAACCTCTTCTAACAAACAGCTCAGGCTTGGATAATACGATCCTGCCTTCCTTAATTGGCAGCTTGGTCAGTTTGACAGCCAGACAGATCCCTTGCTAATACTTTGAGCCTTTATTGCACACAATCGCCTCTGTAATACGATAAGTATTAAATTGGCTCAAGTCGCGAGTCAGGCACTTGGAGATCTGTCTGTTTAGTCGCCGCGCCGATACTGGGAAGATTTCAGAATTAGGGTACCTACGTATTTCCTCCATGAGCTTATTGCTTAGGTAAGTACTCATCGAAACACCCTCGATCTGGACTACGTTATTGATGAGGGACTTGTGGAGGATAAACCCGAAACTACCCTGGGACCGTTGATCGCCCTCCTGGAAATAGTGCAGGTTTCCGGATTTGAGGATCATGGTGTCCTCTCCTTTTCGTCGGACTTCACATACTCCAACAAAATCCCACCGTAACCTACTCAATTCTTCTTCGAGCTCCGCTAGTTTTTCGCCTGTCCGCAGTGTGCGCATACTACTAATGATATTAAACAAAATTTTAGCTAGTTTTTGATTTTGTTGAAATAGATTTTTGCTTTACATTTCCTGTTAATTTATTAGCTGATTAAAAGCATTGGTAGAACTTTTTTGAGAATTTACCACATATTTCTTAAAGAAAGTTATGAGTGTTGCTACACCTTTTTACTTTCGAGCGCCAGAGAAGTGAGCGCTAGTGAGCGACAAAGGAGTAAGGAAGTATTATAATGGCAAAAAATCGAACTTGAGATTTTGATGGAGATTGACTTACTAGGCCATTTTCTTATACGAGTATCTCCTGCTGATTTTATTTTTTTCTTAACGCAGTTTTAGGGATACCACTATAGTAGAAAAGTCTTAAATATGGCTCTAACTATTTTCTTGGTGAAACTTTCTACATTGCTATATATTTTTTATATATACAGTTGGTTACTGTGAAAATAGTTGTTTTCGCAGTAGCCAACTGTCCAGGTTTCAAAAAAGGTTTTCTATTATTAGTTAGTTATTATTGCCAAAAATAACTAAACTAATGATTTTCTGAAAACTTTTTATGTTGCTATGTCTTATTACGGCCTAAATAGATATTTCATTTTTCCGGGAAAAGGTAAGGTACCTCCAATAGGTGCAAATCCAGATTATCTGTTATTATTTCTTAAGCCCCGCCCAGTAACAAACTCTATTCATTGCTTCTACCTGTGATTATTTATTGCTAATTAATTTGTATCTCTCACTAACAGTGATAATGTAAAAGGATTTGCGAGAAAGTATGCAGAGCGTTGCTTCATTACGCAACTAATTTTCCAGCGGTTTTTGTTTATTATTTAATGCGCGACGTACACTCAATCTGAGGAGGTTGCATGATAATATAATATCGACCGTAACGCCAATCATTTTAAGTTCAGATCAGTGTGGTTACCGTCGCGGCGGTTACGCCAAGGCCGAACGCAAAATTCTGGAGATTTCGATGTTTTTGTTACTTTTCTTGGCTTTAAAATAAGTTAAAAAAACCGTTCAAGGTAAACTCAAGGTATTAAAATTGCCGATTTTTGTGTATTGGTTTCAACATAAACAAGTATTTTGTTTCCAAAAGAATTTGAAATTAATACAAAATACAGGGTTTACAGGTTTTTTTTCATCAAAGTTTTTGTGATTTTTATGATTCTGTTCAAGGCAATTTGTTTTGTATTGTTTCAAGCATGTTACATATTTTTTCCATGGTTTTTTTTTAAGCATTATCTCAAGAATTTGAATTGAATATTGCGATTTGGTTATACTTAGCGCCTTAATTTTGTTTTGTTTATGTATATTTGGACAGACGTCTTGGTTGATGATGATAATTGTATGTTTATAATTTTGAAATAGAACATTTCTTCAATGAATGCTCACAATCAGTTCAGATTTTCTACGTCCTAATCATAATTACTATTCTGAAACAAAGATAAAAGTATTCTGATGCAATATAATGTTTTTATTTATTGTTAATTATAAAATTTAAGATTCGTGATAAGTTTGTGTTATTTAAAGATGACGTGAAGTAATGTGTTGAAACCTAGTTTTTGCTGGCCATCAGATTTTCGTTTTGATTTGGTTGACGTGTTTTTAAATGTCTATTTTTGAGAACTTCAAATTACAAATCAAGATTGTTCAGCGAATGTTTGTTTCTATAATATAAAATGATAATATGATCGTTTTCTAGTCTACATAAAATAAAACACACAAAAGCTGAGGTACAAAAACATATTTTACTGTTTAGTTATAACAATTAAATGACTAGAGCCTTAGTTTAAAAATATGATAAATCTGCAAAAGAAATCACAAACGCACAAAGCACTTTTGAAACAAACGTAATAAAAATCAGAAACGTACTCAGGAATCGGAAAGGCAAGGGCAGCGGACGGACAAAATATTTTGAACATCGATAACATTACACTGTTACACTTTCAAAATATGTATTGCAAAAAATCATCTTGCCTACTGAAATAATTTAAACTGCTTATAATTTATATAATTTCTGCGCATGAAATTAAACAGCATTCTCCAAGGAATACATACAAAGTTCTCAAAAAAAGCACAACAGTCGTACAAAGCATTGACATCATGATAATAAAATAATAACAAATGTGGGATTAATAGCACCTATATACTCAAAAATATATTTACTTTATCCATAGCAGCTGATGTAGTATATACTCAAACTATATACTCAAAAATATATTTACTTTATCCATAGCAGCTGATGTAGTATTGGTAATTTTAACAGAAACAATTTCAAAATAATCAAATAGTTAAAATAAATATTAACCAAATAGAATAAAAGAAAAAAAATACTCCATATGTTATAAGAAAAAAGATAATAACTATGAAAGTTAAAAAAAAGAAAGAAAACATATTAAAGTAACGACTACGTTTCTCGGTGTTATATTTCATTGCTCTTTTTATTTAGGAGGTGTAATGCGTTCGCGAAGCATTAACTGTCGTCTATAAGCAAAAATAAAAACAAGGCCAAGAACGGCCATAATGGCAAATATAAAGCAAATGGTCCAACCCATCCTAAGAACCATAACTAAAACGGCTTTATATGACAAAAAGATATAGAGTCAAATAAATATTCGTAAAAAAATATCTATATTTTTAAATATAATATGTAAATAATAAGTAAAAAATAAAGTTTTTAAGTATTTTCACTTATTAATTCACTTGTAAAATTTATTAACACTGTTTCTTGTTTTTATTTGAAAATATTAATTTTGAAATATTTTATGAGCTAGCCAGGAGTGGCTGTCGCGACGATCGAGAGATTAATGAGGCTCTAGCTCGCTACCTGGAGCCTACCCTGGCGCTCGGCTGCGGGTCGCTGACCGGGGCTGACGCCATAACTCTGAGACGTGGCGCACACCGAGTGGTCGTCGCGTCCCAGGTAAGGCGTACACAGACACTCGCACCATTGCCTTACTTGGGAGTCTCCCCTTTCCACGAATTACCTAAACGGAGCGGAAAACCTAAATATGCATGATAAAATGGCGCTTTACACTTTTTTTTAAATAGTCGTCTTGACAGGCAAATTGATCCAACGCTCGCACTAAGGCAACAACGACCGACGAAGTCTCGTTACGTACGATGGTTATAGATATAGCTCTTGCTTAACACAGCACACGCCCTTAAATAGTTATTTTACTATACGGAGAACGATTTTTTCAGCAAAAAAATTATTTCATATTTATTTATAAATTGTTTATTGTTTATTTGTTTATTCTTTGCCAAAATAGGAACATTACAGTATCAGTACCTATACCAAATCGTTACACTATTAAAATTCAAATAAATGCAAGCGTACAGGGGAAGTTCTTCGTTAACCTCCAGGTCTAAGGCAGTTGAAACTGTGGTTGTCATCAGAAGTTCTGAAGAAGGCTTTCATGTTACTTATACTCATTATATTTTCATCATCAGCCTGTTTTCAACCGACTTCAAAAAAAGGAGGAGGTTCTCAATTCGTCGGAATCTTTTTTTTTTTTTTTTTATGTATGTTCACCGATTACTCGAAGACGCCTGAACCGATTTCGAAAATTCTTTTTTTGTTTGAAAGGGTATACTTCACAGGTGGTCCCATATAAATTTTATCGAAATCGATTCAGCGGTTTTTGAGAAAATCAACAAAACATAGCAAAATTGGAGTTGTTGCGATTGAAGTCGGTTGTTTTTAACGTATTCAGCGTGGTCATAGTCAATTTTAGTTTGATTGAAGTTTATAATGCACTCACAATTACTTAACTGTTAAGTTTAAAATGTAATACCAACCTTAGAAATTGGACAATACGTTCCTTATGAGATGTGTGCGAGCACCAAGAAACGATTTTTCAAAAACTGACCCCTAAGTGATTAAAATGGGATGTTAAATTTTGTATGGAAAATTGAATTTCCAATGGATTCCATATCTACACGGATGAAGAATGGGACTAAAATAAAATAGTTGTGAAATCGACTAATGCAATCTCCATACCATATAAACTACTTATCTCAAGAACTATGTACTAACCGTATATTAACTTGTCTTGTTTAAAAAAAAACACGCATAAAAATTGGGAGTAAAGCATTTGAAATGTTGTAAATTGTACATTTCAGGAGGCGGATGAGGGCGGCACATTGGGGCAGGTCGCGTACGCGGATGGTATAGGGGTAGGGCAAGGATGCGTTGCTAGGGCCAACCCGATATCGAGCACTTTCATATGTCTGTTATTATTATTACTATAATTATTATTTCCATAGCTAGTTTGTTGGCTATGTGAAATAAATTATTTTATCTACTCGTATGTATCTATCATTACGGATTAAAGTATATGTGTAGTTTCATGTTACTTACGAGTATATCGTAGATAGGGCAATCATAAAGAAAAAAGTTTAGAAATAATAATTATTAATGTACTTAGAATAAAGCAGGGCTTCTTAATCTGTTTTATGATGTGACCTCGTCTACACGTTATTTTTTGGGATCCTCTGGAATAGAGAACAATAAGCGACTTTAAAAAACCTTTCTCGCTTTGGCTGATAAGTATCTATGTATTTATTTATTTTGCTCAAAACTCCCCGATTTAGCTGAAAACTCCTCGACCCATCGGAGTGTTTTTAGGGTTCCGTACCTCAAAACGAAAAAAGAAACCTTATAGGGTCACTTTGTTGTCCATCCGTCTGTCTGTCTGTCTGTCAAGACTCTTTTTCTCAGGAACTCGTGGAGGTAGAATGTTGAAATTTATATCAAATACCGAGGTCTGCAATCCCTTGAACTTTTGAAAAAATCAATCTTCTATGTCAACCCAATTAAGAGATACGGCCGTTTATGCTGCATATTTGGACACTCGCATGGGAATGAAAACCTATAGGATACTCGTACTTCCCGTTCTCTCTCTTATCGTGTGGCACAACTTAACCGTCGTATCCGCAAGGTATACTTCCAGTGACCTAGAATCATGAAATTTTGCAAGAAACACCTATGTCCGAAAACCATACATTTTTAGTTACATCACAATTTTCCAAAATATGCGGCATAGACGGCCAATTTTTTCACAGCTTCAAGGGATTGCAGGCCTGAGTATTTGATATAAAGTTCAAGACTTGTGTGATTATTAATTTATACGAAACCCTCGGTGCGCGGGTCCGACTCGCACTTGGCTGGTTTTTTTTATGGAAACGTGGTAGTATTTAGTCTTGTCTAACTATGTACACCAAACACATCCTAGACACTTTAACCGCATCCGGGGCACCATATTTTTTCCACTCGACTCGTTTCAAATCAGGGGAGCACTTTCACTCCCGATGGCATGCAAGTTTGTTTGTAGGACTTGGTTTGTTTGATAGTAGAATATTTTAGGCCTCTCTCGCTAGGTATCTTATCCAAGTCTTGCCACCAAATATCAGTGTGTTCCGAAATTACATAATTATCATTTGTCATCAGGTAAGACGTGGCAAAGGGGTTAGGTTAAAATGCACTAGGGGTGGAAAAAAAATACATTGGGTCGAAAACGCGATGGGCAATAAAGAAAGGCGCTTTGACACGGACACACATAATAAAATCCACACCCCGGACACTTCACACAAACTTCACGCAATTGTTTACTACATATACACTCATGTTTGATCACATGTAAATGTGTGCGAGATGTAGTAGGGTTGAATCGAGATTCAATTAGCCCTCATTGTTCTTTATTGTTAGCTTGACTTTTACAAATAAAGTGAAAGCTGTATACACCAGACAAGGCTGTATAGCATTAGAAGTCTTTAGCTCTTTCGTTGAAAAAATAAAATAATTTTTGGTTACTATACTGTGCTTTGGTTGGTGCCAACCTCTTGATAAATGGTCACACATCGGTCACACAGGGGGCGGTAAGGTAGCATTCAGAGAGCGGCAGGGAGTGTCCATATTTTATAATGTCCTTATACCTACTGTGAATAAATCAAAGGCTTTGTCCTGTTATAAAGACACACAGCCAGTCCGCCCTGTTTACTTTGGACATGCAGAGAGGAACATATCAAATATGTTAACAAGTTTTTGTTCTTTTAATATTCCTACTAAATTTTAAAAAATCACTGTTTGTATGTAAAACGTATCCTTTATCACTCTGGAGATTTTGAATAGTCGAAAGGAAACACACCACTCCAAAATCTATTCAGCCTTTTTTAACACACTTTTATACCGATGATATAAATATAATCATGAAAAAGCAGTCAAGTGAGTGTCGACCCACGCGCAGTGTAGGGTTCCGTAGTACTTCTCGTTAAATCGAAAAGCCTACTTAGCTGTGATAGTTTTCCTTTTAACTTCATTATATACAGGGTGGATTTTTGAGATAGGGCAGTAAGGGCAGGTACCTTAACCGTAATAGCTACAGGAAAACGTTCTTAGGAGACTGACTCTAACTTTTGGACTTATTTTGACCTGCATTCACAGATTTCGGAAAAAATGTACAGTCAGCAAGAAAATTGGCAATTTACCCAAAAAATTTTATAATGCCAATCGATCCAGTTTCCCGCGAGGTTCAAAATTCTCTATCGGACTAACACAGGTTAGAGTACTAGAAACTACTATACTAATGCCGTGATTGTTTTCACATTTCTAGAAATAACTGTTTAGCTGGTAGGGGTCACAAAAATTTTCACTTTAAAGCTTAATATTTGAAAACGGACCCCTGCATCCAAAAATGGTTCTAACAAACCCACAATATTTTTGAAAGACCTATCCAACGACACCCGACACCATGGGATAGTCGAGAACAAAAAAAAACATACCCACTTCACGTGTAGGGGTGTACCCTGAAATCATTTTTTTTCAAGATTTTATTTTTACACTTTTCCGGCGTGATTAATATGTATATCCGTGCCAAATTACAGCTCTCTAGTACTAATAGGCTCTGAGTAAGCCGCGGACAGACAGAGAGACAGACTGACGACATGGCGAAACTAAGGGATCCTTGTTGACTACGGAACCCTAAAAAGGACAAACGTCACACACACCAAAACAAATATTTCACCCCGGTGGAGCAGTCGAGTTGATTGATGTTTTCTGGGTAGCTACATTACCTACCTATTTATAACAGGGAGTTTTAAATAAAAAATATTTTAAATAGGCACTAAGTATCTTAGATAGTTTTATGTAGATAAACCACACATGCATACATCATACACACATACATCCGCAGGCAGGAATCTTATTTTGTATTAAAAATCTTCTGTGATGATCTACGTATATAAGAGCGCTTTTATAGTCACGCGGGTTTCTGTCCGCATGCGTGCAGCGTTTCCAAAACGACCCGCATGCGTGTGACAGGCATGACAATAAAAAAATTCTAAAAAATGTACCTACTGAAACGATAGGTTGCGGGCGGCCCGCATGCGTGCAGAAACCCGCGTGACTATAAAGCGCTCTTGGATTGAAGTGCAAACACAAGTGCAAATTACGATACCTATTATTAAATACTATTAGATGCGGTTTACAAGTTTCTATTAATAGTAGAATTGCAATAGTTTGGTTAAATTAGAATCGGGACTTAGAAATTTCTGTGCTTAAGAGGAAGCTTGCGAGTTCTTATATGAAACGGGATAAAAATTATCTTGTGGTTTTCTCCGTAATAAATAGCATTCCTTTGTCAAGCTATGGACAGTTTGTATGGAGAAGCCGATTCTTTTTTCGTTTCCTGAAAAAAAAATCTTGTGGAAAGTTTTTCAGTTTCGTCTACTGAGCAAGCCCTTAAAGTTTTCGGAAACCTGTCCCTTACACCCTGTATAATAATAAAATCTCACTATAATATTATAAATGCGAAAGTATGGATGTTTGTTTGAGAGTTCAACTTTTACGCCGAAACTACTGAACGGATTGGGATGAAATTTGGTAGGTAGATAGGTAAACCACTCGGCTAATATACAGGATACTTTTTATCCCAGAAAACTTAACGGACATAGTCTAGTCTACCTGGCTGGGCATAGTCATTCTTCCCAGCACTCGTCGAGGCAAATCAAATATAAAAAGTGCGTTTGAGATTTTAATATTGAAAAAGTCCGATCTACAACTTTTTTTTACGTTTTCATACAAATTCTTGATTCACTATTCAGATTTAGTATGGGGATCTTCTCGATTGTGGCTACTTTTACCCAACTTCCAAAGGGGAGGGGGATGTTCGTGAGTGCTTGTTTGTATGTATGTATAATTATAATTTCCGTTTCATTGTTAACGCATGCCTGCAGCAAAAACGGCCTTTTGGATTTTGAATTCTATTCTATTTATCAATTGAATATATCTACAAGTAAGAAGGAACCTACCAGTACCTATGATGGAATGGTACAATATTTTAAACACGAGCGAGGTCAGGCGCCTGACTTAGCTAAGTGTTTATCGTTTTAACTGCCCCTAATGGACCGTACCGCCGGCCGTTTGGGGACCGAAGACACTTCACGTGACGTCACGTGACGTACGTTTTGATGTGGTCATGAATATGGGTACTGTACTATACAGTGCCTACTATTGCATACGGGTACTTACAGTACTTATACTATTAAATGTTCTTATGTATATACGTCGCGTCGTTCTTTTAATAATCTGAATTGTGAATCTAGAATTTGTTGGAAATTGAAAAAAAGTTGGAGATGGGATTTTTCAATATTTTTCCTATATTTTTAATTTTGTAATACTTGGTTCTGAGTAATCCCTCAAAATCTCAAACGCATTTTTTTACATCCTGTAGATAGCGTCAAAGTGAGAACTTAGAGAAGTGTTTGGAGTTCGGGACTGTATGAGAAGACACACGTAATTACACGACACGTTATCCAGGGACACACTGTATATTGTTAAAATATGGTATTATTTCTTTTGTCATATGTCAATTTGTATTAGAGATGCACCGAATGTGGGTTCAACCGAATACGAATATTCGCCCGAACATTCGGTCCAAAATGTACCGAACCGAACATTCGGCCGAATTATTCGGTTCATTATTATACAGTAAATAGTCCACGGATATAATCTTCTTTATTCCAGTAAATATTTACACAAACCGGTAAGTAAACAGGCGTATTAAAATGGTACTGAAATACAAAGGAAATAAGAAACAGAACTAAAGAACAGATTTGCAAACATTCAGGAGGACAAATATACCCTGGCCACATTGTTGTATCCCTTCCTTAGATTCTTATTTAAACCACAATTTTCATATTCATAATTAAAAGAAAAATAAATATAGGTATTACAAAAGTTCTTGATTTTAGCTACTGGTAAATTTTATTTAGCGATTGTGGTTTTAAAATTAATATTAATTTTAAATAACTCTTCAAAGTCAAAATGTCTATTTGCCAGAACATATTATAAGTAGGCAGCAAAGATGTTTCAATCAATACAGTACGAACAACGTTTTTCATGCATAACGTATTTTACGTTCGTAATTGGTTTGTTCTTGGCATCATCTCATCTGATGGTAAGTGATAATGATACCGTAGGCTTCTATAAATTTACTCCCTAAATTAATTAATCACCTCTGTGTTATGTTCGCAGACGACGATACAACAATTTTCATAACTAGCAATAGATTAAGTAAAACTGAGTTTTAATATGAATTTTATACTACATTAAGAAAAATTGTGGCATGGTTAAATCAACTAAACCTAAAATTAACACAGATAAGAGACTCGGTGGCTAAGTGTTTAGCGATCCTGACCTCTTATCCAAGAGTCGTGGGTTCGATCCCCACACAGGGCAAACTTTTCTGTGATGAGCAGAATTGTTTGCTCTGAGTCTGGGTGTATTATATCTATATATGTATGTATTTAAAAATATATGTGTATGTATATCAGTCTCTGGTTCCCAAGATACAGGGAATCCTAGTTTGGGGCCAGATGACCGTGTGTGATTTGTCCTAGATATTATATTATATTATAAGATGCATTACGTTCAGTTTAGAAACTATAAAACTGCTTCACTAAATCTAAACATTAAATTAACAGATCAAATAATAGAGAAGAGACCAGATTCCAACTTTTTGAGAGTCACTCTTGACACAAATTTAAATTGGAATGATCAAATTAATAAAATTAAGACTAAAATTAGTAGTTACTGTTATGTTTTGTCAGTCTGGGCTGAAATAACATAGGATGTTTATTATGATCATATTTACCCATTGTTATCATACGTTGTTGTGTACTGGGATAATTCCACAAGTGTTCAGTCAACTTTTATCCTTCAAAAAAGATGCTCGCGCATAATTTATATTTATAGTAATGAAACACTGAGAAACATATTTACAGCTTTGTCTTCGCTAGGAAGAAATCCTACGAGGACCAATATAGGTACAACTTATATCATATCTGTCTCATATAAATAACAAAATTTTTGACAAAAGTTCTATTGTTATGGGTGTTAAAATGTTTAACCATCTTCCAGTGAATTTAAAGATATTGGGGGGAATAAAATTCAAAAGAAATTTGAAAGCATGGTTGTTAGAAAATGTATTCTATAATATAAATGAATATTTTATTGTAGTTAAAGTTTTAACTAAATAATTATAATGTTAATGTATTTTCTTAAGATTGTACGTTGCATGCCCGTTGGGTAATTGTATGGAAAAAATGGGCCATGTAATCTGCCAATATGTACTACATACAGGCAATAAATTATTTTTGGTTTTCCAAGGTTCTCCAATGCAATTGGGATCGGGCTGTAAGCCTATGTGTTTTCGTTAAGTTATATTTTTATTTTGTGCATACCAAAACTCAACAACACAAGGTTATCTTCACATTATGTTTGTTTCATTTACAAATGCTGATGTACGTTTCTTAAAATATGGCTTTTTAACATACGGTAATCTCAAATATTACTGTTTTAATATTCGGTAATTATTCGGCACATTAACCGAATATTGGGCCGAATGCGAACATTAAAAAACACCAAATATGCCGAATTCGAACATTCGGCCGAACATTTGGCGCATCTCTAATTTGTATCATACTCGTGTATCAAAAATTACCCTAACGAAACAGCTAGGCGTGATGTCATAATTTTTAGGGTTCCGTACGAAAATGATAACAACGAGGCTCTTACTACGACTATCTATCTGCCCACTCTTTCAATGGCTGAATTTTTTGAACCGTAATAGGTTGCTGGTTGAAATTTTCACAAAATATGTGGTATAATGTGACGAATATATGAAAAAAGTGAAAACGTAAAGGGAAAAACTTTTTAATTTTTTCAAAGATTTTGTTTTGCTCTATCGTACAACGGTGACCGATACAAATTGTAATTATTTAGGTTTATAGGGGAAAGTTCTTAATTATCATGAGTAGCATTATAATTAGTGGCTTTTCAGCGAAGAAAGTATCCCTGTCATAATGTTTAGTGACGCATTTTATGTTCATAACCTGTAACTCTACACGGGTATCCACAAGCAAACCTGCACATAGTAATAAATAATTTAATCTTTACTCTTTCATCATATCACTCAAAAACGTCCTACAAGATTTCTTCAACGATTTGTTCCAAACGAATGGTATCCTGCGGTTTCCCGTGACATTCACCAGGTCATCGGTCCACCGAGAGGAGGCCTACCTACATTCAATACGCGATCGCCACTCCAAAACTTTTCTGCTCCAACGGCCATCTGTTCTAAAAGTTTTGTACCCCGCCCGTACAAAATTGCCGTGCCCGTGGCAACCACTATAGTTTATTGGTTGCACGAACTATGTCCATTGCTATAGTTCTTTCTTTTGATTTCAGATTAGATCACGTAAGGTAACTCCAAATGTAGCAACCTCTGTCGCCGTTTATCCTTACAGTAACTTACGCCACGACTTCCTAGCAAGCAAGCAAACCAATAAATCATGAACCAAAGACGAATTTACTTCTTAGCACTAGGCAGATGTAAAAACTGTCAGATCTTATGAAAATATCGATGTGTTTCGATACTACAACTAACGTAGCATAGGTCAATAGCATTCTTCCCCAGTCTATGTCAATGACCAGGAGTTGGATCAGAGCCAATACGAGCTTTTTTTCGTTTTCTATCCGTTTAGTTTGAAGACGTCTCATAGCCCAGAGCAACTGCCAGTTATTTCAATGTATGATACTTTTACAATCTTTTTTGGTTAAACATTTTATCACATTTCGCAGACTCATCTATTATCACGATTTTCTTTTCTAAATCTTTAATACATGTACACGTTTGACGTTTACCACTGCTGAACATAATATTGCTCAAAGACGATAGCTCCACACGATAACTTCTATGGATCTCCAATTTTGGATTCAATCACCTAAAGTTCCAAACATAATTTTGAGTGACTTTGAGCTCAGATTAGGAATTAATCTCTGAAAAAAAGTGCAACGAACTGAAAGCGTAGTAAAACAAACTCATCTCAATCGTAGACAAAATCAAATTACAAGAGGAGGGCCTCAAATTAATCTGACTCGAAGCGAAACGAGACTCAGATATCAGCCAGCTATGTACCTACCATTTACACCCTCGGTTTGTATTTTGTTTAGAATTACATCTTACAAAGGGATGGTCGTTTTAAATTTCGCTTTTTGAGCTGTGCTGCGGGTGAAGGCATTTGCAGGATGTCATTAAACTGGCTTTGGCTCGAGTTACCAGGGCACCTCTGTTTTAACTCCGAATGTACTAGACTAAACATTTTAATCATTTTCTTCTGGTTTTGTTACCAAACGTATCAATTGAGTAGGAATATATTGCTCGACTTAATGACTATATGTGAGACTCGACTGGTATATTGATTTTTTACATACCTTCAAACCTTTCGATTGGCGACTTTCATGGAACTGAACAACTTTTGTTTTACCACTTTGCTGAATTGCAAAATCAATTTTGGACTTTCCATACAAACTTGGCTCTCACGTGGATCGACATTTTAACGAAGTGTCATAAAGAGAGTCAATTAAGAGGTTTGCAGGTATATCTCAGTCATGTCGGTTTCGCCTAAATACCCTGTGAGGGCTAAAAGGTCGTCAAGGCATTATGAGCTGAGCTGGTGAACAAGATACCCACACGCAGCGATAGCTACATTCCACCAGGTGGGCGTAACCTTTTAAGCATCAATCGAAAAATATATTTTTTAACTGACCCTAAGAAAATCATGCCAACAGGAGGTGGGATCTTAGAACCAGATGTTGTCCTCTTAAACCTCGTAAGCCCTCCCTTTATTTAACCTAAGTCTCTTATTTATAATCCCACCCCACTTATTATTTCAATCGATCTTCTATATCCTCTCACTTTAATCTTATGTTATTGGCGAAATTATGGGAACCGCCATTCCTTTTTTTTATAGTAGTACCTTTAAGGCGCGAAGTACACTAAATCTGAGCAGGTTGATGCATGATAATTTAATATCGACCGTAACGCCAATCATTTTAAGTTCAGATCAGTGTGGGTACCGTCGCGTCAAGGCCGAACGCAAAATTCTCGAGATTTCGATGTTTTTATTACTTTTCTTGGCTTTCAAATAGGTTAAAAAAAATCCGTTCAACATAAATTGAAGGCATTAAAATGGCCGATTTTTGTGTGTTGGTTTCAACATAAACAAATATTGTGTTTCCGAGAGAATTTGTAATTAATGCAAAGTACAGGGTTTACAGGATATTTTTTTTCATCAAAGTTTCTGTGATTTTAATGATTCTGTTCAAGACAATTTGTTTTTCATTGTTTCAAGTATGTTATATATATTTTCCATGCTGACAGCTTTAACCATTATTTCAAGAATTTGAATTGAATATTGCGATTTGGCTATTTTAGTGCCTTAAAGGGTTATTTTTGGACCCCCACCAAAATTTCATAGTGGCTTCTACTCATGAAACTGAGCCCCAATAACGTAAGGTCTATTCGCAAAACAATTTTGGGTATCTCCATACAAAGTAGGCCGCTACGAAATGCCACTGTGGAAGTTTTCGTATGGGTCTAAAAATAACCTTCTATAGTAGTAGTTTATATTAATCCATTGTGTGTGTTGCCGCTTCATAAAGTTTCGTCTACATTGCACTATTCGGTGTTCAGTGTCAACAACACAATGTAAAGGAATACTTTCCGTATAAGAGAACCAGAAATATTGCATTAGTTTAGTTCCCGGCACGTTTCATTAACTTCTGCTGCGGCCTAGGTACGAATACCTACGAATATAACTTTATGTCTGGCGGTCGAGAAAGTTTCATTAGTTTAGGTACTCCAAAATCAAACAGGGTGGGGTTTATTGAGAGATGGTAGATGCTAGACTCATGATACTGAACATATTTTCATAAAGAATCAGCGACACACTCGGGCAAAAAGTTTAATTGGCATGGATGGACAGTCAAAATATTTTTGTGTTCAGTTATACTTCTAGGGGGAAAATGTCCAGTTTCATGAGTACCATCTTACATTTGCCGCTTGTCATCGGTAAAGAAGCTTGTAAAAGAAAGCTGAGATAATTATTTTCTTTGTGAAAGAATCTGAATCTTTAAAAATATTTAATTCAATATGTAAAGTAAGGAAGAAATATAATTTTCAGGACGGCTGCTCTTCAAGCTTTCTTCGTAATATTCAAACTCTAGATTTGTACATATTTCGTGGGATAATTTTCATCGATATACAGAACATTAAGATAAAAGAGAAAACTTAGAACTATCGGTCTTAGCACTATCACCTTCTACTCAAAACTTACACGGTATTTTTCTCCGTCTTGCTGCGAGGAAAATTTACAAGTCCTTTCCCCGTTGTACAGCGCCCAACATAACCTCGTTCTGCCCTTCAAACTTCTGTTAATTCTTCAGGCGATTATTACCCGGAGGGCAAAGGTGGAAATATATTTTTCACGTCAACTTGTCATAGAAGCAAAATTAGCCTCTAGAAAGCTCGCGTGTTGCGTGGGTGTGATTGTTAATAATGCAAGCAACGGAAGGTCACTGCAGTAGTGCCTAACGTGGTATGACAAAAAAAGACTAAAATGTTGAGGTAAGGAGAACTGTGATGTTTATTCCGTGTGTTGCTTTTAGCATATTATCTAAACTCTAGAAGAACGATAAGAAAACTCGATCACAAGGTTCCATATAACAGATTCCCAGTATGCTGGCTGAGCCAATTAACCTTCTCAGCGTGCGTCTTGCTACTGAGCGTGTTCAAAGATTTTCTTCAAAAAGACGTGAGCTTTAAACAAAAAAATAAACAATCAATTACACAAAAAAAATAAACACCATCAATTAAATATAAGCATTTTTTACAGAAAATTTTTCATTTTTATGTTTAATTGAATAAAAACCTATTAACCCTATGTTTTTATTACTTTAAGATATTTGACATCAGTTTAGCTTTCCAATAATAAAAACCCCAAGTTTCTAACCTACACACAACGTTAGCTATGAGCGATTAAACAGTAGTATTCCAGATACGCTTTTTTTTATACTGTTGCTCTAAATGCTGTTTTGGGTTTTCTTAGTCTTAGTTTTGTCTATTTTTTTTTCTGTGGCACGGCCATCTACTGCCAGTCCTCAATGTTTTAACATTCTAGCTTGTTTAATTTAATAGTTACACTTATTTGTTTACTTGGGGACAGCAGATGTTATTTAAAAAAAATAAACGTGCACAACATTTTTTTTTTACTTTTTTTTTCTGGGCGATAAAATTGGCTCTTATTTCACCCCTTTCATATGTGCACTCTATCAGAGAAAAGTTATATTTTCTCTGACTCTAAAAAGACTCACACTGTTTATGAAACGTTGTTCCATCTAAAACGAAATTTTCTTGGTGAAGAAACTGAGAGCCTTGGTTTTTTATTTTTTTGTTCTACAACTTTGATCAAATCGCAAAATTTTTTTTGGACTTTTCATACAAATCGAACCATGTTTGTATGAAAAGTCCGAAAATTTCTTTGCGATTTCAACAAAGTTTTAGAACAAAAGTTGTTCAGTTTGATGGGTAAAAGCCCACCTTGAAGTATTATCATACCTTTCTGTTACACCCTATAAGTAGAGCCCCATAAGGGTTATCAGTGCTTTGCCGATCTTGAAGGCTTAGACGGAATGCCCCTTATGCCGGTAATTTTCAGTTGTATATGTATGTATGTAGGATATGAAATACATGTTAATATGTCGGTTGTATTGTTATCGTCTGTTGTTTCGTTCGTTTTCGATTAGATTAGTTTTGATCATGAAATAAGCAGTCGCAGTAGGGGCTTTTTCGACTGAAGTAACCTAACCAGTCGTGTTTGTGTTGATTTGATTTAATTTCACCATAAAGTAAATACTTATTTCATTTTTTCAAACATTTCATAATAACTCAGTTTTATATTAAGTATATCTAAAACATATAATATATAAGGTGCTACTTTATTAGTGCCCGATATTTTAGTCAGTGCTCCTACTCCTGATTCTGATCAACTTTCCTCAAGGAACCCATAGTCAAATCGCAAAAAATTTTTTGGGCTCTTCATACTAATTTGGCCGCTCGGCTGATCGATTTCTATGAGAGTCCAAAAATTTTTTTTCGATTTGACTATGGGTTTCTTGGGGAAAGTTGATCAGAATCAGGAGTAGAAGCACTGAATAAAATATCGGGCACTAATAAAGTAGCACCTTATATATTACAACGGTGGTGTTACAAAAGAATAAAATATCGTTGTGCAATCTATATGCCGCGTTTTCGCCTCCGCTAATGGTGTTTTAATACCCTGTAGGGTATAATTTATTTGCGACCCTATCAAAGGTCGAGCAAGATAGGGCTTTAAATTTTTTATGTGTATTTTGTGGTGGTTGAGTGGCCGGGTAATGCTCTCCTTACATATGTGGACCTACCACAGTGAAAGCCTAAATAAAATTATGAATTGTTGAATTGGTTTATGGTTTTATGATAATAATTGCATATAGTATTTCTGTTACAATCAGTCGAGCAGTTCTTCTTATATGTACTTATTATTATTATTTTTTTACTTATTTCGGAAAACATACAGCTTATATAGAGAAAACTAGTATTTATGAAAATAGTCAACTTAGAAGTCATTTGGTAGTTTTCGCATATTAAATCCGCTGACGCAGGTGGAAAGTATATACTTAAAGGGAAGAGAAAAATAACAACAAACTAATAACATTACAACAAGGAAATCAACGGATGCATAAATCAAGCTTAAGCAGGTAATGAAACATTAGTTTTAGTTTGTACAGTAGAGAAACTGTTAATAATATTATTGGGAATCGAAGAAGCCAGACATGAGCGCCCGCCTTAAACTAGCCATATTGGTATTAAATAAGTCAATATCGGAATGCATGTTTACTAAGTTATTAAATTTAGTAGGAACCCTACAGAAGAATAATAATAATATAATAATAATATCTGGGCCAATCATCTGAATCAATGTAACTGTTAGCTATTTTAAACAGAAATATCACATCGGCCATATTTCTGCGTGTATCTAGTGGTAAAAAGTGATATCTCTTACATCTAGCTACATAATTCGCGTCGATACAACCACTTTTATATTGCAGGTAACGCATAAATCTTTTTTGAATAGTTTCTATTCTGGATTTGTACTTATAATAGGATGGACTCCATACTTCAGAACCATACTCGAGTATACTACGTACAAAACTGCAATAGATAATTTTATAAATACAACATAGTTAACCGTCTTTACCCAAAACACAGACGGCGGCGGTTGCCTAGTATAAGCGTGTAACAGATTTATTAATTGAAAATAAGAATGCAGTAGTTTGTTATTCATTAGGAAATTAATTATTTAGGCAAGTACGGTATCGACCTTGTGCTCGGGTTCTGTAACACCAACGATCAATGGCACCAAATAGGCCAAATATGACTCAAAAGTCACGTATCTATTTTATTTTTTTATAATTGAGGCCATAGTACCTGGATCTTAGAGGCATTAAGGTCGGATCTCAACATCCGACCAAAGTCATTTTTTAATGTTTGTTAACAAGGCCGTTTTTCTCTTTCTAACGCACCGACTCCGATATTTCTATCTTATTCCCTTCGGAAAATACGAGTACACAATGCATAAGGTCGGATGTGACATTTTGAAAAATTAGTGAGACATAAAGTTATATTTTTATTACGCCTATGCTCCAATGAATTTAATCATTTCTTCTTCTTTTATTTAAGAGCAAAGCTCTTGTCGTTGGAGCTATCTCCAATTATTTAGAGGACGTATTTCAATATGCGCCATTATGCTTCTTAAAAATGTGTTTCATTTGGTTTTGTCACGCTGGGCGTATTTGCAAATAGGTCTTTATGCTTTTAAACTTGTTGGGTATTTCATCTCATTTCATCTCACTATCTCATCTCATCTCATCTCATCTCACTAATATTATAAATGCGAAAGTATGGATGTTTGTTTGTTTGTCAGTTTGTTTGTTTGTTCCGCTTTCATGCCGAAACTACTGAACGGATTTGGATGAAATTTGGAAGGTAGATAGATAAAGCACTCGGCTAACACATAGGATACTTTTTATCCCGGAAAAGTTAAGGGTTCCCGTTGGAATGCTAAAAACTCAAAATTTCCACTTCGTCACTAGATGGTGTTATGTTAATATTTTCTTTCTTTCTGGACACAATTCTGAAGTCCACGCGGACGAAGTCGCGGGCGGAAGCTAGTCACAAATTATTTATGAAGTCGTATTTTCAGTTACTATTTTATTGCTATAAATTATATAATTTTGTAGTACAATTTGTGGACGTAAGTGAAGTATTTGTAGACGAATAAAGTATTATGGTTTTGACTTTAGGACAAACTACTTGGTCGTAACTTGAGATAGTTCGGATATTTTCGCATGGCATCAACATGACTAGCGTCACATCCGACTTGAAGCGGACCAGACACTATCATCAATAATATTGATAATATTTTGCTGCTTTGATTGCTGGCAGTATTACTGATAATTTAGTGATTAGAATGAAGAACTGACGGTAAGTAAACGATGCATTGAGATTATATTAAAGTATAATTGACCACGCTGAGTACGTTAAAAACAACCGACTTCAATCGCAACAACTCCAAATTTGCTATGTTTTTGTTGATTTTCTCAAAAACCGCTGAATCGATTTCAATAAAATTTATATGGGACCATCTGTGAAGTATATACCCTTTTAAACAAAAAAAGAATTTTCCAAATCGGTGCAGACGTCTTCAAGTAATCGGTGGACATACATAAAAAAAGATTCCGATGAATTGAGAACCTCCTCCTTTTTTTGAAGTCGGTTAAAAAATACTGTCAATGTTGTTGATAGTGTTTGGTCCGCTTGAGACCACTAGCGTCGCGTCGTCGCGCCTTACCCCGCGCGTCGTGAACAGGTAGGTATACATCGCTCATGTCGTCAAACTCGTATGGTGAGCCATAAATCGCTCGGTTAACGTGACATCTTAAAAAAATAAAGTACTTAGTACTTATAATATGTGATAATGATAATCAGATCACTCGATGATACCAAATTGTTTTAGTTTAATCAGCATTAAATAATTTTGAAAAACAAATCGATATAACAATTACAAATTGGTTAAATTTGACTTCCAATATTTGTTGACATTCAAAATTATATTTACTTACAAGTGCAGCTAATAACAGTGTATAAATAAAAAGTAGACAGTGGTTGTGAATTATAGTGTTGGGATTATTTTGTAGTAAAGAAATATAATATGTATTCATGTATTCCACTTCTCATGTAAATGTCAGGATTTTATTATAATATGATATGTATAATATATTAATTAGATTATATTGTTTTGACAAGACGTTAAGTAGCTTAATTCCTAAGTATCATCACATTTGGATTTTTGAACATCCGATCTTATGCATCTGATGTCGAGTACTGTTCTGATAGAATTCTGTGAAAATATAGTTGGCTACGTATTACCTCAGAGTAATAATGTATGTAATGTATTACGGTTAAAAATATTTGAAACACTGTCAGACAGACAGATCACTTAGTTATATATCCTGTCGGCACTTGTTAGCTACGGAACCCCAAAAATCTAATTCCATGGACAATAAACCCTTGAGTGGATAAAAGCCAGTTAGTTTATAGAGATTGACTGGCACCTGAAAGTTTCACAAAGATTACGCTGTATCAAACAGGGCATCCGTTTCACTTTGAACAGACTCCGGCTTAGTAGCTAGCTTGCACGCGTAGCATTCTCACACGTATAGCGACAGTACTACAACAGTCCCGTGCACCTAAAAGTATACAGGGTACAATAGCCGTGCCATCTAGTACTACACTTGCACTATTTAGCTGTATATTTTTAGTTAACTGTACTAGGACTGTACTATCAGGTGCTTACCTAGGAAATTACCATTTTTGTTTTGAAAGTTCAACTGAATATTTTAATTCCAAAAATTAATTTCACTCCTTCTACTCGTAATTATTTATCATATTATGAGTATATTCAAGGTCTTTCATGGGTAAATAGTATGATACGAGTATCTCTCATATAAAAACTCACCGAGTAAGATTCTATTAAATAATTATTGGTGTTTTCTAAAGGAGGTCTTCTTCAAATGTATGAATTTTTTCGAAAATAATAATTTTCGGACCTTAAAAGTTAAAGATAAGTATTTTTTTCAGCGATGGGAAAATTCGTAAACATGGCTTCTTTTACACAACTGTGCTCTCAAAATATTCAGACAATAAGCATTTAGCAAGAAGTTTTTGTTTCTACAACTCTTGTGATTCTTTGGGAATTGATAATTTTAATACCTCAATTGTTATAAATTACTTTTCTCCTTAAACTTTTCAGCTAATTGGCAATTTCGTAGGTAAACACCTAATAAACAGGATCCTTCTAAAATAACTGAAAATCATTTAATGGTGGCTTTTACTCATGAAACTAAAAAACTTTCCCAAAGGAACCTATACTCAAATCGGAAAAAAATTTGGAGTCTTCATACTAATTGATCAACTGAACCGCCAATTTTGTATGGGAAGTCCAAAAATTTTTTGCGGGTTTAAATGAATATAGGTTCCTTGGGGAAAGTTGTTCAGTTTCGTGAGTAGAAGCCATGGTTGGGTTTAGGTTAAGATCTCATGACAGTTGCTCAGCACAAGCTTAGCACAACACACACTCATATTTTTATGTAGTAACAATAAGAAGACATTTGTATGGAGTTTTCGGAGTACGACATTATTTTTATGTAAATGATACTTAGTAGGTAGTAATAAGAAGACATTTGTATGGAGCGATCGGAGTGCGACATTTTTTTTTGTGTAAGTGATACTTAGTAGGTAGTAATAAGAAAACATTTGTATAGAGTATTCGGAGTGCGACATTATTTTTATGTAAGTGATACTTAGTAGGTAGTAATAAATAAGAAGACATTTGTATGGAGTTTTCGGAGTACGACATTATTTTTATGTAAGTGATACTTAGTAGGTAGTAAAAAAAAAACATTTGTTTGTTGTGTTCGGAGTGCGACATTATTTTTATTCAGTGATAGTAGGTAGGTACATAACAATAAGAAGACATTTGTATGGAGTGTTCGGAGTGCGACATCTTCCCCGACGTAGCACTTTGAACAATGGTTAACTGTCATAGTTTATAATAAGCTACCAGGATTTCGTCTGCGTAGAGTTAAGGTGTAAATAAGTAGTATCTTTGTCTAGCAGTGGCTTTCTATTGGCTGATGAGGAAATAGTCATCATCATCATCAGCCAAAAGACGTCCGCTGCCTGCATCCAGCGGCTTCCCGCCACCTTCACCAGGTCATCGGTCCACTGCTTCTTTTAATTGCGTTTATTAAAATCCTCCTTCCTCTTGTAAGGAGCGTAAGTTCCGGTTTTCACGTTTCTGTCATTCGTGGTGTAGGTTATGCGACTTAAACGTTACATTGCATCCTTCACCAGTCAGTGAGACATTAGATACGGGACTGTTTTATACAGGATTATTTTTGGTCCCCCACCAAAACTTCACAGTGGCTTCTAGTCATGAAACTGAGCAACTTTTCCCAAATTCCGCACTTTGGACATTTCCATACAACGTAGGCCGATCGCGTGATCAAATTAGTATGAAAGGTCCAAAAATTTTTTTGCGAATTGACCATTGGTTACTTGGGGAAAGTTGGTCAGTTTCATGAGTAGAAGCCACTGTGAAGTTTTGGTGGGGGGTCCAAAAATAACCCTGTAGATATGTCGTGATCAGATTTTACAATCGGCCAAATTATGAAATAACAAGGCATACTTTGAATCGCTCCCAAAAAAGTCAGCTTCGGTAGGGTTAGGCAAGGTTAGGTTACTGGTTTAAAGGAGGCCGCTAACAGAGTCTACAACAAAACAGACTTATAGGAAACGACAAATATAAGATTACACTCAACTCAGTATATTATTATAATTAGCAGACAGCTATTAACTTATTTAATTTATTCATCTTGCAACGAAAAGCATTTTATTAGTTGCTGAGCTAAAGAACATTTACATATACATTCTCTGGCTAGTCAGGACCTGGCCCATCAGCACTCCAAGGATTATCGTTAGTTTTTGGGACAACCTGTATATGCTTATGAGATAAAATTGAGTCCATTCATAACCATTTTCACTTGAGTACAGATTACTTAAACTAATAGAAATCCCTGAAAATAGACGACAATATTTACATTCGCAATTGATGTAAAAACATTCACTTAGCAGTATACTCGTATTAGGTATATTATACATTCGTTTTTGAAAGCCCAAAAACCCACTAAGCCTTTTTGATGCTCTCAAACATTGTAATATTCATATAGATGGCTTAAATAACGCTTAAACCCATTCACGACACGTAGGTATGTAGCCGGGAAATATACGGGCTGTGTACGCTTCCGTAGTTAGCTATTACTTACTATGTAGCGCTCCCTAGCCTCTAAATAAAGACCAGGGATGCAAATTATGCAGAGGTTAAAAAAAGACGTAGGTTTGGAACTACATAGTAATTTAGTGTTTGGGATGCTTTGTAATGTTGGCTTAGATTAGGGAATATTTTTCTTTGCTCTGAGAAGACTGGTGTAAGTATTGGTATTGTAATAGAATGGAATTGAAGTTGGCGGTTGACCATATGAGTTACTTTTCTAAAAATGTTTTATAAACTATGACGTCAGTATACAATATCGAAGTTAGTTCCAATTTTTTTTATTGTAAATGTCTAGCTAATTTAAATCTATGCGAGTAAGTTTTTCTGCTATTTCAATAGAAGAGCAATTATTTTTGATACAGTCATTCCCAGGTTTTTTTTTCATATTATGTAATAATTGTGTTTAAGTATGGGATAAATGACAGACTTGCACCTCGCCGGAGAGAAGCCACGAAGCTGCAAGACAGTTCTGCAGCCCGCCATGCACTACACCGCGACGTGCACAACGTCTTACTTTCAACGGTACGGCAGACGGCCGATTGTCAACAACAACATTTTAAGCCGTCTGGAGAGCGAAGAGGATGTTCCGTACTTCTTCAGGCTGCATCCCAATGAACAATGTGGATAGGTAATCTGAGGGTATTAATATATCGGCTATTTCAGAAACCCCATATGTCCAATATACATATATTTTCAGGAGAGACAAAAAACAAGTCCATTTTTTGTAGAGATTATCAAATACACGCAGGTTTCGTCAAGCCGCTGTTCCTTCGCTAATTCGGTTCAATGACTTAGGTATGTTATGTGTTTCTAGTTGACTTGTGTCCTTACATAAGAAGACTACCAAGAAGAAGAAAAAAACGTTTTGGAAAAATACTTGACTTATGGGTTTTCAGAAATACCCGAATCAAATTATGAACGCATTTGAAATGGTTAAAAGTTATAATGACTCTTGAAATTGGAAAGATACATTTTCAAATATGCTCGAAAGTGCGTACAGAAAAAAGGACGCTACGAAGAGCAACTTTGTACAGACAGCCACAAAGATATCTGAACCCTCCGTAACACTATGTATCACGAAAGATTGAACTAATAGCTTTAGCAAAACGAAAACCATCCGAAAATAAGGAAACCATATATTTAACAATAATATGATATTCAGCAAAGACATTGAAAACAGTTGAAAAAGCGATGGTGTTTCAAAGCAAAGTGCGAATTACGTTTTAAAACTTGGGGGTTCAGATATCTCTGTGGGCTAGTGTACATACGTAATAGAAAAGTATATTTAAAAAATATAAAAAAAAAACAATGACGTAAAAAAGCGAAGTTTAAAAATATTTATGACCATCACAGGGATTTTATGAACACATAACCTAGCCTAGCTATGACCATCGCACGCTTTAGACAACTTATTCATTAAAATCCCGTGTTAAAATCCATCCAGTCGTTGGATGCTTTGAGAGTTTATACACTCCCACATACAATACAATTTTGTTCATGTGTTTTGGTTGAACACAGGCTTAAAATTATTTTTTACTTAGCCGGTCGAATGTCCCCTTACGCCTGTATACATACGTCATTTTTTATGTAGTAGCAGGTGTAAAAATACATTTGATTGAAGTGCTTAGGGTGTGACCTAGGATTGGGGCTCTATACAAGCCTTAAAGCACTTATGAAGAAAAATAAAAGTCGAAAAATATGTATGTGTTTCTTTACTAAAACATGATAAAACGTGATAATTGACTTTCAAGTGATAACAACGTAGGGGAAACTCGCTCAGTCTTGGTTCTTTTCTGTAAAACCGGTACCGGTACCGTGTACCGTGTACCGGAACATATTACTTATATGTACCGTTTTTACTAAATTTAATTTATTTAAATTTTATTTTATATATTTTCGTCCCTTTAAAATTTTGACTTATTTTACCTTTTTTTATTTTATGTATTTAATTCACTTCAATGCGTCCAGAATAATTTTCATGAAAATTGCGGTCATACATGTAATAAATAGCATGGTCAAAAACAGAAGGTCCTTGATGTCATTTAAACATATAAATAGTTAAGGCATTAGAGACCGAAAGAAAATTCCAGGAATAGAATATTGAAAATGTTTTGAGTGGAATATCTTGTTTACCTGAACACTGGGAGGAGCCAAAGTACAGATTGCAATAGAGACTCCTCCTACATGCGCTCGATTCTTGGAAAAGGTGTTTCGCCTGTGGCTAGGAGTGCGTACGCAACTTGGTTACTACAGACAACGTACCATACCTGGATGAATAATTACATTAGTGTGTGATAGTCTTCACACAGTCTCATAACCACGATAAAGTAATATATTTACCTGTCCCTACTACAGGAACACGGCATGATAAAAATATGCCTTAGGAACGTTAGCCCATATTCCATATACGGAAGACAAGACCGGATTGGTGGAGGTTGTGGGGCTAGTGACCAACCCCAGTAGGTATGTAAGGCTTCAGAGATGGCTTAAGTAACGAACGCCATCAAACGATAGCAGCCGGCACCAACGGCTTATCTTGACTTCCGAACCACAGAAATGGTCGATATAAATGCCACTTATAGTCAAATCCATTCAGGCTATGATCGTGTCCGTAGTAAGTTAACTTGAATGATCGAAGCAACCACGTAAGCCGAACTGAATTACGACCGATTATTACCGACTGACCTATATTCACTATGATTACAGAAAAGCGTAACATGGGCGGCTTTAGTTCATCTGCCGCTAACTTTCCCTGTCAGGCCTGCGGGCAAGGCTGTCGCGCTCGCATCTGTCAAAGCGTTGCTCCTAGACTGCAGTAAATCTTTTGTAATAAACGCAGAGGCCAATGATGATTAAAAGGATATGCGCAAATATGCAGCCGGGCCCTAGATATGTCTATATATGCGTGAAATAACCTCACTGAAAAGCAGAGCTTCACTTGGCTGTATTATTATTAACACAGTCGCAGTTCGAGGCCATTTTTAGCACAAATTAGTTAACATTTTGTTCCTTTTTGTTTAGGTTTCTTAAATTCTATATACTGTTTCTACTACTACTTGATATTAATTGTTCTGTATGTCAAAAATAAATACATATTTGAAATCCTTGGCAGAATCACAACTCGTGTTAAAAAAATATTTGATCAACTGGTCTACAAGTTGTTGATTTTTTGGTTATGGTCTTCTAGCTTCTACCTATACCGTACCGCTACAGATTTTGATACCACAAGTCTATCTTTATGAGTCTATGGCACTTAAATCTCATATTTTTGGTAAGCGTACGAAATGTTTTGTGGCGACTCTTGGTCCGATTTCATACGCGTTTGTATCCTTCTGTGACTGGCTGTTTATAGATTTTTTCTTCTCATTTCAACATTGCCATTCTTTGGTTCCATGGCCATTAATCCTTTCATCGTATCTCCTTTCATTATCCCTGAAACGACAATAAATTACCCCTCCAACGCATGGGCACGTACGCTCCACTCGCGGGATCGTTGACCTACATCTTGCGGGACCTTCCTTTAGTGGTAGCGGCGAGACGCTCGGTTAAGTCCACACGTTGCCCTTCAAAGCCTCTTAACTACAATAAAGTAAGCCCGAAAATCTCAAATGCCTTAGAGAAATCTACAACTCAATTTCGCTGTATTATTTTCTTTTGTAAAGAGAAATTCCCACAGCATCGTAAAGATGTGAATAATAGCTGAAAATTTCAACAAAAAAGGGAAATAAAGAAATGCCCCAAAACGAAAATTGCGCTTGAAAAACTGAAACTAAAAACATAAATAAAGGATTAAAATACAAAAACATAAAAAATAAATCAAAGTTCAAAAGTCAAGTTTTATTAAGTATAAAAAAGCCAAAAAATACATAAAATAAGCAATAAATAGAGAAAAATCTAAAACTTACCTCAGTTAAAGCAGCAACCTTCAATTTTAAAACTTACACGCGTTTTTGCGGTTTCAGCACTTCAAAAACAAACGTTTTTATTTCGTAATGAAAACGGTATGCCAAAGGTTGGCGATCACAGGCCACGGCTGAGGCGGGCTGCGGCGGCGGCGCGACTACCGGAGGCGTCTTGGGCCTCTGATCGATGTGTCAGGCCTCCGACCCTCCGAGCCAGCGCCAGAGGCCTAAAACCAATCCTGCCAGATAATTAATTCGGTTCAAATGCTTGAGCGTAATATTACGAGCAATGAGTAGAAACTTACCGACGGATTTGAATTGCTGACGGGTTTTCGTAGAAGCTCTGTAAAATTTGCGTCTATTTCATTTTTTGTTTTGCTTTCAATAAAAATACCATCACAGTTGTCTACTTGACGTTTCACCTAAATTAAGGGGAATCATTTATCATTTGTATAATACATATATGTATGGTTCATTCCAATCAAAAAAAAGCAAAAGGTAAACAAAGATAGTATGCAGATGACATTGACATGTGTCAGTTCCATAGTAAGTTTGTTTACGTTTTGCTTTTTTTTGATTGGAATGAAGTATATATCCGTTTCTTTCGCACAACCTTATAGATTTGTAAGTGCGAAGTTATTGTTAGATTCTTCGCAATACTCACTCTGAGAAAGTGTCATAATTAAAAAAAAACTTTTATTTAAACTTTGAAACTATAAAAGCCTTCAAACCATGGTCTGGAAAAGTTACGTATTAAAAACCTACAGGATAAACCTTTTATACGCGGTCCTAGGCTACTCTAGATGTAGCCGATATCCAACTAAGGTTATTCATGAGTGCCTCTTTACCAATCGCCCACTTTTGGCGAAACCATTAGTGATTGGATGTACTCGAAACTAAATCCAACTTACTTTAGTGAATGGCGGTAGTCTGTTAATCATTTAAGCCTGTCGTTGACTGTTAATAAATTATCACACTGTAAACACTACATTCGAACAACTAGATTAAAACTAGATTTATCTAGGCTAAGTGAAGCTTTAAAGTGGTCCTAGAGAACCTAGATAAGATAAGATAAGATAAGATAAATATACTTTATTGCACACTGAGTCTTTGTTTTTTTTTATGAAGAAGTTAAAACAGTTTCTTTGGGAAATTGGCATGGTCCACACGGGGGCCATCTTGGATTTATTCAGAAAATCGCGTGCCACGATCAGACCAATGTTAATCGATATAGATAGAATAATCATTTTGGCTTTGAAAAAAAACCCTTGCGATAACGGCATTGTTTTCAATCACATTACATCACACTAATATTATAAATGCCAAAATATAACTGTTTGTTTATTTGTTTGTTTGTTTGTATGTAGGTAGTTAGATAAAGCACTCGGCTAACACATAGCATACTTTTATCCCAAAAAACTTAATGGTCCCCGAAAGAATGCTTGAAAACAAAAAAAAACCACTTCGTAACTACATGGCGCCACCTTAACATTTCCTTTCTCTCTGGACCCAATTCTGAAGTCCTTGCAGACCAAGTCGCGGGCAGAAGCTATTGAAATAAATAAAAACTGAAATTGCTTGCATGTTAGAAAAAATCTACGTATTAGCGCACCCTTAAGAGTCCTGAAATGAAATGAAATAATATTTATTCGAAGTAGGTATCTCTGTACACTTTTCGAACGTCCTATTTTTTCTACCTAATACGAAGTTCCTACCACTCGGAACTCGTATACCCAACGTTTCGGGAAGTGTTCGCGGAGAGAGAAGAAACGTCGGGCCCTAAAGAAACTCCCTCCAACACATTTTTTAAAATAAAATTCTTACATGCTATTACATAATTCAGGTAAACAACAAAGATATAGTTAGCTTAGTTGCATACTATTACAAACGAATGTGAAAGGATCAACAAAAACATACAAGTACAATGTGCAAACAGGTAATTATTGTGTCCAAACACCAATGACAAGAGCAGGCCAGTTCACACGGACAGCACCCGATCACGAGTATAACTCGAGAGTCAGCCATCGCTCCCCTCAACCATATTTGAGGGAAGGGAACGACCCGGCTCCCGATACGCCACCATCCGCACGAACATTTAAGCGAGCATGCACCGCTCCGGTCAATGGGAAAATATATTAATTAATGAATCTTCAATCCTTCCAGACCAGTATCCACTTTCATTAGAATCGGCTACGAGAAGCTATATTCTACTAGAAACTCTTACTTTTCAAGAATTTTTAATTATTGTTGCAATGGGAGACGATTCTTATGGAGACCCGGTGTTTTGTGGAGTTCTCGCATAAACGTGGTAGACGGTAGACGAGTATGGTAGAATATTCTCCCTACGCCACTTCATACTGTAATGTTGTTATTGGTGTTTGCTAACTATGTACTACGGGTAACTATGTACTACGGTAAGCAAGTAAGTACTACGGGTATTAGTAATTTGTTTACTCAAATTCAAATATAAAATAAAAATATTTTTTGAAATTCGTTTCACGTTATTTTATACTAAGTTACTCAGTACATCTTTCAGGGAACTAGACTAGACTGGCACTTTTATAAATTAAAGTCCTTTAACCCCAGTCGTATGGAGGATCAAAAAGCCGTCATTTTTGAAGAAAGCAAGTCTTAATGAAAATAAACAGAAGTTCCTGATATAGTGACATGATATTCATTAAGTAAATAATCACTTTTTGAATCATGATTTCAGAATTTTTTAAAACTGCTAAAAGAATGTCCATTTTCACTTAAAAAACAGTTCCAGTTACTGTTATTTAATATGGTGTCAGTCGAAAACAAAATTGTTGAAAGAACGAATACTAAAACGAACTTTCTGTACCAAAGGTCCCTTATTAAAAAATGGAACATGGGGTAAACAGCAATCAAATAACTTTCTTGAATTTCGAGCTTTCTACAGAATATGCCAATATGACAAGACGGAGTACACCCTGAAATATTAAGCAACAATATTCAGTAGGCGGAGGTTTTCCGAGAAACGAGTTCCTAAAACCGCTTATGGCTACATGTTCTTCATTTCAACATGTTTACACAGCTCTCGGTACTGTGAAAAAGTTAGGTCTTACCGTTAGCAGTATGAACTAAGGGAGTTAACATACATATTCGGATGGAACAGACCTCGTGAACAATCGATAGCGTCCCCGCTGCAGGGGCACGGGTCTCTTTCTATAGCCCGGGAAGGTTAGGGCATACTCCACACACAGTGGCCAAGTCCGGATTGGTTGGAAGCCTTAATACCAGAATAAACTTTACGAAATTGAAATAAGAGCATTATACGTACCTACATACGTGCTCGGCCCCAGTTCAGCTCACCACAGATTTGACGTTCAGATTATTATGTTAATAAGTATTATTATATTTTTTATTTCATTATTCGGTAGCTCTCATTATATTTATTTACACAATTGGGAAGTTTGTTCTGCGCTGACATGAATGGTCGGAAAAATATATAGTTCTAATCTGTAACGTGAAGGCCCATCTTATTTTTACTATTTTCGAAGTTGTAATGCAGTCCTTCGGGAGCAGTTAACACCCAAAGCTTACGGTAAATAAATTATTTGTATTTGAAAGCTGTTGGGTCTGCCTCGCCAGTGCAAGTCCTCAGAGATGTTTGTTTGCTCAGACTCAAACCGACGGTTTCCACGCCATTATGCGTAAAAGAGCAGTGTCTAGTGTCGCTTTTGAGTAGAGTGAGGGGCGGCTACAGTAGAATCCTGATGACTGTTGCGGGGAGACATGTTGCTGTTTTTCACACAGTGTACTGTCATGAAAAAATGTTCTGTCTCGAAAAAACTAATAAGGAAATATGCTGATTGGTTTTTGTGTGCCTTACCTTTTATGTGTTATGTATTGTCCTAAACTGACATATAGATAAATAAATTGTGACTTGTCAAACTACAGATGTAACTGACATAATAATTAAATGTGATAATATTATATTATTATTATTTTTTAGCTCTGACATAACTTTATTAAGTAAAGTTTGGTCTTGCATTAATTTTGGATTGTTGTAAATTGTTGTAAACCGACTATTATATTATTATATATATATATATATATATATATATTATGTAATGTAATGTAATGTAATGTAATGTAATGTAATGTAATGTAATGTTTACTATGGGTCCTGTGCCTGAAAATAAAACAATTTTATTTATTTATTTATTTATTTTATTTATTTTATTTATTTATTTATTTATTTATTTATAAGTCTCTCTTAATGTTCCCATTATTGAAATGTTGATCAAGTAAATAAAACCATACTATTTAAACTGTTTTACTCACAAAATTTTCTTTAATAGGTATGTTAAATATAACAACTTCATTTTACTAATACTAACACTAGTTTAACAAAATGTGGATTTTTGTCATCTCAAAATAAATTATTAATATTTAAATATTTTATATTGAAGTAAATACACAAATTTATGAAACCATCCACCATCATATTGCATATTACCATTTGTGGTGAGAGCAGCGCATTTCTGGGAAACCCTTTCGCCTCCTGAACATTATTGCTCATATCTTCAGGGTAATATTCCAGTTCTTTAATATTCTTAGGAAGCACATAATACATGTTTTACTTTAACCAGGCTCTTTAATTGTATTTTCAGAACGTACACTATATTACAGAAACTAGGTTTCATTACATTACAACAAATCTTTACTTTTTGATCAAATATTTATAACAAAAAAAATGGGTAAAATTTAAAAAACAATAAATCTAAATCCAAATGTTTTTATTTTTATTTTAAGTAGATGCTGTACATCGTCTTTTTAACTGACTTCAAAAAAAGGAGGAGGTTTTCAATTCGTCGGAATCTTTTTTTTATATTTTTATTTTTTTTATGTATGTTCACCGATTACTCGAAGATGCCTGAACCGATTTGGAAAATTCTTTTTTTATTTAAAAGGGTATACTTCACAGGTGGTCCCATATAAATTTTATCGAAATCGATTCAGCGGTTTTTTAAGGAAATAAACAAAAACATAGCAAAATTGGAGTTGTTGCGATTGAAGTCGGTTGTTTTTAACGTATTCAGCGTGGTCATTTTCTACCTTACAACTTTCTACATTACAAATTTCCTACCAGTCGGAACTTGTACACATATCGTGTGGTGTAGAGTTTATTTACGATGTTTAGAAATTATACAAGATGTAACAAAACTGGTGTAGGACCCCTTAACTGGGAACTGTACTCGTACTGAACAACTTTTGTTCTACGAATTTGCTGACATCGCAAAAAAATTTGGACTCTCCATACAAAAATGGCAAAACAGGTTGTATGTTTGTATGAAATGTCCAATTTTGTTTTTGAGAGCAAATTCGTAGAGCAAAAGTTGTTCAGTACGATGAGTAGAATCCCCAGTTAACGGGTCCTACACCAATTTTGTTACACCTGTGTAAACCACAGATATAACAATAAATTTGCCAGCACGTATCTTAATTGTTATTCATGAATTTCAATTATATAGTTTCCTGAAATATATCGTACAGATTTTTCGTAGTACCCAGCATGAAAGTAATATTTATTTATTTACGGAAAGGAAGCTGCTTACTTTTTAATTTATATTCTCAATCTCCGGAAAACAGATTTTATTTTAGAAAATGGAAAAGGAACAAATGTTTTTTCGTTAATTTGGAATGAGGTTGTTGCCTCTTCGATGATAAATATATAAGGTGCTACTTTATTAATGCCCGATATTTTAGTCAGTGCTTCTACTCCTGATTCTGATAAACTTTCCCTAAGTGACCCATAGTCAAATCGCAAAAAAAATTTTGGACTCTTCATAGTAATTTGTAGACCAATAAAAAATAAAACACTTTCAATTTTGTTTAATTTTTTAATAATTAATATGTGAGGTGTTTTTTTGGCTGAATAGGGTATATACAGGTACCAACACAAATACGATAACATCAGCACTAGGTTGCATCGATCACTCAGGTTAACTGACCACAGACACGGTCATAACCTAAATTATTTAGACTGTTAGTGCCATTTACCTCGACCGTTTCCGTGCTTCGCAAGGCCTAAAGCCGGTGGTGCCGGCTGCCATCACTTGATGATAGTCGTTAAGCCATGTCGGAGGCCTTATGGCGGCTTGAAAAGGCAAACTCATGTCATGAGCAGATTTGTTTGTGTGTATTTCTATAAGGTCTAACAAATCAGTGGAAACTATTTAAACTGGGGATTATGAGGGACGTGAAACTGAACAACTTTAGGAATCCATAATCAATTCACGAAAAAAGTTTTTTGACTTCTCATACTAACAATAAGTTGGGCGATGCTGATCGATTTGTTAGAAAAACATTTTCTCTAGAACCTATAATTTTGAATCGTTTCAGCTGATTTGTTAGACCTATTCGATTGTTATGATTGTATTTAAACATAAATTGGTGTGTAATCAGTATCCAGTTCCCATAGTATAGGGAATATTACGATAGTTTGGGACCATACTTGGGTGAACCATACACGATGATAGTGTATAGTTCGCCCAAATACTCGTATACAGGATGTAGGAAAATCTAGTCGTGCTTCTTTCGTAGCTCAATTTTAATTTCAAGCGATTGAGCAGCGACCAAGAGCGAGGTTCGAAGGGGTAAGTAGGTATTGGTGTCGATTCGGTGTTTACGATTAAACTTATTTAACAGGAGTAAACTTAATTTACGCATCGAATCGACACCATTGTCATTGAAAATAAATCTAAGTTGAGTTTTTGAGCTAAAAATTCTCTATGTCTATCCGCTCTAGCGCTCATGCACCTAGACCGCTGAACGAATTTGAGATCTGGGCTAGGAATTTAGGCTAAGATTTTTAAATATTTCCAGCAATTTCTTTTTTAATTATTTTTTCTATGAATGTTAGAAGTTAAAATGTAGCGTTAGAAAGTATGCACAGCTGAACGGCGCGGGCGCAGTGTATAAGGTTACAAGGCGTTACTACGAGCTACGCCATAGCGACGCTGTGCCAGGCAAGCAATTCATAGGGTATTCCGTTTGCGCGGGTGAGAAAGACGTCAGTACGTATCGTCCTTTACTTTTGAAACAAACTGTGTGGGGAGACCAACAATTTGTTTGCGATCCCAACAACACAACATACTTTACACTACGATGAGTATGAGTATCGATTGATTTTACATAAAGTTTATACTTTCATACCAATTGTACATCAAATGTGTAATCGTGTGTGTGTATTCTTTTTAAGTGTGCAATAAACTTGTAAAACAAATGAATAAAAAAAAACCTAAAGGGGGCTCTCCTACTAGAAACGTGTTTTTTTTTTGGCGTTTTTTTGCTCGATCTTAATAATGGCAACAGGCAGACTCTTAAAATAAAACGGCACCAGTCTAGCTTAAAGCTAGTGCTCACCTACACCCGAAGGGAGCAGACCAGCACCGAGGCGGAACGATACCTTACTGGCCGGGGGCTGCCCGGCTTGAAGCGGGCGGTAACCGAACAGTGGGTCTACGATGGACCCTCCCATTGTCGAAAGTAACCCCTAGCGCCCGCACTCAAGCCTATCTGTGCGGACTTATCACTGGTAACTGCCACTTTCCGTGTTGTCGACGACGCAGCATAGCTGTCGTGGGTGGAGTGGCCTCTCCACAGACACTGCACCGCCTGGGACGGAGTTATGGAATCGCAGGGCTGCCCATGTCCATGCCCATGCCCAGGACCTCCATTGTCTAGGTCTTACTGGCTTGTCCCACAAGAAAGGCAAGCCTATACGTGTGGAGCTAGGCTGCAGGAATCGGTCACGTGTTCAGGTTTGACCCTACTTGTGCCTAACGGAGACCCCGTGCCGGGTTTGATTTCGGAGTTTTTCTTCTCCTAGACGGGTTGCAGACCAATGCTGATGAGGCCCATCCCCTGGAAATGTGAAGGTTAAATTACATTTTAAAACAAATTTTTTCCGACCATGTGCTATGCATTCTATCGTGATTAAAATTATGTAGGCAATCATGCAACGGTTTCATGAATTTATTACCCGATCTGTACCGATCCTGTATAGTTCACAGTATTAAAAACGTGTTCTTACTTACTCATTGTAGAGAGACTCGATGAGGAACCGCGATAAAAAGACTCATACATAATATGTAAATAAATGAATTTATGATTCCCTGTTGCAAGGTAAAAAGTATACCTTATTTATTGTCGCCGCGGTAATAAATCTTTTTCATATTCTGCGTTAGTTAAATCACCGCTACTTAATGTAAAGTATTGCTCTGTAATTTAAATAAATTGTACAGCTACGCTAAGCATACTTTCTCGCAAATCCCCTATATATCATCTGGCATACATAGGATTGTCATCGCTTAACATAAATCAGCAATAAACATTCATAATTAGTAGTAAGTGATATACTTCACAAATTAACAATGTTGTTTTGTATAGGAGGTTCCTTATCCTGTTATGGTTCGGAATAATTCTTTACATAGTATAGTAGGCCGTATAACTTTATTAAAAGGTACAAAGTTTCATTAAAATCGTTAGAGCTATTTTTGAGAAAAAAATATCACTTTTTTAACACCTGTATATTTAATGTTAATGAATCAAATCAAATCAAATCAAATACTCTTTATTGTCACAAAATTGTTAATGTTTAGAAATCTTTTCGCATTTGTCCTCTACATTCTTCTAAGGAGCGAGTGTTAAAATTTTCAAGCAGCTTAGCGCCTCTCGGAATATGAAAATCATAATTGGAAGCGTATGCACATGAGCAAACTTTCATGCTGGAAAATTGGTGCGTACGTTTCATACACACAAAAAATTCTGTTGTGTGCGGGTGGTATGTATGTAAATGACACCCTCAACTCATAATAAAACTAATTGATTACCTAAACCTTGTTTCAATCCAGTTTAAATAAAAGGTAAACAAACTTACTGGGCGACTGTCCATGAAAAAGTCAATTTTTATTTTATTTATTTACAAATTGCCTAATAAGTTTCTATATCTTTTATTTAACGTCAATATCCTAATAAGTTTGTTTACCTTATATTTTAAGTTAATGCGTTGTCTGTCAGTCAGTCACGATACTGTTTTATACGTAACTATATGATACATATATTAGCCGGTTAAAGTGAAGCAAGGGGCTAATGCGATGTCATCCGTCCCATCAGGAATCGCGCAACCGTGAAATCCAGTGGCGAGGCTTTCACGAGGCGACCGACTAAATGACATAATTTCGGTTAAGTAAATAGTTGTACATCGCGTTAATGTGACACACAAGTATGTATATGAAAAATGCAGGTGTATCTGATCGTTTGCAAATAAGTATTTGCCTTCCTTATAACATAAAAAAAAAGTATTATGATTTTGTCAGGCGTTAGTAGGTAAGTATGGAAAAGATGTAGGTTGTAATCAGACCTCTTCTTGAAATGTAAACGAGTTGTGCTACTACTCACAATACTGAACAACTTTCCCCAGTAGGTACCTAATTCATAATGAATCTCATTTTTTTTTACCCGACAGCGGCGAAGCAAAAAGTGAAAACACTAATTTTTTTGCTCATTTGGAAGTCGACATTTAAAAAAATAATGTTTGGGTTTCATTTTGGTATGATGAGTATAATTAATTTTCTTTGAGGCCATCGTTTTATTTTCTTTAAGGTTCCTTTTGGAATATAGGAATTGGCTATCTTTGACAAACTTTCCACATATGTAATTAGTGTGCGAAATTTTTTATGTTTTAGCGAAATATGTTTACTTTAGTACTTATTACGTTGAAAGAAATCATTGGTTAGAAACCAAAAACTTTTCCGATACCTATACAATTGCTGAGAAATAAAAGCTAGATCGATTTTTTTATGTTTTTCCTGTATTCTTACTTGATTCTGAGTAACCCCTTAAAATCTCAAACGCACTTTTTTTAAACCCTGTATGTGGGGAAAAATACAAACAACGATTTTGTATGGTAAAAACCAACAAGTTTTCATGGAAAATTGAATTCCGTGCGGGTCCGAGGGCTTAGTTCCGAAGTGTATCAGGATTGAGTTGTAAGAACCCCACCAATGATTAAATAATGCTTTGATTAAGGAGTTAAGATCTTCTAAGGGTTTTAAAAAATGTATGATTTAGGGACGTTGCTGTTAGACAGAAGGAAAAATGGCTGAAGGTTTCTGAGAATGGGGTTCGAAACTATAACATACAATTTCCTGTACTCAGTTCCCGTATGTAGGGTATGGGAGCTGGCCTAACCGACCCTCGTGATGGTCTAGCATCGACCACCAATGGCACGGGAAGCTACTTTTTAAGTAGCGTTAGCAAGTGGGGCATGGGTAATGAAAACAAGTTCTAATGTCCGCAATGGGGCGCGGTGGGAATATAATGATTAGAATGAATGAATGAACGAAAACACTTTATTGCACAACAAAACAGGAAAATATAAACATAAACATGAAAAAATTTACATAGGTAGGCGGTCTATCTCTTCCAGACAACCTTTTAGAGATTCAGAGATTAGAGGGGTTCCATGACTCCAAAAGAGAGAGCAAATGAAAGCTACGGATTATTAAATAACGAATACAAAGGTGACGTCATATCGCAATTAAAGACGAAAAGCAAACGATACGGATTCCGCGAATACCTTGAATTAATTTTAGTTTCCCTACATACGGCAATATCGCGTAAGCGATGCTCTACGTAAACAACACGTCCCGAAAAGCCTGCTGACGCATTTCAGCCTACCTTTAGTGAACTCATTAAAATTCATGACTGAACCAATAAATCCAAAATTCAGGCTTAATCGCTCGGTCACCTTCAGGCTAAGGTCGCAATTGTAAGCATGAAGACATATTGGTAGACGGCGACTTTTTACAGAAGTTGCGGGACCTAGCGAACGAGATCTAATGTTCAATCAAGATAATGTTCAATCAGATAATGTTCAATTAGGGTACGTGTCTTGCCTGCACTTAATAGTCATCATTCATTTAATTACAACAACAGATAGGTGCCCTGAAGGAGCTCCGCCCACGGCATGCCTGTAATATATATATTTTAATTAACCAATGAAACCATTGAAGAGCATTATTGTGAAACATTATATTTTTAGTACACTAGTCCACAGAGATATCTAAACCCCTAAGTTTTAAAACGTAATTCGCACCATCTATCGCAATTTTGAACTGGTAGATGTCTTCTCTGTATTCCATCCTTGTATGGTTTCCTTATAATCCAATGGTTCTCGTTTTGCAAAAGCTATTAGTTCAATCTTTCGTGATACAGTTGTTACAGGGGGGTTCAGATATCTTTGTGGGTGTCTACGATTTATTTAGGGCAACAATGTTTTCGGTCACCAAAATATACAGGGTGTAACAGAAGTGTGTGACAATACTTCAAGGTTGGCTTTTACCCATCAAACTGAACAACTTTTGTTCTACAACTTTGTTGAAATCGCAAAATAATTTTTGGACTTTTCATACAAACTTGGTTCGCCAGCTGATAGATTTGTATGAAAAGTCCAAAAAAAAATTGCGATTTCAACAAAGTTGTAGAACAAAAGTTGTTCAGTTTGATGGGTAAAAGCCAACCTTGAAGTATTGTCACACACTTCTGTTACATCCTGTATATTTGTCCCCAAAATATATTGCTAATTTATAATTTATCCTCAGCAAAAAAAATATCAAATTAATCAGAAGAGTCTTTTTTGAATCACCATATAAGACGTGTAATAGATTTTATTAAATAAAAGCTCTATCATCAAAAAAAGTCGTCATATATACAAATACAATAATACAAAATAATATACAGGTTGTTAAAAAAAGTGCGTTTGAGATTTTAAGGGGTTACTCAGAATCAAATATGAAGGGTCCACTGCAATAATGATGAATGTCCAAAATTATTTTAATTCTAAGTAAGTGCGTCATTCGTCATATTTTTACCATGCAGTGGACCCTTCATATATGTAGAATACACGAAAAATAAAAATAAACCGCTCTTCAAATTTTTTTGTTTTCCATACAAATTCTAAGGGAGAAATCCGCCTTTGTACAAACTGTTATTTATTTTAATTACACAATATTGTTCTGTAAAATGTATGTTTTGTACAATAAAGAGATTGCAAACAAACAAACAATTCTTGATTTATTATTAAGATTTAATATGGGAATCTGAAAAAAAAATTTGAAGAGCGGATTTTTTCAATATTTATCCTGTATTTACATGATTTTGAGTAACCCCTTAAAATCTCAAACGCACTTTTTTAACAATCTGTATATTATTATCATTGTATTGTGATCCATCTGCTCGTTTGTCACCTATCACATAAAAAAAACTAGCTGAGAGACCGAGCGTCGCTCGTTCAATCGGAGTTTTTATAAACTAAGATAACCTATTTAAGTACATATAAGATATATTTTCTATGAAACATTTTGCAGGGTGTTGTTTTATTCGGTAGTGGCCTTCTAAGGGACGAATGGACAAGTGATATTTGATCTGAAAATATCTATAATATTTTTTATAATATGATTCTATTGAAAAAAAACATGCAAATTATCCTTTTTTTTTGATAAAAAAACAGAAAAATATTCAATGATACGTAATATTAGAAAGTTGTTCATCATTTATTATGATATTCAAAATCAAAAATCTTTTTTATTTAAGTAGATGCTTTACACATACTTTTAAATCGTCTTATTTTTTCTACCTAGTACAAAGTTCCTACAATTCGGAACTTGTACCACAAAACACATAGATACAGAAGGTCCGCTCAATACGCTCACAAAAATGCTAAGCATATACATGCTTATAGACGTATACGGTCGTTGTAGGCAAGATCACGTACTGTGCGATCGTGACCTTGCTTCGAACGACCGTATATTTCTCTAAGCATGTATATGCTTACGATTTTAGTGGTTTGTATTGAGCGGAACTTCTGTGTCTATTTTGTGCTTGTACACTCAACGTTTTGGCACAAAACACATACATACAGAAGGTCCGCTCAATACGCTCACAAAAATGCTAAGCATATACATGCTTTTAGACGTATACGGTCGTTGTAGGCAAGATCACGTACTGTGCGATCGTGTCCTTGCTTCGAACGACCGTATATTTCTATAAGCGTGTATATGTCGTGGCCAGATCATAGAATTGATCACTTCATGATGTGGCCAACCATTTCATGAAATGGTCGCATTTCATGAAATGGAAAATATCTGCTGATCACATCATGATATGATTTGGCCAGATCAATGAATACATCAACGTTTCACGATATACAGCTAAACGCACGGCTATTTCATGAAATGGTCTAGCATTAGTGATCAAATCGTAAAATAGTTACAGTATCCACCGTTAGAGGCGCTGATATCTTTTTGTTTTTGTGATGTATCATGGCGGCGTACAGTTAATAATAAAAAGGCTATTAATAATGCACTAATTGAAAATAAAATAGAAGTTTAATGTCATTACGATACTAAACTACATTTTTCGAAAGTCAATCAAAAAACGAGCGCACCGTAAAACCTTGAAGTTCGGAAAGTGTTTCATAGGTTAGTAGATATCAATCTTAAAAGGTAAGTATTAAGAATGTATAATTTCTCTGTTAACCAAGATTTGTTGCCAGATATCATGGCATGAAGATACCATTAACTTTTCAACGTATTTTAAATTTTTATTAAACCTTTTATATAATGGAACCCCTACATTAATGATATGGCCAAACGTGGATGGACATATCATTAAACGTTGACGTTTAAACGATATGATCAGTTTTAGCTGGCCATTTCATGAAATACGACCATTTCATGAAATGGTCGGCCACATCATGAAATGATCAATTCTATGATCTGGCCACGACATATACATGCTTACGATTTTAGTGGTTTGTATTGAGCGGACCTTCTGTGTCTATTTTGTGGTTTCGGGAAGTGCTAGCGGAGCGAGAAAAAACGTCGAGCTCAAAAGAAACTCGCTCCAACACATTTTTTGAAACAAAAACTTAAAAACTATTACAATTGATGTTATTACTAAAAAGCTATGAGCTGAAGGATCTATACATGTTTATTAGTCGGTAATATCAATCACTTTAGGCGACTTTTTAGAGATTTTCGCAAATAATATGAGCGCCATCTAGTTGCGTTTACAGAAAGCCGTGGATAGGGGAAGAAAACTGACAAAGCTCGCCGATAGAGGCGCTGATATCGCTTGACTCATACTTACTGTCAAAACGTATAGAAAAAATTGTTTACGTGAACTAAACATAAGATTATTTAAAAAATGCCGCATTGTGTGGCGATTGGTTGCAATAATAATGGAAATCATTAATTTCCTAAAGATTCTCGGATGAAGAAGACGTGGGAAAAGTTACGTTTCCAATTATGTACTTTTCAATTTCGCCTTTAATTGAGGAACAGTCCAAGTCGCATACATTTTCTATTTAACAATTTTACAGAAAGAAAACTAATTTATAACACCTCGATAATAAAAAACGCGGAATTAATTGAAAGTTGTTATGAGTCAAGCGTACGTAGCGCCATCTGCAAATAGCTTTGCGTTTTCTTCCCCAATGGGGAAACACGGGGCAGGGCGGCACAATCATCAGGTATGTAATTCACTTATATGGCGAAAGATGGCGCTATTTGTCTCTAAAATACAAAAAGGTTAAAATATTTTTTTATCACTCTTAAGTCTTTTTATTTATTTACATAATATTTACATAAGTTCACACAAAATAAAAAATAAAAAGAAAAAACTATAAAGTCTCATGGGTGGGATGCGAATCCGGACCTAAAAACAGCAAAACGGAAGTAGCTCGCACCAAAACCGCTAGTCCACTAAAGTACTTAAGAGCAACGGTTAAAAATAAGCATGATATGTGTTGTTCTATCATAGATCGATTTCTGGTGATTTTTAACCCCTAATCCTAAATTTTCGTTAAAAGGTTTCAAGCCGTTTTCGAAATCGTCGGGACACTTAACTCGTTTAACAGTATAGGATAAAAAAAAGTAATTAAATGTAATCTATCCAATTCATATTATTTCACATTTTTTGTTTCCGTCAATAATCCATTGCTATCACTTATTTTGTTATCAAACTAATAATATTTGTCACCAATTAAATAGCTTTATTCCATAATTTTATGAAAAATACCCAATAGCGGCGGGGTCAATTTAGCAGAAAATCAAAAACAAAACCTGCACTTATTGTCCAGTAAATAATTGTTAAATAAGTGTCCTTTTTTATTTATAACTTCATGAAAAAGAACCCTATTTATGAATAAATACAATTTCATAAAAATATAATAAATAATTTTATTTCATTTGTTACCATATCCATTGTCACCGCAGTTTATATGTGAATTTCACCTGATATTTAAATTTTTGGTTACAATATAATATTAATTTTATTTAGTCAATGAATTGTATTATTGAAAGTGAACTTTTTATTAAGATTATTATGATCTATTAATCGAACCTCTCAAAACAATTATATATATAAACCTATAAACCTATTAATCGAGTTATTTCAGTGATTTTCAATAAATTTTTAAATAGGCCTTTTGATATATTTGGTAATTCAATTCTGGTCACAGATCTAATTATTATTTTTGAGACAAATCGGAAAGGTATTTATTTGGTGATGGCTAAAATGATAGCCTTCATTTCGTTGTGGAGAATTGATTAAGGCCGGCAACGCACTTGTGACTCCTCTGGTGTTGCGGGTGTCTATGGGCGGCGTAATCGCTTACCATCAGGTGCTCCGTCTGCTCGTTCGCCACCTTTGCCATAAAAAAATAACATGGTAAGCTTATTAAACAGTAGCAGTAAAAATATTTTTTTAGGTGTATGTTTATTTAGTAATTTACTGTTTATTACGAATATTTAAATACATAGATAGTTAATTGTAATTATTATTTATTAGTTTATTTTATTAGTATCGCTGTCATTTTAAATTATGTGAATGTATCATTATTTTTAATTTAAATTTGCTTATATAAATATTGTCATTCTGTGTATATACTTGATAAAGTAGGGTTTAGTGGAACTTTGTATTAAGGCCAATATATCTGCTAATGTAATACCTAAATCCATGCACAATAAACATATTTCATTTCATTTCATTTCATAGTCTTAAAAATTGTGTTGTCTTTCCTATTTCCATTACTTATAAGAGTGCTTTATAATACACCCCACATGTATTGAACCTTGAACCACCTTGAACGTTTACATCTCTCAACTTCCCTTAGTTCCGATTCGCTAAACTTCGTAAACAAGGAGTAATCAACCGTAAGATTCTTAAGAAAACACATTAATTATTAATACAGTCTTTATTATCATGAATTTCATTTGAACAATGTTGCATCATTTAATACTATATATTAAGGAATGAATTAATGGAATTATTTTATTTGATTTAGTCGTATAATTGTAGTAACATGTCTCAATCTCAACTGAATACAGAGTGATTATAAAATTTCTGGCAATAGTTTAACGTGGCTTCTACTTATCAAAGTGAACAGCTGTCCCCAAGAAAGTCATGGTGAGAAAGCAAAAAAAAATTGGACTTTGGATTTGAAAGTTCATCAACCAGCTGACGGATTTGTATGAAGAGTACATTTTTTTTTTGCTTTAGAGTATGAGTTTCTTGAGGAAAGTTGTTCAGTTTGATGAGTAGAAGCCACTGTTAAAAAATATTGCCAATCATTTTTTTATCACCTGTATAAAACATTATCGGTGAACTGATTTCGCAGTCTCTCACTGATTAGTTGAAAACTAGCCAAATATGTTAACAGAATGTTACTTTTATTTTCAAGGACACTTTTCTCGTGTTTGCAATAAGGTATTCGTATTTTGAATTTCTGTTATTTTGGTATTATACAGAGTGTAAGAGAATAGAAGTAAAAAAACTGCAATTTCTGCAGAGTCACAGAACAGAACTGATTCAGTTACAAGTAGAATCCCCCGTCGCCGGGTCTTCCGTCTGTTTTCATACGCCCTGTATATATAGCACTCTTAATAAAATAATGACCAAATTAAAAAAATTGGCAAAATGAGTTCTGATAAAAAACCGACCTAAAAAAGCAAGCCACATAGTCTCGGTAAAAAAAAACACCTCTATTTCTTAAGCAATAAGGTAACAAAATATTTGCGTCTTTATTCGTCCCCCGCACACGCGAGTGTTTCTCTTTTAGGTCGGTTTGTTATCAAAACTCATTTTGCCAAATTTTTAATTCGGTCGTTGTTTTATTGAGAGTGCAATATAAGTATAACAGAAACATGTTACCGTGTCAGTGTTCTAAACATTTTTTTTATTTATTGGGTAAGTATATTTATACATTTCCTACTTACGCTAATAAGGACACAGTGCAGCCTTTGTTAGACTAATCAGTCACCCTTAACTTAATATCTAACATATAAACTAAGTACGTTCAATATAAAAATATAAAAAATATTTTAACATTCATAGTCATACAGTATATTATAACAATTTTGACTCAACGTGAGCCAATGAGGTTGTCGAAAAATATTTCAACAAATAAAGGAAAAACATTATATTTTCATGTCGTTTTATATGTATTTATACAAAAATAATATATGTTTATGTCATAGAAAATTTGCAAATATAATCTGTTAAGGCACATTTCATTATTTTGTACTTTAGCGTGTAAATACCTATACTAAATTAACTATTTTAATTAGGTGTGTATATAAAGGTTGACACAAAATAGGTGCGGAACCCATAAAATTGACCATGAGTAGAAACACATCAGACTGTCAAGTTTTTGTTCTGAGAAATTTTGGGATGCTTGCAATAAACGGATCAGCTGATGTGACAACTTCTCGGTCGTACACCTTTACATATTTTTATTACACCTGTATACAATATTATTATAAATCTCCCTTATTTACATGGCACATGTAGGCTTTGTCGTTCAAACCCTCCTTGGAAATAATTCAAGTAACTAACATCTTACTAAATAAAAAAATATACAAAGTACAATATTCACATTTTTATATTAATTATGTATAACATTCTCGTTTCGGCTATCACTGGAAACTTTCTGTAGGGTCTTTCTGAAAAACCTGAAAAATGTTTAACAGTGTCTTTTACTCATAGAACTGAACAACTTTCCCCAAGGAACCTATATTTAATTCCCAAAAAAATTTCGACTTCCCATTCAAAATTGGGGGATCAGTTGATCAATTAGTTATAATTAATTAGGAATCTAAACTTTTTGTGAATTGAGTATAGGTTCCTTAGGGAAAGTTGTTCAGTTTTATGAACAGAAGTCGTGGTTATTTTTTTATTCAGATATTTCATAAGGACCCTATATGTATAAATCTTACACAACAACATATTATTAAACTTTAACTGGCTTATTATTGTCTACTGCTTCTGCGTTATTAATGGCACTGAATCTTTATTGCTTATTCATAAAAATATTCACACTTTTATTCACATTAAGTACGAAGCACAACATTCATAATTCATTCATATACTTATTCTTTTTAATCTATAATACAAAACACAACTCACAAAGATGTAGCTGTCTGGATAAATATTTTATTGAGAAAACACCATTTGGTTACTTTATTGATATTAAAGTACTATACAGGGTGACAAAAACTTGTCCAGCAATATTTTAACTGTTGCTTCTACCCATCAAACTGAACAACTTTTCTCAAGAAACTCATGGTCAAAATGCAAACAATTTTTGGACTTCCCACACAAAGTTCATCAAACAGCTGACGGATTTGTATGAAGAGCCAAAAATTTTTTTTTTTTGCTTTAGAAAGTTGTTCAATTTGAAGACACACAACAATTTTTTGTCACCTGTATAGAATGTGGGAGCCGTAAAGTGGCGCTTCTACTCATCATAGTGAACAACTTTTGTGTTTCGACGTTATTGACTATTTTAAATAGAAATTACTAAAAATGTTTGCAATTTCACCAAAGACAAGTTAGCTGTTCAATGCGTTGGATAGAAGCTCCATTTACCGAGTACTAACTATTTTTTTGTTACACTCTACATTTTTAATGCAACATTATCGTAAGAACATACCAACAAGTATATGAAGCAAAGATAACAGCTATAAAATTTAACGTTTATAGTAATATGTAATTTAAAATAAATTTTAAGCTCATTTTATTTTTAAACTACCGTAGGACGGAATTCTACAATATTTTAAACTTTTCCACTTAAACATATGTACATATTTTATTTTTTAAATATAAAAAAAATCTTTAATTTCATTTATTTTAATTTTAATTTTAGTCTTTAAAAAGCCGTAATGCTCTTAAAACTTGATGATAGTGGTTGTCTGATTTAATGGCAACGCGCGGGCGCATTCAAAATGTGTATAAGAGAGCAAACATGAACATTCCCAAAGAAAAACAAAGAATAAATTCCCTTTTCATATAAACCTATTAGATTATTAGCCAATACTTTATACTCTATAGCTTTATTGCATTCCATATTGAAAAAGTGTGAAAAGAAAGTTTTTGTGAAAAGTACCTTTATATCTTCGATAAGTTTGCTTGAGTGTGTCCGAAATCCATCAACATTTTTCCGTGTAAACATAAAAAAGAAAAACAAACAGAATGTACAATTTTTCAACATAAAACCATTACGTATAAACTCCAACATTTAGCTGGAATATAAAAATATCGCTTAGATTAAACATGAAACTAAATTAACATGCCCAGAGCTGGATAATCCATCAACATCCTCGCTTGCGGATCCCGTGATGAATTTATCCATCGTATACAATTCATTCCCGGGACCTTCACGGAAAATTTGCTTAAAACCGGATATAATCTACGCGGTGGTGGGTGAAGAACTCGTTAGAGAAACCTATTGTTTTACATTTTTTGCTGAATAAAAATACAGAGCATAAAAATTACTAATTTAACTTTCGACATTTTGTAGTAGAGTAAAAAACTCTGCTTTTACTCAGTCCAAAATTTGCGTGTTTGAGGAAATATTTTTGTTGAAATACGAGTATTTATGAATTAAACAATAATTTAAGTAATCTAAAAGCCTAGTTGAAGAGTCTTAACGAGCCACAATAAGATTTTTTAATCAAATCAGCCATTTAGATGAGTAGCGAGACAACACATAAGATACATATACAAATCGGTATGCAAAAGAATGGTAATAGAAGCTGATTTGAATATTTCTTTTATTTTGTTTACTTTGTGACGTCATCTAGAGACATGAATTTTGGTTAAAATAAGCATAACCACATTATTTTTACGGCGATAGACTAAAAATGCGAATATTTGAATAATGTGAACATCGGCAGGCGGCTATCAAAGCGTCTTTCTTCTAACCGAAAATTATTTGACTTTCTCGATTGACAGGACAGAGGCGTGCTGGAATGTAATTTTGGGACCCACCAGCGTAAAGTAGATCAGGCTGATTGATTACGAGACATCTAGTAAAGCCATTGCGAATGAGATTGGCAAATGTGAAAAAGGCGCATAGCTATACAGTCTTTTTTTATTTACTGAAAAGCGTTAAATTGTAGATAAGAAACATACAACTTTTCACAATGTCCATTTCCTGTCGGAGCACTGAACAGTTCATTCGAAGATTAATATACATTTTTTTTTCTGCGACTAGGAATAATAGTTCTGTTTTAACATTGTTTTAATGAAAAGCATCTTCCATTTGCGGCTTGCCAGCGAACAAAAAGTTCTCATATTATATTGATTTAAGCCCTGTCTACATTCCGAAATAAAGCAAAGAAGCATGATCGTTTCTATATCCATGAGCGAAATAAACCCATATAAAAATGTATAACTCTTTTTAGATTGAGTGAAAACGAGATGAACCCAGCAGACTCCGTAAACTACACCGCATGTTGTTTAGGGGAAATATTCAGATTTAGGAGTAGTCAAAGGCAGTTGTTAATAACGAAGTATTAGACAAACAAAATTAATATTTGATAGCAATATTTCTGTTGAATCGTTTTTTCGCAATATCTAGTTTTAAAATCCTATTCCCGTATCTTTGTGTTTACATACGAGAATAGACGTCGATTTTTCTGGATTGAGTACTGGTTAACACATTCTGAATGGAGCCTAAATTGTAAGTTAGAATCGTTTTATAGTTCTAGGAAATGTGCGAACTATCACTAAATAAATACTGCATACTGTCATAGTTTAGGTATAGAGAATGATAAGTGCTTTATCGCTGAACAGTTTTAATAACAGACAAATAAATAGATAAATATAAGTGCAGTGTTATATGCACGCGTCAATTCATAGAGCTAATTTTATATTAAGAAATAACAACGACAATCCAAGCAATCTATCGTGCGCTGCTAACTACCAGCCCCAAGGCTATTTAGTGCTCCAAGAGTCAAGGACGCGGCCCGCTCGGCCTGACGGCGCGCTTGCAATTACGCCCATCAATAGATGCGTGAGAACCCAATTTGCGAAGCGAAATCCAATCTGAACGAACCAGCAGATGAACTTATTTGAAATAGAGTCCATACACTATAGATATAGAATTTGATTGCCCATCTCGCTTTTCCTAGCTAATATCTACAATACAAATACGTTTGCCGTCTCAACAATAAGTTCCCAAAGAACTCTCAACCAGAAAACCTAACAAGTATGAGATCTCAGATTTTCTGGTACTTCAACCCTAATCCATAGGCAATATAATTCGACTTCACGACTTGTCCAACAACACTTAACCTTCACAGTTTAAAACCAAGTTTATTGACACCGAAAACGTCGACCGAAGTCTCATTTGGGGTCTCATCACATTTCGTCGATGTTGATGCAGCTCTGAGATTTGTTTTCTTTAATCCACAATTGCTAAACCCTTTGCATCATCTCAGCTGCTGGTAAATGATGAAGCGGGCATACCAACATTGACATAAATGAACGTCGTTCGCCCTCACTGACACCTAAATCACTCTGTACTTGATACTTTGTCCCGAGTTTGTAGATATATTGACTTAATCTTATTAAATAATATTAATCACTCATTTTTATTAAAAATGTAATGTAAAACTGATACGGATTAGCCTTGGTTCTTTTTTATGACATTCAATATCAAATATGCTAGGATAAACCCGTGCTGCAAACCCGGCTCAAAGCGGTTGGAAAAGCTTAAAGCCAACGGAAATAAGCGTTGAAGTAAATCGACTCAGTTTTCAAACTCAATAAAGTCGCTTTTACGTCTATCAGACGGGGTTTAACCGAAACCGGCAATATGGAAATAACCAACCAAATATTTAAAAATTGAACCAGACACACCTGTGTTTTTCTCACTTGCTTGCTTATGTATACTTTAAGTTTTTTACCCTAACTTACATACAGATCAATAAGGTTTTTCCTCGTTTCTTGTCGATGGGATTTTTGGTACTTGGTACCAGCGCTTTTATGGCAAACACCTACCCCTTAACACCGAAGCATGTGCCATAATTATAACTTGTCTTGCGACGACGGAATGTACCTTTCGAGTCGTACTCCTTTTCGATGACTCTTGTATACGTATATCGTTGCATTTCGAATACACAATACCCACTTCACGTAATATCATAAACTTAATACATTAAAATACATCAATATGCATTAAAAGACATCGTCTTCGTCAGCTCGAGGTTACTCCTGTATTTATGCAGGCTGAGTGACGACGCGATGTACCCGTCGAGTCGTACTCCTTGACTATGGCTTTCGGGTACAGTTTGGGCGTATCATTGCAACGCCCACTCCACATGATACCATAAACTTAACACGTTAAAACACATCAATAGAACTTATCTTCCTCTGCGTCGAGATTACTCCTGTTGTTGGGTTGGTTCGAGTGGCGACGCAATGTACCCATCGAGTCGTATTCGTTGGCGATGGCTTTCGGGTACAGTTTAGGCGTGGCGGCGGTATTGTGGTTGTTTGCGTTGACGAGATTGTTGCTCTTAGCTAGCAGGATGCCACTGGATCCACCGATGCCAGTGAATGATGGCTGCCGTTTCGCCTTACGTGGCTGTGTGGAAAGAGCGTTTGTGATTTTTTGAGATATAAAACATGTGAGAAACTTCATTACCAGGTACTAACAAAGTATGGATAAAACCCAGAAATAATATAATAGCATAGACTCAGCTGGTTCACATATTTGGAGAGAGAGCTAATGGTTACTTCAGACGATATAATCATAAAACTACCCGATAGACCGAAAAGGCAAAATAATCATCACTTGAATCGCAACTAGTAGTTATTAATTTGAAGGATCTTACTCCGACACAACTGCAATTCAAGTATCGGAGCATACAAACTAAAGGTGCCAGAAAAACCCATAATACTTCTTTACGAGACACTAACGTAATGGTTCTGTTTGATGATGGAAGCTCGCTCTATGGCAGCCGCAAGTCGCGTCTTTTGATGTGTTTTAGAACCTTTAGGTACCCACTGAAGCAGAGGAGGCAATCTAAAAATACCAATAGAAACTCACCACTTCCTTGAGAGGGACGGTTACGTAGCTGTTCTGTTTGGTGATGTAGTGCGGGCTGGAGGGTACCCTGGGGTTCCTGCTCCAAGGCAGCCGCGAGCCGCGCCGCTGTGTATAGATGACCCCCGCCAGGCAGAGCAGGCAACCTTACCAACAAAAAACTAATATAAGGGAACAAGAATGATAAATTGATATAATAAGTTTACTCGCCTTTCTTCACGTTAATGGGCAACAGCAACATAACTATCTATTACATATAGGACTATAGGTACTAAAGTACCTTATTACATAGAAAATACTACCTACTGCTGCAATAAAATGATTCATACGTTTTCATATAAAGGGTGACTAGTACATATCTCGAAATACTCATGAAATGAACAACTTTTGTTCTAAAGGACACTCGATCGGCTAAAATCGATGAGCTAAAATGAAATGTGGTAAGCACTGAGTGCAGTTATAACCGTATCTCCTCTGTTCCAAAACTAGGTTTGAACTGTACTGAGTCGCAGGTCTGCAAGCTTATTCTAAGTTATCTAGTCTTTGTTACCATTATAGTATACGGTCACAATACCCCGAATTTTACCTACGTTTGGGTAGAGACGGGTATCATACTATTATGATGACGCATGGGCAAAAAGTTTTAGTTCGTCACTCCGGGGGGTAAAGGGGGAAGCAAGCAATTAAACGTTAACTTTTGGACCTCACCGTGTATGGACCGCCAAACACAACATGTTGCTAAAATATAAGTTTATATCGTACTTCAATACCTTATTTTCCATCAAGTGGGCCGTCATTCCCTTACCACATAACACAAGAAAACCAATAACGATTATTACCAAACATAGCTTAGAACTATCGAGATGAAACTTTATAAAGCTAAATCGCTAAATCTACAAATCGATAACTCGAAACATGTATTGAAAACTTGATTAATTGTAATGTTTATTTTGTAAATGTAAAATCGCTTCATAGTAACTTAGAATAAATTTAGAAGAAAAGGCAATATGTCTGTATCGTATAATCGTATCTTATCGTACGCGAAGTTAATCCCGCGAACGTTGCGGGCGCCCGTCGTGTTTGTCACATCCTGTTCACATTTTACACGTTATGTCACATGTACGTTGCACTAAATGGAGGGTGACTTTTTAATTCGCTGTGAATTGGCAAATTCTATATGCTATTCGCAAAACTGAACAACTTTGAAGACAGTATTTGACACGAAAACGGAAAAATCAATTTTTTTTTTATTGAAGTAGAAGCACATTCTTTTAAATCGTCTTTTTTTACTTTTTGAATTTTGTAAAAATTTTGAAAACCAACTATTAAATTTATTGACAAATTGGTATGAGAAGTAAAAAAATATACGTGGTGGTTGTATAAGGGACAGTTGATTAGCGCAAGCTACGCAACACACACATTTACGCGTGTACAGACATATTTTTTTGTAGTATGTGTAGTAGGAAGGTTTGTATGGAGTGTCCGCGATGTGACACAACCCTCCCATAGATAACAACTTTGCATAATTCTGAGCTTTTATTAATAGTTTAATAATAAATTCATACCTACTTTTGAATTTTAATATTTATTGTCACATTCAACAATCATTTCTTTATAGGATTTGATAAAAAATAATCCTTGATTTTCTAGTACATACATATGACATAAGATATAAGGAGACATTTAGTAAAAAAAAATGCGGTAAAGTGTGCCTTCACCATTTTTATGTGTTCCATCCTTGTCAAGGGGAGTGCTAACCGTCTCTCCTTTCAATAGACACAGCGAGTTCTACATTACTGCTTGTTAATATACTAACTGGTAAAAAAACTTCGATAGCGCGATTTACATTATTTTAAAATATTATGTTAACCATTAAAGATATTATATAGAAAACTTGTTTTCTAAAAAAATCCATCAGTAAGCAGAATTCATCTCATTGCTCCAATAATAATTATTTATTCACTGAAAGTAAGGATCATTTCTTACAGTGATTAAGCTTCTGATGTGATAGCGCCATCTAGTGAGCCAGGCCGGCAAGTCGAGCAACTGGTAGAACCCAAGTTGAACCACAGAACAAACGTAAAACAATTACAAACTGATGAAAAGTTCAGAGATATGCGCTGCTCTCGTGCTGCTCTGTTATGTTTAACGTTTTAGCTCCATCTGTATCACTTGCTAGAAACCTCGTACATTACTAAAACGTTGCATACATGCGGTGGTTTACAATATGAGTTTCGTAGGGCTAAGTCCTTTGGAAAACCCCTTCTCATAAGGGTTTGTAGATGGCTCCTCTATCTAGTTACTTTGACGCTTTATAATTTTTTATCCAAATATTTAAATAGTTTTATAGTCATTGATGTATAATAATTATTGTACATTCATTAGGTGTTTTTGTGTAAGATAATGAGATACAAGTGTATATTCGAATGCCCTCAGGATTCCGTAAAATCTTCAGAATAAGATCGAATGTTAAACTAGAGACGAAATAAATTTATTTTTCAAGAAATGTGAACCCATCGTGTAAATAGCCTTTCTCATTTACTTTGTGACATCCGAAGAGTGAAAAAGGATATGTAATTTAAAAAAAAAATATCTGGCCAAACCACTAAAAGTGCTAAGTCAAATATTCATAAAATAGTTTATTCTTTGTCAAATATTATAGGTTACATATGTATATTTACCCTAGTTCTTTCGTTAGAATTTGCTATGTCGGGGGGGGGGTCTCCTTCCCGGCCGTTTACAAGTTATTCAAATTAACAAAAAAATAACAAATATATAGGTAATAAATAATTAACATATAAATAAAATAGCGTGAGTGCGTGTTTGTATGTTGTGTGTGCGTGTGTGTGTGTATTTGTGCGTATTCACGCACTTGAGTGTACGAGTATGTCAAAAATGTAATATCCAAGTAAATGGATACTCACCGCTGATGAAGGCACCTAGCACGCAGCCCACGATCCCTCCGACGCTTAACGTTTGGTGCCCGTCCAGGGTCACGAACGATGCCATCTCCACACTGGGACTGTACGCTGGCATCGCATACAACTCTGAAAGAAATATGAGTCTTTAGCTTACAGTATCTTGCTAATTTCTCAGAGGGTAGCTTAGAAGACAACATTTATTGTATGATAGGAAAGCAAAAGGAAAGATAACAGAGTGATAATTTCTTGTCAAAGGAAATGCGTTACTATCAGACTATAAACTATAGCTTATAGTATAGTAACAAATTATTAAATTATCTGATATTCACAGGATAACCAGCTTATCATTTTATCATTCATGCGTGTAATATATGCGAAAACATACAAGTGTTATTTTGTTTATTATGTTTAGTCATGTAAGGAGTTAATAATAACAGTTTGTTTTCCACACAGAATTAAAAAAAAGTAACGCAATATCCATTGATTCATGCTTAGAATTCCAGGCCTCCCACTCGGTAGACCGATGACCTAGTGAAGGTCGCGAGAAGAAGTTGAATGCGGGCAGCGCAAGACCGGTCGGCGTGGAAATCCTTGGGGGAGGCCTTCGTCCAGCAGTGGACGGCTTTTAGCTGATGATGATGATAATTATGGTTCATTCCAATAAAAAAAAAGCAAAAGGTAAACAAACATAGTATGCAGATGACATTGACATGTGTCAGTTCCATAGTAAGTTTGTTTACGTTTTGCTTTTTTTTGATTGGAATGAAGTATAGTTACCATTGTCAGAATCATCGGTGTGCTCTTTGGCGAGCTGTATCTGCGCGCCGCCTGCGCAGTTGCCCGCGCAGTTGCGCCGGCGCACGCGTTCGCCGTTGTCACAGTTGCTCCACTCTCCCCACTCCCCCCATCCTTCACCCGACTCTGGAGAGCAAAGACCATTTGAGAAATTTTATACAACTCTATTACGTCATCATATTAATTTGAGCCATCTTATAGAATTCTATAGCAAGTCGCGATACATAGAAAGGTATTACATTCTCAAGGTATTTCAAATTAATATTTTCAGAACATAATCGTATTTGACAGATCATAAAATAAACTCAAATGACTATTAGTCATCTAGCCTATAGTTTTGTGTGTGGTAGGGCTGCATCCATACTAGGGATGCAATCCTTCTCTACCTGTGGTGTATCTGTAAAGCTTTTGATTCTGACACTGGACTTCAAAAGGCAAAATAAACATCAATTTTGGCGATGCTGATGAGAGATGCATGCTATCCTCAACTTATAGTATATACTTACACTATAGGCTAAGTTTTCCTTAACTAACATCAATATGAGTCTTGTAACTTGAAATAAATGAAGCGGTCGTGGCTCAGTGCGGCTTGCGTGGTCGCATCGATCACGCAGGTTAACTGACTACAGAAATGGTCATAACCTGGATGGGTTTGACTGTTAGTGGCATTTCTCTCGACCGCTTCCGTGCTTCGCAGGGCACGTTAAGCTGTTCGTGCCGGCTGCTATCGCTAGCAGTCGTTAAGCCATGTCAGAGGCCTTATAGGCGGCTTGAAAACTTTAGACACTGGGGTTGGCCACTAGCCCCACAACCTCCACCAATCCGGACTTGGCCCCCGTGTATGGAGTATGGCCTAAAACCTTCCCGAGTTATGGGAAGAGACCCGTGCCTCTGCAGTGGGGACGTAATGGGTTGTTAACAACTTGAAATAAATAAAGAAATAAATAGCAGAAAGAAAGAATATTCAGTTGCCTTTAAAAAAAATTTATTATATCTCCTTTTGCGTTACCATTTTTATTTAAATGTAAACAGACGTTTTATTTTGTTACGGGAATCGTATATAATTATGTAGACTATCACGATACATGCTAAGCCTAGCGTGGAGTCAATGTGTATTATTTTGTAAAATGAGCTTTCTGGCAAATTAATCTTTATTATTAGGTCGTGGCTCAGTGCGGCTTGCGTGGCCGCGTCGATCACGCAGGTTAACTGACTACAGACACGGTCACAACCTGGATAGGTTTGACTGCTAGTGGCATTTATCTCGACCATTTCCGTGTCCCTGTAGTGGGCACGATATGGGTTGTTAACGATTATTAGGGCCTATGAGTAATGCCTGGTATCAGTCTCACCTGGGCAGGCGTTGTAGCAGGCCTTGGTCTCAAGCGCGGCGGCAGCGTCAGGGCATCCGGCAGGCGACAGGCACGCGCGAGTGCGGGTTCGATGCCCGATGGTGCCACAGTTGCCGGAACACTCGCCCCAGTCGCTCCAGCAGGACCATTCGCCTGTTAGCATTTGGAATTGGTTTGGTAAGTGAGTAGAGAAACCTTGAGTAATCTATGTTAATGAGGTTAAGTAATGATAGAATGGCAACTAAAATGAAGGAAAAAATGAATTTATTGCGTATACTTTCGACTAACCTCGAGAATTTCACTAAAACTATAGTAAATCTATTATTCTGCCGAAGTACTCAACTAGTAACAAATACGGAACAAAAAAAATATATTAGGTAATTAATATTATAAGAAATATACTCCGTTTTTCTTATACAAGGCTGACTCTCCCTTTTAGGTTATAAATAATCTATTCCAGACGGTTCACTCTTCTAATAAAGACTCCATGTAAAGTAACTATGAAACAGTGTAGGCTATAAATAACATAATCAAACATTACCACAGAATAAACATTGAAATCGGAAATTGCCAACCTTGAATATCAATTAAAAAATCTTGCCGCACTTACGTATTTTTTTTAAATGAAAACAATAGGTATCCAGGACTCACCGGAACAAGCATGCACATTACAGGCCCGTAGCATCTCTCGGGCGCCAACGCATGGAGGCCTCTTGCACCGCCTAGTCCGGGCCTGTTGGCCCCCGCCGCAAGGGGCGGAGCAGGGGCCCCAGGGGCCCCACGCCTCCCAACCCCCCTCGTCAGGGGGCGAACTGGTGCAAGACCCGCGGGATGTGCAGTAGCGCTCTTCTTCGCGAGCTATTGACAACTGATGAGAAACAACATATTGAATTAGATATGTGTAAGATTGTTTAACTTCAAATTAAAGTTACATATTATTAATAAGCTACATAATATTGTATCCTCTCGTCTGGGTCAGTCTTTGACGATTCTTATAATTAAGGGGTATTTAATCATCGAGACAGATAAGAAGCATGATTATCAAATTTTAAGGAGTATTGAATCTTTACGTACGAATCAGGACTGCATCGCAAAAGATGATTTTCCCCAAAAAATAACGGAATGCTTAACATTATTACAATCATAGAACTAAAAACTTACTTTAAGTTGTTCTGGTGACGGAGCTTTGCACAAAAATTTGAATCGCTTTTCCGTATAGCTGCCATCTGACGTGTTTCCTGCAAAAGTATGATTTTTAGCTGACTTGGTCTTCTGACTGTCTGATGATGATCTGATCTGATGTAACAAGATATTCCAATATTTACTGATAAAATGAAATTGTTTATCGCATCAACAAAACATTATGTTTAATAAGTGTCTTGTATAAACAATTTACCTGGTATCTGAACCCACGGCGACCAAGCCGTAGCCTTCCGCAGCTCACAGGGTCGCAAATCACAGATCTGCTGTTCCATCTTTAGTCCTTCGCAATCGGAGCCGCCATTTTTCGGCTTGGGGTTAGTGCAGGACCGGCGTCGCTCGCGCCAACCGCCTGCGGGCCCACAGCCGGGGCCCCCCGCGCTGGTGCACGGAGACCAGGGGCCCCATGCCGACCAGCCGCCATCAACAGGAGCGAGGGCCGGATCTAGTAAGAAGAATGTAGTTAATGGAAAATAATGTAATAATAATAATAATAATAATAATAACTGGGACAAATCACACACGGTCATCTGGCCCCAAACTAGGATTACCTGTATCTTGGGAACCAGAGACTGATATACATACACATATACATTTAAATACATACATATATAGATATAATACACCCAGACTCAGAGCAAACAATTCTGCTCATCACAGAAAAGTTTGCCCTGTGTGGGGATCGAACCCACGACTCTCGGATCAGAGGTCAGGATCGCTAACCACTTAGCCACCGAGTCAGTCAAATAACATAATATGTGTGAAGAATTTTTATTATTTAAACATTTTGAGTTTGCGTCGTAGGCAGGCCTCCCATTCGGTGGACCGATGACCTGGTGAAGCCGCTGGATGCGGGCAATGCAAGACCTGTCGTCGTCGGAATCCTTGGGGGAGGCCTCTGCATAGAAGTGGACGTATTTTGGCTGTTGATGATGACTTTAAGTTTAATTGTCGGTTCTGACAAGGAATGCATCATAATTGTTTACAGATAACTACGAGTACAACTATGCTAAAACCATTTCTCCTCGCCAATGCCCGGATAGATCGACGTTTGAGAAACGAGGAGAGATCCTCGTCGCACTGAGCTTCTGCTGGAGTAACTTCTGCCACTTCGCCTAGCGCCATATGGGTAGCCAAGATTTATGATTAAAATAATAATAATATGTATAAACATAGATACAAAAAGTAGGTATCGTAAGTAGGTAACACTCAGTCACCACATATGACTAAAAAGAAACAATAACAAAGTGTGAATGGAGGACTTTAATAATAATAATATCCGGGACAAACCACTCACGGTCATCTGGCCCCAAACTAGGATTCCCTGTACTATGGGAACCGGAGACTGATATACATACACAAATACATTTTAAATAAATACATACATAATGTGTCCTTCTAAATTACCTGAAAAAATTTAACAGTGGCTTCTACTCATGAAACTGAACAACTTTCCTCAAGGAACCTATACTCAATTCGCAAGAAAATTTTTCGACTTCCCATACAAAATTGGCGGTTCATTGATCAATTAGTATGAAAAGCCCAAAAAATTTGCGAATTGAGTATAGGTTACTTGGGGAAAGTTGTTCAGTTTCATGAATAGAAGCTGTTGTAAAAGTATTTCATTAGACCCTATATAGATATAATACACCCAGACACCCTGCTCATCACAGAAATGTTTGCCCTGGGTGGGGATCGAACCCACGACTCTCGTATCTGTAGTCAGGAGCGCTAACCACTGAGCCACCGAGTCAGCCAGTATTAAAGCAATACTCACCAGGACAGGGCGGCAGGTCTGTACAGATCATGTCTTGTACGTCCAAGCCGACGCACACGCGGCCGCCGAACCGCGGCTCGGGAGCGGCGCAGGACCGCCGGCGCGACTTGACGCCGATGCCGCAGGTGGCCGAGCAGGCCGACCACCCCGACCACGCTGACCACCCGCCGTGGACGGTGCAGTTCGTCACGGCTATCGATGGACCTGTAGGCAATTTTATCAAGGCCATTGGATTTTAAGTGCTATAACTGACTGCCTGTTACCACTTTAGGGTTAAAGCATGTCTGGCCGCACAGAATCGCATTTTCCCGTAGCGCTATCCTTTTATGTCGTTCAGAAACAGAAGAGAATACGAGAGGCGCCTACACACTTCACACTCACAATGCGGAAGCATCGCCGGTGCGGACGCCACTCGTATTCTCTCCCTCTAGCGAACGATGTTTCTGAACTGTTTTATATTATAAGTGGCTATTTGTGTGACGACGATTAAAGGTCAGTGAACTACCGGCGGTTTCATTTCGCTCCTCTGCATTTCCGTATAACAAACTGAACATGAACGAACTGAAAGTTGCGGATCCGTGCGACTAGATGTGGTTCGATGCTTAGCTCTTCTACAAACACATCAAATATAAAGGCTCCTCTACATAATGGTCCATAACGGGCCAGCAAGAGGGACAGAATTATAGGTTAGACAAGGACGTATTTACATCTTCACTCTATTTTCATATAGTTTGGTCTCTCTATCATGGCCTATTGTGTAGAAGGGCCTTAAAGGTACCTTCGCAGGTGGCGCCGCCGCGTTTCGGCGGCGGGTTGTCGCAGCGGCGGTAGCGGCAAGCGCACATGTCGCCGCCGTCGTTGTAAGTGGATGCAGTCCCATGCTGCGTGCACGGCTCCCACGCCGACCACGAAGACCAGCCACCGGCCACTGGCGGTGGAAACTCTTTGGTTAGTCTAAATGTCATGTTCAATGATCGGAGTAGGTAGATTGGTTAAGGGTCAATGACCACAAACGTATATGATATTGTAATATGGACATGCCTCTCGGATTCCGGGAGTTTACAATTTTTAAGCAAACAAAAAAGTTCAATTCATTCTGTTATTCTACATATAAATAAATAGCTTCCTTCAGAACCAATTTCTAAATTAAGTAGTTAAATCACTAAACCTTGTTCGCTAAATTAGTGATAGTGTAAAAGAGACAGAACTCTATAAGGAATACTGACCCTGTATCTATCTGTCTCTCTAGCAGAGCCACCAATTGAGTGAACCAGATTTACTTTAATAATACTCAATTCAATCCCGAAATACCGTAACTTTCTGGAAAAAAGGATTGTCCATGTTATAATATCACAATGCAAGTACCAAAAATCAATCTACCCACTCCGATCACTGGTTAGACTTACAATTTGGAACACACCTCCGTCCTCTACCTCGCACTTGCTCTCCTCCATACGCCTATAGGGTAATGCAAAATATACAGGGCCGTGATTTTGTTCGGGAGTTGGGTACAGATATCAATTACACTATAGAAAATATAATAAGTATGTATGCGGTAGTCATGTTGACTGATTAACATTCTCGTTTATAAAAGCACACTTAAATCTCAGTTGAGGTTGGTTGCCGGAACTTGTACCGAGCACACGTCTGCTGAGTTCTTTTTTAATTATTTCCATTTTAGAGTAGTCTCAACGTTATTTTTGTGATGAGAAAATAGCTGTGATTCCAATTCAGTGATAAGCGGTCATAAGAAGAGGATTAACTCGGGAGACAGCTCCGTTTTCCGAATTCCAGCAGCAAACCACCACGTGGAGCGTCTTTAAGTGTCTATCACCCTTAGAGCCGCGTCTTTCACTTGACATTGGCGTTTCGCCATTTTTTTTAATGAAGATTCTCCCATTTTTCACTTGACATTGGCAAAATCACGCTCGTTATGAGATGTGCAATGCCAAATAGAAAAACAGAATAGAATAAATCTCAATTTTAATAGACTTCAAAAAAGGAGGAGGTTATCAATTCGACTGTGTTGTTTTTTTTTTGTATATATATGTTATGCGATTACTCCGCCAATTATGAATCGATTTTGATGATTATTTTTTTGTTTGGTAGGTAATACTTCAGAAGTGATCCCATATAAACAAAAAACATTGCAAAATTGTAGTAGGATTGAAGTCGGTTTTTAACGTGTTCAGCTTTGTCGATTATTATTTTCATGTTTTATTTCCCCTTATCCCAATGTCTTGAATAGCCAAGTGACCAAGCTGTATTTTGTTTTGTTTGGAGAAACTGTGTAAAATAGGTATCGTTAACAACCCATACCGTCCCCACTGCTCTCTTCCTATATCTAGGGAAGGTTTGGCCTTATGACACCCGGGGGCCAGGTCCGAATTGGTGGCGGTTGTAGGACTGTGTGGACAGAAGACACAAGACAGAAGTGGTCAGGCCGCTTAAAAGGCCTCTGACTTTCAGTCAGTCTTTATGTGCAAAAAAATATATTTTAAATTAGGTATGAGCTTTATGGCTCTTACCAAGTGTTTTTTTGCTTTACTTACCAGGTGAATCATCACTGGGACAGCTGTTAACTTCCGTCCCTACAGTCCTCAGCACACACAGTTCTCTCTCGTCGTCCCACCCGCAGTAAGGGTCAGATGCGCCGGCGCAACTAGAGTGGCTCTTATACCGGGAGCAACGCTGACCAGCTATACGTAGAACGCCTGTGTCGCTGCCGATGTATAGCGACATCTGTGGGTAGCAGTAGTAATTGGTAAAACGAAACTTGGAAAAGTGATGGGATAGTTAATAAATAGAAATTCAGAGGGGAGTTAATCAAAGTTAAAAGTCAAACATCAATGAATGAATGAAAACACTTTATTGCACAACAAAAGATATTAAAGATATAAAAAGACTAAGAAGTTCCCTATTAAACTCAAAATCTCCACAGACATATGATAGCCTTTTGTGTCATTGTAAATCTTTAATACAAAAATTTTTAGTTATTTACTCACCGTGTCTTTAACAAACTGCATGGAGCGCACATCATAACCTCCTTTTTCGTCTTTCAATTTCAGCACCTCAACCAAGCACGCACCATCGAAGCGCGGCAACACGACCATTTTTAAAATGTCGCTTCTTTCAGTAGCTACGTATACTATTAGCTGACTCCCACTTCTTGTCGGGATGACATCGACCGTGACTTGAGTAAAACGCTCTAATGTGGCTTTGTAGATTGGCTCTCCTGATATTGGTTGGACGGATTCGTACATGAGGTGATAGCGGTGGTACTCCGTTCTGTAATCAATGGGTCTTCATAATTATTTGTCAAATAAAACAATTATTACTGATCACCTGATCGATAACTCAAGGACCCTATTGCTGTGAAATGTGATTCACTCATGTATAATATTTTTCGAGTACAGATAAAGGTTTTTGTAGGATCAAAGTTTCAAAGGCATCTTGAAATACATACGTATTAGGCATATGTAACAACCTCAGAGAAAAAAGTCTTAACAACCGATTTTAGGTTTGTCAGTTCTATTAACTCAAAACCTCTGAATACAGAATACATATAGTCAATAGTCAAAGCTTACATCTGATTGTTGATGCACTTGAAGTGGTCCCTGGCCTGCGGGGACGGCGCGCGGGGCTCCCACTTATCGTTGGTGTCCCACTTGTCCCGCACCCGGTAGGGGCCCTCGAACGCCGCGTGGATGTCAGACATATTGTAAACGCACACCGCACTGCCGATTATGCTGTTGCTGTGAATGGAAGATATGAAATGAGGAGATACGTACGAGAAGTAAAGTTACCAATATAGCTCAAAGAATCGCTAAACTTATGTGGCAGAGGGCAGCGCACATAACTCGTAGAACAAATGGCCGTTGGGGCAGTAAAGTTCTCGAGTGACGACCGCGCACCGAAAGACGCAATGTAGGCCTCCGACTCAGCGGACTAACGACCTGGTAAAGGTTGCGGGAAGCCGCTGGATGAGAGCAGCACTGGACCGGTCGGTGTGGAAATACATGGGGGAGGCCTTTGTCCAGCAGTGGATGTCTTTCTGTTGATGATGATGTGAATGTAAAACAAACATTAGATTATTTGTTCTGGGTCAGCGGTCTGGATCGTACTCAGAAACTTCAATACTTAGTGCAATAACTTATGCTCCTTTTATTTGTTATTACCTGCTAGAAACAAAAATTCCTTTCTGGAATATCAGCTCTTTAAGGAAATTCAATAAAATATTTAAATTATGTTATGTACCGGTCGTGGCTCAGGTCGCAGGTTCACTGACTACAGACACGGTCATAACATGGATGAGTTTGAGTGTTAGTGGCATTTATCTCGACCGTTTCCATGCTTTACAAGCTACTTAAGCTGTTGGTATCGGTTGATATCAGTAGAAGGCAGTCTAGCGACAGCTACGTCAGAGGCCTTTAATTTATACGGCTTAAAAATATCTGACACTGCGGTAATGACCATTAGCCATTAGCCCCACAACCTCCACCCATCCGTACTTGCCTCCCGTGTGTGAAGTAAGGCCTAATTCTCTAGGTACGGAAAGAGATCCGTGCTAAAGATTTTTTTTATATATTTACCTAGGTGTAGTGAAAGTGGCTACCAAAATCTTCTGATCTGGTAGGTACTCGACGCTCTGGACCTCATCATAGTAGAAAGGGACGTCGCCTGGCACCGGGCACTTGAGCCTGGCCTTCAGGAAGGTGCTCCATTCACCGACGGTGTTGGCGCTTCGCGGCCGCCCGCCTGAGTCATTTTTGCATACACGCGCTATGCGGGAGTAGACAATCTAGAAGGGAGAAGTTTATTTGATATTTAGCCACACCCTACACGTTACATATTTTGTCACACCCTACACGTGACCGCGGGTGATGGTAAGTGCAACACCAGGCTACTGCCGTCTATTCTTTGTGATAGTACGGTGCAATCGTGCCATGCGATAAGAAAAAGAAGATATTTTGTATATTAAAAAAATCTAGAAGAAGTTTACAAGAAGTAAAGTTACTATAAGTTACATAAAATACTTTTTTTGGTACATAAAACTTTAATCCCATGAAATGGGATAACTTTTCCAAGGAACGTAGACTTAATAAAAAGAGAATTAGACTTCACATACTTTGGTGAACCAGGTAATTAATAACTACGAGAAGTCACATATAATTATGTAATTCTTTTTTCATTAAGGGTGTTTTGATACTAACACTCGTTCAGCGAATGTTTCTACTCATGAAATTGAACTCATTGAATTTGCGAAAAAAAGTTTTGAACCCCCAAACTAAGTTGGCCGATCAGTTCAGATCAGATCAGATAGGTAAGTCGGTAAGTAAATATACTTTATTGCATACCAGCATAAAGATACAGAAGAGAATAAGAAGATAAGTTAGAGAAGTTTGTACATTATCTATTACATTTACTATTTATTTTTTAATTAACTTTTTTGCGATTTGTGTGATATGTTCTTCGAGCTGATAAGTTTCATGAGAAGCCTAAATTAAACTTTTCCAGGTATTTCTAAAAGAGTCCATATAGTTAATAATTTCCATCACATTGACGTACCTTCCCACAGTCCATAAACTCCACAGCCACCTCCCTGAAGACGAAGTATACGAAGGTGTCATCTTCGAAGCTACCGACGAACTGGGGTTCGTTTAGCCAGCTGAGGTCGTACTGCGTGGTGCGGAGCGTGCCGCGGTCGGTGGGGGCGGCGCCGCGACTCCTATGCATAGAGAGCTGGTTTAGGCCTTAAGAACAGTCGAAGCGCAATATTCAACACGGAAGAAAGAAGGGAGGGGAAGGGGCGTAAATATTGTACTATGTTCAATACAAATTATTGAAAGATTGCATGGCGCACCGAGAATTCAATATAAATTATTAAAAGACTGAATAACTATGGAAAACTAAATAACATACTTGAAAAAATACAAAACAAATTTACTTGAACAGAATCATACATAATAATAAAAAAATACAAACTTAGATGTAAAAAAAATGTAAACCCTTTACTTGTATTAATTGCAAAATTTCTCGGAAACAAAACATTCGTTTATGTTGAAATCAACACACAAGCATCGGCAACTTTAATACTTAAAAATTTTACTAAACTATTCGAAAGCCAAGCAAAGTAAGTAATAAAAGAGAATTTGGCGATCGGCTTCGACGTAACCGCCACCACCACGATACTTCCTTCAATCTTCATTGATTTGAACTCAAAATGAGTAGCGTTACGTTCGTTATTATTTTATCACTCAAATGGAGCCTTCTTAAGACCTTTAACGCTTGAAAAATAGTAGATGGTCCCTGACACCTTGCATCATAGACATTGTCACATTTCACGCGCCTTTTGGCTACGTCTTATTATCATACCAGTCGGGAGACGTTCAATGCTTTACATAGGCCTCCCAGCAGAGACTTCCACTCACGCCATTAACTACTCTATCATATGTCGCTCCTCATTCATCAGTCACACAATATCAATCACCCCCACTAACCTGCACACAGTAATATCGGAGCTGGTGAAGTCTGTTGGTGTGCCGGCGTAATACTCTCCGCCGCCCGCAAGCAGTGACGTCACGTTGGAGTGCGGGTTGCAGGGACAGTTCGCCACCCCGGTCACCCATTCCGTGATTGTGTTTATCGACTCCAACTGTGGATAAAATGCGTACAATCAAGAATTAATCTACTTTTAGTTAGATTTCGTAAGAATCCTTGTTTTTAAGGTCATCCTAAATGTTTTAACGAACACAAGATACACTTTGGTAGTATGTATTGCAATTTATTTAAAACATATCAATTTCTAATCATGACAGTACTTTATTCTTACGTATTTTCTTACGACATATCTGATTCATTGGAGTTTTGTATATTTTCAATAACTTTTACTACAAACATAAGGAAACGTAGAAATATCTACATGTGGCCTGTAATTTTAATTACTTAAAGCGCGTATAGCATACACAGGTTACGATTAGCGAAAAGCCTTCACAATGCCCAGTAACTTACGTATCAAGTAAATAAAACGTTCGTAAATAGAAACTAAAGCTGTACTGGATGGAAATACACGGAAACTACCTTGAAGAGGCCTTTCTGATAAGACCTGGGTACGCATAAAGTGGTATAAAATGAACAATGGGAAATAAAGTCGGCGTGATTTATTGTGTTGCACGTGGTGTTGCACGTTTAACTTGCAGTTATGGGTCGTTCCTGTGTGACCCATTCGTCGCAGCTCACCTCCTTGGAAACTGGTCGAGTTTTAGTCCACTTTATTTTTATTAGTCAGTTGTAATAATCGCAACTCACAATACTTATGGGCCGGCGCAAACGCAACCTTGTACATATTTATAAGCCAAAGTGAATGCCACATTTGCCTATAATTGCCAGTACCACCTGCTCACACCTACATATTCCCTATTAATATAATGAGAACTCTGTTTATGAGATTTTAGTGTCACGTTTATACTTAAGGTTATGGCCCTTACTTGATTCTCGTTGCCAATAATAAAAAAGATAACAAAAATGTATGAGTCTAAATAAAATGGATACCTATCGCTAGCTAAAGTTTGACGGAAATCGGGTTCAGTTTAAAAATAGGTCAATTCTTAATATTTTACTATAATAATAATATATAATGGCCTGGGAGAACTGTCCTTTGCCGGCAAATATTGTTAACCATATCACATGAAGAAAGACGTCCACTCCTGAACATAGGTCTTCCCCATAGACTTCCACTTAGCAATGTTTTGAGCCAAAAGCATCCAACGTCTTCCTGCAAGATTGAATATATCACTCCACCCTCGTTCGCCACTCGAGAATCTTTCATTCTCCATTCGATTAACAGTTCAGCGAGCTATATGCCCCTTCAGTTTAGCGATTTTGTAAGCTGTATCTGTTACTTTAGTTCTCCTACGTAATCTCATTTCTGATTTAAAACTCCAAACATATTAGGACGCTCCATCGCCCTTCCTCTTAATAAGACTAATTACGATAGTTGTTTGTTTATAAACTCTATATTGCATATACATAACACATATAATTTGTTATCTTACCTCTCTCCAAGTACACATAGGGCTAAACGCATTCGTTCCACACGCGAACAGTCTGTCCTTGTACATGAGAAGTACTTTGATGTAGTTGTGACAGTCTTCCTCAGACTGACCCTTGTCCTGGCAGAATTTGGCCTTGTCTGCCGGCGCAGACCAGTCGGCTCGCTCGAGTTGGCGAAGACCTCGCAGAGAAAGCCGGTATAACGCGTCCCTGGAATTACGAAATCTTTGAAGGTGGAACTGGTAAATAAAAAGATCATAATTCAGCTTAAATTTTAAAACAAAAAAACAGATAGTCAATAGATTGTGCATACTTTATATTTTGGAAGTTCTACGAAACAATACCTTTGGTCTTTGGGATAGGTAATAAAATGTCATCATCTTAGCCGAAAAACGTCCACTGCTGGACAAAGGCCTCCACCATGGATTTCCACACCGACCGGTCCTGTGCTGCCCGCATCCAGTGACTTCCCGCAATCAAATATGCACTGTTTCTTTATTATACACACAATTTGCAACAGCTAAAATTCGCACACTAGCTAGTATAACATTTTGCTCTCCTATGATATTTATATCACCATACAGAATAAAATTTCGCACAACGTTTGGCAAAATCAAGATGACACAATCATTGTGTTATAAAAGCATTCGTAAGCAAAGTATTCGATAAAAAATATAAGATGATGATTGGATTTTTCGCAATGACATGTTTTGCATACACACTCCCAAGAGATCGTGCTAATGTGCTTATGTAAAGGGTGATACAATAAGGGTTTCTTAGCTTTCATTTACAAAAAAACACACATTTTACTATCCTACATTTCTCTGTAACGTAATTATAGATACAATATAGAGGCGGTAGAACGCTATCTATCACCGTGTGTATAAATATACATAAATATACCGACAATAGATACCAGTTACAGTGTAACTGCGACAGGTCAAAGCGGTCAGCGGTACCGCAATTGAGCTGTTCTGTTCTTGTAAATTATTTTTTACATGAGCGGTTCTCAAACTTTGGCGTATCGATATGAGAGGACTATTATAGATAACGCATTCTTTGGAAAGCGAAGAGTGGTCGCCTACAATTGTTCATAATGTCAAAAAACTATGCGCCTTGAATCAAATTTTTGTATAGTATGTATAGATTTTTTTCCATAGACGTAGCTGGTAGTACTTAAAAGGTCAAATTGATATTTGGCTAAACAAAATCCTACTTCCTCCTCTGCTTGCTGTAATTATAACTATGTATTAAAATGTATGTAATATGTATATCAGTTCCTAATTACTTTTTTGTCAAGGGAATCCTTATTTAGAAGGTAGTATTGTGCTAGAAAATAAGTGTGAGATTTGTCCCAGGATTTATTTTTCATCAACCCAAACGGAGATATAGAAGATGGGCCTTTCAAATTCTCTCGTACACTGCCAAATCCAATTTAATTACATATGTACTTTAAAAAAAAGATCAATTGAGACAGAAAATTCTATTTAGATCCTTATCATTTAAGTCATTTGTATAGATAGATCTATCTAGAAATTAAAAACTCAATAGATCCATCATGGATCCACTTATTGGATCAACTGAGAACGAAGCATCAAATCAGAATAAAAATAAACTAGCTCAGAACAAATTAAACCATATAGAAGAAAACAAAACCTCACATTTCAACAACACAATGCTAAAATGAAATTAACAATTTCTAAGGAATATGATTTTTTGCTGTCGTTATCGTCAAAACTAGGCAGGCTTTAGTATCCTTCGGCAGTAGACACTGCAGTTACAAACGAGGACAGAAGGCCTCGTATGTAATGTCACACTCTGCGAACTGCAGCTATTGCAAATCAATCGCATCTGGTTTTATTCAGCCCAGCAGCCGGCATCGAATGACGGTCGAACCACAAAATAGACACAGAAGGTCCGCTCAATATAAAAAACTAAAATCGTAAGCATATACATGCTTATAGAAATATACGGTCGTTCGAGGCAAGGTCACGATCGCACAGTACGTGATCTTGCCTACAACGACCGTATACGTCTATAAGCATGTATTTGCTTAGGATTTTTGTGAGCATATTGAGCGGACCTTCTGTATCTATGTGTTTTGTGGTCGAGCTAAGTACTCGTACATACTAAAAAACATACTTATACATATACAATACATACACATACGTATACAAATACATGTACATGTATAGGGTACAGAAAAGTTTTAGGATTCAATAGCTAGGGTTTCTAAGCTATCATACTGAATAACTTTTGTTTTACAACTTTGCTATAACAAATTTTGGACTTTCCATACAAAGTAATCAACTGGTTGGTAAATCCTAGACCTTATTTTTAATTTACCCGCGACTGCCCAAACGAAGGGTAATGTTTTTCATGAGTGTATCCGATTCATTGTTTGTTACCGTCTGCAGACAGTAAAGCTGCTTTTCCAGGTGTTTTCTCAGGTTTTTATTTTTTGTTTTATTAGTCTACCACAGTGTATGTATAGGCACATAGTGATGATGTTCTTACACAAATGCAAATAAATACTCCCCTGGGTGGAAAACTTACTCTCGACTTTGGCTACACGAGTCGAATATTTTTTTTAAATGCGTCCTTTTTTGCCTCTTCCTATTATCTGGGGACGGCACTTCCTTGGGCTCTTCCGCAGCACTCTGTGAGCTATCTCCATGTCGTGGCTCACAGCATGTAACAGCGAGACAAGCTAAGAATACTTACAGAAATACAATTATAGAATCTACGTGGTTCAGTGCCTATCCCCATAAATTGTTATAGACAAAACCCATAAACTTATACGGGTATTTCAAGGTTTCGGTAGTTATATGAGATATATCTATGTCTCTATAGTACAATATACAAGTAATTTTATTACAATATTATTGCAGAGTTGTATGATTATTCATGGTAAGATCGTAAAAGTCCGGTACCAGTATTAACAAATATGCTTTTCCTTATTTATCAAATATTGTACAAATGAATAGTGTTTTATTTAATCATCTTATCATGTGTGATACTTAGTTTTACTAATCCATTTGTAGCTAACTGCACATCTCTTTCATGGCAATGTGCAATTGTAGATATCAGGATAGCAGTTTTAAAAAAAAAAACTCAAAAAATGCTAGCAAGTAATTAAATAAAATTATTTTGTCTAATACTAGCTTTATAGAATACTTATGTATTTTCGTTACGTGCGCTATTAAAAAATCTGCCATCTTTCAAGTGTTACATTAGTAAAGTCTCAGAGCCGACCAGTTGGTCAAACAACATCGCGCGAGCAAACGGCCACGCGCATACGTTATTGACATAGTGTGGCCACATTCCGCTTTGGATCCTTGCCGCCGAGGTAATTCACACCCACTGATGGTAATTCTAGGTGCGTGCAAGGTATACTATACTGTACTGTACCTGTCCTAAAGTCACTTTATTTACCTAGTCTAGCCAAAGTTTTATGAAAATTCAGAACAGAAGTGAAGAGGAAAGATGATCGGCCATCTTACATGACGAATTTGATGGAGGATTTTACAGAAAGTTCAATGTACCGCGAACAGGGGCAAACATCTAGTATTATTGATTTTGAATGAACACCATTTAAGAATATACGAGTACGTTAACAATCCAAATCTTCCCCACTACTGGAGCACGGGTCTCTTCTCATAACTCGGAAAGGCTAGGTCATACTCCACACAGGGGCCAAGTCCGGATTAGTGTAGGTGTCAAAAGTTTTGAAGCCGCCTATAAAGCCCCTGACATGACTTAACGACTGCAGTCTAGTAATAGCAACTGATGCCACCAGCTTAATGTGGCTTGCAAATCACGGAAACCGAGATTAATGCCATCTAGAAAAAATTCCATCCAGGTTGTGACCGTGCCTATAGTCAGCTAACCTACATGATAGACGCGACCGAGCAATCCGCACTGAGCCACGACCGTTTCTTTACCAATTTGACGAAGGACTCTGCTATGGCTTATGCGCAAAAAAAGTATATTTTTCTTGAATTTTTGTTATATTTAAGTTGAGTGACCAGTCCTAACTATCATACCGATGCAATGGTCTTGTTAATTATGATTCACTATCAGTGTTCCGTTAAACAGGACCGATTAGCATCATATTTGTAATATACTCAAGTATACTTTGAAGCAAAATTATAATATACCTAACATGTTTTTCTAAAGAGCTTAGCCATTTCGTTAACACTGGAAAAAACTCAATCAGACAACTAAACGAACTATTTATGCCTCCTGTGACACTAAGAGTATTTTTAACCAATTGTGTGACGGCAAAGACAGGATTACGTTTTGAGGAATTCTTAAAAGCGGCTGTACCGATTGTTAATTAGCTAATTCTACAACATGAATGAATACATCTCAAAGTGACAACCTCAAATGCGTTATAAAACTCTTACACTCTAACCAAAGCTCTAGTGATGCGATACATGCAAAATAAATTTCAAAATCAGACTCGAACCTTGACTGATCCAAGATTTTGTTGCAAAAAGTTATAATGGCCTTTTTAATGTCTTTTGATAACACTGAACACACTCTTATCTCAGGCGATTAAACTACATATATCACAGCATCATAAATTCGTGTGTATGATTTACGTTATGTTTTCTTATAACAAATTAAGCACACAAACGAGCCATATCTCTCTTCAGACTAAATAGTCTTTTAAGATATTGATCTTTTTCATAGTAATTTAAAAAAAGTGATTAGCATAATTTAATAAAGACTTTTTGGAAATCCTTGGGGGAGGCCTTTGTCCAGCAGTGGACGTCTTTCGATAGATAGAATAAAGACTTTTTAGTCTGAGCATATTTGCAACCAAATTCTATTTAAATTCGCTTAAGCACAAAATATATTATATTCACAGTACATATTCAAAACTAAGTATTACGCAATTTTCTATTTTTTTTAGAGGGCAAAGATTCCATTTGAATCGTTTAGCGAAGTCATAAAATTTTTATATCATCTTTCTTTAAATTAAGTAAAACTATGTCCGATTCCATTAAAATTAAAAAAAATACAATTACGTAGATGGTTACCATTAGGTAATTAATTGTAATTAGGTATTATACCTAATTACAATTAATTACGTATCGACAATATGAATAATGTGAAGTGTTTGTTTCGCTTCCGCGTAAAATAATTAGTTCACACAAATTAGCACAAATAAAATGAACACTGATAATTTCAATAACAACCGCTATCGTGGTGTTGGGCAAAGTTTAATATTTTAAAAGATAAAAAATATCTTAAGTGCAGTCTGTTTAAGGTTAAACGTCAGTCACCCTATTTCATACAAATTTACCTGGCTATTAACTACACAAATAACCACTATATTTTCGATTTTATCTGTCCAACGTAAACTTTGCAACCTTTTATTTTCTCCAAATGTATATAATTATATTATTTATTTCTGTAATATCATTAAAAACTGCAGTAAAATACCATAAATTTTACGCATGTAGTGGTGTATAATTCAGCACCACCTTTCTGATATTACAGTAACTACAATCTCAATTGGTCTGTTAAGCTTTGTTTAGCCCAGGATTTCGTTTTTAGCGCCATCTTGCATTTTGCTTGAGCATTACCAAAGTAGCAAATTTATTATAAAGACTTTTTAGTCTGAGTAATTAATGCTGGCAAACTTTTTTTATATTCAGAAAAAAAGACGCTGTCAGTCTCACGTCAGGGACATCTGAAAGACGAAAATATTGTTCACCCAACAAGGTCTAGTTGTGAGTTTCAGCTCGATATTTGTGATATACAGGCTGATATTTTTACTTATACAGTATGTAAAAAGATCACTCCTGGAAATTTAAATTATGGGATCCACTCATGAAACTGAACAACTTTTCCGAATGAACCTTAAGAATGCTGAATACTTAAGACAATTTTTGGACACACCATACAAAATTGGTCGGTTATCTTACCATATTATATGAAAACTTCATTTTTATGCGAATTTAGTATGGGTTGGTATGTTAAAGTTTTCGGAAGTTACAGCCTGTATAAGGTGCATTCAAAAATTTTTAGACTCATACCATGCCCCATTTCAAATTTTAACCGCCTCCGCTTGTCCGCTCGCTTCACATCAGGAGGTCGCGGGTTCGATTCCCGGCGGGGTGTAACTTTCTGGATTCGGTTTGGTTGGTGGTAGGGCATTTTCTGAGCCCGCCTGGCATATGCCACCATCTTATCTAAGTCTTGCCGCCAAACATCAACGTTAACAGCATTGATGTGTTCCGGCATGAAGGTAAGATAACCAGTTCCCCACTGCGTTGGGGAATCTTGGTAAGCCCGCTTTCGTATTCGGCATCATCGTCACTTACCATCAGGTGAGATGATGCCAAGGGCTTACCAATTGAGGGTAAAAAAAAAGATGATAGCTAACCATGCAGGCTCCGAGAATGCTCTACCACCGACCAAACGGAGTCTTACATATTATAGTTAGACTCTGCCGGGAATCGAACCCGCAACCTCCTGATGTGAAGCGAGCGACTAGACAACGGAGGCGGTTTTCCGGGTGTATTATTATTGTCTCGTTTGACAAAAAGTAAGTAGTTACCAGCAACCACGTGATACAACCCGAACCTTAGATATGTAGATTTTCATACACGGAAAGTAAAATCCCGACAAAAACATTCACATATCAAGTAAAAAGTCTTACACGTCAATATTTATAGACTCGACTGTAAAAAGTAATGAATTCCCGCCATGTAGCACCAAGTTTCAGGTTATAGAATAATTTATTTCTCACAAAAGGATAAACAGTTATTCACTTACACAATATTTTTTGTCACCAAAATATATTCCTAAACGTAATCGTCTATGTACAAAACCTCGTTTTATTCAAACTCACTTGTCAAACATGGTTATGATAATTTTTTCCAAAGTATTTTGGCGCTTTTAATGTCTCCACAAGACAGGCATTCCAGGTTTCGAACGCGGTTTTCTTTTCTCTTCAATTAAAGGCTAAAAAACAGTATCACTCCCTATCAGAGCATGAAGTATGGGCAGCATTGTTGCTTTTTATGTTCTTAAAATTGTGTCAAAATCGCAGCATGTTAAGGTTTTATTTTAAATTACTTACCTATACGAAAATTTTATTGCACACCAAAAGAGTACAAATAACAACGAAAACACATAAAATATTTAAACATTGATATGCAAAGGCGGTCTTATCGCTATCAAAAATAGCAGGTTCGATTTTTGTAAATTTTAATTTTTATGTCTGACATGGTACAAAATCAATCCAAAACTGAAGGCTGCGTCCTCGGTTCATCCGAAAACTACACCAAATTCAAGATTATTGCCCAATATAATAGTTAACTGAAGCGCGGCAGATTAAAACGCTCACGCATGCCTTGCGCCGTGCAACGTTCAAAATTTATTTCTGAAGCTTTTTATTTAGTAATTGCAGTTAGTGTTTCTGTTTTTTTTTTTTTTGATTAGTTTGGTTTTCTACAAAAAAAAATTGTTTATGCCATTAGTGCACATTTTTTAAACTATAGCATCTTGTTGGTTTTTTTTATTTTTATTTTATTAGATTTTTTCACAATAAGAGTAATAGATTGAACAAAAGTAATACAAAAAATGAAAGCTCCATTCTCGGTTTATTCGAAAACGATACCAAGTTCAAGATAATAGGTCAAATAGACCTGCCAGGGGGTGTGGGGTGGCTACCGGGCTAAATCAGCTTCTATTTATGTATCATATACGTGTGCCAAGTGGTTTTCTTTAATCATAAAATTTGACCTCGGATACATATAAGCTTACACTATTCAGGTGCCAACAGTGAAGGAAGATTTTTTAAAACAAAATAATTATTTGTGCTATGTTAGGTACCTTGTATTTTTGTATTTTATCCTGTACAGAGAAAATAAATGAATTATGAATTATAGAATATTCATATCCGCCATTAAAAAAAATACCTTGTGTACCCAGAATTCAAATAAAATTAAATGTATTTCAGAACAGAAGTTACAAATGGCACATTTAAAACACATTTTTTATCATCAGTACAACAAAAAAACCGGCCAAGTGCGAGTCGGACTCGCGTACCGAGGGTTCCGTATAAATTCATAATCACACATGTCTTGAACTCTATATTTTTTTTATTTGAGTTGATTGAATGAAAAGTAATTTTGATTTATGACGTATTAAAAAAAAAACTACTTACTAAAGCTCGTTCAAACCAATTTTCGGTGGAAGTTTGCATGGTAATGTACATCATATATTTTTTCTACTTTTATCATTCTCTTATTTTAGAAGTTAAAGGGGGGGGACACACATTTTACCACTTTGGAAGTGTCTCTCGTGCAAACTATTCAGTTTGGAAAAAAATGATATTAGAAACCTCAATATCATTTTTGAAGACCTATCCATACCATACACGTACATGTTTGATGAAAAAAAAATTTTGAGTTTCAGTTCTAAGTATGGGCAACCCCCAAAATTTATTGTTATTTTTTTTTCTATTTTTGTGTGAAAATCTTAATTCGGTTCACAGAATACATCTACTTACCAAGTTTCAACAGTATAGTTCTTATAGTTTCGGAAAAGAGTGGCTGTGACATACGGACAGACAGACAGACATGACGAATCCATATGGGTTCCGCTTTTTGCTATTTGGCTACGGAACCCTAAATAACTAGATGCTTTATCCTATACTATTAAACGAGTTAAGTGTCCCGACGATTTCGAAAACGGCTTGAAACCTTTTGATGAAAATCTAGGATTAGGGGTTAAAAATCACCATAAATCCAGATCTATGAGGGAATTATGTTCGAAAAGATTCATTTAAGGGAGAATTCATTTAATGATCGAAATTACATAGAAGGAGAACGCATATGATGCTTAAATTTAACCATCGCTTATAGGTACATTGGTAGACTAGCGGTTTTGGTGCGAGCCACTTACGTTTTGCTGCTTTTTGTCTGCCGGATTCGAATACCACCCATGAGACTTTATAGTTCTTTGTTTTTTAATTTTTTTATTTTGTGTGAACTTATGTAAATATTATGAAAATAAATAAAAAGACTTATGAGTGATAAAAAAATATATTTTAACCTCTGTATTTTAGAGACAAATAACGCCATCTTTGGCCATATAAGTTAATTACATACCTGGTGATTGTGCCGCTCTGTCCCGTGTTTGAAAATAGGAAATTTTCCACGGTTTTCTCTAAACTTAACCAGATGGCGCTGATAACCTTTGCAATAAGAAAATCTCTAAAAAGTCGCCAAAACTGATTGATATTACTGACTTATAAACGATGAACAACTTTCTGATATTACGTATCATAAAATATTTTTCTATTTTTTTTATCAAAAAAAAAAGGATGATTTGCATGTATTTTTTTCAATAGAATCAAATTATAAAAAAAATTTATAGATATTTTCAGAACAGATATTGCCTGTCCTTTCGTCCCTTAGAAGGCCACTACCGACTAAAACAACACCCTGCAAAATGTTTCATAGAAAATATATCTTATATGTTCTACTAAACAAGTTATCTTAGTTTATAAAAACTCCGATTGAACGAGCGACGCTCGGTCTCCCAGCTAGTTCAATATAATAAGAAAATTATCAGTATCATTATTTATATTACAATGAATTATTTTAAAATTATAAAACCCATTTAAATTCAGTCACTGGGACGATATTGGGTTGTTAACTAAGTAACTATGATGGTTATCATCCCAGCGAATGTGTTATTGTCAATCAATCTGATGAGACCGTGAGAGTGAGTGACTGAATTTAAATGTATATTGGAGTAATTTATTATTCTTTAAATGATTATACTGATAATTATGTTATTTTAATTAACAAAACATCAAATTTTCTTAATCAATTTTATCAATTGAAAAACTTTCATCTGTATGGATAAAATAAATTGAAAAAATTAATAAAAAAATGAATCTATTTTTCTCGACAATGAAAACGAATTTCATGCTGCCACTTCACGGATGTAATAAGGGGGCTATTCCCTATGACATATACATAAAAATTATCTGTGATTCCTAAGTTTGATACTCTCCTTAGCTTGCGGAGGCACAACCGTGACTCCAAATAGCGTAAGACTTGGCTTGCAAAGGCTTGCAAGGCCGTGCCTCCACAAATTTTCGACATCACTTCGTATCTCCTTGCATGACACGTATCTCCTTGCAGGCTATTGCTAGGCAACGTTGTTATTCAATAAATGTTATGTGACTGAACAGATATTTTATGTTTTTAATATTGGCGACGAGGCCAATTCAATGGATTTAAAGAAATTAAAACGTACAAGAAGCTCAGTACAGTTTATTAACGCGCACAGAAAATGTGCTCGACACTCAAGACCCAAGTAAGTATATAGCCCCGCTTGGAGTCACTCGACAAAACAATAAAGAAATTTCACGAAATACAGAACAACATAGAACTAGAAACCGAAGATGAACATCTTGAGGAAGAAACCTTCTACAGATTCGAGTTTGAGGAGTTGTGTATAGCACTGAAAACTACATTACGAAAACTAAGTACCTATTACTTCACCACTCATGGGGAGACCTCAGTCCGCTTGAGGCAGACAGAAACTCCAAGAGGGACTCCCTACCTACTGATGTTTTGAAAAGAGTTTAGAACTAAGCTACATGCCATGGTAGTCCCTACCTAGACCGGAGCCACGTAGTCAGAGGACAAGGAGAGGACATTTCTCTCCTGGAGACAAGGTGGCCAGGAGTTACTCCTCTCTTGCCCAGAAGTTTGAATTCGGCACAATAACCCGACGTCTGGGTGGAGTACATTATGAAGTCAGAACCGATGGGGGACTCCTGTGGATCCGTCACCTCGACCAGCTGCTACTGTTTTCCCTGGTGTCCTGATTTGCGGGGGAGACGTGATACATATCTCCTTGCAGGCCAATGCTATGAATGATTGCTATGCGACATTGTTATTCAATAAATGATTTTTTTCTTTTAAAAAATCTTTTCTTTTATCGCTCTTGGGTCTTGTTATTTACATATTTATTTATGTTCATACTAAATAAAAAAAATTAAAAGACAAAAACAATAAAGTCTCGTAGGATACGAACCCGGACCTAAAAGCAATAACATAAAAAGGTTCGTACAAAATTTGCCGCTTGCACCTCTGGGTTACGGACTACTTATAGAGGTAAGTCAAAAATAAGCATCATATACGTAAAAAAATTATGTGTGTGTGCGTAATTCGAGCCCTTATTCATACAAGATAAACGCAAAACTATAATTGTAAGGGGACAAATATATCGAAATCCTTATTTAATTAACATTATTATGGTTTATTAGCGTACATTGATCTTGTAACTGCTCGCTGTTTTACGTAGTATGGTTTAGGGTTATTTATACTATTTTTAAATCGAGAAACCAAGTTATAGTCAGATTAACGCCATCTAACGGATTTTTTCAACCAGGGAGCACTAACGTTTAACCTATTGCTTTTGTATTTGTAAATCGATAGTGTCAAAAATATGCCAATTATGTATTATAAATGAAGACGTTTAATAGGTATTTCTCAAAGCAAACGACATCCCAAGTCATTTTTAGTTTATTCAACAATAAACCAAAAGTTATTTACACCAATTTTGGACATTAATATCGTAGGTAGGCATACCCCGGTTTCAAACCTTGCGGAGTATTTCATAACTTGCGTAGGCGCTGTAAGTTAAGTAGGTGTTATCTCTAAAGCAATTTATAACAGACGCCTTCATTCATCACATTTCTGAGTTTTCTGAACATAGATTTCTCAAAATGCATAAATCAAAATGAGTATATAAATAAGTTTCCAGGAAATGCACACATGGTTTTCTAGCCCCAAACTAGGAGTCAGTGGTCAGTGTACCATGGGAACCATAGACTTAATTTATGTTAGTTTGTCATTGCGTCCATATAAGTTTATTTATTAAATTAATTTATGAGTTTATGATATGTAATCTAAAAAGACAAAAATTTAAAAAATTCACCAGAATTTTACCAACTTGTTTCAGTCAATGCACCACAGACCCACAGTACCTTAGGCCACTGTATGTCACATCCACAAGTCACCTAATCTCCTGAGTCAGAAATACATTCGATTCGAAAATAAATTCACTGTTTAAAAACTTTTATTAAAGAATTTTATAATAAAAAAATGCTTGTTGTCAGATTAGATATCGTTTTTCTATGTCAGTGCCAAACTACCTTTTTTTAAATACTTAACTAAAATCGATAAATAGCAACAGAAGCAAATTTTGAGATTACTTCGCTAAAACGAGTCATATTCACCCAGTTCTTTCGAAACAATAGAACTTGTTTCTAAAAAAAAGCCGTACTGTAGCGACATCGGTTTCAAATTAACAATTTTCAGTGAAGCATTTAAAATGCTTATTACGATATCAAAATTAGAGCAAGACTAATGTAAAGGGCGCTCTCAAGACGGCGAAAAAGGTATATTGGTCGGTCGGTCGGTTGCGTTCTTACCTGGCGCCCACGACCACCTGCTCCCGGCCCACGTCGAACAGCAATTGCGAGAATGATTTACTGCTCCGGTCCTCGAAGGTGTCGCTGTCCGACAGCAGATCTGCCAACGAAAGAATTATTTCAGAAATCTGTGGTAGTTGTGACAGATCAATCACAAGAGTGCGAGCGAGCCGCGATTAAGGCACAATAGAAGTTTAATATGAAATTAACAGAAGATATGAAAACTCCAAGGAATTGAGAGTAGCAGAGAGCAGAGAATCCCTCATTTCTTGAATGTGTATACGTGCTAAAAGAAACTACTGAAATGGTTTTTCGATAGAACTATGTATGTATATTTCTATAGCAACCCAAAAATTAATATGACCTTTGTTAAATTTGCTTAATGTTGCTATTTAGGGGCAAAAAGTGGCAATATTTTTTTCCAAGGCTTTTTGCACAGACTGTACGTGATTTTGGTTTTGCCGCTCCGGAATAGGGTATTTCACCATTTTTTGAAAAGTATCTCAAACTGATCATTAGGTGGGAAAAGTCAAAAATATTTTTTAAAAAAATTTTTGAAACCTATAAGTACCCCAAAAACACATTTTAAATTACCATTCCCAATTAGCGCGCGAAAACGCTAGCCGCCATGATGTTTAGGTCGTGACGTCATTTCAGGAGTAAACAATACAGCTCTGTACTAAAATTTTGACACATATTGCGAACAAAATGTCATTGTTTACCACTATTGTGACGTCACATGACAACCAGCATGGCGGCTGTCGTTTTAGATATTTGAATATCAGATTAAAAAACTAGATTTTTGTAAATCAAAAATAAAATGTTTTTTCTCGTTTTATTATATAGAAATCATATTAATTCGATTCCTTATTACAAATACCACAGTAAATAAGCAGTTTTAGATTTTTTCTTGTATAGAGTAAAATACCCTATTTAGTTCTATCCTCCGTTATTACCTTGTAAAACTTGGTACATTGAGCAAGAAATACTCTTTATGTTTCTGATCGTCAGCAATGGTGGAAATAAATATTCATGCTCGCGCATGTAGGCACAATAAAATTGTATACAGGGTGTAAGGGACAGGTTTCCGAATACTTTAAGGGCTTGCTCAGTAGACGAAACTGAACAAGTTTCCACAATTATTTTTTTCAGGAAACGAAAAAAAAATCGGCTTCTCCATACAAAATTATAAACTTGATTAGACAGTTTGTATGAAGAAGCCATTTTTTTTTCGTTTCCTGAAAAAAAATATTGTGGAAAGTTGTTATACATATACGGGGTGTAAGGGACAGGTTTCCGAAAACTTTAAGGGCTTGCTCAGTAGACGAAACTAAACAACTTTCCACAAGATTTTTTTTTAGGAAACGAAAAAAAATCGGCTTCTCCATACAAACTGTCCAATCAAGTTTATAATTTTGTAGAAGCCAATTGGTTTTCGTTTCCTGAAAAAAAATATAGTGGAAAGTTGTTCAGTTTCGTCTACTGAGCAAGCCCTTAAAGTTTTCGGAAACCTGTCCCTTACACTTGTATATATACCCAAAATCGAAACAAAACCAACCCCTATCCTTTTGAGCTTTGTACTAATAATTCCACCGCAAAGTGGCCCAAAAAATGATCTAAAATAATTTACTTTTAATTTTTGTTATAATAAATAATTTTGCTAGGTAGGTAGATTTGTGAATTCCTAAGGAAAACTTACTTATTGCGAAAGTTTCTTGTGCAGACTGGCACAAACCTAATAAACAAATTACCAGTAATCGCAGAGTGGACTTGTTTATTTCAAATAGATATTGCAATCCGAACAAATACACATTCTTTGAGCACACAGTTAGGCAATTTTAAATACATTAAATGTTAGTACGTCAATATTATACAGTGTAAACTTTACACATATGTTACATTACGGTATTTGCACAGGACAGACCAAGATTTAAAATTGTACTGTAGGAAAATTAAAATTAAGGAAAAGAGATAGGTAAAAATACCTTCAGTGTATAACAAAATATATCGATGGGAGAAAACGAGAACGCTGCAAAGGTGGAATATTGTTACTTACAGCATTTTCATTTTCTCCCATCGATATGTAGGACAAGGGCTTTTCTACTCATTACTAAACAACTTGTGAATAAAAATTAACTGGAGACCCTACATTTGTATGAAGAGTCAAAACATTTTTACGAAACCGCACTCAACGGTTCCTACACCTATTTTGTTTCATCCGCGTTCCTTGTTTCACTCCGCGTTGCGTTTAACTAATCAACATGTTAAGTTGTTACATAATGACAAAAGACATAAAACTGCCATCTGCGAGATCTCCACATGCCAAAGATCTCATTCGATTCTAATTTCCTGCTAATTTTTAACCGACTTCAAAAAAAGGAGGAGGTTCTCAATTCGTCGGAATCTTTTTTTTATTTTTATTTTTTATGCATGTTCACCGATTACTCGAGGACGCCTGAACCGATTTGGAAAATTCTTTTTTTGTTTAAAAGGGTATACTTCACAGGTAGTCCCATATAAATTATATCGAAATCGTTCAGCGGTTTTTGAGAAAATCAACAAAAACATAGCAAAATTGAAGTTGCTGCGATTGAAGTCGGTTGTTTTTAACCTATTCAGCGTGGTCATATACGATAATGTTGGAGTTAGAAGAATTAATCACGAATGAACTATTTATGTCCCTCCTTAAGATTGCCGATGAAGTTTTTGCAGGCCTAGTGGAAGGTATGTCTCATTTAAACACGCTAGCGCAGCTTGGAGCAAAACAGTAAACAGACTTAAAAAACTCGTTTCGATTATGGCCTCCTAAGCTCTCCAAACGATTTTACTATATTATTCAACCAGCTAGGCATGCCTAGAAAAATCCAAATTAGTTGACTTGAACAGGGTATTACGGCCTTCACAAACGGGAGCTGTAATATACAATATATTAAGTCTTATATTCCCAGGATATATTAAAGTTATCGTGTGTGGTCTCCTTAAGGACCTTATGGCAGGATTTATTGAAATATATCGAGCTATTATATAAATCTTTGTTCTTTATAGGATTCGACGTTATTATATTCACAAGATTTTTAGGAGATTCTTTAAAAACTGAAATGAATCGTGACGTAAGTAAGCGTTGTAACCTTACCTTGTCGGTTTACGATCCTAAAGTCATCATCTGTGAGGTGTCCCGAGCTGACGGCAGCCAGCATCAAGATGGCCGTCACTTTGGATATCCACGCCATCATGGCTGCTCGAATTTTGGCTTTATCTGTGGACAAAAAACAACATATAAGTCGACAATCAAGCGGAACGGCGGTGCTCTGAATAGAAAGTGATAACCCACGGTGGTACCGTAAGAATCGTCATTGCTAACTGTTGGAATTGCTGTATTATAAATTTGAACTCACTTTTAGACGCCTGTCTCTTTCCAAATACATATAAGGTGCTACTTTATTAGTGCCCGATATTTTAGTCAGTGCTTCTACTCCTGATTCTGATCAACTTTCCCCAAGGAACCCATAGTCAAATCGCAAAAAAATTTTTGGACTCTTCATACTAATTTGGCCGCTCGGCTGATCAATGTGTATGAAGAGTCCAAAAATTTTTTTGCGATTTGATTATGGGTTCCTTGGGGAAAGTTGATCAGAATCAGGAGTAGAAGCACTGACTAAAATATCGGGCACTAATAAAGTAGCACCTTATATAACTTCATCATAACGTGTATTTGGTGTCATTCTAAATAGCGCATTCGAACCTACAGAGTTGCAAGCTCTGGAGTTTTTTAACATGGTACCTAAATATTTCCTTTCGATAGATGAAAAATATAGAATAGGTCTCGGTAAAAATAAGTTAACGAAAATAACTGATTCAACAAAGCATTGCCAAATCACTCGAAAGTTAACGAGGCATCTAGGTTTACGCAATTTGGTTAAAAAGATCTTCATATTACATTGTCCGTGGGCGAAAACCTCGAGCTGACGCTCAGTTGTTTCCACAATCATTTATTAAACTACTCCTACGTAAGTAAGTAATATCCACTAATGATGCCTTATAGTTATCATACATATACTACCGGTGGCTATAATGAAGTTTAGATCGTGTGATCCGATGTTATTTATGTACGAGGATTTCATGTTTTTTGTGTCCATGTTTTTCAGGCAATGAACTGAATCGATTCTTCGAGTTCTTTAAATTGCAACATTAAAAAATAATATTATTTTAAGTTACTTTCATTCATCATGGCTCATAGTCTGTATTGGAATACTTATTATTTACGAATGTGAGATCTCTGTTAGGAATTAAAAGAGCAATAAAGTTCTAAATCCCAGCAACAGAAGACAGCAGTGCAATAAACTAAATGCAAAAAAAACTGCAAAAAAAAATTGAAGAGCGAATTTTTTCAATATTTTTCCTGGATTCTATACTTGATTCTGAGTAACCCCTTAAAATTTCAAACGCACTTTTTTTAACACCCTGTATATTGCGTTAATATTATTTTAATAACTAGTTACTCAGAATTTTACTCAACTATTTTATAAGCAGGTAGGTATACAATCATGTGTAGTATCCAGTTATCCAGTTCATGAGGAACTTATATGTGGTACTTAATAACTTAACCAATTAAACTAATCATTTTAACACCGCAGAGACGTGTACAATAGATATACTCCGCAATATGTGACAGTTGGGAAGAGACCTGCCCTTGCAGTGGGGACGTTATGGGTTGTTACCAAGAACAACATGTGACAGTTAATAAACTATCGAGCAGTTTAGATTACAGCAAACGTAATCTTCAAAGCAAACTCACTACCAAAATCTTAATTAACAGAAAGCAAACTTGGAGAGCTTTACTGACATACATAAGTTCCGCATGGTAGGGTACAAGTGTACTTGGTAGAAAAAAAAATAATTAATTATATTTAAAAGTACACATGAATAAAACATTTACGTAAATAAATAAAAAAGTCGTAGGTATATGGAAGGAAGCCGAGAACTTAAGGCGCTAAGTATAGCCAAATCGCAATATTCAATTCAAATTCTTGAAATAATGGTTAAAGCTATATAACATATAAAAAAAATATATATAACATACTTCAAACAATGAAAAACAAATTGTCTTGAACAGAATCATTAAAATTACAAAAACTTTGATGAAAAAAAATATCCTGTAGACCCTGTATTTTGCATTAATTGCAAATTCTCTCGGAAACGCAATATTTGTTTATGTTGAAACCAACACACAAAAATCGTCCATTTTAATACCTTCAATTTATCTTGAACGGATTTTTTTCTAACTTATTTGAAAGCCAAGAAAAGTAATAAAAACATCGAAATCTCGAGAATTTTGCGTTCGGCCTTGACGTAACCACCGCGATGGTACCCACACTGATCTGAACTTAAAATGAGTAGGGAGTTACGGTCGATATTATATTGTCATGCATCAACCTGCTCAGATTGAGTGTACTTCGCGCCTTAATATAGTCTTTAAAACAGGCTTTATCAGTGCACTGTGAGTCTGTGCGTCGGTATGTCAGTTCTGTCAGTGTCTAGTGAGCTAGGTAGCTGGTCCCACGGCATACTACTTACTTCAATACGCTTACTGCAGTCTCCGTGCCTGATAACATCCGGTGATTTAGCAGTTAATAGCTTTTTTCTGTATAGATAGTTAATATTAGTGTGAAACAACGACTGGTTTGTGAGGGGAGGTATTGCCCTAATACTCTTGGAATTATTTTCTTAGTACAAATACGGTTAAAATTAAGCATAAACAATATAGAATGTATATACAAATACATATAAATAAATATAATAAACCAAAAGAAGGTTATATGAACTATTATGTTATTTACGAAATAAATATCTCTAATATTCAGCCTGTAACTAGAAGTCCATGTGTTATAAGCAACAGATACTTTTATTTTATTATTAAAGAGTTTTATTACTTTTACTGAAGAAATCATTAATATCCAATAACCGGTTAAGTGATGAATTTCTCAGTTTTTACTATAATTAACTAATAATTGTAACTATGTATTAAATATCGGTTATCGTAAAATATACTTAAATGTATGAACGAATAGTCGGTTCAGTATTTCAGTTAGCAATTATCACTGCGCGAAATGACTAAAAGAATGAAGTTAAGTAACCTGGTGCCCCTTAAATTGTTTAACAATAGTGTCGATTCAGTATTTACAATTAAACTTATTTGACAGGACTAAACTAAATTTAAGCGCCCTGTCCTTGTCTTTTCGATATAGAAAGAAAAAGACAGAACACTTACATTAAGTTTAATCCTGTCAAATAAGGTTAATCGTGAAAACCGAATCGACAACAATGCTAACTGACATAACCATGACATAACCTAAACTTGTTTAAGAAATATTTCAAGCGCAGTGAATCCTCAATACAAAGTAAATAAATACTTTAAGAAAGACTCTATCATGTTTAACTATACTTGTATTTTTTTTTTATTAAAACACGCTACGCCATCTAGTAATGTTAAAGCGAAGTACTGAAATAACACTCATTTGCTCATTACAAAAACTATCTACCATAGCAGAAAGCAATTTCCTAAAGACGGTAAAGTTAAGTATTTAGAATGAATTAAATGTTATTTTATTGCCGCAAGACGCGCAATACTTGCGGTCACCGCTAACAGCTCCTATTATAATAAACCCGAATACCTATTGGGCGCCTTGGTGCAGTCGTAAATACAAGGCATGTTAAATGATGTCTAGTTGCATGAAGCGTATAGCGCAATGCGTGGCCTTTGGTGTACAGTGGTATTTCATCCCTTATAAAATAAAAAAGAAGAGGAAAAAGGATTTCAGGTGAAACAATAATTCTTACTGGATCAAACCCACGTTGTGAGGTCATAAAACTGGTTTGACTATTAGTTTACAAAAAACGACCAAAGAATCAAAGTTACTATGATATGAGAATTTTTTTCTTGGGTTAATACAGGATTACAGAGTCTAACATTTTGAATTACATGTTAACAGCCCATAATATAGTCTCCATTGCTGTAAAAAGTTTTATTACCAAAACATAGGTACTTATTAAATGCGACAATAAGTGATCTTAAACACAGTTAATAGTGCTGTAGTAATAAAATTCGAAATAGTTTAGTCATTCTGTACGAGGGACCAAACATACATACATAGCCTACATAACCTACCTCAAAATCGTCCACTTTATTTTGCCGTGGACAGTAAATATTGTGTCTATTATTTAAATTATACTATACGAAATGCCACCAACACTTGCCCGACGATTACCTCATTTACCTGGTACTGGCAAAGGGATAAATCCTGAGGCTCGCATCCTTGACTCTTCGCCGAGATAAGTGTCTTGTAATGTACATGTTAATCTCAGGCTCATTATATTATTAAAATAACACAGTATACAGATAATAATTTAACTAAAAACATTCATTTTGCTTAGTATTATTATTGAAATATCTTGATAATGAACAAGCCAAAGTATGTTTAATATACTTCGTCGTGTTTTTTAATGCGTACTTTAATATTACTATGAGTAATAACTACTACAAGTTAGCGTTCTGCTCATGTGTATATTAAATAGTTTCATTAGAATCGATTTGTTCACTTTCAAGAAATTTATTTGTAATTTTGTATTTTGTACCTTTTGTGCGCTCCCTAAAGAACTGTTATAACTTTTTATTGCCGTCTCAAGAGCACTAGCTCTATTACCTAGCTAGGTGGTATAAAAAGAGAAAGCGACAACTAGAGAGGTGTCCGCTTCGCCAATTTCGATCCGAAATATTAAAACGAGGACACAAAACTTAGCTCAAATAATCCGACGAAATGCGGAAACAACTTTTCTGTTTTAATTTGACTTAACATTACACAAAATTTTCAAAATTGTAATTTCCTTTAAGGGGCAATCCGAGGGCTGTCTCATGTGGAATGCTGAAGGCCGAGGAATAAGAGAGACTTTGTTACACACATTTTAATATGAAAGAAACCAAAAACTAAAAGTTTTAACTTTATATCGTATTTTTTAAAAAATTGTTACAACTTTTTGCAACACTCTGTATTTATTTACGTAATTTACAGCAATTCCCCATTGGGTTGCGGAATCTTGGTAAGACCATCTTCGGTATCATCAGGCGAAAAGATGCCAGGGGCTAACCAACTGTCGAATACAAAATATTGATTTTATTTAAATCAACCGGTTCCTTTATTAAAAACTAAAATACAGACGCTCTTAAATGTTGACAGTAGCGATGTCATCTAGCGGGAACTCGAAATAAACGATGACAGAACGTAGTAGAGTAAACCTCCTGAATTTTAAACAGATAACGTATATTTATTTAGAAATCTAACTTAAATTACTTTCAAGTGTTTGGTACATCGACCCATTTCTCGAGTGCTCGTTACTTTCCTATCTAAGATTAGATATAAATAGGTATGTTATTTTATTTATATTACTACCGGCTACCGAATTGATATAATGCGTTGTAATAATATGTATTAGTAATATGATACGTATACATAAAATCATGACTGCGAATTTTTTACGTACGACCCATAAAAAGATAATGCGAAATAAGTGATTTGTGAAATATTATAATAAGGAATCGAAATCATTCTACACTTTTTCCTTCCTTTCGTTGAGATAATATTGATTATGTCACAATTTAATAAGAAAACACACATTATTCCTAAAACCACGAATCAGACGGACGGACGTACGGACAAATGTTTAGCTTAAGTTTTGTGGTATCACATTAAAAAGGAGAATCTTAAGCTTGATCTATATTTTGTCCTTATTTTTTTTTTTTTAATTTTCACCTGAAAATGGGATTGTCGACCAAAACAACTACATACAGGATATTGTAATGTAAATTATTTATAGAGGCATGATTTATCGCCAACAGCGAGCTTATAGGAAAACTTAATCTAACCCTTAAAAAATAACTACTCTGTAAATAATACATTTACTTAACAAGTAAGGCGTAAATCGAGATAACGCCTATCGGACAGATTGACCCAGATTGATAGCACAGTGTTTGTTCGTCCAAACGCACTTAGCTGTAAAACTCCGTAACTGATAAGACGCGTGGCACTTACAAAATTAACCATTATCTATCACTACTTAACCTAACTACTGCCGAAGGTATTTTACTGATGTTATAGTTTCATGTCGTCTAGGTGCATATGAAGTAACAGAGGTTAAACATCCGTACAGCATTCGCGTTGTCGTCGAATCGAACCAGCATTCGCGTTGTCATTGATTTCGTAAATTCAATTTACCTTTTAACACTTCATTTCACCCAATAGGGAATTTTCCACGGGTTTCTCTAAACTCAACTAGGTGGCGCTGATCAACATTGGAAAAAAGAAAATCTCTTAAAAATCGTCAAAACTGACTGATATAACCGACTAATATCCTAATAATGATGATTAGCTTTCGAATATTACTTTTCATTGAATATTTTTTTGCAGTTTGATCCAAAAAATACTTTTCATAATTTTTGATGCACAAAGCTTATCACTATTGTTTTTGTATTTCTTAAAAGAATTCTAACATGATACCGAGTTATAAATTGTATTTTAATCATAAGAATGTATTAAAATCAATTTATTTTTAGTTCGGAAGAAGAAATTACATATAACAAAGAAACCAGAACGCACCCAGGTTATCCATACTTGACCAAGTTGGAAATTTATTGTTTCTGTTAATTCAATTAATAAGAATCTATGTTCAGGTGGTTCTTTATATGTTTTTAACCATACTAAATCTATTTTGCTACCGTAAATTCTACGCTGTTATTAAAAATATATTTCCAAAGTTTAGAAGCGCCATCTATTGAGACACTTATGAACGGTGTGACATACGCACAGTGTGAGATTTGACCTTGGTTGCGAACACCCTCGTTTTATGTTCGATTTGAGTAGGTTTAGTTAAAAAAAAACCATAAAAACCAACAAATATTTAAACATTTCAATCAATTTTGGAGATATATATTTTTTTACTTAAGTCATTAATTTTCATGAAAAACTTTTTTATTCATTTTTCCCGAGAAAAATTGAATTTTACCTTTGCATTATTTTTTTAACTATTTACCAGTTTAAATTGCTTTAAGTTTGAAAATTACAAGGGTGACCCTAAATTAGTTCTTGATACGAAAGTCTAAGAATGTGCTCATGATAACAAACAACTTTCCCTATGAAACCCATAGTCAAATCGCAAAAAAAAATTTTGAGTCTCCATACAAATCGATGAACTGACCGGCCAAATTAGTATGAAGAGTCCAAATTTTTTTTGCGATTTGACTATGGGTTCTTTAGGGAAAGTTGTTCGTTATCATGAGCACATGCATAGCCTTTCGTATCAAGAACTAATTTAGGGTCACCCTATATAAAATTAACCATATTATTGTCGCATTTTTTTTTAACAAAAATACATTAAAGTAATGTTCCTATTACTTCGTCACAAAAATCTATATACCTAGCTTGCGCGATGTTGGAGATATAGAGTTTCTATGTTTTTTTTAGATTTCTATGGAAATAGGGTTGACACAACAATAAAACTATTTTGTTGGATCTTATCTTATCTTGTTGATGGGGGCTGCCTAAACAGCGACACTTCAACCCAAAGGGATCTTTTGTATCAACCCCTTATAACCCTAGTACAGTGTGTAAAATGACATTTTACTTCTCACTGCCAGTCAATAGGACTTGGTATTCTAAGCATGAAATAAAACTCTCACTGTATATTACATCCATATACTATGGAACTCCATAGTTGTTTCTATTCAAAGTTGCCCTTTTTATGTTATTCCAGAAACATAACAATAAACATTTCTTGGAAATTATTTTTAAACCTTATAAATGAAATTGAATTCACTCTAAATGGCCCTGAGCTTTACGGCTGATTTTTTTGTGTGGATCGAACTTTTTCTTTATTACAAAAAGAAACATTTGACTCCTCCGGTGTTGCGGGTGTCCATGGGCGGCGGTAATCGCTTACCATCAGGTGATCCGTCTGCTCGTTTGCCACCTATCACATAAAAAAAAAAAAAAAAAAAAAACATTTATTAAACAGATTTTTACTGTTTTAACATTTTTTAAAATCTGATCTACCCTTTTTTAGTTTCCCATACTAAATCTGAATAGCGAATCAAGAATTTGTACGGGAAACTGAAAAAAAAAAAGAGATTGGCCATTTTATTCTTAGTCAATATGCGTCTCATGTATTACATGCTTTTGGTTAATTTCTGTCAGATATTCCATACCTTTTACCATTTCTGAGATATTTGTAATGTTCGCTAAAAAAATAATATAGGTCGAGATTTAACAAAAAAAACCCTTGTCTTGGAGCGAGCTGCGTAAATTGAAAGATTTTGTTATATGCACATAACGTACCCAAATTGCAGAATTAGTCTTTTACTTTTTTAGTCGGGTCGGTTAGCCGCTTTGTAAACATCATCATGTACCATAACGCTATTTTTTTAATTTAAATTGTAGTTTCCCGTACTAAATCCGTAAAGTAAATCAAGAATTTGTATGGGAAACTGAAAAAATATTAAGATTCGCCATTTTTTTCATAGTCAATATGCGCCTCATGTATTACATGCTTTTGGCAAAGCTTTTCAAAATTTCTGTCAGATTTTCGATATCTTTTACCGTTTCCGAGATATTTGCAATTTTTGCTAAAAAATAATCGGAGTTCAAGATTTAACGAAAACTAACCCTTGTCTTGGAGCGAGCAAAATTTTTTTTATATGCATACAGGGTTATTTTGGATTGTGTATCACAATGCTATTTATTTTTTTAATTTAAATTTTAGTTTCCCGTACTAAATCCGTAAAGTGAATCAAGAATTTGTATGGGAAATCGAAAAAAAAATTAGATTCGCCATTTTTTTCATAGTCAATATGCGCCTCATGTATTACTTGTTTTTAGATAAGCTTTTCAAAATTTCTGTCAGATTTTCGATATCTTTTACCGTTTCCGCGATATTTGCAATGTTTGCAAAAAAATATTCGGAGGTCGAGATTTATCAAAAAATAACAAGGAAAAACGTGTAAGACTTGCAATTTCAGATGTTATTTCGCCATTTTTTAGGGTTCCGTAGTCGACAAGGAACCCTGATATGTAGTTTCGCCATGTCCGTCTGTCTGTCTATCTGTCTGTCCACGGCTTAGCTTAGAGGCTTTTAGTATTAGAGAGCTGTAATTTGGCACGGATATGTATATTGATCACGCCGACAAAGTGGTAAAATAAAATCTTGAAAAACAATTTTTTTCAGGGTACCTCAGCTACACGTGTAGTGGGTTTTTTTTCTCGACTATCCCATGGTGTGGGGTGTCGTTGGATGGGTTTGAACAACCATTTTTCGATTCAAGGATCCGTTTTCGAAATATTAAGCTTTAAAGTGGATTTTTTGTTAAATTCATGTCCCCCCCGCCTCTGCCAGCTAAACGGTTGTTTCTAGAAATGTGAAAAAATTCAGGGCAGTAGTATATATAACGAAGTTAAAAGGAAAACTATCACAGTATTAGTCAATTTTGTAAGACGGGAAGTTTTACCCCGTGAACTCAAAATAGATGTACTTTGTGCCTTGAAGCAGCGTACCTCGAAGTACTACGGAACCCTACACTGCCCGTGGCCCGAAACGCACTTGACCGCTTTTTATTTTATTATAATTGATCATTTTATTTCTGTTACTCAAAAATATTTGCAGTGTCAAATTATTTTATTAAGACTCCAAATATTTTTAGCCTCTATTCGCCTAACTGCTAATAGCCACTACTACCATTTACCACTTACTTAGTCCTCACCTCACCCGCGAAGGAAAGGTATGGCTATAGGACCCATACAATATGTGCATAAAGCTGAAGAATTTAAAATATGAATTCCTAAAATAGTTCCTAATAAAAAAAAACACTTTAATTAAATAAATAAATTTAATTCTTTGCGGGATTCTGTGGCATATCCATGTTCAGATAACGATCACGAAATCCCGGAAATGGCATTAACTACGCCGATCACTAATTATTACTGCCTTCTTCTACAGTGGCTTTATAGTAGGTAGTAATGCTTTAGAAATAGTACTAGTGGATTACGCGGCCAACTGAAACTTGTTTTCCACAAGATTCAAATGCCTACAGGTCATATGATATACAAAGTTTGTTTAAAAATATTGCATGTCGCAAACTGGTAGGCGCTTGTGAGTGGCAACCCTAAGTTAAAATTTTGAAATTCAGTATTTCCGTTATCGTGTGTCTGTCGCATCTGTTTTTTTTTATGATATGAGCTATTCATGTAATTAACATAAACGTTCCGAAAAAAAATGCGACCATGTAGAAAATTATGAGAAAAAAAATTATAATGAAATCATAGAAAAAGTAACTTTTTGCCTAGAACAGCGAAATATTTTAAGTTTTTATGGATTTGAAGGTTTATATGGTATACTCACTATCACACCATGAAATATTTATTGAAAAACCAATAAAAAGAAAGGAGATAATGTGTTTCTATGGTTTCTATGGAATTTTCTCGATTTTCTGAATTTCTCTAAAACTATGACAGATACAGCAATGGGAGTTTTAACAGGAGTTTTGTGTAAATATAAGTTTTCAAAAAAACACATAAAACTAGGGTGTCCGCAACTAAGGTCAAATCTCACACTGTGATACGTCATCTGAAAACTCCCATTTTAAATAAAAACTCTTTCTTACTACTCTTCCGCCCTCTTTTAGGAAAGTATGATCTTTGATCTTATTTTCAATTTTATATCTCAAATAGTTTAGGTAATGCGTTTTTAGAACGTCAAAATCAAGGCTGTAGAATCGGCCAACGAAAAAAACGTGAATAAGCATACACCTCAAAATAATTAGCCTCTTTAGAAGCAAATATGAATCGAAGAGAAAAAAAAGTTAAAAACTAAAACGTAACTACGACAGAAAACGCCCACTAAACAAATAAGATTACGCTACCTATCGATTTTAAAATTATGAATGACTCATCAATGAAAAAACATTTAATAAATAGGTAATACAATTCGTATGAATAGATAATTAAATTGACCACGCTGAATACGTTAAAAACAACCGACTTCAATCGCAACAACTCCAATTTTGCTATGTTTTTGTTGATTTTCTCAACAACCGCTGAATCGATTTCGATAAAATTTATATGGGATTAGAAAAATTTTCCAAATCGATTCAGGCGTCTTCGAGTAATCGGTGAACATACATAAAAAAATTATTCCGACGAATTGAGAACCTCCTCCTTTTTTTGAAGTCATTTAAAAAGGAGTCACCAGTTAGAACACTGCATGGTGTTGACTTTTGGTTTCTTCAATCTAGTAAGAACATACGAGTAAGATTTTGAGTTTAACAATGATCTAAGTCTTAGTTTGCTCTATCGAATCGAATTGTACTAGAGAAGTTACCCTGTCAAAGAGGCAACGCTTATTAATAATATACAGGGATAATTAATTAGTTGATTAAACAACTCATATCTCTAAATTACTCCTAAAGCCAAAGCGAGTAATCGTAGTAGTATCTTAACTTGTTGATTACCTATAGTATCCTTAACGTTTTAGATAGAATGATAAGATAGCCGAGTACTATACACGAAAGACCTACGTGCCAATCGGCATGTTCTCATACCACACAACTACAGCCATGTATAGTATTATATCACTGAAAACATAATCAGTGATCAGTGAGAGAATAACGATGGAGAATAAACAGAGAAGAACAATGGCCTCTTGGGGCCAAGCACTCACAACAACCAGTACAAACTACAAACAGAAAGCTACTGTTTCCCAGAATACCTATAAACACACATACGTTATTTATTACGGCTCTTGTAGATTACGAGGGTCAAACCAATACCTAATATTTTAGATATAGAAAGTCTGTAAGTGTGTGGAGCAAAGTTCGCTCGACAAAAAATTAAGGAAAGCTTATACAAGATGATTTTTTAATGGCCGATATTAATGCACCGGGGTCAAATGTGTCAACTTTTGGTCCCCACTTTTTTATTTCTCGTAGATGACAAAAAGTTTTGGACACTCCATATTAAAAAAAAGTTCAACGACACAGTAGAGTATCTGAGTTCTAAAAACAAATAGTTAAAAAAAATATTAGTTTGACTCCTCCATATCTAGAATGTTTAGAAGCTCATGATTCACTCAGTGACTGACTCGGTGGCTAAGTGGTTAGCGATCCTGACGTCTGATCCGAGAGTCGTGGGTTCGATCCCCACACAGAGCAAACTTTTCTGTGATGAGCAGAATTGTTTGCTCCGAGTCTGGGTGTATGTATGTATTTAAACGTATATGTATACATATGTATATCACTCTCTGTATATCACTCTCTGGTTTCCATAATACAGGGAATCCTAGTTTGGGGCTAGATGACCATGTATAAGTCCCGAATATTATTATTATTCATAAATAATTCTAAATCGCATAAAAAATAACATTTGATACGTCATCCTTACAGAATCTGATTAATTTGGCTGTACTACGAGTTTACTAACAATCAAAAATTTTAACAGGAAACAAAAAGTCATTTAGAAAACCAGCCAAGTTTGTTCAACTTGTGGCTACTATTAGCGATCAGTGAAACAGCCACCCAATACCTACAAGACACCACCGCCGTTTATAAGCGCCACCAGTCTAACTGGTGCTCGGCATAGCTATGAATTAGCAATTTTAATGTATTTTAATTGGATATGGTAAAACTAGACCATTGAAACGAAAGCGTTTGCTTTTCTTTGCAAATATGCATTGTTATTTATGTACACGAGTATGAGGTCTAAAAAAATTTGGTAGCTAAAACTATTTTGACTGGAAATTGTACTCATGGTGCTTCATAAAATTGAACAACAAATAATTCGCGATGTTTTAATGTCTGTTACAATACAAGTGTGTTTAACTGATCGAACAACTTATTAAGAGAATACGTTTCTTTTTTCACGAATTTTATATTCAGAATTATTTCCTCGGGGAAAGTTGTTCAGTTTCATGAGTAGAAGCCTAAAGAAGAAGTTTAAATGCTTCAGCTATTTTTTTTTTATGCAGTCGTGGTTTGTTTCCTAAGGGAGGTTCTACACGGTTTTAACGGCGGCTATAAGTGTTACATGTGGTCGGAACTGTGTATTAGTTAATTCGTAGAAAGAATACCTTCGAAATAAGCAAAGAAACCGTAATATGGTAATCATGGCACAAGGAAAAGACGCCGCACTAATCTGCGCCCCACTTTTAATATACGAAATTACCTTGTTTTTACTTTGTATGTAGTTAGTGACAAGTTAAAAAAATCTGGTATTGTTATTTTTTTTTATTACCACTAGATGGCGTAAATAATTGAAAAAATTAAACATGCCAGTCAAATAGGTTTTCTGTCTCCTAGCAGCAGAGCACTGACTGCGAGTATCTATGGTTCATTCCAATCAAAAAAAAGCAAAACGTAAACAAACTTACTATGGAACTGACACATATCAATGTCATCTGCATACTATGTTTGTTTACCTTTTGCTTTTTTTTGATTGGAATGAAGTATACATAAATATTTTTGCAAAATTAAGTAGGTACTTAATTTAAAATTAGGGTTAAAAAATTGAAATTCGTCAATTAATCCTTTCATAGAAAAAAGTTGCTTGCATTCATCTATTAGCATGCATTATTCTACCGAAAAAAAGAAGACAAGGTTTTCCTTCCGAAATTCTTCATCCATCTAAGTACGAAAAGTACAAGATATTTTGAGAGAGTAGGTACCTATTTTAATGTAGTTTGAGTGCTACTTGTGGCAATGATTACCAAAAAACCTCTTCACAATTTTATACCCTGGTAAATTGTATTAAAGCCTTATTTTAGAACTACTCTTATTATTCTGATGATGTCTACTTTTTAACATCATCAAATTCACAATCACACAAATAATCATTGTGTTTGACATATATGTATAATCAAGTGTTCTTACTCGTACACTGAAATGGCACCAACAATTAATAAGATCTCCATCATCTATTCACAATACAGACACACAATTGCTCTGCTTTGTCCCTGTCAAACCAAATGTATCTGCAAATTGGTATGTTCGTCTCTCTAACTGGTTATTAGGGAGGTCTTTTGACAATGAAGTTATTATGAACTTCTTATATCTTTCCTGCATTAGCACATAATGGCCTGCATAAGTTTATTTCATTACTTTAAGCAAGCAATTTGTGTATAATAAATATTATCTGGGACAAATCACACACGGTCATCTGGCCCCAAACTAGGATTCCCTGTATCTTGGGAACCAGAGACTGATATGATGACACATATACTTTTAAATACATACATATATAGATATAATACACCCAGTCTCAGAGCAAACAATTCTGCTCATCACAGAAAAGTTTGCCCTGTATGGGGATCAAACCCACGACTCTCGGATCAGAGGTCAGGATCGCTAACCACTTAGCCACCGAGTCAGTCAGTGTATTAATGTAAATATTAATTTAAAAGTAGGTACAGTCTAGTCATCTAGTGCAGCTACAAGTATGTATATAAGCAGCCAAGTAATGCAAGCAGTACTAAATAGCACGGCTACCCTATATAAGTACTATTAGCTGCACGGCACTGTACATTATGTGCTTACTTGTTCAGACATGGATTAAAAAAAGGAAATAAATTTTGTCAGTAATTTTTTTATTCATGAATGTCATATGTTTTGATTTAAATTATGTTAAATTTAACTTATAATATTATATCTAGTGGAGACACATAGTAAGCACATACATTAAAAGAATATTTTGTGAAGCAAAAACATTATTTGTATTAGGAATAGGTAGTAGTGAAACAATAATTCCATCCTCTTTGAATATGTACTAACAAAAAGCTAAAAATAAATAAAAAAGGACTCTTTTTGCCACAAAAAAGACCTCAATATGCTGCTGGTGATCTAATGGTATGGTAACCATCACTAATACATTAACCTTCCTGCCTTTAATAATTTGTGAGATGAGAAGCAATATGCTGCGGGTACTTTTCCTTAATAAGCAACTAATAACTACACCAAAACAAACTTTATGATTCCCAAATATCACCAAGGTAACTATTGATAGCAGCAGGTGTTGTTACACAATATAATACAGCTAGTTGATTCGCTAGGAAGGTATTTCATAAATTTGTGTGGGCACAGTCACAATAAGCCTGCAGGTTTTAGCTAAACCATAACCATAATTTTAACTTTGCAACATCGCAACCGCCTGCAACATGTATCATTGGGAGAAACTACTCGTTGTTAGTACCAAAGAGTTTGGAGTTAAAAACTCCTTGGTTAATGCTATTTAACAGACAAAAGAATTTAAAAAGTTGAAGTCTGATCTCCATGTTTGTAATTTTTGCCGCTTATCTGTAAGTAACCCGCCAAAAAACGCAAGTTACGAAACAAAACACGAAACTACCTACTTACCATAAAAGATATGTGGGTGAGTTCGCCAGTGAATTCACGTTCCGATAAAATAAAAGTGAACGAATCCCATTCTTGTCCAGATCCAGTTCAAACCATTGTTAATTCATCATTTTGCTGCCCGCGTTAGCTGTCCCGAACACTGTTTATATTTATTTGTTGACACAAAACGAGGTTGTTGCCGTTTGCACTAGCACAGCATCTGGATTTTTACTCGACGAAAGTTTCACTTTAGGTTTGTCCAGTCACAGCGTAAATAAAGGGGTAAATAAAAACTAAATTACAGTTCAAGGTTGTATACGAAAACGGGCAAGGAACCAAACAAAGTGGCTAGCGAGATGAGAAAAAATACAAAAAAGTAAAGTCAAATCTCGCCACAGAAGAGGACCGAAACCACCGACCGCTCCGCTCTGCGCGTGAGTGTGCGTGCGTGATTTGTTTGAATGAAGGAAGGGAGTAAGCGAGCGCCGATGAGTATTGCCAGCGCTGTGTTATAATTTACTTTGTTTTGCCTTTTTTACGTCGCATCATTCCTTTTCCTGCTCACAATAAACAACATTATCTATTTTGAAGCCAAATTGCATTCGGTCAAGACAATATTCATCTTAGGTACGTTGGCATGCTTTATTAGTAGCTTCGGGAAGAATGCCCATAGGTATTTTGTTCAAGAACTCGAAATTACGAAACGCAATTATTTAAAAATAAATATCTATAACTAGTTTCCGCCGCAGAAGACTTCGTCTTCGTGAAGTTCAGAATAGGGAATTTTACACTGATTTTTCTAAACTCAACTAGATGGCGCTGATCAACATTGGAAGTAAGAAAATCTCAAAAAAATCGTCAAAACTGATTAATATTACTGACTAATATCATAATAATGATGAATAGCTTTCGAAGATTACTTTTCATTTTTTTTTTTTTTATTTTGATCCAAAAAATACTTTTCATAATTTATGACGCACAAAGCCTGTCAGTATTGTTTTTGTATTTCCTAAAAGAATTCTAACATGATATCGAGTTACAAATTGCATTTATATTATAAAAATGTATTAAAATCTATTTATTTTTAGTTCGGAAGAAGAAATTACATATAACAGAGAAACTGGAATGCACCCAGCACGGGTAGCATGAGGGCGTAGACAAAGCTGTTTGTCGCGCCAAACGCGAGAAAACAGCTCAGCTGTCTCTTTTCATTAGCTTATCGTTAGAATGGAACAAATGCTTTTAAAACTCGCGTCGCTAGCGAAATACGTTGTCATGCTACCGGACGGTGCAGGTCATCCATACTTGACAAAGTTGGAAATTTATTGTTCCTGTTAATTCAGTTAATAAGAATCTATGCTCATGTGGCTTTTTATATATTTTCAACTATATTAAATCTATTTTGATACCGTAAATTCTACGCTGCTTTTAAAAATACATTGCCCAAGCTTAGAAACGCCATCTATTGAGAATCTTATGAACGGTGTGACATACGTCATCCGAAAACTCCCTATTGGCTCCAGAGAGAAAGAAAATGTTAAAGTGGCGCCATCTAGTGACGAAGTGCAAATTTTGTGTTTTAAGCATTCCTCCGGGAACCTTTAAGTTTTCCGATATAAAAAGTATCCTATGTGTTAGCCGAGTACTTTATCTAGCTATCTACCAAATTTCATTCAAATCCGTTCGGTAGCTTCGACGTGAATAAGTGGAACAAACAAACAAACAGGTAAACAAACAAACATCCATACTTTCGCATTTTTAATATTAGTGAGATTGCATTATTGTATCTTAACAAACAAATTAAGTCGTACCTAATAACTGTCTTATGAGTTTATTCCTAATATAATGTACCCTCATAGGCTCACACTCGTCACCAAAAGGAGTAAGAAAGATAATGTTACATTAAATTATACTTTCTTCTTAATCTTATGTAATCTGTCCGTTCTCTATCTCTCTTATATTGACTGAATCCGCAGATGTATAGAATACGGATCTCAGGATGCTTCAGGATACATCTTGATATTATTATAATTATATTGTATGAAAAATATTGAATGAAAATACACTCTGGAAACCAAACACACAATTTGTATAAATATACGGATTTTACCCATAATCAAAATTATTATTCTTTTAAATAGCAACACGGCAACCCAATGTCAATCTCCGCCGAAAGCTCTTCCGTACACCAAACACACGCACACCTTAAACTGGGTACTTTGATTGGTCAAAAAGTTGCTTAGCGTCGTCGTCGCCCGCGCCGCCCGCGCACCAACGTCCTTGCGGCCACCGACCGCCTGCCTCCCGCCCCGCTCCTTCTCCCCCGCCACTCAGTAACTTTCGGACTTTTTTTCTTGACTGCCGGCAGCCCACCTGATTCTTGTTCTAAACTTTTTCTACCACGTCCTGTCCGCTCTGCCTGCTGAACAAAGCTCTCTTGTTGTTTTTTCGAGTCCCAAAACTGTCATTGGTAGACGATAAAATGGGAACGAACGGCTGACCGAGCGATTATATTTTTTAAACACAAACTGAGGCAGTTGCTGATCAAGCAGGCGTTTTATTAGTCATTATTTTTTGTGTGGTACAAAATATGAATAAATTTTTTTTTTCATAATTTTTCGATCATCACATTTTTTTTTTTTAAACTATTACTTTCACAATATGTAAAATGTGTTCACAGTATTGCTGACCTATTTTATTGTATTTATTGAGGTGTAAATATTTATTAGGTGTAGGTACCAATAAAATACTTATGACTTACCTATAAAACGATGTTTATTGTTAATATACGAGTACAAACTTGGTCTTTGGTTTTACCATACGTATTATTACGAGTATAACCGAGATTACCGCAATGTGTCTCCGTTGGTAAGTACTTGTAGGACCTTATTGAAATGTGGTAGGATAGGTATTTTTGGTATTCGCAAAGTGGACGTAAGTTCAAACACACGTAGACAGGAACCCAATTCAACTTGCTTGTCTCGTTGAAGTCTTTTCTATGGAGCTTCGCCTTGCGGTCCACGTTGCGTTGATGTCTTTTATAGGAGCAAACCTCCGAGTATAAAATCCCTTCATTATGAAGGGATTTTATACTCGGAGGTTTGCGCGGAATATTACATTGCAGTAAGAAAACAAGTACATATGAAGGCTTCATATGTACTTGTTTTCTTACTGCAATGTAATATGTAGTCTCTGCTACAATACTTACAATATTGAGGATATGAACACATATACATTCTTGTCAAATGTGACAGCTTTCATTCTACCACTCTTAGACGTGATTTAAAATAAATTGTACAGCTATGCTGTGCATACTTTCTCGCGAATCCCATAAATTACATCTGGCATATACTAGATTGTCATCGTTCAACATAAATCTTCAATCAATACTCATTATTAGTAGCAACTAGTAGCAAGTGATAGACTTCACAAATTAACTATGTTGTTTTGTATGGGTCGCCTTATCCTGGTATGGCCCGGAATAATTAATGACCTAGTATAGTAGGCCGTATAAAAATATTAAAAGGTACAAAGTTTCATTAACATCGCTATAGCTATTTTTGAGAAAAAAATAACAAAAAACTTATTTTTGTATGGAAGATATCAAAACCAGATTTTTCCCAGAGTAACCAACTATCTTATGTACTAGGTTGTATAGAAATATAGTACTGTACAAAGTTTCATTAAAATCGTTAGAGCCATTTTTGAGAAAAAATACAAAAACTTTTTTTTTATGGAAGGTATCAAAACCAGGATATTCCCAGAGTAACCAACTATTTTATGTACTTGATTGTATAGAAATATGGTATTGTACAAAGTTTCATCAAAATCATTAGAGCCATTTTTGAGAATTTACAAACACTTATTTTTGTATGGAACGTATCAAAACCAAATTTTTTCCAACTATCTTATGTCTTAGATTGTATGGAAATATGGTATTGTACAAAGTTTCATCAAAATTGTTACAGCCATTTTTGAGAAAAAATAAAAAAACTTCTTTTTGTATGGAAGATATCAAAACCAGATTTTTTCCAGAGTAACCAACTATCTTTTGTACTAGGTCGTATAGAAATAGCCATTTTTGAGTAAAAAAATTAAAATTGTTTTTTTTACTATAGTGGCATTCCTAAATAATTGCGTTATTGAAAAAATAAAAAAAACGGCTGGAGATATTAACAAAATATTGCTCTAACCCTAACCCTAACATACAAACTTCATCCAAATCCGTCCAGTGGTCTTGGCGCTAAAGCCAGGGACGGACACATACACACACACACACACACACACACAGAGAGAGAGAGACATTTCTTTTTTGTTTTTTAGGCTCTATAAGTGCAGGAGAATCGATTCCCTATCAAAATCTCAAGTTCGATTTTTTTTTCCATGACAATACTTTCTTACTCCTTCGTCGCTCGAAAGTAAAAATGAAGTCACCATACAAATAAGATAATCTGACTGATGATAGAATCGTGTGTAGTAGAATGAAAAAAAAACACTTATTTAAAAAAATACATCACTGTTCCATAATTTCCAACAAATAAAAGGAAATATGCACTGTAAAAGCTTATTAATTATGACTCAATAAGAAAATTCGCACTGACAAGAGTTTGACAGCTTCGGCTTTAGACCTTTAGTAAATAGTACCTTAATCAAAAGTGCCCAACACCAAACAGTGATCCCCGAAAAATTACGTTTCATTTTAGGAAACTCTTAAGCTTTTTAGTTTAAATCGGAACTTCATGTCCTTTCAAGTTTTAATTTTTACTTGAGGTACCTACCTACTTAATTACCTATTCTACGATTTATTAAATTATTGTAATAATCATGGTCATTTTAGACAATGAACCACAGTTCCAGTTGATGAGTGGGTGGTCCTGAGACCTGCGCGCAAGTTGCTTCGTAGGTAAATATACGTAAATACAGAACAATGCTGAGGAACAATGTGAGTTTGTCCGTCTGTCTGTACTCCATAGTAAACATCTGTCTGTCGATAATCAAAGAATACTGGTTGGATTTATTAGATCTTTAACAAGAATGAACTTAGTTGAAGGAAAGTACTCGCCCTTGTAAACAATCTTATATGTACAATAGCGAAATTGTTGCACACGTAGTTGAAAATAACGTAGTGACATAAAAGAAGTAGGTAATGGGGAAGAAAACTGACAAAGCTCGCCGATAGAGGCGCTGATATCGCTTGACTCATACTAACTGTCAAAACGTATATACTTCATTCCAATCAAAAAAAAGCAAAAGGTAAACAAACATAGTATGCAGATGACATTGACATGTGTCAGATCCATAGTAAGTTTGTTTACGTTTTGCTTTTTTTTGATTGGAATGAACCATAGAAAAAATTGTTTACGTGAACTCAATTCAATTCAATTCAAATATTCTTTATTGCACAGAGACATACATGATAATATAATATTTAAAACGAATATAGCTGTACAATTTAGGCGGCCTTATTGCTAAGAGCAATTTCTTCCAGGCAACCTGAAGAATGGAAAAATATAAACATAATAATGGGCTGTGCAAAGCAAAAAGCGAATGAAATTAACATTTAAAACTAATATCTATCTAAAAACGAACCTATAAATAAAATAAATAAATAATATACATATACATAATTATATCAGTACTTACATATAATACAAATACTTAATGATATATATAAATATAATACATATCTATAAATATATTATATATGAAGCAGTAATAAGAGTGAAGGTTCAGTGGGGTTTGGATTTTGATTGAAGTTCTAAATAATATTCTTTCACTTGCCTTTTAAAAGAGTGAAGTGAAGGAGCTTGTCGGATAGAGACAGGAAGAGAATTCCACAGTTGAATAGCTTGGACAGTAAAGGAATGAGCAAGGAAGTTAGTAGAATGTGGAGGAACGTAAAGGCGAAGATTATCAGAGGAGCGGAGAGTGCGAGCATGAGTAGACGAAAGGAATTGGAAGAAGTCTTTCAGATATGAAGGAGTTTTAGGGTTAAACAGAGTAGAGTAAAGGAGCGACAGGATATGAAGGTCTTTACGACGGCGAATTGGGAGCCATTTGAGTTGACGCCTGAATTCAGAAACGTGGTCATACTTACGTAGGCCGTAAATGAACCGTATGGCTACGTTTTGGAGACGCTCAAGTTTGTTAAGGAGAACAACTGTGAGGTCTGGATAACAGACGTCGGCATAGTCTAGGAGCGGAAGAAGGATAGTTTGAGCCAGAGTAATTTTAGTGGAAGTGGGTAGGAAGTTACGCAAACGATTTAATGATTTAATAGAGGCAAATATCTTCCTGCTAACTTCAGCTATCTGCACTTCCCAAGATAGAGTCTGATCAAAGTATATGCCAAGATTCTTAACTTTTTTACTAAAAGGGATTTTTATTCCGTCAAACGTGATGGCCGGGAGAAGCTCAAAGTCAATCCTTGATATGAAGTGGGGACTTCCTATTATGATAGTTTGAGTCTTAGTTGGGTTGACCTTGAGACCAAACGATTCGCTCCACTTCAGTATTTCAATTAGGTCTAGGTTGGTTCTACTAATAGCATCAGATAAGTTAGCTGAATCACATTGCGTGTAAATTTGTAAATCATCCGCATACATGTGATATGAAGATGAAAGATGCTGGGAAATAGAATTTATGAAAACAGCAAAAAGTAAAGGAGAAAGCACGCCACCTTGAGGGACTCCAGCAGTTATAGAACACCAGCTAGAGAATGTATCATCGGCGCGGATACGCTGACGACGTCCAGACAAATAGCTGTGGAACCAGTTCAAAGCAGTTTGGGCGATGTTAAGTGAGCATAGCTGCCCCAGTAAGACGTCATGGTCAACAGTGTTGAACGCATTGCTAAAATCGAGTAGTGTTAGAACTGTTAGTTGCTGTTCTTCCATGCCACGTCTGATGTCCTCAGAGATTTTAGTCAAGGCAGTAGCGGTACTGTGCCCAGGACGAAAACCAGATTGATAAGGGTTAAGGAGATTATTTTGGACAAGAAATTGTGAAAGTTGGGAGTGCGCAAGACGTTCAAGGACTTTGGATAGGAATGGTAGAATGGAAATAGGCCGATAATCAGAAGAGGAGAGTGGATTGGTCTTTTTCGGGAGGGGAATAATTTCCGCTTCTTTCCATATTTCAGGAAAGGAGCCAGAAGAAATCGATTTATTAAATATTTTGCAGAGGACAGGACAGAGTATATCGATAAGGGGTGTGATCATTTGGCGACTGATACAGTCACCTCCAACGGCCTTAGACGAGATAGAAAGAATATTCTTTTCTACATCGTCTACAGTGAATTCACTAAATGTGAAGGGAGAGAAATTAGATGCAGGCATTTGGTTTAGTTTAGACAGTGTGTTAGCCTTGAGGACAGGGTTTATATGGGAAGAAGAAGAGAAATGTATATTCAAAGCATTAATGTCAACGTCTTTGGAAAGAGTATCACCGCTACGAGATTTCCCGACACCAATGGACCGTAGGAATTTCCAGACTTTTGCTGGATTGCCCTGCTCAACGGATTCATGAATAAAACGTCGCTGCGCATCTCTGCACGCTAAATTACAGCGATTCCGTTTGCGATGATAAGTATCCTTATTTGCCTCAGTAGCATCAATCTTGTACCTCGTCTTGGCTTCGTTCTTTTTCTTCATTAGCAACTTTATGTCTTCTGTAAGCCAAGGCGCCGGTAGATGTTTTACCTTAACAGGATGGATGGGCGCATGTAAGTCGTATAAATCCATTAACTTGGAGTTTAGTAATAGAACTTGATCACTTACAGAGGGAGTACTATCTATAATTGTCCAATCTATGTTAGCTGCATCTGAACGGAGATTGGTGATGTTCATACCACTAAAATTTCGAAGCATAAGAATACGGGGCCTAGGTTTGGGTGGACGAATTTTGTATGAGAGGTAGACTAAATTATGATATGAGAAAGCGTCAGCAGTCATCTGACCATGTTCAGATACATGATCAGGGGAAGAGACAATCATGAGGTCAAGAAGAGAGGGCGTACAATTTGGAAAGAAATGAGTAGCGTTTAGAGGTAGGATGTGCATATTCGCCGCGGTGATTATATTTTGAAGAATACGGGAGCGAGTATCATTTTTTAGTAGACACGTATTAAAATCACCCATTATTACCAGGTGGTTGTATAACGGTGCAAGATCTTCCAAGAGCTTTTCAAAGCAAGGAAAATAATTGACACGGAGCGAGGGGCTATAAAAAACTCCTAGAAGCACTTTCTGATGGGATAAGGTGACTTCAATAAACAAATGTTCCGCTGAATTCGGTGGTGGTGGTTGCTCTGATCTACTTATAATGGAGAAAGGAATATTACTGCGGAGATAAATAGCAACACCACCATGGGACGAGGTTAAACGATCATTACGAATTAAAATGAAGCCAGGAATAGAATAGGAAGTCGAAGGAAGAGAGGGGTGTAAAAAGGTTTCCGAAACAAGAATGGCATGGATGTGTTTATTATCGAAGGTATCTAAGATATCAGCATAATGCGCAGGTACACTTTGCGCATTTATATGTACTATATTAAAGTTTTTGGGAACATTGGAAAAAGTAGTTAGAAGAGATTCACTAAGCGGTGGAGGTAAGCTCTGAAAACTATCTTCACTATTAGAGGAGCAAGACAGAAAAAGATCACTTTGGTTAATATCATTACTACTACACATAATATATAGATAAATAAATACTTAGAATTATATAAATATTTAGATATTATTTATACTTAAATTACTAGTGCACTAGCACTACTTACAAGCAGTTATGATTATATCATCTGTTCATCACCACGAGAAGCAGTTAAGACAATAAAAATAAAATAAAAAAAAATAAAAAAAAATCAAGGAGAAAAAAAAATCCTAAACTAAAAACGGAACGTAATGTAAATATACAAGTGCTTTCAAATTAATCAAACCGATACACTGAGTTAGCCAAAAAGAGAGAGATAGTTAAATGGGCAAAGTAAAATTCTATGTGCTATCTCTCTCGTACAGAACAACATTGACGAAAACGAGATTGAACTGAATGAACAATTTACAAAACTGACAGTGACAGACAGCTGTCATTAGTTTGTTTACAAATAGTTGTGAGAAAAAGTTGCTTTGAGGGTTTATAAAATAAAAATAATAAACTATAGACTTAAGATTATAGACTAAAAGAACTTAGTGATTTGCAATACGTAAACACATGCAGAGATTTGGTACACTAGTTTTGCACTGATTGATTTCTAAATGACCAACCAAACAGTTTAGTTTCTACTTTTTCCTCTTCGGCTTACTTTTGAGCTTAGTTTCAGCTGCACTAAGAGCATTGTTCACCGCTGGGTCAGGAATTTTTTCCAATTCAGCAATAGAGGTTATGCGGTGGAGTTTATCATTTGCCCCAATGATAAAGATGTTGCCGTCCCTGGTCCAGCACTGTGATACTCCAAAACGTTGTCGTGCTGCCATAAACACATTGTGTCTTGACTTAGTCAGGAACTCGGAGAGTGTAACACCAGTACCTTTTAGCCCTGATTTTGCCTTCCAAACTTTATCACGGGTCAGAATATCTTTGAACTTTATAAGCAGAGGGCGAGGCTTGTCACTCACAGAGCGTCCAGTGCGTTGGCTCCTACTGATACTATCTTGGGACAGCCCAGTGCCATCGAGATATTTCGACAGAATGGTGACTGCAGCAACTGTTGTGTCCTCAGACTTTACCTCCGGGACACCATGGATTAGTAGGAACTTACGGCGACTTCTCAACTCACGCCTCTCACATTCTTCAGTCAGGAACTCGAGTTGTTTCTGAAGAGACTTTAGTGCAGTAGCGACAAACGACTTGAAAGCACTGAAATCAGCTGCCAGTGTTGTCACTGTAATTGTTTCTGGGGTGCCAGTCTTTTGAAGTTCATCTTGGAATTGAGACATTCGCGAGTTAAATAACACTGCCATGTCCTCCAGCGATTGTTTGATGGCATCCATATTTAGTGATAGTGGTAGTGTGTTTGCAGGGCGAAACGAAATTAATATGTTACACTTGTGCTGCTGTGAGGAAAACAACTGCTTGTAAGTAGTTCAACTTAAACTTTCATTTGGTGATAAAATATTAACAATATACACAACTTTTTCTATTTAAAATATTGATTTTATAGCAGCGAAAAAAACGCTGTTTGCTTTTTGCGTGAACTAAACATAAGATTATTAAAAAAATGACGCATTGTGTGGCGATTGGTTGCAATAATAATGTAAATCATTAATTTCCTAAAGATTCTCGGATGAAGAAGACGTGGGAAATGTTACGTTTTCAATTATGTACTTTTCAACTTCGCCTTTAATTGAAGAACACTCCAAGCCGCATACATTTACCATTTAACAATTTTACAGAAAAAAAAAACTAATTTATAACACCTCGATAATAAAAAACGCGGAACTAATTGAAAGTTGTTATGAGTCAAGCGTCCGTAGCGCCATCTGCAAATAGTTTTGCGTTTTCTTCCCCATTAGGTATTTATCGTTGGTAGGATCATGAAGGGACTCTATAATCAATGAGACATCAACATACAACAGTGGATATCTACCGCCTGAGCTGCTGATGATGAATCGTCGGCAGGATCACGAAGGGGCGTAAGCAAATTTTGACTTTACAGTGGAGTGATTTAAAAAAAAAGTTAAAAAGTTACTGTGAAGAAGAACCTACGCTTTAAGCTTTTACGTAGTTAACGAGGCTATCATTTAGAGCAAGAGCTAACTCCCGTTAAGGTTTCTTATAAGTTTACCTTCAATATGTATAACTCATAACTTAAGATCAAGAATTTGTTGGATTATATGCCCCTTCATGATCCTACCGACGAAATATGGACACCTTACCTTTTTTGTTTCACGAGAATATTTCCCAGCCTCCCATAAAAAATATCGTTTTACCAAACTATGTTGGGTGCCTATTTCATATGCTACTCATGAAAATGAACATCTTTCCCTAAGAAACATACTATCGAAGCAAAAAAAAATACCTTACACTTATTGTCAATTGATCGGTCAATTTGTGAACTAAGCACAGTATTTTTTTTTTAGTCCGTTTGTTCTTTTCTTTATGAAAAGTTGTTACAAATACCATTTGATGCTTGACAGTGTCAAAAAAATGCATCCTGTATTATTCGATTGCAACCATGGAGGAATAAGTATGTAGATGGAAGGACAAGGAATAAGATGGAGTAGCCTTGTTATTTCCTCCGAGCTTACAAACTTATGCGGGGCCTCTCTCTTAACTATACCTAAGTATAATGTAAATAATGAAAAACAGCGAAACATCATGCAGACTAAATTGCCTGCTCTTATCTAACCACTGACCACAGAACAGAACTCATTTGATTGGATATGTTATAGCTACTAAGGGGTCGTCCATTGATCACGTGATGTTTTTAGTAACTTTTTAGACCCCCCCACCCCCTGGTGATACGTGGTGAGGTTTAAGACTACCCCCCCACCCCCTACCCAAAATCACGTGTATTTTTTTGGTACAAAATATTATCTTTAAATACAGGTATACTGTAATTTAATTCTGGAAAATTAAGCACCGTGATAAAAATGTCTAAACAGACATTAAGGTTGCAGGTTGACTGCCTGAAGCCGATTCGAATCTTGGGATGAGTTAAAACGTAACAACAACACTCCGACGCTTAGAACTTACTTTAGAAATCGCGCGTTCAACGAAAAAATAAATACACGTGATATCTCACTACACGCCCCCGCCCCCATTGTGATATTTCGCAATTTTTCCGAACCCCCTCCCCCCCGCCCCTTTTGAGCATCACGTGATTAATGGAGGACCCTTAAGCTACTTCCGAAGAACATGCTATAAAGTTAGTGGAGCAGTGTAGCTGCTTTCGTTTTGATAGCTATCCTGATTTGATACAAGTGGTAAGTTTTATAAATCTCTGCTTTCATAAGGCCTCAACTTGACCTAATCTTCTGGTTAATGATGAGATGACTATACCGAAGATGAAAGCAGGTAAACCAACCTAAATGTGTAGGTAAACATAGATAGAGCTCTAAAGTGGAACATAAAATACTAATTAATATAATACTAATATTTTTTTTAACGCAGTAAAATTAACAATCTTAACTCTCCGCCCTGCCTACCTGGATAAGTGGAGTATCATTTAAGCAACTCGTAACTAAATATAGGTACCGATATACCTGTACTCTAAATCAACCGCGTGACGCACCGAGCGTGTCAACCATACGTCTGATTAGATAAACGAAATCCGATACCAATTTGTTACGTATTCCAATCTCGTCTCGATATCTCGATTGGCCTTGGTAGAGATTTAGTGCCACTGTATTTCGGACTTCGGACGCTTTTACACTGACAATGTTTTTGTGACCGACATGGATTCTTAATTGTGGTTCTGTTGTGTTGAGTCTGTTGAATTATTCACATGATTGGTGAAACTACTGAAACAATCTCCTCATCATCAGCCAAACATTATCTCCTCAAACTATTAAAATTGCTGACTGGACCTTGTTTTAAGTAATAACATAGCAGGTTTTATGGGAAACCAGAGAATGATATTAGATATAATATTTATTCACTTACACGACACATTTAACAAAACAGTTTTTTTTAATCATAACTAAAATAAAATTTAGTACGAATATTATCTTATTTTGTTTTATTATTTAGGTATTTTATTGTTTATTGTACATAAGAAATACAATAGTTAACATACATATGTGTTTACAATTGGTATGCTTGTTTGTTGACTTTGGAGATATCGAAAAAACATTAAGTACTTATCAATTTTCAAATCGACCACTGTACCTGAATGGCCAACTTTAAGAGCTTCGATTGATACTTCTTGCCAATTTAACCTACGCAGAGTTACTTTGCGAAATGTTAGTATGATAATGAAACAAATGCATTATTGTTGAGTCTTACAAGGCTGAGCAAAACGGCATACTACCATGAACCTCAGTGTTAGTGGTCAATGGACTCGTAATATTGGTCGCGTTGTTTCCGTTTACGACAGCATTTGTAGGTTCTTTATCGAACCACGTCCACAATCTCCTCGTATACAACAGTGTGGTCCGATAATAAAATCCTACCTACGTCCGTCTGTAACCACACATGCGAATAATTTTATTAGGCTGATATCTTGCTGATATTGATATTTTATTGTGTTTTACTGCTGCTGAAGGTATCGAAGTGAAATTGACCACAAAACCGACAGTTATAGCTGTCTCGCGCAACTACATATGCATTAACTACATATGATTTAGTATAAACATTTTGATAATTTATTACATTAATTTTTACCCTCCATTGAGATCCACATTTTACTTCTGCTTAGAAATCTTTAAAATGGGACTTAAAAGCTTTTTCCTGGATCTGAATCTGAACAGTACACTAGTAGAAAACACATTAAGTTGTAGTGTCAAATGTTTAGCCACATTTTATAAAGAACAAAAATCTTTCGTGTACTGTACTTATTATACCTACGTTTCTACCGTTTTGGAAAGCAATCTATTCATAATAGGTATCAAATCAGGCGCAGCGCAGCAGTAGAGAAGCCACTGCTGTCTCTGTTATTTTTCTGTTTAAATACTGATATCGCTAATATAAAGCACAACACTTGCATATCGCAGAAATTGCAATAAGCTGAATTATCATAACATAAGTCATGCTTATGGTCGTGCTTATAGTCTAGGGTGCAATTACTGTGTACCTAGACCTACTAATCGATTTATAATACATATCAACTTCCGTAGTAGCCGGAATATGGCGTATAGGTACTTATTGTTAGTGTCTGTAATAAAACAATTTTCTTTATCAAATTTCATGATAATTCTATAGTAAGCAAGTCATGTCTTGCGCAAATTATTGGTGAAATTGTGTTAAGCAGTTTTATTAATGTCAATACATAGTTGTTTTATCAGTAGGCTCTACAAGAACAAGTGATAGCTCCTAAAATATAGGTATTATGAAACAAAAATAGGTTTCAAAACTAAAACCCGACTACGGAAAAATCTCTCTCTGAAAAGTAAGAAACAAGAAAATATTCATATTCATTTATTTATTGCAATCATGTGCAGTATAAATAGGTGTTCTTAAATAACATAATAAGGCCAAGTACATGAACCCTGTATAGGGCATAGCAACATTTGCAATTGAATTTTACATTATTTATATACAATGTGCGAGTTAATAATAAAATATTATACACCTAAAGATGTCCAGAGGATAGCCGTGGTCGTATGCCACCTTATCCTTAGCCACATAAATATTGAGGGTAAAAAATGAAAATGTCATCAATTGCAGTTTTACTCGCGGAAATCTCAAAGTTACAGTTTCTGCGCCAACGTTGCACCCTATCTCTTTCTGACTACGTAGCTTAACATACAGACAGACACTTTATCACAGGGTCAGTGGGATATCGCTTTCTGTTACGATCAAAACAGTTTTATTAGTAGGAAGTAAGACTTCCGAGAATCAATAAGGTTACCGCACTAATGCACATAATTTTATGTCGAATATTATTGTCTGAGGTTTTGGCGTAGAGTAGAGCATTTTAACTTTTTTTTATAACAACTCAATAATAGGCTTTTTCTCTATAAAAAAGATTACAGTCAGTATCTAGTAGTGACTTTATGTATAGTATAATCAAATACCAGGGCAGGACCTGCGTGACGCTCGCTCTCAGGCTCGTCGGCTATATAGATTTTTCTTTTTTTGGCTGGATAAAAGTTAATACACAAAAACTCAGATACTGGAAGATACTATATCAGGTTGCCACTGCTCGCTCTATACCCACCCGCCGCCAAGCAGCGTAGCGTGCTGTGTGTCGGCTGGTGGCGCAAGATAGCCAGCGTAAGGGTGCGTTTCCACTGGACCGGAGCGGATCGGAGACGTGCAAAAGTGACCAATCAGATTACTCTAAATCTCCGCTTCACTTTATTTCGAGCAATATGATTGGTCAATTTGGCACGTCTCCGCTCCGCTCCGCTCAAGTGGAAACGCATCCTAATTACCGACATAAGAGGCGTTCCAACTTAGCCCACAAGTATCAGCAATAAACTGATAACCCTTCTGGGGTTACGGATGCTTATAAGCGGTGGATGCCACTATGTCACTGTCATTCAGGTGGGTCGTCAGCCGACAAGATGACAAAGCTTACATAATAACAAAAATAGAAGAACGATAACATATTCTTCATATAAATAAATTGCTTCCTTCAGAACCAATTGATTGAACCAGATTTACTTAAATAATACACAACTCAATTCGGAATATCCGGAAATACCGGAACTTTCGGAATAAAGGACTGTCCATGTTATAAAATCACGATGCAAGTAGCAAAAATCAATCTACCTACTCCGATCACCATCAGTGTACTGTAATTTAATGGTAGAGGTATGTATTACGTATCATTTTAATAAAAATAAGTTTTTCGTTTGTAAACTCTTTAATGCAATTTAAATAGAATATAAGTAGGTAACAAGCCAAAGTAACACAAAAAAGGTACAAAGGCGGCCTTATCATTTACGGAATTTCTATTTTCGAAGTTCTGTCCAAAAAGGGGGGGGGAGGGGGCAAAAATTACAAACACGACTACATATTTTAAATTAAGTGCTAAAAGTATGAAATAACTAAGAGTAATGTAAGAATGACTGTTTATTTATTTTTTATAAAGCTGTATGGATTCATGGTCAGGACAAGTCGCTCGCTCAATATGGTAAGTCTACCACTTTCTATCCGCCGCCACCAGCATACACTGACCTTCGAGACTGTTCAGTCCATAAGAGCCGTTGACTCAATGGTTACTTTATCGCAGCTCTTCCGGAGAAGCTAATGTTAGTTTCACCACGCTTCTGTTAGCTCGAGGCAAGGGTTTTATTGCACGCTGCGCTGGCGCCAAATGGAAACGTCACTCTTGTCATACGTAACCAGTCCTAATGACCTGAACTTCTATATTCTTTATGCTGGCATTATTAGAGAATGTAAAACTGCCAGGTTGTTGCATCATAACTTAAAACAAAAAAAATATCCGCAAACAGTTTCCGCATATAGACGTAGAATAAAGTAGTTGTTCAGTTAACTGAACTGTACAACTGAACTAGTGGCAACAAAGGGTTAAACTATATAGTTAAGCTTCTCAGAACACCTTGAGGTATTGGTACACCTTATGCTTAGTGCGTCTTGCACGATTGCACCAATCACACAGGTTAACTAAATTAAATACAGACACGGTCATAATTGGGATGGGGTTGACTGTAAGTGGGATTTACTTCAACCGTTTCTGTGCTTCACAAGGCGCTTAAGCCGTTGGTTCCGGTTGTTATCACTAGGTGCGGCAATCGTTCGTTAATCCATGTCAGATGCCTTAAAGGCGGCTTGAAAACTTCTAACACTTGGTTTGACCACTAGCCCTACAACCTCCACCAATCCAGACATGGCCCCGTGTATAGGATATAGTTGTAATTGTAATCTCTCCAATGTATGAAAAAGGCCCGTTCCCCAGCAATGGAGATAATATGGTTTGCTATATTTGAATTCCATGTGGAATTTGAAGACAAACATAGATCTCATTTATTATTTATAGGATGTATAAATTCAGCATATACGATCAAAATCAATTTGCGCACAACAAAGGTATCATCAGACGTCTCATTGTCCCATACGAGGGACGAATTTTAATATATCGCGCTTTTTTTATTATTTTTTCTGTAGCTACGGCAACTGATGAGGTAAATGAGCTTTTATTTTGGTAAACCAAATAAAATGAGTGCGCACACTATCCTGTAGTAGAACCTTTCGCCACGGAAGGTCTGGTTCCTTGCAGATAGAGACCAATTTGAACACTTCTTGAAGAAATCATAAATTGTTACTTCCTGTGTGGTATCTACGCGTTCTTGCCAATTTCTCTTCATATTTTGACACCAAGCTTTAAAATTTACCAGAGCTTTTTGATCAGAAGATTTTTAATGCATCAAGTGACTTGTTTTTGTTTTACGCTTTTGTAAATCACACACGGTCTTCTGGCTCCAAACTAGGATTCCCTGTATTAGGAGAACCAGAGACTGAAGGAAGATACAACATACACAAAAAAAATACTGGAAATCAATTCATATTAATTATCTCACTAATATTATAAATGCGAAAGTATGGATGTTTGTTTGTTTGTTTATTTGTTTGTTTGTTTGTCCTACTTTCACGCCGAAACTACTGATTTGGATGAAATTTAGTAGGTAGGTAGATAAAGCAAATAATATATAAATAAAGCAAAAAATATCTTTACGTCCAAAATACCGCAGTCCCTCAAGACTAAAGTCTTTGACCAGTGTGTGTTGCCAGTGATGACATATGGATCCGAGACATGGTCGCTTACTATGGGCCTTATAAGAAGGCTCAAAGTCACCCAAAGGGCGATGGAGCGTGCTATGCTTGGTGTTTCCCTACGTGATCGAATCAGAAATGAGGAGATACGTAGGAGAACTAAAGTTACCGACATAGCTTTCAGAATCGCTAGACTTAAGTGGCAGTGGGCAGGGCACATAGCTCGTAGAACAGATGGCCGTTGGGGCAGTAAAGTTCTCGAATGGCGACCGCGCACCGGAAGGCGCAGTGTGGGCAGGCCCCCGACTCGGTGGACCGACGACCTGGTAAAGGTTGCAGGAAGCCGCTGGATGCGAGCCGCACAGGACCGGTCGGTGTGGAAATCCTTGGGGGAGGCCTTTGTCCAGCAGTGGACGTCTTTCGGCTGATAGATAGATAAAGCACTCGGCTAACAGACAGGATACTTTTTAAAATTCCCGGAGGAATGCTTAAAAACTCAACATTTCCATTTCGTCAATAGATGGCGCTGCCTTAATATTTTATTTCTCTTTGGACCCAATTCTGAAGTCCACGCAGACCAAGTCGCGGGCGGAAGCTAGTTATCTATAATTTTTGCTATCACATACATATCAACCGAAAAGGCAAATTGAAGAGTTATTTACCCAAGCCTTCGACACACGAATCACTAATTAGGAATGCTGTATAACCACAGAGCCACTGAGTACTTTGATTTTCAGTTTCGATTTACTTAATTGGCAAAGTGCAACATATCGTTCATATAAAAGACACCGACCAGTAAGTACTAAAAATGCTCTTTGATGGCGTTTCTATATAACACCAATGATCATAATTTTTCGCATTAGTGGATAACATTCTGTTTAAACTTAAAAAACCTTAAACGAAACCTATAAAAGATTCTTAAGCCGTCTACATTACGTTACTTTTTCTATGAAAATAGTGGTTTCAACAAAGAAGAACTTTTGAATTCACTGCCCGCCCCCATCTCTCTTTACAATCGGTTTTAATGATACCAAGTTCATACTGCCAGTCACGTTTATGGAAAAACAAACGAGCTGACTGGCTGAAAGTAACGCAAGTCATAAGTAAGCGTCGGTTGTCGCTAGAAGCATGAAGTCCATAATTGGATTACATAAGCAGCGTCAGTTGTTTTTGTTCGGCGCAAAAACGGGATGCCTAGGCAGGAGGCAGATCGTTAGGCGATTCGACGAAGCTCTAATGGCGCGCAGCAACCATCATTCAGACGTGAGTACACTCGTGCGCTGTTTCAATTGTAAGGCATAGCGGATACCAGTCATCTGAGTAGCTTTTTCCAAAATGTGAAAAAAACGACAGAAAAAGGTAGTATTTTAATCTCAGACTAGAAAACTCTATTTCATATTTTAGTAGTCGTTTTCAACCTCATTATGAATTTTTTATAAATAAAAAATTGCACATGTAGTGAAATTCCAATATAGTATGTTTATCATGTTTTTTTACTGTTTCATTAGAAAGAAAGAAAGAAAGAAAACCATTTATTCCAAAAACACAACACACACATACATTATAAGAACTATTTAGTGAAAATATTTCATTTTGGTGTTATTGAAGGAAACTATAGTTCATTCCAATCAAAAAAAAAGCAAAACGTAAACAAACTTGCTATGTAACTGACACATATCAATGTCATCTGCATACTATGTTTGTTTACCTTTTGCTTTTTTTTGATTGGAATAAACTATATACCCAATATTCTTCTTGTCTTTGTAAACTTGAGCCTTCAAATAACACCTGTAAGTTATATGGCACCACACATCCTTTCTTTTCATATCTACTTTATGGTTAAATATATTCTTTATGTCAGATATGATATTAGGAAAAAAAAATATTCCGACGAATTGGAAACCTCCTCCTTTTTTTGAAGTCGGTTAAAAAGAGATGTAGATATCGCTTGCACGGGAGGAACTAAAAACTTTAGCATCTTCATCAACCAATCAACCCGACCTTCCAAGGTGCCACGGATAGACCACTGTGCCGAGCATGCATGAATGCTGAATAAACTGCTGTGTGTGGCCTATATCGCTCCAGGAAGTTTTCAGCAATCTTGATGAATGTTTGTTAAACAGTGAGTTTCATTGACGCCGATATGCAACGCAAAATAGGTGCAATAGTCGCATGTTTGCGGAAAATAGCCGGCTCCAACCACACAACCTTTTTTGTCACGTGAGGTGTACCAAATTATAGACTGATTATGGGTTCGACCCAGGGCAAACATTTCTGTGATGAGCAGATTTGTTTGCTCTGTGTCTGGGCATAAAATAGACACAGAAGGTCCGCTCAATATGCTCACAAAAATCCTAAGCATATACGAGTACATGCTTATAGAAATATACGGTCGTTCGAGGCAAGGTCACGATCGCTCAGTACGTGATCGTGCCTACAACGACCGTATATGTCTATAAGCATGTATATGCTTAGGATTTTTGTGAGCGTATTGAGCGGACCTTCTGTATCTATGTGTTTTGTGGTCTGGGTGCATTATGTCTATACTATATGTATGTATTTAAACGTTTATGTGTATGAGTATGTATATCAGTAACTGGTTCCCATAATACAGGGAATCCTAGTTTGGGGACAAATGACCGTGTGTGATTTGTCCCGAATATTCATTTATTTATTGAACTATAGGCTGAGGGTGTAAAACTATAATTCCCGGAAAATTTGACATGATGTTCAACTCATGAAACTGAACAACTTTTTTTCTGTTAAACTTACACAGAATACGGAAATAAAATTTTGGACTTTTCACTGAAATTCTTAAACCATAGTTTGTATGAAGAATTTTTTTAACGTAGTATACGTTCATTGGACAAGTGGAATCCAACGGTTAAGTTTTCGGGCGTGGTTTCAACCAAATACGTAGATACTTACTGTTACTGTAGCGATGCCTATATAAGAACAACTTGTCATCTGCCCACCACATAGGAAAAGATTGATCAGTGCAGCGTTGTGTATTATTAAAGAGTTTGCTCTTTAATAACGGTACACGAACACGACAATCCGTGTTGGACATATCTCTATGCACTTTCAAGTGCTGGTTACATAAAGTGGTTGGTTCAATAGTAAATGCTTTTATTAAAGGTATTAAGAATTTTTTTTTTGGTCTGAAAATTAACACACGTCATGGACTCATACTCAAAAGTGATTTAGATATATCATTTTCTCTACACAAATTAAGCAAACGAATCGATCCGACCCTATTCATTTGCTATTACGATCGCCTTATTAAAACTTGGAAACAGAGAAATGCTCGTATATTAGATAGAAAGCTGCCGGATGGCCGTCGAGTGCGCAATACTGATGCATTCTTGCTCCGACGGCGGCGGCGGCGGCGCGGCGCAAGTATCCTTGTAAGGAAGATGCCCTGGACGCACTAACTGTAAACCGGCTGCAAAAATACTCCTCTAATTGATGTCGATCCGACAAGACCGACAACTGACGAACTAGCCTCGCCACACAGTACCTTGCTAAGAAGACATCAAGGCAATCGTAACTAACTATAAACATGCGAAAGCAACGGAAACGGTCAGTTATTTGCAAGACTGTTAACCTGTTAGCCTGTATCTATTAAATCTACAAGGTTATTACAATAGATTAACATCACATAAATTATAAAGTCTCAAGATAGTGAGGCCCCAGTTCGTGATAGATTTGGGATATTCTTTAGTTTATGGCGTTTCTTACATATTTTACTGGTGACCAGGTAATGTAATAGAGATTACACTCTTTGGTCAGCCCTCAGACTCGGTGCGACGCCTGCGCAACGAGCCCAACAGTGGGCGAAACACACTCCCGCTGATGATAACACCAAAAAACCAGAGAACAAATTCAAATTGTAGGTATGTTAAAAAATGTCTGTGCTCCTAAAGGTTATTACAAAACACTAGATTATACAAGTGACAAAGATACTCCACGCGGAACTTTTACACACTATACAATTACGTCTAGTGCATAAAAGGTCTTTACTTGTCGCCCGTCTCAAGATTCGTTTCAAGTTATATACCAACGTCGGATTCAAACTTTTGATAATGGACGTGATCGGCATAGCCATTGCTGTTTATCGGACGCCACTGGCCAGTACAGGTTTAAAAATAAAAAGCGTTTCAAACCAGCTTGCTCAATGAAGTCGGCGTCTGAATGAAAATACTTTTCTTCCATTGTTTCCTGTCCGTATAAACGATAATGTTTTCTTCGAATCAATCTGCTGTTCCCGTATTATCATATTTCTTTTTGTTTGCATTGTTTTGTTTTAATTCCTTTGAACAACAATCTGACTAAAGTTAATCCGTCTGACACGTAATATTTATGTAATTTGGCTGTCCATCAACTTCCACGGCCTTCGCTGACCTTCTCACGGCCCTCGAGGTTATGTATCCGTACTATACCTGCGCAGATGCTAGGATCCAAAACGACGTTTCTACGACCGCAGACACACAATACTTTGTTTGATCCCCATTTTCGTCAAAACTAGCGAAAGTAGCACGAGTTAACAAGCCCTAGTATTCTGTAAAATTATCTACGTGTCCTGTCTTTGTTCCACTCACAATCCTAGATGCGAGCAAGGGAGATGAAAAAACAGAAGCTTTGAAACGGCGTTTGTCAGACGTGGAATATGCAGTAGCGGCTGTGCATGATGATGAGCGATAATTACGAGGATGCTAACAAGACTAAGTGGTAAGCAAATAAAACTAAAATACTTTCAAAGTGCATAACTTTCTTCATTTTACATGCTACATACCATGAAGGTGACTGAAATACCAAAGATTTTATTATTATTATTATTATAAATATTATATTAAAAAGCATCACTTTGGCGTAAAGTTGTGCAAGTTGCCAATCAAATATGATTTCTCGAAAAAAAAATATGGACTTTTCATTTTATACAAAAAAGTCAATCGATCCAGTTAATTTGTATGAAAAGTCCAAATGATTATTTATCATATTTTTGACATCAATACTAACACCGACCGCTAAAGTCGTCCACAAAAACTACACCACGTAAGTTAAAACCCTTTTTTGGGGTTTTTAATTATCACACTCAGAAACGTTTTATTCTAGGACATTGATGAAATCCCAAAAATAAAATAGGTATGAAGTCTACATACAAACTGATCAACAGATATCTGTTCAGTTTGTGTGGAAACTCTAAATTGTATTAGAGTTTCCACTCAAACTGAACAGATAGCTGTTGATAATCGGGAGTCGGGTCGGTCGCTCCCTTCTCTCAAATATAGTTGAGGGAAGCGATGGCTGACTCTCGCGTTATACTCGTGATCGGGTGCTGTCCGTGAGAACTGGCCTGCTCTTGTCATTGTTTTTTCTTGTCATTGTTTTTTTTGTGTGTAATTCTTAGTTATTAGATTCTAATTTCCTTTTTATTTATTTTTTATTTACAGATATGACATTATATAATTCATTTATTGACCCTAGCAATATAAGACTTTTGAAAAAAAATCTTGGAGGGAGTTTATTTTCTCACTCCGCAAACACTTCCCGAAACGGTGGGTATACGGGTTCCGAGTGGTAGGAACCTCGTATTAGGTAGACAAAATAATGACGTTCGAAAAGTGTACACTGCTACCTACTTCGAATAAAATATTTTCATTTTTATTTTCATTGTGTTCTTAAAGTCACAGAACTAAAGTATAATATTACTAGAAGTCCACGACTCCTGTACCTATATTGACACTCCTCTATATAATACAGACAGGGTGTAACAAAATCGGTGAATGAACCGTTAAGTCGAGCTTCTACTCGTCGTAGTGAACAACATATGTTCTACGACTTTACTGAATTCGCGAGAAAATTTTTGGACATCTCCTTATAAAATTGGTTAACAGCTTATTTAGTCAATTTGTATGGGGAGGCCAACATGTTTTTTCAGCAAAGTCGTAGAACAAAAGTAGTTCAGTATGACGAGTGGACGCCCATTTAACGGGTTTTACACCAATTTTGTTACGTTCTGTATACATATAATATAAATTATATAACACAAAATAAATGGTGAGATGCCTGCTCAACCCACGAGAATATCTAACTATTAAACTATTTGATTCTGACATTCTGAGTAACCCCTTAAAATTTTAAACGCACTTTTTTAACATTCAGACGCATGCAGTGCAGTGTGAAGGACTTGGATTCTGGCGCCCAGACCATTACGTATCTGGTCTGGCATTTGTTTTGACCGTTCTATGCATTGATGGTGACCTAGTTAATCAGCCTACGCGTCCGCTCCCTTCGCCTGTCAACTCGCTAATGATTTTCTTTTTGTAGTAAGGTACTCTGTGCTAATGATCTTTGAAATGATTACGATGATTCGGAATAGGTACATAAGTATCGAAAAATGGTTGGTATTGTTCTGCTAGGTTTTTTAAATAGGTACGCGAAACGCGAAAGTTAAGTTACAAACTTCTAAAGTCATGTTCCAGAACGAACGTAAAATTTAACTACCAAGAGTCTGTCGCTTTCTCTCAAAAAATAATACAATAGGCTACCCTGCTGTCAGAGTAAAAATTACTCACACGAAAATGTGCTGGAACGCGTTCTTGAGCTAGCAGAGTGAAAATAATAACTATGCTGTGCACCACCTACTTATGTGCGCACTGTAAAATAGTTAAACGTTACGGACAGTAAGCTTGCATACCTTTAAAAATTATACATTTACATATACAATTGGCTTTTTATTTGCTGACAAGTGGCAAACAGTAGATGCAAATAAATAATAGATGCCAAAGGATCTGCTCTGCAAATATTCGAACGAAAGTTCAAAATATTTTTTGTTCTGATCATGACATGATCATATAAGTTTCCTGAGGAATGTTGTTCAGTGTCATAATACAGCATGCATTTTGCGCTTGACAGCGTATAAAAACTTATCTTTAATATTTAGTGTATTTCACTGTAAACTAGAATGTCAGCGTACAATAAATAAACATGACACCTGAAGCGTTAGTTTGGCCACTAAGCTTAGTTCCTTAGCTCCAGTTGACTTCGTGCCTATCAAAACAGGTCCACATTACGCAGCCAGTATTATAATTGCAGCCAGTGCAGTACACCTACTGCCTGACAAGACCACTAATTAGCATACTTGCCCGATATTAAGGTATGAGCGACCTACTAGCGAGCATTCGTTTTCTAAACGAAAATGCAAACACATAAAAAATCTTGTTAAAGTACTTTATTCTAAGTACGGAGTTATAAAAACTGCGAATCGTACAACTAAACGCGAATTTCTTTCAATTGAATTATTATCATTAACATAACTAGCTTTTTTTTCTATCCATACAAAATTGATCATTGGTCTTCAATAAACTGATCGATATGTACCTATAAGGAGTAAATATATTTTTAACCTTAGTTGATATGCCTACATACGAGTTTGTTACACTTTGTAAAATCTTCATCTTCTTCCTCGGTCCCTCAATGCTGAGAATTTGTAAAATAGTAGACATGAAAATCAAATTTTGGACCACTGTGTAAGGTCTAACAAAATTAGATGAAACGATAAGCAGGGGTTTTTACTCATGAAACTGAACAACTTTCTCCAAGGAACATATTATAGTTAATAACTTAAAAAATGTTCACTTTTTTAACAAGAGTGCAAAGACTCAGAATATGATTTTGATGTACCAGCAGCGGTCTGTGAAAATGTAACTAGGTATTTACTTATTGTTTTCTGCAATACTATAGAACTATACATCATTATACGTCTAAAATTACTAGTAAACCTTAACCTTACCCCCTAGACCATAATGCTTAACTTGTTAACAGCCCATATCGTCCCCACTGCAGGGGCACGGGTCTCTTCCCATACCTTGGGAAGGTTAGGCCATACTCCACACACGTGGGCCAAGTCCGGATTGGTGGAAGTTGTGGGTTTGGCCACTAACCCAATGTCAGAAGTTTTCAAGCCGTGTATAAGGCCTCCAACATGGCTTAACGACGCCATCTAGCGATAGCAGCCGGCACCAATGGCTTTACGTGCCTTGCGAAGCACGGAAACGGTCGAGATAATCGCCACTAACAGTCAAACCCTTTCAGGTTATGACCGTGTCTTTAGTCAGTTAACCTGCGTGATCGACGCGACCAAGCAAGACACACTGAGTCACGACCGCTAAACTTAACCGACCTCTTTCAAATACCTTTTAACCTTTGCAAACTTAATTGCGATTAAATAAATTAACGAACATTTGACACAGCTTTTGTGACTGCAGTTACTGCCAAATTACACACAAACCTGTGGGTTTCTTTAGACTTGGTAAAATTGTTACTACACAGTTGTAAATGTAAATAAGTAATGTGGATAACAGGATTAGAACCGTTGCTCGTTGAGTAGAGATTTGGCCGCTTGGACCGCAGGCCGCGGTTTTGAGTCCCGCTAGAGCAATACAAGAGCCTTGCATGTAATCTGTGGAAACGCAGTTGTAATACTACTCAACCCTTTGTTTAATACCTGATAAAACTGGTGAAGACCGAATATTCCAAGACGTTGATAGTGATTTATTTTGATTACTCGTGGTACATTGTGTTATGCTTATGTTATTCGGATTAAAAATTCGGATGTTTACTAACATAAACTATTGAGGTTATCTTAAAATATCTGCCTGGGCTTAAACTAGTGTTTTACTATGAAACGGCACTGCTTTCTCTAATCTTTACATACAACACATAGCCAATTTGAAGAAAAAATTTGGTTTTCGCTTACAAAGTTGGCCGTAGACTTTTATGCAGTATAATTTTTTTTACGAATTGACTATTGTGTTCCTTGGGGAAAGTTATTCAGTTTGATGAGCGGAAGCCCCAGTGAATCAAGAATTTGTATGGGAAACTGAAAAAAAATTGCAGATTGCAGATCGGAAACTAGAAGATGACCTACCAACGTTTAAATCTTGACTATGGGAAAAAACCTATCCAGACACAGAAACCTTTATCACACAACAGGAAGCCATCCCTCCAGGAAGTGACTTGCCGTGGTCGATTTGGAAGTCTCTTAATCGACTGCGAACGCAGGTTGGCCGATGTAGAGAGAGCTTGTGTCGGTGGGGTTTTTGTGAAGAAGGAGAATGCTCTTGTGGAGCCAACCCACAAACAATGACCCATTTACTGGCTTGCCCCAAGTGCCCGGACACCTGCACTATTGAAGATCTTTGGGAGGCCACAGATAATGCTGTACGCGTATAGCTACCTATACTGGGCCAATAAACTATGAAATATTTAAAAAACCATCGACTCGAAAAGAAGAAGAAGAAGATCGGATTTTTTCAATATGTCAGTGATCCTCAGTAGTTTTTATTGTACTAAGTAAATTATTGTATTTTAATAGACTATAAAATAATGTATTCTACTTAGAGCTGCATAAGGTCGCACCTCATACCATAATAAAGGCAGATAACACCTGTGTTCGTGGCTCATGCATGACGAATTTCACGAATGCATAGTATAAGTATTATCTATTATATCATATCATAATATTTATTATGCTCTCCATGATGGTATGACTAACATTAAAAGATAAACATAGAACGACAGACAACGCACGTCCTTAACAATCAAGAAATTTTGCACAGAAGTAAGTTCTCTATGTATCGTAGGCGATCACTAAGAAAATAATTCCTCATAACAAAGTTTGTTTGTTTATTGATAGTCATTTTAATGTTAGAAATATGAAGAATGGTGTTTGACCTTCTGTTATATTTTAAGTATGATCCTACGTTTTCAGGGATTCAACCTACAGCTGGATCCTGAAAAACACTCGCGCACCGCACATCGACAGCGGCAGCCATACATAAACGATCATCCGAGGTAGCAACCAAATCTTTAGTTGAAGTTATGAAATTAATTCGTTATTTTTGTTCTTCGCGAGAAGTTGGAGTTTTCATACAAGTTGACACTTGTAGGAACTGTGTGTTCCTACTCTTCGGAGGAAAAGGGAGGTACCTCCGCCAGGCGAGGTGGTATGCCTGGGGACCGGCCGTGGTCCAACCAATGATGGTTGGAAGTTGTATATGTAGTTAATCCGAAGAAACTTTCAATAGCGCGTTCTAGGTTTTTAGTTCGTGGCGGTGCGATAGATGTCGCCACATCACTCCCCCTCCGAGACCGGAGGTCGATTCAACTTGAGCTGGCAGTCCAATGTCGCTAGTGTGACGTCCACGGTAAGTTGGGTGGGACGTATGCGTGTGCCGTCGTCCACGGTGAGTCGGGTCGATATGCACGTGCCATGCCGATGTCCACGGTGAGTCGGGATGGAGGCTGGCGTCAGGCGTAATGGCAAGGGAAGCAGAGATGCGCGCTGTGTTAGCGTGTGGGCTGCCGACAACTTGCTGCTGCCTGGAGGTGAAGTGGCAGGCCAGGAAACTCGATCTGTCGGGTTGCGGTGGTCCTGTTGATACTTCAGTGCGATGCGACTGCTGTGCTGCTGAGGCTTGCTTTACCGGCTGGAGACTGATGGTGGAGTATACGCGCTGCTGGCTGAAGGTGCGATGATTGTGTTCAGCTCGGGGTCACCACTGTAGGAACTGTGTGTTCCTACTCTTCGGAGGAAAAGGGAGGTACCTCCGCCAGGCGAGGTGGTATGCCTGGGGACCGGCCGTGGTCCAACCAATGATGGTTGGAAGTTGTATATGTAGTTAATCCGAAGAAACTTTCAATAGCGCGTTCTAGGTTTTTAGTTCGTGGCGGTGCGATAGATGTCGCCACACACTTTCAAATTTGTCTGATAAGTCCGAAAACTTCCTGAGCAACAGTTGTCCAGTTTCATGCAGAGATGCATCCACTTAAACTCCGCTTAAAGCAAAAATACACTTCTCTGAAATATAAAACGTAGTTACTCTAATCGCAAAGATCTCGTCTTATTGCTTGCAATACCGCGAATATTTGTACTACTTACATTAATTCCCAATTGAGTTTTGACTATAATTATGTTGTTATTAAGTTTTGATGAATGGTTTATGGCCTAATGAGACGTGCTTTTGAATTAACTTCTTAATTACTGAAGGCATACACAGATAATTAATATTTAATGACCAACAGCGAAGCTTTACGATTGCAGATATTGTAATATTGCAAGAGTAATAACTTTAACATAGAATAAGAAATAGTAGTGATATGTACAACAATGTTAGTAATTTTACAATCAACCACATCAAATATCATTTTAATATTATAACATGCTGGCAGCTAGCCAGGAAGGTTCAGAAAATACCCTACCGGTAATGAAACGGTAGTATGATAAGTGGAAGGCCCCCTTGATATATTTCTACACCTTGTTAAACACCCTGTGTCTGTTAGTTAGTATGTAAGTTTTTTTTAGCGTTACATCTTGTATCCAAAATTGCTTGAAGGATTCTTGTATTGTTCGGATGGTTGGGCTATCCATTATTCTTGATTGACTCGTTCCTTGATTGTTCTAATCGAACCTTGATTGTTACAATCGTTCTGTTGGCCAGTAAAGGCCGATAAGTAAAAAGTTCACATATACTAATGAGTATATTTATTAGCAATGAGTTGGTATGTGTAACTGGATTTTTACTTCATTCCACTATCAGTTGGCTTCCGCAGGATTATTCAACCCATTTATCGGGAACGTCCGGCCGTTGTCGCAAATGTTTGCTACTTCTGTAATGTCATCTGTAAGCTGCGCGTGAGTGGAAGCCTCGCGATGTGGCTTCTCTTGCTGTTGATCGTTTCTGCTGCGTGCGAAAATGACTTCAAATGTAAGTGTATTTCTAACTGAAACGCGGAGGTCCCGCGCCGGCACCGGGTCCTTTTCGTATTGCGGGAAGATTAGCTTAAATGAAATTAAAGGCTGATTGTTCCGATTTTCTGTCAACGCGAATAATTCTCCGTTTCAAATGCTTCGCGAATCCATTATAATTGATTATAATTATAACCAATATTTCATGTGCGTTAAATTAAAAACGGACATGATGTGGTTTTTCGAAAAAACTTCCATGGTTGAATAATTTTCATCAAATGCAAAAGCGAAAAAAAGTAATTGTATTGAAAAGTCTACTATTTCAATTATAATGGTCAAGATTTCTTGATACATTTTCAGAAGGATAAGTAGTCTTAAATAATTTGTACATCATTTTATTTGATTTGAATAGGAGCCCACGTCACTTCAATTATCTTTATAATTTTAAAGTGGACTTGGTTTCTTATTTTTATTTGATTTTATTTGTTTTTTCAAATCAGGTAACAAAGACCAATATTTAAAATAACATATTTAATATTAATAATGCGATGCGAAGGATCCAGTCCTGATCCCCGATAACAAACCTGTTAATTTAAATTTAATTAAAGTAAAACTTCCCTCAGCCCAGCTGGGTTCCTCCTGGGACGAAGTGCTGGAAGCTGGTGGAATGCACATTGGCGGAGGACGTGCCAAACGCTTCGTGGAACTCATCGAAAACCAGGTCCAGATCCTTTACTTCTAAGCTAAGCAATGCTGTCAGACTTTTTTTGCCGGAATACGTCTACCAGACATACAATACAATACAATAACTTTATTGCTTTCACGTGTAGTATAACATAAGGTGTTACAAGACATATATTTAGATCGACGTGAAACCCTGAGCGGGCACTACACTTACACTCTTTGACTTATCAATATACTTAAAACTAATTAACATGCCCTAATATAGTTACATAAAGATATTACATACAGGGTGTAAGGGACGGGTTTCCGAAAACTTTAAGGGCTTGCTCAGTAGACGAAACTGAACAACTTTCCACAAGATTTTTTTTCAGGAAACGAAAAAAAAATCGGCTTCTCCATACAAAATAATAAACTTGATTGGACAGTTTGTATGGAGAAGCCGATTTTTGTTTTCGTTTCCTGAAAAAGATTCTTGTGGAAAGTTGTTCAGTTTCGTCTACTGAGCAAGCCCTTAAAGTTTTCGGAAACCTGTCCCTTACACCCTGTATATGTTTATTTGTTTAACATAGTATAATGATGATGTATAACACTAATAATGTAAGTAATGGAGTATATACAAATATTATAATTATTATATAAGAATTATTATTTTTCTTAATTATGCTCTGAGAAATATTCTGTCATATTCTGTCTAATGAAAATAAATATAAGTAATCATTTTCCGTGGTTCTTAGACCTAACCTTATTGTTTCACTCATTTTATACGTATCTAGTCTTAAAAACCTGAAAAAAATTAACCGTACATTATACTAATGTAACTGAACAACTTTGACCGAAGAACTCTATTCTCAATCCACAATCTGCAAAATCATTCAACTCAATAAATTATTTTTATTTATTTAATTAAATTGTTGGTTGCTCGAGGGAAGTTAGTATAAGCCATGCCAGAGTATGTATTTCTTTTCAGTATTTTCAGAAGGACCTTACCCATATACAGGACCCTATTTTACACAAATGCAGATTTCCCCAGAAACAAAGATGAGATAAATCTGCTTTTACGCCTTTAACACAACACGCGGAGGCGATAGGTATACAAGAGGATGTAATCTGTCGATTGGTTTAAAAAAAACGTTGATATGATGAGTTTTCACGTCTGTATGGACCTTGGAAGTCAGGTCCTGGTACGGCAAAATAGAGGCCGTAACGCAAAGCAGGCAATATAGATACGGGCAGTATTTATCTCGTACCGCACTGGCGGTAAGTTTCGTTTTAGCGCCAACGCAGGGAATGCGTTAAGTCCTTACCTTATCGATCTAAGAGGACCACGTTAATAACCCATACTGTCCCCACGCCCGGGCACGGCTTTTTCCTACATTTTGGGAAAGCTAGGTGCTACTCCATAAACGGATGCAAAGTTCAGATTGGTCATAGTCGTATGGCTTTATGGCCAACTCCAGTTTGAGACATTTAAAGCTGCCTGACTTAACGATATTAACATGACTTAACCACTGTCATCTAGTGGACAACAGCTGGCATCAATGACTTTTTGTATAATATCTTACGAAACGCGGCTGCTAATAATTTTATTTTACTTAATTCTTTTTCTCCCCTTAGCCCAACGTACCGTACCAATCATGCGTGCTCCCAAACGGGAAGCCAGGCCACTGCCGCCATCTGCGCCACTGCGTGCAAGACGATTATAAACACGACTTCATCAAGTTTATGGACTACCTGTGCATCATCCAACGCACGTGAGTAGTCAGTCGTCCCTCTGTCGTCATTTCTATTGACTCAAGTCATCATCACCTCAATATCATTATCAAAAGCATGTGAATACGCAGTCGTACCCGTCCCCCTGTCGTCATTACTATTGGCCCAAGTCTTCATTACCTCACTATCATCATACAACTCACTTGAATAGCCATACATAATATCTCTCCATAACTTCATTATCATCATCACTATCATTTGAACAGGTAGTCGTCCTCTTAACTTCTTACCATTGACACAAGTCCTCATCACCTCACCGTAAACGTCCAATTCACCCGAATAGCCAGACGTCCCCATTAACTTTATTACCATTGACTCAAGTCATCACCAACTCACCGATACCATCCAATGCATGTGATTAGCCACTCGTCCCTTTATTGACGACATCTAACTAAAAACTTCCTCTTTGTCTCTTAGGGCGGTAGGAGCATGTTGTCCTGATGACCAGCCCTCGGAGGCGGCAGCGGCGCGCGCAGGGGGCCTGGCCGGCGACCTGCCTGCCACGGCGCCGCGCGAGGAGCCCAACGAACTTGTCCTCAAGATCCGCCGCGCCGAGAACAGAGGTCAATAAAGGCTTTCACATTCCAATCGGCGTTTCATTTAATTGCCTATAAACCAGGAAATTAGCTTGCAAATACATAGCGAAACATACGATTGTTAATAGAACACAACACTACTTAGGAATTTGTTATGAGGATTGCGTTGCAATTTGTCCGCTATAAAATGTGTTCGTTAAATTTCTATGTAGGTAACTGTGACACTTTCATAGTACTCAGGTCATAATTGAATTAAAATTCCTTTGTTATAATTTCGAGGAAAAGTTTACAGTTAGAACCTTCGTGAAAAACAATCGACAACAAACAACAAAGTTTTTCGAGGTGAAAAACTTTGCTACGACACAGCCTCTCAGATTCGAAATGCTGCTGTAGAACCGACGCACAATAGCGTATTAAAACTACGTTTCATACATGGCAGGTTTCTTTGTCTAATTTCGATAGAATAGACTACATAATATTGCAGGATGCGGTCTTAGTACGCGCCCACAGGGCCGACTGGTGGGCTCACGGCCCGCCAACCCTCGCGACTGGCCCTGGATGGCCTCTGTCACGCCGGAAGGCTTCGAGCAGTACTGCGGAGGGGTCCTTATCACTGACAGGCACGTGCTGACGGCAGCTCATTGCACGAGACGGTAAGCGCAGAGATGATATTCTTGCCAGCTTCATGGCATATACAATCTTCTTAGGTACCAATTATATTAAAAACGAGCGAATATTCTCGTCTTGTTTTTTCATGTTACTATACTGTGTATCTGTGTTATAGATGTGCAATAAAGTGCATTCATTCTGCTTTTAGGGTCGGAATGATATACTGTTGGCTTGTAAAATTTAAATTGGCTGCTTTATGAAAAAAGATCTAAGTTTTTTTATGTTTGCCGAAATAGACTAGTGCTAACATTTTGTTTTACTAACATTACAGTTGGAAAGCCAACGAGCTGTTCGTCCGCCTCGGCGAATACGACCTCAAGAGGACGAACGATTCTCGCACATACAACTTCAGAGTAGTGGAAAAGAGACAGCACGAGGGCTTCGACCACACTAACTACCATCACGACGTCGCGATCCTGAAGCTGCACCGCCCCGCCGTGTTCAACACCTACGTGTGGCCTATCTGCCTGCCTCCGCTTGGAATGGATCTCACAAATAAAACTGTCTACGTCATCGGTATGAAAGACTGAAAGTGTTTAACAAAATTATAGGCAAGTCAGGCGTCGCGTGCGTCTCAGCTCTGCAAGTCTGTACGCTCACTCCGTACGAACCGTGATCTGAAATCAATCCTATTACTATCTTTTACTTATATTTACTATCTTTTTTCAACACAATCTGGGAAAACTTAAGTTTTGATATAACTCTGGTATGGTCATTTAATTTATAAAATATAACGGTACGCCTTTTTCTTAGCATTTAGTAAGTAAATACCTAGTTAATTTTAAAATATGATGAGTTGCGTGCTTAGTTCAAAAGAGATTAAACTTCTTACCTAACTTCGTTAACAACCCATATCGTCCCCACTGCAGGGGCACGGGTGTCTTCCAATACCTCGGGAAGGGCATACTCTACACACGGAAGCCAATTCCGGTTACATAAGATGTGAATGTTTTACACCATCTTTTTACTCCTATGCAGGTTGGGGTACCCAGTTCTACGGGGGGCCCAACAGCGACGTGTTAATGGAGGTAGGGGTCCCGGTGTGGGCGCACCAGGAGTGCGTCGATGCCTTCACCGACTCGGTGTTCGACGAGACCCTGTGCGCGGGCGGACGGGACGGCGGGAAGGACGCTTGCCAGGTAACCTACCCACTATCCATATCCGGCTGAAGGACTTGACTCCAGGCCAAGAAACTTTTTAAAAAAAGCTATCTATATTTCCCTAACGCATAATAAGCCCATGTAACAAAAAGTCTAGATATAAAAGTTTTATGAGAAAGGCGCGCTCGCATCGGTCTAATAAGTCATCAAAAACGTTGCTCCAAAACACTGCAGTGAATTATTCTAATAGACGCAATGGCCATTGTTGATGAGAAGGAACCGATCTCATAAAGTATTACTGCATCTTTTTCTTACATTTTGTATATCCGAGGCAGGTAAATTCTGCCGTAGTTACGATAAGAGCAGTAAGTATTTATATTTTTTAAAGCAGTAACTTCACCCATTTCGTCATTTAATTATGTAAGAACAAATAAATAAGACATATAAATGATAACGCAGTATAAAAATACAGAATCTAGCTACACATTTCAAAAATTGTATTTAAAATAATCTAAGGAAAAAATTCGGAAAATGAAAATTTTTTCGAAAAGTCGAAAGTGTGTTTCACAGACTTACTGCTCTTATCGTAATCACGGCAGAATTTCGGTGGACGATTCCTGTTGAAATAGAACTAGGTAAGTACAATATTTATAACGGTTACTTTTGGTTCCGCAATACGGTGACTCCCTATATTTTATCACATTTTTTCCATTACATCATAGGTCGTTTCGATCCGATTCGACTGCTGTCGTGACGGACAATGATCCATTTTCTGCGCCTAAATGACTAGATACCTGGGATACCAGGTGGTCATTTCGATTGGTTTTCTTTTCCATTTTCGAAAAAGAGACCTTTTTCAAAGAGATGTTAATAACTTGAGGGAACCTTATACACAGCTGAGCTGGAGTAATATGGGCTGGTGTTTGCGGGGTTGGTTAACTACATATTTGTTCAACTGCTTTCAGGGAGACAGCGGCGGGCCGCTCATGTACCAGGTAGACAGCGGTCGCTGGGTGGTCGTCGGCGTGGTCTCCTGGGGCATCCGCTGTGGCGAGCCTAACCACCCTGGCCTTTATGCTCGCGTCGACCAGTACCTGCCATGGATAGTGGAAAACGCGCGCTTTTGACTGTCACCTTACTAATAAGATTCTTCTCTACTGCCATGTTATACCAAAGAGATTGAGAATGTTTTAAATAAAAGCTTTCGTTAAGTTAATAAGGTGCCAAATACAAGATATTTGTAAAATTTTAATTCGTAAAAGTATGTCCGTTTATATCGACAGAGCACGATACCTAAAGGTTTCTTACCCAAAAAAAATATAACAACAATTCCAGATTCCAACAGAGACATGTACTGTCCAAGTATTTTTATTGATAAAAGATAAAACTTATGTGTACATACTACATTATACAATACATTACATTTAAATCTACATTTAACGATTAAATTTGCAACATGTGCTGTACATTTACAATGATCACAGTTTCGTAAACTCTTAATGTCTAACAATACAAAATTCACTTATAAATTGGAATCAAAATCCATTTAGGAATGTTGCCTATTCTATATTTACTCATGAATCTACCAAATTTCCATATAGAGCATATCATTTTTTTAAAAATTATCAGTCTATGAATCAGCCGATTAATTAGTATACAAACCCCAAATTATATTTGTTGCGAGTTGATAATACGTTCCTTCTGGAAAATTTACATTCATGAGTAGATCAAAGCCCCATTATTTTCCTTCAGGTATTTGATAACGACTGTTCCATAATAAACAAACGTCACTACAAAAGTATTAGGTAGCTAATAAAGGAATATTCATAGTATTCATACCTTAATAATATAAACAACATACAACTTACAAGGAAAATGAGTTATTTTCTCATAAAAAAGAAATGATTTTCAGTTTCTTTACAGCAATTTACCGCCAGCCTATGTAAGATTAAAGCATACCTAAATCAACAGTCTCTCCACAATCTTCGATGCTCTGCAGCATTTCAAGAATCTCCTTCTCTTCCACCTGAGGGTGAAATGTGAAAGCCATGCGGAAGAAGTTCTTGTGGTGACGTAGTGGAGAATAGGCAACCATCAGACGCGAGGAGAGAGTAAGCAGCTCCTTGATTTTAGGCGTGATCTGAAAAGAGTGGAAAAACATTAAGTCCGGATAAGTTCATAACATTTACAGGCATTGTTAGTTATGTGTTATCAAAACTCCTTAGTGACAAAAGCATGCATAAGCTGAGTCTTTTTAATTTGAAACAAAATGCCGGTCGCCACGCTGTTAAAAAATATTATGAGCAAAGTAATCAAAGTTTAATTTTCATATGACGTCTTCAACGTCAACGTCCACCTTACGACTAGGGCCTAAAATATCTTAAATCCTTTTATACACCTCACCTTATGCATGAGTTGCCACCACTGCTCGTCCTCTTTCTGGTCGCGCATGAAGCGCGGTATGTACCAGAAGCAGACGTTGGGGCACTGTGTGGGGGCGGCGACGAGTCGGAACCCCGGCCGGCGAGCCACGGCCTCCACACAGAACTCGGCGATCTCCATCACACGGTCCGTCAACTGCGCCAAACCGACGTCGCCGCGAGCCTTCCACATTAACCACAGCTTGAAGGCATCGATCTGAAGAAAATACGTATATGAAAGAGCGTCCTTTAGTGCCTGTGTGGGCTTGAGTTTTGGAAACTAACCGGTTGGTTTTAAATAAAAATAATTCTACATATGGAAACTGAAATAGCTAAGTATAATAGGTATCTAAATAAGCTTTTGGTGAACGTGGCTCTATCAATTACAGAATGTTCCTATTTACCTATAGGACGTACAGACCTACATGCGTGACAAAGGACAATGCAAGTCTTGTTGATGTCTTTTGTTCTTTAACAATTAGAACCAACTAAAGGCATCAACGAGCGACACACAAGTTTCGGTCGTGTTGCTCTAATACCTTGGAATTGGGTAAATGACCCGACTACCCAAAATAGGACGGTTATGTTTTTCAGGTGTACGATTGTTTTTTCGCAAGGTGTAGCTTACAATTTGACCTAGTCACTACCGTTAAGCCACCAACAACGGTTGCTGCAGCTGTTAACTCTCCATCTATATCTATGGTCAAGAGTTCAAGAGTTTTTTTATCATCACTTTCCATCAGATCAAATAATAGCAACGGCGTACCAACTGTAGATAAAGTAAAGTGTACGTATACATTGTAACTATTGTATTTCATGGTTTACCTCCGTAGAAACCACAGACCCACCTTTCTCCCGCACTGCACGCTCTTGTCGCCCGTATCGTAGCTGACGTCATAGAACTTGTCCTGCTGGAAGAGGTACTGCGCAGCCGCGGAGTTGGCCTCGTGCAGCAGGCCGCGCGTGCGCACTAAGAACACGCTGCACTGCAGCGGCGCGCCCGCCATCTTGTGCGGGTTCCACGCGATCGAGTCTGCCCTGAAAACACCGGTTTAGAAGTGATTTTAGCTCACGATGAAAATATGTAGAAGAGCAATATAGGGAGGGTCCTTCTTAAATACCTGAAAACAATTTAACAGTGGCCTCTACTCATGAAATTGAACAACTTTCCCCAAGAAACCTATAATCAATTCACAAAAATTTTTTTGACTTCCCATATAAAGTTGGCGGTTCAGTTAATCAATTAGTATGAGGACACAAAAATTTTTTTTGCGAATAGGGTATTTTACTCTATACAAGAAAAAAATCTAAAACTGCTTATTTACTGTGGTATTTGTAATAAGTAATCGAATTAATATGATTTCTATACAATAAAATGAGAAAAAATATTTTATTTTTGATTTACAAAAATCTAGTTTTTTAATCTGTTATTCAAATATCTGAAACGACAGCCGCCATGCTGGTTGTCATGTGACGTCATAATAGTGGTAAACAGTGACATTTTGTTCGCAATATGTGTCAAAATTTTAGTACAGAACTGTTTTGTTTACTCCTGAAATTACGTCACGACTTAACATCATGGCGGCTAGCGTTTTCGCGCGCTAATTGGGAATGGTAATTTAAAATGTATATTTGGGGTACTTATAGGTTTAAAAATAAAATTTAAAAAATGTTTTTGACTTGTTCCTACCTAATGATCAATTTGAGATACTTTTCAAAAAATGGTGAAAAACCCTATTGGGTATAGGTTCCTTGCGAAAAGTAGTTCAGTTTCATGAGTAGAAGCCGTGGTGAAAAAAAATTCTTATTTTTTTTATATTTACAGTTTATACACACACAAATCACCGACAAGATCTATGGTGCTTTAAACACAAAAATGGAAAGAATGGAACTACACTTAGAAGAGGTCCCTGAGCGAGTCTTGGCGACAGAAACGCTCTACCTACCTATAGCAACCCTCGGAATTATGCCCTTGTTGCTAGGTTCCTGAGAACCCTATTTCATACCTGGCAGTTTTAGCGTACACAACGATATTATGATCATTATGAAAATAACGTCGATCAGTAATAAATAAGCAAAAACAATTGAAATAGTGTCCAAAAGAAATTTTCCTAATGTCATAGGTACTATCATAAAAAATACATCATCATCATTGGCAAAAAAAAACTTCCATCGATAAAAAAGGTCTCCCCAAGGAATTCCACGCTAACAGTCCTTGCGCTCCCCGCATCCAGCGGCTTCCCGCGACCTTCACCACCACCGTCATAGGGCCAACGAGTGGGAGGCCTGCCTTCGCTCCGTCTTCCGGTGAGCGGTCACCACTCGAGAGCTTTAATACCCCAACAACCATCCGACTGTCCTACGAGCTATGCGCCCCGCCCACTGCCACTTCAGTTTAGCGATTCTGTGAGCTTTATCGGTTACTTTAGTTCTACTACATGTCTCTGCATTTTCGATTCGATCACTACTAGGGTTGCCAGGTGTCCGGCTTTAGCCGGACATGTCCGGCTTTTTACAGTCGTGTCTGGCCAAATATTAACAAGTCCGGCCTGTCCGGCTTTTGTTAGGCTTTTCGTCAATCCCGCCCCGCCAAAATATGTCGAACGAAAGCGCGAGTGACTCACGCAGCACGCATGACTTGCGATCTCTCGCAGGAGTCGCACCTACCTATAATTTATTTACAAATGATAAGCATGAATGAATACAGTAATACACAAATAAAATTATCATTTTTTTCTTTTAAAAACCAGTGTGTCAGACTTTCAGGGTAAAATGTCCGGCTAAATATGGATCTGCGTCGGGCTTTTCTATTTTTGCGCCTGGCAACCCTAATCACTACTCAATAACTTACTTTTCTATTCCTCTCAGTCTGCTTCGAAACTTCGGTGATAGCATTAGGCTTCCTCCCCAACACGCCTGTAATGTGTAAATACATTAATAAGCAACAATTAGTCCGCTTGTAGCCTTGCAAACTTCACAAGACTTTCCTATCTAATAATCACCATTAGGTCACTTAGGTGTCAAAGTGTGTTACCTACACTCGGCTTCAAAAAAATCGCACGTCCGTAAAAATAGGCTTCAAGCACTGTTAATCCTTAAGACAAGCAGTTATTCGTAGCAATATTGGTATCATTTGAGAGCCCTATAAAAACTCTTTAAAAAAATATCCATTTCATTTGATTAAAGAAAAAGCTTGACACTTTAAGTCACTGTGAATGACAATGGAACTGATTCTCCTCTTCAAATTTTGTTTGTATTGTTTTGTTTTTTGGGTATAAAAGGGTCGATACAGCTTATCGGGGGATAAATTTGCTACCAACAGTCGAAGAAGACACAGAAGAATATCTTTCATAAACGTCCTTGAAGATGGACACTACTGCTGCTGAAGCCGCCCAAGTTATCGCACTACTGCAATCAGGACTACGTCAGTGTGATGTTGCTCGGCAATTGCACTTGAGTCGCTTTTCTGTTCGAAGAGTGTACCAGCGGTTCCTGCAGACCGGTGGCTTTGTCCGAAGGCGTGGGTCTGGTAGAAATCGCTGCACTTCTGCGAGAGATGACCGATTCGTCGTATCGAAGTCTTTGAGAAATCGGTTCTCTAATGCTGTTGAGTTGCAACAGCAGCTTCAAGCAGTTCGTAGAAGGGCCGTGAGTGTCTCTACAGTTAGAAGAAGACTAAAGGAGAGAAATATTGTGGCTAGAAGACCTGCCACGGGTCCAAAATTAACCGCAGCGCATCGGCGAGCACGCCTGCAATTTGCTCGCGCCCACGTCAATTGGACCCTGGACCAATGGAGAGCTGTTCTCTTCTCAGACGAAACGAGAGTGTGCCTTTTCTGCAACGATAGACGCAAAAGAGTATACAGAAGACAATGGGAACGTTTTGCCCAAGCCTGCATCCAAGAGACGGTAGAATACGGGGGCGGTTCCTGCATGTTCTGGGGCGGCATATCTGCCGACGGCAAAACTGAACTTTCTTGCGTCTCTCGGACCGGCGGTGCTCGCGGGCAAGGGTCGATGACTGCTCACCGGTACATCACAGAGATCCTGGAAGAACATGTGGTCCCCTATGCTGGATTTATTGGCGACGGGTTCACATTAATGCACGATAACGCTCGCGCGCACACTGCTGGAATTGTGCAGGGCTACCTTCAAGAGGTTGGGATCCCTGTCATGCAGTGGCCAGCGAGAAGTCCAGATCTGAACCCGATAGAGCACCTCTGGGACCAGCTGAAACGCAAGGTTAGATCCCGTGATCCCGCTCCCGCGACTCTTCAGGAGCTCCAAGACGCTGTTATTGAGGAATGGGACAGAATCCCTCAAGAAGAGGTCCTAAAGTTGGTGCGATCCATGAGGGAGCGCATGGAAGACGTCATTAGGGCTAGGGGGGGGGGGGGGGGGTAACACTAGGTTTTAGGTTAGTTTTAAGCAACTTTGTTTTGAAAAATTAATCAGATTTCATTTGGGTTTTTTAAGGATTTTTATTGTTTTGTAAATTTTTCTCAGTTCCAATAAAAAACATTGAATGAATTATTGTTTTTGCATTCTCTGTTTCCTTACCTTTCAAATGATACCGAACATTACCAATATTTCATAATACAAATACGATTGAAAGATGTTTAAAATAGATTTCTTAAAAGGTGCGATTTTTTTGAAGCCGAGTGTATATAAAAAAAAACTAAAGACATTGCCCGATATTGCACTTAGCGTCACTCTTAGTCACGTGTTTAAGATTTACATTTTGTGTCTTCCATACTTACCTAATGTTGAATTAAATGTACTAGTTCCCTCAAGATAATTTGCTTCACCGTTATAACAATTGGTATTTACATGTACCTACTTAAATGTGCATGATATCAGTGGTACTTACATAGGCTTGTCGATCCCGGATCCAAGGTCGAAAGTTAACTACTAGTAAAGACAACTTACATGATTATTTTAGGTATTAGTTCTGCATCGAAACCTCAAACTACGAGTTCTAGCCACCAACACTTTTTTTTGAATCCCGGCGGTACTAATTAACCCTGCGTGACCTTACATCGAACAATATAATATACCTAATCGCGAATATTAATTAGAACGGAATACTAATAGCAATAGCAAGATAAGAAAATAGTAAACGCTCGAGTAACTCGACCTCCGATAACAATAAATGAAGCTGCGGGGTTCAAACAATGGACTGCATATAGCACACTATCGTACCTTTTACAAGATGTGGCTACTGTCTCTCTCTCTGGTTGCCTGGTGTTGCACTTATCATCACCCTTGGTCACGTGTAGGGCATTTAAGATTTACGCCTGCGGACGTGTGCAACGCGACCATAATACACAACTAGTAATCAGATGTGCAGGTTTCCTCACGATGTTTTCCTTCACCGTTAAAGCAGTCGGTATGAAAATGCACGTAAGTTTCGAAAACTCATTGGTGCACTGGCCAGGATTTGAACCCGAGATCTCTGGTTAGGAGGACGGAATCACTAACCGCAGAGCCACCGACGCTCTTGTGGCTACTTAAAGTTATGTTAAATATTGTTTTGTTTTATAGGATGCAAAAATGTACTTTAGCTGGATATTTAAGAGTTTGTACTTACTGGTTAAAATTAAAGAGGCAGAGTTTACGTAGAGTGTATGAAACGATCACTCCCGGAATTTTAATGGTGAATTCTACTTTTGAAACTGAACAACTTTACCTTACTACAACTCATACTACAATAATTTTTCTAAAAACTGTGGCTCCTTCATACTAAATTGGTTGATTAACTAGTATGAAATTCATATTTTTTTGCAAATTCAATACGTATTTTATAGTAAAAGTTTCATGAGTAGTCCAGTTACACCATATATGTATGTATAGATAGTACCAAAAATAAAAATAAACATTAGTGTCGTTTAGTGTCTCGCGCAGTATTTTTGGAAAAAGTATACATGGATATGTATTCGTGTGGAATTTCTATCAACTTCTATGAAAACGGGGCGGTTTTTTTTATTATTTGACAATATTATTTTATTGATTTCTTTTATCTAACAAAATACTGTATATAACCTCGGTTGGATAATATCAGAGGGCAATTTTGTTGAAACGCCCCCGCCGCGCCGCGAAGACGCGACGTCTAGGTTAATTAGCCTGTATCACTAGAGCAGGACCTTAAACTATGATTATATCTTGAAACTGTTGATAACATTCAGCAATTAGATAATGAGCACGATTGTAAATTATTTTATAATAATTCTAAAGTGACAAAACATGTCTTACAGCCTACTCTTACTTCCACTCATACAATTTCAAAACTCTCCAGATTTTCAATTGGCCGTAGTTATGCCATAATGATTCAAGTGATTTAAAGTAAGCTAGAGATAATGTACTTTATGTCTGTGACATAAAGTACATTACATGATTTAAAGTAAGTATTGTAATGACTGACCAACACGTTCGAAAACAAAATAATAATATGAATAAATAGGTATACGTAAATGATGAATAACTAAGTGGTGTATGTATGTATGTATACAGATAATTAACTACTTAGCGTCTACTGGGTACTAAAGAGGAAAGGACTTTGTTAGTACTTTTTGGAATGTACTTCGTAACTTTTTTCCACATAGGTCCAAATCTATTTGGTTCTTAATTAAGGATTTTTTTAAATCAATATATCCATAACGGTTAAGTTTCAGACATATCATAGAATCAAATCCATCAGAAATGACCTGAATAATAACGTCCTTTAATATTCAGTACGACTTTTCCTGTAACCCTGTATAACCTTACTGTCGGTCAAAACTTGCTAAATGCAATACCAGGTAACCGCCGCCGCCGCGCCGTGTGTGGCGCTAAGTATAGCCAAATCGCAATATTCAATTCAAATTCTTGAAATAATGGTTAAAGCTATCACCATGGAAAAAATATATAACATACTTGAAACAATAAAAAACAAATTGTCTTGCACAGAATCATTAAAATCACAGAAACTATGATATCCTGAATAAAATAATGAATAAAATATCCTGTAAACCCTGTATTTTGCATTAATTGCAAATTCTCTCGGAAACACAATATTTGTTTATGTTGAAACCAACACACAAAAATCGGCCATTTTAATACCTTCAATTTACCTTGAACGGATTTTTTTTTAACTAATTTGAAAGCCAAGAAAAGTAATAAAAACATCGAAATCTCGAGAATTTTGCGTTCGGCCTTGACGTAACCGCCGCGCCGATACCCACACTGATCTGAACTTTGGTGTTACGGTTGATTACCTGCTCAGACTGAGTGTACTTCGCGCCTTAATTGTTCAATTCTATTAGAAGACTCGGTTAAGGGAAATCTGATGGTCAACAAAACATGATTAGAGATTATCAGTACTTACATCGACGTGCATCCAAACGCTATGCTTCTTGCAGACGCCGGCGACAGCGTCTAGATCATCAATGGCGCCTAAGACCGTCGTCCCAGCTGTCGCATTCACCATCAGAGGGTACCGGCCCTCGATCTTATCCCTCCTGATAGCCGCCTCCAGGTCTTCAGCCAGCATCTGGCCGCGGTCGTTGGTGGAGATGACTCTAATGCTGTCGGTGCCAATACCAAGCCAATGGGCAGCCTTTTTGATAGAGTAGTGACTCTGGAACGTGGTAAATCAAAATTTTACATACCATGCAACCCGTGGAAAATCTCAAGAAGAATTAGCATTGACCAAAGGCTAAATATGGAGTCTCCATGTGATAATTGACAACTCTAAACACATTAAAAACAGACTTCAATCTTAACAACTACAATTTTGCTATCTCTATGTTAATTTGCCCAAACAGTACTGAACTTACTTTAAAACTTATATGGGACACCATTGGAGATTATCGATAGAGTGTATCGATTAAAAAAGAATCATTAAAATCAGTTTACATACATACATACGCAGATATGCAGTTACGCACAAAGACAGACAGTGGAACTTAGAACCTCCATATTTTTTGGACGTTAGTTAAAAACCGGAAATTTTCATCCCTTTAACAAAATACAAAAATCTTACATCGTCAGATGTGTACAGCATCAATTCTGGTAGACCTCTGACACCCTTCCTCTTGACTTCAGGGAAGGCGCTGAAGCGGGCAGCCACCACCGCATACAGCATCGACGTACTGCCTCCAGGACTGAATATGCCATCTCCTTGTGGGATGCCGAACAGCCGCAGAATGTGAGCCAAGACCTTCATCTCGATCAAAGTGAAAGCTGGCGCCACTTCGAAGGTGTATCTGAAATAAGATATAACTTACTATAATATGACGTGATAATAGGAAACAAATAAAAAATAACCTAACCATATTAAACCCCCCCCCCCCTCCCCACCCCTTTCCCCGACTGCATTAAAACGTATCCTATGTTAATCTGGGGATCAAGACGAATCTAACGACACTTCTCAAGCTAAAATCTATCAAGCCGTTTAGCGTGCCTAAGAAATATACATACAGACTGATACTATACTTACATACACTCCAAAACATAACCCTCCTTCTGGCGCAGTCGGGTAAAAACAAGCTCCTATTATTTTTATTTGTACCATACTGCAAGATTAGGCTTGAAGAGTTGTGGTGGCATAAACCACACACGATAATTGCGACACTCAAAGACATGAACTTAATGGAAAAATCTTGCATTGGCAAATATGAGAATTATTAGTTCTTTCAGACAAAGGAAAAAGGGAGAAAAATCGGCCTGATTTGGTGTACGCACGAAGACGGGCAATTAAAGTATAAAAAAATATATTTCACGTGATAAAAGTGATTCAGTGGTCAAACTTGTGTGATATGATGTCTAAATGTTCACACATTTAGATTTTTAGATACCACTATCTAAAATATCGCATTCAAAAGATCGCATTTCCTGAGTACTTATACCATATTTCGCAAACCCATTTATTTAGATACATTAAGTTGCAGGAAAGCCTTGACTTCAATCAATATTAAATATTTCCAAGTGAATGGTACCGCGGATATAAAATGTGAGAAGGCAAACAACACTATTTGCTTCAAAGTTGTCACTATGTAAACGTCGATCAATAAATATTTAGCCAATAACAAACATGTCAGTTCAAGTGTTTGTCTAACATTAAAAGAATAATACAAAGATGAGGTGATATGCTCGGTACAACGATCGCAGTAGGTCACAATTACTCATGAATCGTAAATCAATATAAAGATTAATGAATGACTGTACACAAAGTCGAAACTTTCCATCATCAACATGTTTACATTAGAAATTTGTTTTAGACGTTATTTTCTTTGGTAAATTCCATATAAACAATCACAAAACATTTCATATCGATTGCATATTTAAATGTATTAAAATATTAACATATTTTATAGGGTCTCAAACTTTATGAGAAGTCGCCTCTCACATAAACTTATCAATTATCATCATCTTCTTGCCCGGTTCCCAATTCTCAATCATTTATTATAGTGTCGGCGAAACATATCTTCTTTACTCTCACATAAATCTTTCGAAAATCAGACTGTATTGGAACTTTCAAGTTTTAAATTTTCAATAATAATAAGTTGAACAGTAGTGGAACTAAGTAGCTAAACTAACTAGCTAACGCTACCATAACCGGTTATTCAAGTCATATACACTAAACATATTTTCTAAAAACTCCATAACTAATTTCCAAAAAATAAATGGTCGATAACCTCTACTAATCGAGCCCCAGCCAACAACCATACAACTACATGCAGAAGATTTAGCTTATCTGTCCTCACAGTGAATACTGCAAGGACAGTTCCTTCAACCCTTGCGCCACAGAAGCTTATCCATACGGGGAGTAGATCACTTACTGGCTAGTATTAAAGGCCTCTGCCAACCATGCCCCGGCTAGCCCGTAGGGGTCCGTGCCCCCATACAGCTGGTTACGGAAGGTCGGCTTGTCCGTCTTCACACTGTACTGCAACACCTGCCGCACGCAGCGCTCCAGGTCTTTGTCCGAGCATGGATTGGACACGTCCAGGTCTAAAATCGCCTGGTGAAAATTTAGTTATGAGCAACCAGCGAACAAACATTTTGTAGATAATATACTGGTGGACGAAAAAATCGTCTCAAAATCTGTTGCCCGACTTTTGAAAAAATAACACGACTAAACAAAAAAACAAAAAACTAGAAAACCACCAAACTAAAATCATAAAGAGTGAATACGCAGTTTTTGAACTTTTGCTTCAGTGTTTTTTTGCTTATTTTTTCAACCTTGAGTCGATTTTTTTATCCATGAGTATAGTCTAAGTGACTATAATATACAAGGTAAATAACTATACATACACGTATGTGGGAGCACTTTTAGCCAAAGCGGAGGGTAATGATTTTTGGATGTATGTACATTTGTTTGGCCGTTTGGCCGCTTCATTATTGACGCGTTTAGCTAAAATTACTTGATAGGTTTTGAGTACAAGCTATCGTTAGATCCGTCATAATCCCCTGAATTATGTATTATATCTAATACAGTCTCAGAAATACAGTCGTTCTTTTTTGGAAAGTTCCGTTTAAAGAAGGCCGGCTTCAATGCTGATTTTCAAAACGTCCGTCTGTGTGTACAGGGTTATGGCCAATTGAAATTCTAACAGGATACGTATTTATGCCAGTGGTTTATGCAATGTCTGTTACGCCAGTAAAATGATTACACAGCGAAAGTCCTAGTAGCATTCGCAATTTTTTATTTGTTTACTAGAAATTCACATGTGGATATTAGGCCTCAAAACTTTTATACAAAAAAAAATTACTCGGTGGCTAAGTGGTTAGCGGTCCTGACCTCTGATCCGAGAGTCGTGGGTTCGATCCCCACACAGGGCAAACTTTTCTGTGATGAGCAGAATTGTTTGTTCTGAGTCTGGGTATATTATATCTATATATGCATGTATTTAAAAGTATATATGTATATATCAGTTTCTGGTTCCCAAGATACAGGGAATCCTAGTTTGGGGCCAGATGACCGTGTGTGATTTGTCCCAGACATTATTATTATTAAAAATGAAGTCGGTTAAGTTACTTTACGTGACGTAATTATGATTAAATGCAATCAGCATAAATTACTTAAAGATATTTTTATTATTAAAGTTATGAGTAATGAGTTCAGTGCACCGTGCACTGCCTGTGTACATACCGCAGCTATATTGTTATTCATTATATTTATTATTATAAAGAACCTAGACAAAGATTTATTTATTCACTTAATGTACCTAAACTATTAGAACGACCTTAAAAGGTCTTCCACTCAGTGCTCTCAGTAAGATTCAGATATAGTTCAATGTATATCAGTGTTCTCCTGGACGTCTTCCGCGACCATTATGTTTAAACATTTACATAATTAAAATCTGGACTCAATCGGGAAATACATCCCTGGACTAATCTTCATTTTTCCATCGGTCCAGCTAGCAAACCGCAGCCTCGCAACTCCAAGTTCCCTAAGAAGTCTGAGGGCAATTGAGGGTCCATAAGGCTTTAAATTTATTAAAGTCTGTTTTGGTTATAGAGCCGGGAGACGTCTCAGCAAAGTGCTCACGATGAATCGGCCATCTCGAGTTGTTGTGCATCTTGGCCTGCCATTTTCCGGTCTCCTGATCTTCATGCCGGTCTCTTGAAGTCGTCGGAGTATCTTTGGAACGTAGACAAAGATACTCCCACTGTTCTAGTCTAGCAGTACTACGCTCACCCCTCTTCTTCCATAGTAATAATTCGTCTATAATAATAATCTTCAGATGATAGCGACGTAATACCGCACTGATTATTAGTGTGATCTGTACAAGAAATCGTTTATAACGACAACTTGTTTTAAAACAAAAGCGAAAGAATATTGTGATCCTAATTGTTAATTTGGTTATTTTTCAAAATTTTAATATATTTTTTTTTTCATTTAACTTGTAAAATATTAATCAAACATTACCCGGTATTAGTATAGTATATGTATGAGTAGTAGTTAAACATGAATAGGTACTAGAAGTTTTATATCGTCGCTAGGGGGGGAGCGGGGTGCATGTCTGTGAAAACAAAGTAGCTTCCCGCTGTCTGTCTGTCCCTATGTATGTATGCTTAGATCTTTAAAACTACGCAACGGATTTTGATGCGATTTTTTTTAATAGATAGAGTGATTCAATAGGAAGGTTTATATGTATATAATACATTGCACCCGTGCGAAGCCGGGGCGGGTCGCTAGTAACATACTATTTATACGAGCGATATACAGTGTGAGTCTTTATAAAGTGCACATATGAAAGGGGGTGAAATAAGAGCCAATTTTATCGCCCAGAAAAATATTAAAAAAAATTGAAAAGTAAAACAAAAATTGTGGACGTTTATTTTTCTTAAATAACATCTACTGTCCCCAAGTAAACAAAACTTTGTAACTTTTAAATTAAGCAAGCTAGGATCATAAAACAAAAAAACACAAAACACCGTGCCACAGAAATAAAAAAATACACAAAACTAAGACTAAGAGAACCCAAAACTAGCATTTAGAGCAACAGTGTAAAAAATAGCGTACAGGTCGCGTCAATCTTTAAGATCGCTGAAGGGTACTGACTGGGGGAAGTGTGCGTTCACTTGAAATCCTCATGCTCGAATTTTGATATTCTGATTATGCCAATATTTATTGTCTAATAGTGCCCAAAGGAAAAAAAAGTGCTATCGTAGTTTCAGAGAAAATCGAGTTTTTCACTGAGGCTGCTAGCGGAATGTTTCGCTGGCAGCCTCATCTCTGGAACCAAGGAACTACTTCGAAATTCGAGCATGAGGATTCTAAGTGAACGCACACTTCCCGCACTCAGTACCCTTCAGCGATCTTAAAGTTTGACGGGGCCTGTATCTGGAATATTACTGTTTACACTTTATAAAAACTCACACTGTATATCTACTTTGTCGCGGTTTCTGACCCGTTATTTTTACGTTCTAGTCTAGTGTAGATTAGTTTAAAAGTTCTTATTTCGTCCCTCGCACCACTAAGTCACGTATCTCAGTTTTTTGATGATTTGAGTTAGGACTGCCGCTGACTTCCTTGTGTCGTTCTCTATGTTTTCCTTTAACTCACGCTTCTGTATGAATAGTGGTTCTCATGATATTGGTATTTACATAGTTGACGTATCTCAAAAAAATCCAGAAAAAAATTCAACTAAGTGACGTAACTCACTTAGGATTTTTAGTCAAAACCTGTTTTAAGACTTTGATAAAATATTATATCCTATATCATATAGGATTTTTAGTGAAATGTTATTTACATAGGTAATGAGATACGATACGATATTATTATACTGTTCTTTAATTTGGCGGGAGATAGACAGTTAATATGCTGTTAGGCCGCGGGTGCACTCATCTGATCCGGTCAGATCCGACAGCTTAGCCCCACCCACCTGTCGGTCCTCTTAAAACTGTCGGACGTACGCGGGTGCACTGGTCCGGTAAATTGTCGGACGGAAACAGTCATGCCACCTTTTTAGCCATAAAGTAAGCGTCGTCGCGCCGTTGTTATTGAATAGTGTTGTGCGCAGTACATGTGTGCCCCGCTTTTAGCCAACGCCAATTAGTGACGTTATTGTTATTAATACAGTGTAGAAGTATAAGCATACCTATGCTTGATTTATGATGTATTAAAACACTTGGTTACCTACCTAGGTCAATCTAAAATCTAAAATTGTGGTTATATCATACAACGTTTCATATTAAAATTACCATATCATTATATGAAACTGCATATTCTAAAAGTGTATGTTAATTTCTATAGGTCCAAAAATAAAAACGAACCTTGTATTTTTTTACCAAAAACACATTACATTAAAACAAGAAGAGGCTTGGGTGGCTACAGTACAGAACCTAAATATGTAAATATTATTGAAAATCAAAGTATTTTTTATCTAAGGAGATGCTTTGCACATTTTCTTAAACCGTATTTTTTTTCTATTAATGCTAAAATACCATAATATACATACACACATATGCATTTGAATATTCCATAAATGTATATTAATTTCTGCAGGTACCTATAAAACATTATCATATTAATATATATGTAAATCGATAACTAAACTCTACATGTCGATGAATTACGCACAACACTTCGTCTCGTCCTGTAAGGATGTCAGTGTCCGACTGTGTCGGATGAGTGCAGCACGTTCATAGAAAATGAAAAAATTTCGTGGAATATAGCCACAAAGGCAATAGTGTCTTTTTTCTACGAGGATGTGAACTATAACTGTTTAAAACTGTCCGCGGAAAAAGGGCTGAGTGGCGCTTGTGCTCCGCCCCGCCCCCGCGCAGCAGGGAAGAAAATAGCCACTGTGGCTGTTGTGGCTGTTTTCGGCGGGTATTTCAGGAAATTTTTTAAATGCTTATTTTCTAGTCAATGGAGATCGCTTTTCTGTGATTTTTTGATTGAATATGATGTAAAATGGGTAACAGATTTTAATTATGCAATAAAAATAAAAAGCCACAACAGCCATTGTGGCTTTATTCGTAGGATACGACGATCTGTCGGATCTGATCGGATTGGATGAGTGCGCCCGCGCCTTTAGGATGTTTGCGGGGGTGAACGACGGTGGCGCAGGGAAGTTCTGAAGTTATTTAATGATTAGTTATATTTTATTGCATATAGGTTGAAAACAATACTGTTGCTCCTACCACATAAGGTTTGATGATGCGTACAAACAAAGTACAAACTAATATTATGTAACAAATCTTTTATGTAGGAAATTTTCATATTTTCACAATAAAACTATGATCAGTTTGGAGTGTTTATTTTCATAAACTAGTGTAACTGTAGGATCGTAAGTGGAAAATGATTCGGATATTGAAAAACAAAGTTATCACAAAGTCACGTATCTGTTTTCAAAAATAAAAAAAAATATTACTAATACAATTAAGTGAGTAGGTAATATATCAAATGAAAGCAGAAACTTTCCTCTATGTATAGGTATATTAGTTTTATTTCAGCATGTCTTTGGAATTAAAATATAATTAAAGTTTGAAATTCCCTAACTGAAAAACGGTTGTTTTGAAGAACTTGCAAAAATGAGATACGTGAGTTAGTGGTGCGAGGGACGATTTGACTACTGACAAAACACTGCTCTCAAGTTCAGAAGATAGTGAACCAGAATAAATATTGGAAAGTTATTCAGATATCTCTATTTATATACTTTAGAACAAATATCGTTTCGTGTTACTGTTTAAAAGTTTACTTATAGAATTATGAATTTAAAAACCCTTTTTTTATTTTACATTCAGTATACTAAGGCGAATATACCTCGTACTGCATAATCTATCAACTCAGATAAGCCAGATAAACTGACATACATAATCATAAAACTTCCCACTAACACAAGAACTTTAGATAAAAAAAATAATCTCACTAATAAGTACTTACTTAGGTATAAGTATTATTTAATATGTAGTCTCACCTCCAATTCCTTGGGATGCTTGAACTGGATCAACGGAACGTTTGTACTCCTCTCATCCTTGACAATGGGCAGTACTTTATCCAGGAAGCAATGTCCATTGGTTTCCATTTTAATTTCAAATAATGTAAAACGAACTACCAGGGCAACAGAACTCAAAGGAGGTGTTATCTACCATGAGTATAAACAGTGAATGCGACGCGGGCCCACGCCTGACCGACTGACTGAACGACTTCGCCACTCCGATTGTTTACAATGTAAACTGTATAGTGCCTAGGGCAATGTGTATGGTGGGCCGTGGACCACCGTGTGTACCACTGTGACGTAGTGTAGTGGGTACTTATACAGTCTCAAGTGACCGTATGGAAACTACCCAAATAGCTACTGTTAGCCGTCAATTAAAACCATTGTGCACTGTTTTGAATACACAGACACAGATACATTTTATTTTTATAATACAAGACAATTCTGCTAAGTACATATTGTTAATATAATTCATCTTCGTATTAAAAAAATCGGCAAGTGTGTATTGTATAGACTTCACAAGCGATTTACCTACACTTTGCCTTCCTTATCACATAAAAAAAAAACTATACGTAAAGTTTTCATCATAGGTTCTCTTTTAAACAAGACAAACTGAAAGAACTTTGAGAGTCATCAACATCATCATCAAGCATGCATCAAGAAAATTTTAAGACAAAACATTGACATTCATTGCGTTGATAAAAGTATGCATTCACGGAGTTTACAAGAGTTTCAAAAAATTTCATTGAAATATTCATGATATTTTTTTTTTATGTGAACAATTATTATTATTTATTATTTTGATTGATAATTGTATATTTCGGTACATAGGCTTCATGGAAATAATCAGTAAGTGGTTACCTCTAAAATAACTTCTTTAACTCTTAACCATAAAACTCTATCGTATAACTTTGAAATAAGTAAACGCTTTTTGAAAATGTTAGAGATCTATGGTATATACCATAAACTATTTTAATGCATAAATCTCCTTAGTAATCTGTGTGCTGATCGTTTGTCAGAATATGATTTTTATAAGAAAATACGATGAAAATACAATTATTACTACCAAATATTTGAGACGCAAAACAATGCGAAATAACTTTGTGAGCGTAGCCAAATAGTTTTTGACAACAGTAGGCTAAGCTAGCAGTGACAGCAGGCAAATACTTATTAGGACACACCCGGACATAACAACACAAAATTCATGTGACCATTAAGAAAATAAATAAATAAAAATGATGAACTTCCGCAAATCACGGGCGCGGTCCCGCAGAAATTCCATAAACATGATGATGGACATAGAAAAATGGCGTCCGTACACCAAGAAGTCCTCCCGGCGGGACAACGAAGAGGCTTCGGAGGAGGACTCGGACTCGGACGACCAGAAGCACAGCTCGGAGATGCAGAACTGGGTCGAGGAGCAGTTCGGTAATCGCAACGCAGGCACAGACTCTGTTGACCAGGATGTGGAAGTGCAACTCACCAAAAAGCAAACTTTTATACTCGCTACACTGTTGCCTGACGAAATTTTACTTTTGGACAGGTAGTAAATGATTTAATTCATTTTAATAGACATCAGTTATCTAGTTTTGATTTGTTCGCTAAAGCTAAGGTACCTATTTGTTTCAGATTCGATACAAAGGAGCCAAAAAGATTTGTTGGTGTCCTAATGATGGCCGACGTGTCGGGTTACACTGCCCTTTCTGAACGTTACAACAATACCGGCAAGGGAGGCACGTACCGACTGACTGTCACCCTCAATACATACCTCGGTGCTCTCATAGAGCTCATCTACAGCCACGGAGGAGATGTACTTAAGTTCGCCGGTGACGCCTTCCTGGCTCTCTGGAAGACCGACAAGAAGACGTACCTCTGTCACACGATACACGCGGTGATCACGTGCGCACTAGTCATCCAGCACTGCTATGCGCGCTACGAGACAGACGTCAAGGTCAACCTCAGGGTCAAGCTCGCCATCTCAGCTGGCAACCTCATGTTTTCCCCCATAGGTGCGGGGATTGATATGAACTATGTCGTCTTCGGTTTACCTGTAATAGAAGCAAAACTAGCTGAGAGTGTTTGTGCATCGGGAGAAGTGAAAGTGACTCCCACAGCCTGGGCGCACTGTTACTCTAGAAACTATGATTACGTTCTCCACGAAGACGGTCATGTGACGATTAAGACAATTCTCTACGACCCTCGAGATAGTATAGTGTCGAGACCTTTTTTAGGGTTTGGCTCCATAATGAAGCCAGCTAAGAAACAATTTACGGCCATTGAGAGCCTTCCTGATACTATATGGGACTCTAGTCCAGAATCATCGGAACTCCTCAGAAAGAGTGAAGCCTTAAGCCTTCGCAAAACAATTTTGGTTTGCGAAGAAAGGAATATTGGATCGGATATTAGGAAATTTATGATACGACCGGTCCTCACACAAATCGACGCTCATCAACCTTTAGAATACTTAACAGAAATGCGTCAGGTCTCTATTTTGTTCATAACCCTCAAGCCAAGGGAATGTCCACCAGCACAACTAATAACCATTGTAAACAATTCTTATCAAATAACTTGTGAAATCGTGTTCAAGAGTATGGGATGTGTCAATAAAATAATTCTCTTCGACAAAGACGTAATGATCTTAGTCGTTTTCGGACTACGAGGTTTCAAACACGAATCAGAAGCTCAGGCGGCGTTGAAGTGTGCCTACAGTATAAAGAAGTCTGTGTCTGCCCTAGACGGTGTGCGCGAAGTGTCAATTGGCGTGACGACGGGCCAGGTGTACTGCGGCGTGATCGGCCACCCGCTGCGGCGGGAGTTTACCGTCATCGGCGCCATAGTCAACAAGGCCGCTCGACTCATGTGCTACTTCCGAAACAAAATATCTTGTGACGAAACCACTTACGTGAAAAGCAAAATGTCGTCTAACGGTTTTACTCTGCAACCAAAAATTGAACTAAAAGGAATCAAAGATGCTGGCAAGATTTTCGAATACACCGAAGAGATAAGAGTGAAGCAACTGAACAACGTAGAGACTATACCGCCACTGCTGAACCGCCACGATGAGATGGAGTACTTCGAAAACTGGCTGGACGAGTCGCACTGCTCGTTCCGGGACTTCGATGCGCTGCTGTTGATCGGCGAGTCGCGCATCGGCAAGAGCCGCCTGCTGGAATGGATGGCGCGCCACGCTCGCAACTTGGGCTACCACGTTTGCCACATAAGCCTAACTTCCATTCACAGCGCTAATCAGTACCTAGCTCTTAGTCAAATTATGAATCAGATTTTGGATCTGCGTGACCCGATAAAGGGGTTTGAAAAAGAAGAGAAAATCATAAGCTTACTGGGTTCCTACGATGAGGACTTGTGTTATCTGAATAATATGATCAAGGTGCGTTTTGCTTACCACGAAGGTGTTTACGCACAAGACGAAGAGAAACGAACAGAAAAGGCGAAAGGCGTCTTTACCAAATTAGTTAATGCGTTCACAGATACATATGTAATTTTTTTAGACGATTTACAAAATTTAGATGCCTCTTCCTGGGAATTCATATCTATCATGTTCCAGTCCCTGAAATTTTTTGTAGTTCTCACTTGTACTCGCGGAAAGTTTTGCAACGTCCACAAGTGGCTGTACTCGGTTTTCATAAATAGCAACGTGAGGAAAATAGTTCTGGGCCCTCTCAGTTCGAAATACATCGCTCCGCTGGCGTGCCAGATACTGGACGTGGACGCAGTGCCTAATGACCTGTGCAACGCGCTCAAAACCAAATGTCACGGGATGCCGGGACAAGTGGAGAGTTTCATTGTGCATCTCTTTTCGTCTGGAGCACTAGACGTGCAAAGGGTCACCGAGAGTGAATTAGAAGAATACGATTCGGAGGATCTTCTGTTTCCGGAGCCGGCGCTGCTGCGCGCGCAGGCGCTGGACGCGCGCGAGCAGCCCGCGCTGGATGAGTTCCTCGACAGCGAAGCCACCGGCGAGATACGGATATCAATAGTCACTGAGAAAGAGGAACTGAAAACTAATTTGAACGTACAAAATGTGGATGCACTAATAATGGTTATGATAGACGTTCTCACTCCTTATCAGCAGCTACTTCTGAAAATTGCTTCCGTAATAGGAAATCTTATATCCAGAGATCTTCTCGAAAATATTATGTACGAAAATAATCCTCTGATAACGGCGAAAGCTGTGAAGAGGCTGTTCGCAATGCGCATCCTGACATGTGCGACGTACTGCAACCGGCGCAGCCGCAACACGCTGCACCGCAACACTTCCGTCTCCATGGCCAAGGTCACTTACGACGGCATCAATACCCTGGTTTGTGAGTGCTCATTTGAACACAATCCAGAAGAACATGAGGGTCTTCCTAAATATGCTTTTTGTAAGGTCATGAAATTTCGTAACAAAAATTCGAGAAAAACGTGCTACGAACTGCTGCCTATGAACCAGAAGAAAGAATTCCACTCTCGCATTGTGAATTACTTAGAAAATAATAAACAAAAATGTCCAGACTGTGGTGGTTCTATAATGATAGTGCAATCTGAAACGGACTTGGCACAGTTCGAGGAACCGGCTACCCCTTTTGTGAATAAAGTTATTACTTCGGAGATCAATTCTGGTGAAGAAAGCGAAGACGAGTCAATCGATCCAAGGCGATCATCAAAAAGTGCTACCAGATCCAAATCAGAAAGTACATATTATAAAAGAGAATCTTACGGTGAGCTTTTGAAAACTGCAAGTCAAATACTCTCAAATTATAATAAAACTAAAACTTCGATTCAAAGTAACAAAGCTATTCTAAAAAAAACGTCAGAAGATGAAGTCAAACCAGAAGACCCTGTGAGGTCAAGTAGACGCTCCACTAAACGTGTCACAATGTCTAGTCTGCAGTTCAAAGACGTTCACAGAGAAGACACACTAGATCTTAGGATCTATGAAAACTTTAGACCTATTCTAGAAGCTGGAAAGCTTTCAGAATGGCATAACTTAGGGTTGGTGGACAGTCAAGATGAGATAGACACAGATGAAATTGAATCACGTGGCAGATCGTTTGCAGTTCCAATTGAAAAAGGTGTTTCTCAAACAGATTTTCATAAATGCACCTGTGCAGATCTGAACATTGTGATATACGAACAACTTATACACCACGCCCAACAAGCAGAATTAGTAAAAAAATCCATTCATTTTCTAATTCGTTACAGTTATCTAAATCTTTTAGCAAGCAACTACGACATAACTATAATGAAAATAGAAGATGCTGAAAAATGTGTTTTGCAATATAATAACATCGAAGACCCACTAACACATTTTGAAAGAAAGAGATTCATGGGCAAAATTTATTCTTTAAGATCGTCTGCTTATTTGATGAGCGGTAAAATATTAGCCGCAAAGATGGAGATGGATCGAGCTGTGCACCTTTATGACTTACATATGCACAAAGTATCCGATTACTTAAAAGCAAAACGCATATTTAAAGTTTTGAAGGTAAAAAGTCGTACCTATCGTAAAAATGAAGATCTTATGAAAAGTGATGCTGTGTTTTGTCTCAACACTGCTGCATTGATATACAGTACATATGGAGAAGAAAAACTCTCCAGGGTCGCAGCTCTACGAGCTCTACAGCTAGTACAGACGGTGGACTGCACGAATATTGATGTTTTCGATACCTTAACAAATATAGTGCAAATAGAGCTAGATCGAGGCACTCCCGAAAATACAGTTGAGGTCGAACGAGTGATAAAGCACGTTTTGAGGCGGTTACAGAACCCAGTCCGGTCGAACGAACTGTACGCAGCTGGCAAGCTTTTCATGTCGCTGTTTCGCGCTCGCGTCGCTCGCGGCTCTCTTCCAAAAGCCGTCCACGCTGGTTTCCGGTCCGTAGCCATCAGCCATTTCTTGCACGCAAACCATGTGTCCCTAGTGATAATTCCCGAATTATTCTATATTTTATTCACTCGAAGACGTATTGAGGAAGCGATAGACGTAGTTCGGCTGCCACTAATTCTGGGACAGAGTTTAGAATCCTACACATACGAGTCCTGGTACTACGCACTATGTATGGACATGATACTTGACGGTGGTTTCCAACTCGAATCCCCGGCGGAGATCAACCGGTTCGCTGAGCACGCGATGTACAGGACCAGTTCTCAGGATCCGGCTCGGAGGCGGCTTGTGGTGAACCTGTGGACCTACTGGCTACGCTCTGACTCCGACAAGAAAGCGAAACGCTACGAAAACGAGGCGCTTAGCTGGCTTAGCAAGGACGAGGATGACGGCTCCCTCACCTGTCTCATAAGTTCACTGCGACTAGCTGAGGGAATGCTTGAAAGCTTAGCAAGAAAAGTCGACGATTTGCGCAAGGTAAATATCAATGTCATAATTAAAACCTTTTATTATACTATCAATTATTGCCTAATCTATACACATTATAATAAAGACGTATGTGTCTGCGTGTAGAGTTTTCATCATATTACATAACTATCCACTGCCCCCTATCGCGGTTATAGTGATCGATAGACTTATGTGTGCTACTGATAACCCCGTACCTAGTTTACTAGTATTATATTATCTGTGAAAATACTAATGTGATACTAATACTTCTCTACTAAAGGGGTGGCTGTTTCCATAATTAACAAAATAGAGAAGAGTAAGATTATTAAAATATATGGCGAAGAAGTTATTCTTATTAAACATTAAAAGAGAAAAAGAGTAAGCAGGAAAATTTAAAAACAACTAAAATTAAAGCTAAACATAATATTTAATTAATCATAATTTTAATATGTATACTTCATTCCAATAAAAAAAAAGCAAAACGTAAACAAACTTACTATGGAACTGACACATGTCAATGTCATCTGCATACTATGTTTGTTTACCTTTTGCTTTTTTTTGATTGAAATGAACCATATGTACTTATGAAAAATTGATGCATTGCGGAAACTTAAATTTTTCAGAATTTCCGATTTATACGCGGATGAAATTGCGTTTTCGTTTTTCCAGGTGGTAGACATGATGGAGCTGCGCTCGATCGCGGACCGCGAGTTAAACAAGCTGGAGAAGGACTGCCGGGTGACGCGTGCGGTGCACCCTCGGTGGCTGCTCCTCAAAGCTTACTCACATCTGCTTTCTGGCCGCACCAGCACCGCTATAACACTATTCAATCAGGTACACGGTACATGTCCAAAAGAGGCAGAAACGCCCATCCTTGTTAATCTTAGGCCGCTTCGCTCTCACTCTGAGTCTGTTTCGGAAACTGTAAATTGTTTTTGCCTTTTCGACTGTAAATTGTTTTTGCCTTTTCGTATCCCAAACTACCTATACAGGATGTTAAAAAAGTGCGTTTGAGATTTTAAGGGGTTACTCAGAACCAAGTATAGAATACAGGAAAAATAAAAAATAAATCCAATCTACAGCAAATTTTTTTTCAGTTTCCCATACTAGTGAATCAAGCATTCGTATGGGAAACTGAAAAAAAGTTTTTTTTTAACACCCTGTATTTAGAACAACTAAGCAAAGAACATATCATAAAACCCCCCCGATGTACTCCGCAGGCCATGGAGGAAGCTCGTCGCATGCATAGCCACCTGGAGCAAGCTCTGGCAAAGGCGGCTCTTTCGAGCTCCCGCATGTGGGGGCAGCACGCGAGAAGTGGCCAGTTCATGGACTGGCAGTCTGGAGCCGTGCAGGCGCGGGGATCCTGGCACCACCTTCTGTACAAGATCACCACCACACGGCATTGACCTTTCGCGGCAAGATGAGGCAAGCAATAATAGAAACTATACAAGCAAGCGTATTATTACGTATATTAAAGTAGGTAGGTACTTAGATTAGGTAGTGGGTCGGTAACTAAAACGTTAGACATATAAATATCTGTGTTCTCTAGCTTCAGTGTCCTTACCCTTAAGTTAATAAACTGTAATAACCATCGAATTCAGTGCAAATAATAATATTGATCAGTGCGTGTCTTAATTGAACTGTTTCATTTTTTTTACCATTTCCATTTTGAGGATGTCTCTCAAGAGTATCTATATTATTGAGATCTCTATGCTCAATAGTATGTCCATACTCCATCCCCAATAAAATGATTTTGTCTTTTTTATTTGTGAGTTAATATCGCCATCATATACAGTAGAATGATCAAATCAAATCAAAATGATCGTTTTTATTTACTTTTAAATTTTGTCATTGGTTTTTTTTAATTGTTAGTACTTTAATTTATCTCTTTCGAATCCTTTCTTTTTTTATTCTTTTTATTATTATTAGCAGATATGACAATGTATAAATCGTCTCTTGACCTGGCATTAAGATGCCATTGAATATATTAAGAAGTTTCTAAAAAATGTGTTGGAGGGAGTTTCTTTGGACCCGTCGTTTCTTCTCACTCCGCAAACACTTCCCGAAACGGCGGTTATATACCTACGAGTTCCGAATCGTATTAAAAAGAATGACTTTAGAAAAGTACACTACTACTTACTTCGAATAACATTTTCATTTCATCTCATTTCATTTCGGTGCGCATTATCAAAATATCGCATACGACAATATCAAGATTATTTAACGCACCTATATGGTAGAGGCTATATTCATGTGCGTAGGGGGGGGGCAGGGGTGGCCTGGCCCTCCCTAGAAATCTCTTGCCCCCCCCCCCCCCCTAGAAAAATCAACAGAAGGCATGACTAAGACCGTAGTCATTCTTAGGTGGGGGGATTTGAGGGTTGCATCCCCCACGAATTTTTTCAAATCGATCCTATGTATATTATGGGCGAAATGGAATTGCTAAATTGACCGAAAACTTCTGAAACTGTTGCTAATATGTGGCATTCTTTTTATAAACAAAATGTTCACGTTTGATTTTATATCAGCAGAGTAATTATTTATTATGCCTTATAAGGCTATAGTAAACTATATGTATTATGACAAGGGGCATTTATGTAAATAAGAGTGTAATATTAACCTAAAACTTGATAAAAATGCAGGTAATCTAAGGCACTTCATTCGATAAATATAAAATTTTCGCGCTCGCTCCGCTCGCGCTATCTTATTTATAGCTTACAGACCGCGGCCCGCTGTAGATGTGCGTGCGGCCCGCCATCGCCAGCGACCCAGGCGCGATCCGAGAGAGGAGGGTCACAGGGCTTATGTATGACCCACCCAAAATCGTGCACGTCAAATTTCCAAACCTATATAATTTTATATAAGTAACAATAACCTCCTGCTTAAAATTTTTGAAATAAACCGGGTCGTAGGTTCTTCTAATCTGTGAAAGAAGTCGCTCGCGCTTTCTTATATGTATGTATAAACAAGGAGGATTAATATCTGCCTCATAAATTACTTCACTGGACGGATATGCAAAGGAGGGCGTAAAAATGATAAAACTTCTTAGAATTGCAATAGATTAACTTTTTGAAAATGCAGTTACGTAACCTAAGGTACTTATTCGATAAATATATAAACGCTCTCTTATGTATTGTATTAACACAGAAGTGCAACTTTCAGCCTCTTCATTTACATTACTAGCTCTACGTGTCTGCAAAGAAGGATAAAACTAAAAAACTTAAAGGTAAAACTTTTTAAAAACGCAGGTATACTGAAGTATTTAATTTGATAATTTAAATATTTCGCGCTCGCTGCGCTCGCGTCTTTTATATAAATAGGGCAATTACTTTCGCAACCTCATAAATTACAAGAAGAAGTAGGCAAGAAGAGCGTAAAAGTGACCTAACAATGCTGGTAAATGGAGGTATTTTATTAGAAATATTTGCGCTCGCTCCGATTTTTTGTCTGCATCTTTTTATGTAAATAAATAAGGCAACTAATCAACGTCTTAAAAACATATGGAGGGCGTAAAATTTACCTTAAAATTAGAAAATTACAGGTAAAATGATGTATTTTACTGATAATTTAATAATTTTCGCGCTCGCTCCGCTCACGTTCTTTTACATAAATAGGACAGTTAATTCTATTGCCTCGTAAATTACATTATTAGAGGATATGGAAAGACTCTTTCCATGAAAGAGGGCTAGAGAGGAAAGGGCGAAGGAGGGCGCTGTTGCTTCTGCCCTTTTAAAATGTGCACTATTAAGGGCACATTATTATTATTATTATGTACACAGCGTAAAACGCTTCTTTGTTTCCATACAAATGCAATAAATTTGCTTCTATCTGAAAATGCGCGTGGAACGTGTTTTAATCGCTTTGCCGAGTCCAAATGCTGCGATACTTCTTCTGTGTGCGCCCCCCCCCCCCCCCCTAGAAAAAATCCCTAGCTACGCCAATGGCTATATTGGCACTTATAAAAAAAAACTGATGTTTTCGATATCAGATAATGAAATCGATATCAGATTAAGATCCTGGTGTCAGGCGACCGATCTGTTCTCCCATATCGATGCGTCAGACACTCAGAGAAAGAACTATGTCAAGTACATATTTCGGTATAAAAGCACGAGCGCGCACGTCGTTGTGTGCGCGTGCGCCGACTTAGTAGGTTTATTTACGGTTATTAATGTAAAATGGTGGCAACACAAAATTAAATGTCATTTGGCTTATCAGTAGGACACTGTCGGACGGAGCATTAATCAGTACGTTAATGTTAAAGGACAACGTTAGAGATAAAATTGTTGTAAAGTTTTTACGTGGTTTTACTTATAATGAAAATCTGACAGAATTTAAGTGTATAGGTAATATAACGAAACGTGAATTTTTCAGTGCAGATAGTTGATAAATCCTATAAAATTGTTGATTTTAATGCAGACACGTTAATGTGTAGCTGCCATCCTTACTTACCTAGTATAGTGTTTTTTTCTATCTAATCTCAAAGTTGTTTTCTGAGACATCGCTCGTGGCGCATTAGTTACAACATTATTACGTTGCCAAAGGTTCCAGAAGCGTGTGTTGTTATTTTACATCCAACATGACACAAGAAAACCTAGTTTTCGTGGGCACCATGGCCACATCTACTTCTTCAAAAGATATGAGCATAACTTCGGGATTTCTTGTGGCTGAAAGTGGAAACGTAAGACAACCTATGTATTAGATATTGTATTCTTTGACTATAATTTTGCCTCCCTATTTTATAATCAGGAATTAAAAATCATGTTCTTTTCATGCTAACTGACTCAGTCGTTAGTGCTCCTGACTACTGTACCGAGAGTCGTGGGTTCGATCCTCACCCAGAGCAAACATTTCTGTGAAGAGAAGATTTGTTTGCTCTGTGTCTGGGTGTATTATATCATTATATCTATACATATGTATTGTATTTAAACGTTTATAACACGTGTGTATGTATATCAGTCTCTGGTTCCCATACAGGGAATCGTAGTTTGGGTGTGTGATTTGTCCCGGATATTATTTTCTTATAAATATGAACTAATAAAGGGGTGATGAAAATTTTCATCTCATAGGAACATAGATGGCGCCACCGCTATGAAAAACCGAGAAAATTCTAAACACTGAATGCTTCATTTTAAATGGCTTATATCACCTAGGTACCTAATTTGAAAAAACCTTTTAAGTATGTTAAAAAATGTATGAATTTGTATTATTACTATTAGTTTTCAAACCTTTAAAATTAATTTATGTCTAAAAATGGAAACTGCATTGCAGTCGGTTATGTAGTTTTTAAAACATTTTTCTAGAAGTTGGACTATTTACGAGTATACGGCGCGTTATTAGACGTATATATTATACGATAGCGAATTACAAGTCCCTTGTTTACTATGCGCAGCCGAATCTCTTTTTAGATAACTCGAATTGGAACTACCGAAGAATTTTCAACTCTGGAACAGTCTGGGGAGTTCAAAGACTTCACAGTGATTAAACTGTCCAAGAGCCAGTTTCTGATGCCAGGCCTGGTGGACTGCCACACGCACGCTCCGCAGTTCCCCAACATCGGACTGGGGCTGGACCGGCCGCTGCTGGAATGGCTCGACAAGTACACGTTCCCACTTGAGAGTCAGTACGGCGATGTCAATTTTGCTGCCGCTGTGTATGAACACGTTGTTGTGAGTATACCTTTATACAGGGTGTCTCCTTATGTTCTAGAACAGGGGTCACCAAATGGCGGACCGCGGTTCGGATCCGGACCGCCGACCTATTTTGTGCGGACCTTCAAGCAAACAAATTAACTTACGCAATTTTTTTTACTGTGCAAGTCGAGCTGTCAAAAAAGCCCTCCGGTACTTTCACAGGGATGCTGGGATTGTCGTGACTTGAAACAAATATTTTTTTGTGCAGCTTTTGAATCTTAGTTAAGTTCCGCAGTCCCCATAATTGGACCTCTTTTCAAAGTCGAAAAAGATGCTGTGATTTTTTAGACCTACTTGACCCTATAGCTCAAAATCTATAAAAAATAGAGGGATGCTCCTGTTGAGACATTGATTCTGCTTGAGGTGTACTGTCATATGGTATAATCAGAATCTCTTCACGGAGGTGGGGGGACTTCGCGTATGGAAGTACCGGAGGGCTCTTTATATAGAACAACGTTAAATTTGTGTCAAATCCATTCATTGTTTGACAGCTCCACCTGCACAGTTAAAAAAATTGCGTTAAACGATACTCGAGTACGTAAAAAAGTGAGACCGTACCGCGAAGTTCATATTATTTCCTAAAACGGACCGCAAATGAAACTAATTGCTGACACGTGTTCTAGAACTTTGATAAAATCGACAATCACAACTGCTTGCTACAGAACTTTAACGATATCGAAGTCTGACGTGTTTAAACCTAAAATAAGCAAATATATCTAATATTTTTTCGTGACAGGACCAAACCACCCTACGAAATTTAAACGATGCTCCATTTATGGTTTTCGATAAATATACCTAAAACAATAAACAGATGATAATTATAATCCTTACTCTGACTGTAGTGTACTTTTCTGAGTACATTCAACTGACTATAATAAAGAACAAACCTTTTGAAAATCCTCAATCCTCGTACATTTCCTTTGTGAATTCCCAGAAACGTCTTCTCACGAACGGCACGACAACCGCCTGCTATTTCGGCTCCATCCACCTGGAAGGGACTTTGGAACTTGTTAAGAGCACAATAAAGCACCGCCAGAGGGCGCTGGTGGGCAAAGTGAGCATGAATGTGAAGAATGATGCTGGATACTTCAACGAGACTTGTCAGGAACTCCTTGATGTTGAGAACTTTGTCCAAAAAGTCCTGGAATCCAAGGTACCTACTTCTTATGTTGTATTGTACAGATACATATATCTGGTGAGGCTTGCAGGAAGCCCCTGCATGCATGTGAGAGTTGAAATCTGTGGTGATACCTATGTGGTTCAAGAGTAAACGTCTTATTAACATTTAAATAAATTTTCATCACAACATCAACCCTCTCAATCTTAAAATAAAAAATTAAGATTAAATACTTTACCTAGGTACTTTATTTCCTTATATTTAAAGTCTCTGTTACCTTTCAGAGTGAACTGGTGATGCCCATAATAACGCCGAGGTTTGCTATTAGCTGCGACATGGAACTTATGTCTGGGTTATCACGTATAGCCCATAAATACCAATGCCGAATACAGGTATTTACTCGTAAGAATCGAAAGTCGTTATTTGGTACTAATTTATTAATTTAGAGGGCGCTGCCGCGGGCCCTTAAACCATAGTGCACAAACGGGCCAAGTCCGCATTGGTGGACGTTTTGAAGCTTAGCTAGTGTTAAATGTTTTCCAAGCCGCTTGAAGACCTCTAACACGACTTAAAGAATTACCATGTCGTAAATAAAATGGCTTGTGAATAAAAATATCGAGATAAATGACTAATTAGGCATATACATATAAGACTATAGCTGTGCCTAAGATCATTGTATAATAAAATTGACGTGTTTGTTGAACTTTTACAGAGCCATATTTCGGAGAACCACAATGAAATCGAGTATGTGTTAAGTTTATATCCAGAATGCAAAAATTACAGCGAAGTTTATGATAAATGCCAGCTTTTGACCGAAAAGGTATTTGGTATACATTAAGATTACGAACAAAACAATCTCTAACACATCCTCATTACCAATAGCTAACTTAGAAGTTTCATAACGTTTACTTAACGAACCAAAGGCTTAAGTTCTATATTATGAAAAATATTTTTTTTAGTTTAGTTTCTTTATGATTATGATTGCATACAGTGCATAATGGCTCACGCGGTTCACCTGACTCCCGCGGAGATGTCGCTCCTGTCCGCTAGAGGCGTCTCGATCGCTCACTGCCCAGCCTCCAACACGCGGCTGCGCTCCGGCCTATGCCCCGTGCGCACTCTGATGGATCATGACATCATCGTCGGCTTGGGCACTGGTGCGTACTGAATGCATAGGACCTACCTATGGGAGCCATCCCAGGTTGCCTAGGTGAAAAGTTGCCGCTGTTGCCCGCTAGGAGCGCGTTTATCGCGCCCTCTCCAGCGTACAAACTGCACATCTGCGTAAGTGGTTATTCCTACAATCCATAATAAGTTTCCTTAGAAAAGAGGAGTTTTCGCTTCTTTCCGCTAGGGGCACCAATGCGCTCGGTCACAATAATATCAAAGGTTAACTCATCACAGGAGTAATAATTAATCATTACCGAGTACCAGGAGCTTCGGTCGCCTACCCCGCACCGAGTTCCGTGCTAACATGACCACCAGTTTGGAAAGTAACTCTTATATACCTTTCTCTTTTCATCACAGCAGGTTTTAGGCGTTCAGATAGATATAGTGTCGCTTCCTTGTAACCGTTGTTCACTGTTGGTTGGCAGACGTATCAGGCGGGGACAGCGCAAGCGTGCTGGACGCGTTACGCCGCAGCTTGGACGTATCGACGCATCTGCACGCGCTGGGGGCCAGCGGCGCACCACTCGAATGGCACGAAGCGTTCCACTTGGCCACGCTAGGCGGCGCTCAAGGTAACTTTTTATTTTTCAATTAATTATTGAGTGTACACAAGATTCACGGACAAATCACACACGGTAACAAAAACTAGGATTTCCTGTTACCCTACTGTACTGTACTTTTATTCGACTTGTGACCAGAATTAGAGTGAAATTTCGACTGCAACAATCGAAATAGATGTTCCAAAAAATGTAGGTGTCTCTGAAAAACTCTGCAATGTTTTCACATGTCACGGGATTACCCATTTTAATGCTTACGTGGCGCAATCGACGACATTTCATCATCATCAATGTCTAATTGTCCAAATCATTTCCAGCTCTTAACTTAGAGGACAAGATCGGCAGCCTGGAAGTAGGCAAGGAGTTGGACGCGCTTGTGATTGATGTTTTCGCTTCAAACGGTCCCATAGACCGGTACGAGGAGCACAGGGACGGCGCAGGCGCAGACCCCGCCGATCTGGTGCAGCGGTTCGTGTATCTCGGCGATGACCGTAATATCACTCACGTTTACGTCAAAGGCGTTAGGGTTAAGTGATTTCTTTTTTTATTTGCATTTTGTAAGGCATTATTTACTCGAGTACCTAAATACATTTTTATATTTGTATCTATTTTATTGCTCTAAATTGCAAAAGTATTCCTTCTCATTTGGCAAAAGATGATAGTACAATACATTTGATGACGTCTTTTTTTTTAAATCAAATTGACAAAGATATTTGACGAATAGAATGTCACCCTTATATGACAAACATCAAATTACCCTTTATAATATTGATGTTTATAATATCCGATATTATCAACGGGCCGTCTCAATATTTTTACAGCTATTGAGATAGTTGGTAGAGAAAAATAAAAGCTAATATATTTTTAAATAGTATTTATTAATAATTATTGTGAAATTTTTAATAATTTGTGTAAAAAAGGGTGCAAATATAATGTGTCAAACTGCATGTTACATCATAAAACGAATAAGTATGAAAATAATACTAAATAACTACTAAGTTGTAAATCGTTAAATAATAATTTTGTCATCAAATTATAACAAATACTGTTAATTAACTTTCATGAAATGCGTACAAAAAAAGGCAATTTAACCGAAAATACAATAATATTTACTAGCAACACAAACTGAATTTTGTTAAAGCTCTGAGATCTACAACATTAATATTTTATGACAAAAATAATACTCAAATATAACTGGTACGATTAAATACTCATAAGTCGGTGGAATGATAATAATATGTTAACGTATTCGAGTGTCAATATTAAATACAATTAACATACAGTCTTATATAAAATTGAAAACATTCATACAATTATCTAAATTTAGAGCAAATAATTTTGCAAAAAGAACAGCAAATATTTAACATTAATATTCAAATGTTTAAAAATAGGACACGGAAACATTTATAAACGCTTATGCAGCCAAATACGTCTTCTTTCAATATCCCTAGTAGCAAAAGATCCCTTTGCAAAACGTACCTATCTTTGTTATTTTATTAATTTATGAGTTCAAACGAGTTAAAATACATTGATATATGTTTTTTTCCTTAATAAAGGGACGATTTGTGTAGCAGAACCTTTTGCATCATGTATTGTCCTTTGTTAGAAGTGGATCGGTTAGCCAAACACATATGTATTGTAAAGAGGACATAATTTTATAGGAAACCATTTGCAGTTTTTTCTTGCCGGAACTAAAGATGTACGTACTCAACAAATTGTACACGATAATCAAGCTAAAAATTGACGATGGGGCTATAGTGCCTTAACGAATACAGAGTACTTCGGAACTCTGTTTGAACAATTAACCAACATGGCTGTTAAACCTATAGGTTAAAAAGGGAGGCTATAGAAATCTAGCATCAGTGCTCATCATTATGAATACGGTTAAGTCCTAGGATGCAGAAGAGGAGGATACACCTGAACCCTTTACCCTAAAACAATCACTAACTGGTTCAGAGAACTACATTCAGCTCATCAAGGAAAAGAGGAAGATGTTCAATCTGATGCCACTCCAACCACATCTTATCATACCTCTACTAGCGTGATGGATATTGACGAGCTCTCATAATAACTTCCTTATAAAGTGGAAATTCATCCCTCCAGCAGTACCGTTCTTTGGATATTGCTGGGAAAGGCTTGTGCGTAGCGTGAAGACCGCTCTATCTGCTACCCTGTATGAAAAGAAGCTGAGAAAGAAGCTTTTAGAAGCAGAGGAAATTGTAAACTTCATGCTTTTGACGCATATACCTATCAGCACCAACGACCCAGCTCGATGACGACGGATTTGATACGGAAATCTGACTGGAAGAGGGCATTGCGACTGGCAGAAGATTTTTGGTAGCGCTGGCTTAAAAAAGTTCTCCCGGAAATGCCGAGAAGTCTGTCCGTGCACGATTCATATCGCAATATGAAGACGGGCAATTTGGTGTTAGCGGGTGATAGACCAACTGCCGAAAGTTCGAGTGGTGGCAACGTACCCAGGTCGTTATGGAGTAGAACGAGTTCTGGACGGACATGGCAACCAGGGAAGGCATATTGAAGACCTGTCAAGAAGGTAGTTCGCCTCGACTGTTAATAGAGTGTATAGTTTAGGGTTTAGAGGGAACTAGATTCTGTAAAACCAAGCTACTGTGGTCTAACTCTTGAATAAATCGGCTAAGTGCGACAGTAGGCATCCCGCTACAAAGTGGGGATATTATCCAGAACCTTTTGCGACATGTAAATACTTTTTATAGATTTTATATTTTTTATTGTGACAGACTATAAGTTTTTGTTTTACATTTTCATAGTTCTTTTAGACTTGATTATTGAATATTACTAATTTTGCTGAAGTTCTGTGTTTTGCTGCTGTGAAGTTTAGTTTCTGCCATATTTTAGTTTCTACAGTCCACTTCTTCCCGATCCTAAAGGGGACTAAGGGACAATTTACAAAGGAGCCATATATTATTTATTACAGCCGTGACGGCAACAGCAATGCTTAGTCGTTTGAACTCTCGAATTTATACACTAGACAATAATCTATTAACTATTTCGTTTACTCCTACCGCTAACCATAATAATCATTGAACACAAATGCCGATGCACGGATTGCACACCCGACTTGCAAGCAATATAATTTTACTATTTTTATAACTCCATTATTTACAACTTTTGTTTACTAATCCGCCATTAAATAATATAAATGAAAAGGCTTTACAATAATAACCGAACCAAAGGCAACCAAAATTGCGCGCACGTCGTTTCCGGCCTTTTTCCGGCCGACGATCCGATCAACAACTCACGAGCTGCCAATAATAATATTACAATAGCTAAAATAAAAACACGCCTTTTACTTGCATTGAATTGAAATAATTAATCTAAACAGTCTTAAAACATAATATTATTATGTAATCAATAATTAGTAATGTGCGAACAAATGTGCAGAAGTAATTACTATTTCAACTCTTTTTTTCACACTCTTTAATATACTTATTTTCAGTTTAATTTGTCAACGTCAACTATATCCAAAGTCAACAAATACAAGTTTCTTAAAGTTGAAAAATAATTAATTCATGCAAATAATTACGGTCCCTAATTATTAGGTCAGTCGATCATCCTAAAAATACAACATAACCATTTAGTTAAAATTAATATATTGTATGTTCTATGTTTCAGTTATAATAATAATAATGTATTTACAACAATCCACATACCTACCTACAGTAATAAACTATTCATCTAACTAAAATATTTTAACAACACCCACCTCTCGTACAGTAAATAATTTAGAATTTAACTAAACATCGTAATATATTAGTATTAGCACTTTATCAAAATCTGTGATTAAATTCGACAGCCGCATACGGAAATCCCAGTTAGAGGTATCAAAGGAAAAAGCTTGATTTAAAAATCGACAAAAATTCTGATTTTTGTATCCGGATTGTAAGCACTAGATCTATTATAAATTATTATACCAATGAATAAAATTATCATTATTATTAATTTATATAATGCCCTTGGGAGAATCTCAAATACTTTATACGTCGCACTCTTAATAAAACAACGACCGAATACAAAATTTTGGCAAAATGAGTTTTGATAAAAAAAACAACCTAAAAGAGCAAGCCACACAGTCTCAGTGAAAAAAAAACACCTTTTGTTCTTAAGCAATAATGTAACAAAATATTTGTCTTTATTCATCCCCCCCACATGCGAGTGTCTCTCTTTTAGGTCGGTTTTTTATCAAAATTCATTTTGCCAAATTTTAAATTCGGTCGTTGTTTTATTAAGAGAAACTGCTGCCATCTTGTGAATATTGCAGCAAGTACGCTGCTTCTTACTTAGATATCAGGTTAAATGTTTGCAATTCTACTATATTTATACTAATCAACGAATTATGGCGTTGCCCCACAGCTGCACACGTTAACTAATTGACAAATGTACGTTCCACTTGGTTTACACCATAGTGAGAAATTTCAACACCAATGTAGCCGGGCTATCGTAACTTAGGCCTTCGATAACGATCTAATAATATTTTTCGATATGACGATATGTTCGACATCCCTAACTGGAATACCTGTATACGTATATGTATAGCACAATTTGTACTACTTAATTTCGTTCGTAATAGACAACTTTGATCGCAATCCCTGAACCTATCCTAAAAACTTAGTTTCGTTATTGGTGAAGAATGTTGAGAACGCGCTTCAGTCTTCCGCTGGTGCGCCATCTAGTGCGCCAGAGCATTATGAATAGAAAGAAAATGGAATTACATAAAAATATAACCACAATAGAGCCCGTTTACGATTGTCGTTTCTGGAGATACAAGATACACTTAATTCTCTTTGAACAAGTAAACAAAAACAGTCTCTAGTTACCCTCACAACACAAATGCCAAACGCAACTTTAAAGTTAGAATATAGTCATATTTTCTCAATATTTAGAAAAAACTATGGATTTGCCGTCTAATGACACTTTGTGGGGGTCTCTTAGTAACCGTTATAAGCAGGTTCTACTGTATTTACATAACTTCGCCTTAAGATATATATGTTTTCTCATTATAATGTAAGAAGGATTATATTTAGAAGACAAAAGAGTTAAGAGTTAATATTGGCGGTTTAGAAGAAAAGTGGAACATAGGCTACATAACATGATATGAGGTAGAAAGAAATTACAAGTTTAAAAACGACTTTATAAATGTATGAAATGACAGTCATCGTCATAAACAGTTCAATTATCTCAAAAATATATTTGTTATATTTATCTCTTTATTCTAGATAATGGACTCGCATATCCCAAACATGACGAGACACTGCCAAATACGTTTTTTTATCAATTTTCTTTTTTTAAATGAAACACATCTCTAGGGAATAAGTTAGTGAAAAAATTATGGCCTGCCGAAGGTGTGCAGCTTTGACCTAAAGATTATCTTCTATTGACATTACTTAACATTTCCAAAAATAACAACTCAAACATCAATTGAATATGGTTCAGACAAAATTGCGCTGTACTCGTTATTACTCAAAATGTTCATTGTTCTTTTCTCTTTAATTAAAATTAAGGTAACACGTAAATATTTACAGGAATGTATCTTATTTCTAGCAACAATTTTAGATATCAGCGCAAAGTCCCTAATACACAAAACACATAATAATAATTTAAGGTCCAACTAAATCCACTGAAACTTAAACTGGGGCCTCTACGCATGGAACTGAACAACTTTATCCGAGGAACCCATAGCCAATTCGCGAAATAAATTGACTTTTCTAACAAGTCGATCAGTTGATCGGCCAACTTAGTGTGAGAACCCATTTTGTTTTAAATATAAATTAAAATATATATTTTAAATTCGGTGCTCAAAGACGCTACGCTGAAGGGACCATAAATATTCGTACATCGTTTTCTAACCTATTTAATAATAATTTAAACAAAATGGCACGAGGTCAAATTTGTTCACATTACCTATTAACGCTAATCTAATTAAAAATTATTATCTCGAATTGGCTGACGTTCAGTGTGGCGTTCCACACGTTTACTAGTTATGTATCTAATTCATAAGGTCGTGCGACAATTGTTCTCCGTGTGGAGGCGCTACAGTACAACACCAAAGTACCTATTTTATTTATTATCCCTGTTTTATGGTTAGTTAAAAAATTATATATTACAGAAACTATGGAATATTCAGCCACCGATTCAAGATTGACAGACAAAATTCAGTCTATGAAACGGAAAGATTTATAACTTTGTCTTCTATACGTATTTTATTAATCAGCTAAGAACATAGACGTTGTGGTATCTTCGTTAAAATCTTAGCATCATACTAATTATTGTACGTTAAGTTTTATGAGTAAAATAATTGCACAATCTGTTTATTATTGATTATCTTCAGTAAGTAACACCTAGTGGGTCGGCCGCGGCCCGCACGAACCCTCGTCAATATAATAGAGAGCATATCTTTGGAATTTAGAATATACAAGCAGAATTGAATTCAGACTTTGATTTTCATTTAATTTAATTTCAAAACACTTAACTCTCAATATGTTTAGAAAATTCCGTTAAAAGAACGAATAGTAACTATACAATATAATATTATATAAATCCAAGTATAAGATTTCCAACAGCCAATTCTAGGCAAACCTTACAAATCTATTAAGGAGCGCTATGCTCATGTAGACATTGGTATTTAGCACTAGCGGCACGACGACGCTTCACCGCGCGACATCATGCGACACAAAAACATTCCGTCTAGCTTTCATGTCTAGGTAATAGATAGGACAAGCACAACAATGCGGCTGTTCACTGGTTATTTTTCTAAAGCTTCTAAAATAACCAACATACTAAGTTGCAATAAAGTATTTTGAAATTGTAACGCAACAGGCTTTTTTAACACCTCGTTCATGTAAAATTTTCAAAATGGCGTAGGTATTCAGTGATTCATATTGGAACAGCTGATTATGACTTCGCGAAAAACGCTGTTTACGTGCTCGTATTGATAGAATATTACCAGTTTGGAGTGTCCAATTGGTGACGCGACGTGGGGGTGCGATACGTTACCAGTTGGGAGTGTCCGGTCGGCCGGCGGTCGGTGCCACGAGGCGCGAGGTGCGATGTGCGACGTCGTTCAGTTGACGATGGATAACTGCGCGGCGACTATGGCGTGCAGGCTGACCTCGCTCGAGGAGGGTGACAACTCGGCCAGGTGGCAGGTGCACTCGCCGGGCGGGGGCGCCGACGGGCCAGGCTCACCGGCGCCCTGTCAGGCGGTCACTTTACGAGGCTGGAGAGCGAGCGGGATCTCAGTGTCGGAGTGCGCGACGCTGCGACACGCGGCGCCGCCGCCGCACACGCGAGGGCGCCGCGCGCGCCGCCGCGAGCTGCGCCGCTCCCCACCTACAGTTGAGACGGCCGTTATTCTCTCTTCTTTCAAGCAATGAATAAAGAGCCTTTCCACACGCTTCGGTTACTGGCTAGCACTTGAAACGCACGTCCCGTGCAAGCCCCGTTGCAATGTGGAATTTCTAAATAACGTTTACGCTTCGCTCATAAAATTCACATGACGGTGATCAGTTACTTACAATAGTTTTTATATAAAATATTTTCCCAAAACCAAAAATTACGTACAACATAGAAATGGAACATTCATTAAAGTAATAGAAACTATTAACTCCTAACTCGATTGAACTCGGGTGATAAGAGTTTCTGCGAAGAAGTGTCCCTATCAGATTGCTTTGTTTTAGGAACAAATAAAAACACGTACTTATCAATATTATACTTTAAAATCACGAATGCATGTATTCAGATAAAAGCGTAAGAATCAAAATCCTCTTCTAGCTGCTTTTTGACGACAGCTGACACTTTTGCCAATTTTATTATTACTACTGATCATCGCCATCAAGTTTGCTGTAAAAGTGGTAGTAAACTAGCTATTGCATTTGGCCGCCAGTTCCCCTAAGCGTGTGTAAAAGCACTGCGACTGTGTCCACACATGCCGGTTCGGCCCAGTCCAGCACAGGACATTATAATCAGTATATAATGTAAAGAACCAGATGAAACCGGCAAGTATGGCAGAATCTTACATCTCCCTCATACTTCACGATAAATTTAAATTCATCATCAAGCATTTGCACCGAAGATGTTTTTGGCATAGAAGGTTTCATCATTTAATAGTGCAGTGCAATTTTTTTCGTATGACACTATAGTTTACTCCAGTTAAATTCAGAAATAAATTAAAACCGCCTATGCCTCGGTGGAGGTAGATTTTTGTATAATAATATGAGTTTTCTCAAACAACATACAAAAACATACAGATTTCAGAATCATAGTTTTTTTATGGTGTGAAAAATAACATAAATGCATTCAATTCCAATGTAAGCGCAACTGACAAAAGCCAAGAAAACGAAACCTTGGACATTGCACTAGATGTAATGAAAGAGACTAAGTTGATCTAAAACTATTGTCGTGTCAGTGTTTATTGCAGTGCCGTGATTTTGTGAATATATGACCGAATATTACACAGTGATATCAAACAATGCGATGGCATTCTAAACGTATGTATGGTGATATATTCTATTCTGATTTTAGTTTTTGCACACATTGTGGTTACAATGTGCACAAGAACCAACATGCTAAAAATAAACACCGACATTAACATGCGATTTGCCGCACATAGAGAGATAGTCAAACAATCTTTAAAAAATATTGCAAATTTTTTATTTGCACAACGACTACACAATATAAAGAAAAATAAGTTTATTGCTAAAAAACAAATTCTTAACCTAAAGTAAAAATTTCGAACTACATAGTGTCTAATCTACCTACACAACTATGAAATCTAAGTAGTTATTATAAAAAAAACGTATCGCTATGTTATAAGATAAGAAAAGAAAGAATATAAAGTAAAAAAGAGTTTGAGATCCGATATCTACATTCAGAGTACACAGAGAAAAATAAAGAGAACATCCATTCAGTCTTTCGTGCGAGTGAAGCGACATCTATGAAGTGACAGGTAGTGATTGTGCTACGACTGTCGAACTCATGCGCACTGAAGCTGACCAAGCGGGCCCAGAACCAGCTGCCTATTGTAAGTATAAGCTGCAGATTTCGTTCTCCACTGCACGCGCGAAACTCATTAATATATGTAAATTAAGACTTTAGGAATTGAAAGTACTAAAACATCACATCTTTGATAATACTGCATATGTTATATGAATAACACTGTTAAATGAACTGCTTAAAGCTGGGTTTAGGTTGAGCACGCACATGTCAGTTTAATCCGGTCCCTCAGAAAACAGAAATATTTAAGAGTGACGCTGTAATAAATTATGTTATCCAGAACAGACCGAGACCGGGTTAAACCAGCATGGATGCGCCTACACTGAACCCAAACCAATGGAGAACAAAATCAATAACAACATCGATCGGCGGGTTAGTCCTCCGCACCAAAGCGAACGAACACAGTGACACAGTACCGGTGCGCGAGGGTTTAAAACAAAAACTCTAGGCAGGCGACAAGCACATAGAGAGCGGTGCTCTCTTGGCGCGCCCCGTCGGCCCAGGCGGGCGCGGGGGGCCGGGGCGGCCGGGGGGCCGCCGGGGGCCGGGGCGGCGGCGTACCGGCGCGGGCGCGCGGCGCATCCACGGACGCCGCGGGCTGCAGGAACCACTCCGACCGCGTGCGCATCCTCGCGCGTTGCCGCTCGTGCACCTACGCACCACCCGAACGTCACTGGCGAGTTACCGCGGCAAAGCGCACCGACTGTGCCCTACTCTCATAGTGCTCACTAGGGATTAGTTGCCACTTATGCACCTACACAGCAACGAAGGAGTGTCACTGGCGAGGTATCGTGGCAAAGCGCAACGACTGCGCCCTACTCACTCATATTGCTTACTAGGGATTCGTTGTCACTTGTGCACGTACACAGCAACGAACGTGTCACTCGCGCATCACCGCGACATGGTGCAACCACACATCTCTAGCCTACCCACTGCCTACTTTACCGCACATGTATCAAGTGGTCATGTCACCCAATGGTGTTGCTAACTTGCCATCAACAAAAGAAGACTTAATTGATTTGAAACAACGAAAAACTTTCTTTTTAAGACTGAGTAAACTGAAATTGGCATTGTCGCAAATTCTTTACAAATAGTTTTTCTACTGTGTATGATTTCCACCATCAACAAACAACAAGTAAAACTTTAAAAGAATCTAAGTAAGATAAAAACTAGAAAAATAATTCTGATTTATATCTATTAATAGGCATGTTGGCTTTTATGAACTTCATTGCCTTTAAAACTTTTTAAGAAACACATTTTAATAATAACTATAAAAAGGAATTGTGGTCTTAACATCGTTCGTTATATTTAAAATCTTCAAAGAATCGATGTTATTTATAATCGACTATTACAACCACTCAGTGTCTTAACCGGTGACAACCTTTTGCACTTTGACAACGTCAGTTTACTCCGTTTTTCAATAAAATAATTGTGTTAAAGGCTGCCACAAGGCGTATATGATAGATGTTTTTTTTTTTTGTTAAATTATCCTCCCAACCCACATGTAGAATGTTATTTATACTGTTAATTGACAATGTTAATATGGATCTGAAACGTTAGTACATTTTAAGTTCAAAAAGTATTTTTTTAATGTATTATTAGACAAATACGAGAGGAATCAAGCCACTTGAGTAGGTATGCATTACATTTTTATTGGGAATTCTACTTTCAACTGTTTTATGCATAGTTGGGTTCTAAAAAATTCAAAGGTATCTAAAGGGGCTCGGATATGATCAAGCGGCTTGACTCAAACACGTAGATTGTGCGGGTTGATCAAACTGCTTGAAGCGCGCACTTCGCAACCGTCGTCACAAGAGGTCGTGTGCGTCTCTTACAATGAAACTTCTTGGCTCTTACGTTACATAAAAAATAGAAATTATTTTGATGTCAGGAATTGTGTAAATTAAGATACAGATTTATTATACAAAGGGTTTTGCATTATCAAACGGTCGCGAAAGACGATCAAACCATTGCTTCAAACGAACAAAATATAAAATCAAACCAAACACGCGTCAAACATCAAACAGCAAAAATCTAGTGTTTGAGTCAAGCCGCTTAATCGTGTCCGAGCACTTTAAGCTTGACTGACCTACAGGGGTAGTGCTGACTATATATTTTCACACCGCACATTTGAAATTAATACAAGTACACAGCACTCTGCTTTAGGGTGGAGGGAGACCCAGGAGCCGACTTCACCCAGACGTGCAAGACAGTACTTCATCGAACCTGCCAGATCTGTCCTGTAAGGGACCCAGTGAAAACAGCAAGTTTGCTCCCAGCCTCACGGTTGACTAATCCATCCACATTTACCTACCTACATCTTTTTTACACTATCAATTATCGAGTAATGTAATATAAAACGCTTAACAATTTGATCATAAAATGAATAGGTAGGTAAAATCAGGATACCTTACAGCTAAAGGGCATAAAGTGAAGAATGCGGGCAAGTTGCTTGAATGAATCATCAATTTATTAAAACCACAGTAACAATCGAGACAAAATGATGATGAAAACTGCCTGTTAACCAAATGGCGAGAGGAAAATCCACAGTTTACTTGTATTTCCCTCACCAACTTTTAAAAGTTCTGCCAAATAAACCTTGGGTGTTCGGCGTAACGCACGACAACGAATTTCGTTTTTGGTTAATTAGGCACAATGTATGTATAGTTCATTCCAATCAAAAAAAAAGCAAAAGGTAAACAAACGTAGTATGCAGATGACATTGACATGTGTCAGTTCCATAGTAATTTTGTTTACGTTTTGCTTTTTTTTGATTGGAATGAACCATAAGGAAGTGACGGTTTTGGCATCACCCCTCTCTTATTAGTTAACCGAGCATAAAATAGTTTAAAGACTACAAAAACTTGCGCGCGTCCATCATCTTATGCCCAGTACTCATCTAACCCACATAACGTGTCGCGTGAAGCTCTAGTGTGTTGAAATCCTCAGTAGTAATAATATCAGTCAATCAAATACCAACAGGAGAAAAACTCTAACACAAAAACGCCACAAAATTGGCCTACACATTCTTTGGAAAACAGATTCAATCATGCAAGTAACCCGAAGACGATAACCACTTCTATTGTGTCGAATTTATGAAATTTTAATTCACCATATTTTAATGTTTAAAAGAATTTCCTTTTACTAACAGAAATTAACTGAGAGGTAATAATAACACTAAATAATCAGAAAAAATATTTCCTTTATTATTTCCTTACGCTAAATCTGATAAAAGTTTCGTTATTATAAAAACAATCATGTCAACCATGTCCCGATTTTCTTTTTATGAAATCAATAGTAAGTGGCTATCGTAGAACTATCAAGGGACAGCAAGTGAAGACAGTTTATCATCAGGTGGTGGTCTCTACAAGTGAATACAGCACCATCTTTCACCATCATCACTGAGACATAACGTCCTTTAGTGAGAGCTAGAAATTAAATAAATAAACCGTTTTTATACACCCTATAAATAAGTATAGTTTTACATCCTTGAATAGAACTGGTGACATTGAGTATAAACTAAGCACACACAGTTTCGATATCGAACCATAATTTTAAATGTACTGAAACATCGACCTATCGATATTCCAAAGAGAACTAAAGGCTCTTTTCACAAGCGCATGGTACTATGGAATATGACTGTGATGTATGACGACTGTCGCCAGGGTCTGTAAAAGCTGTCATCATCATCTAGTATTTAACACCGCAAACGCGTGCATGTGAAAAGGCACAATGGCTGGGCCACACGATGCGTTGCGGGCAAAACGCGGCGGCTATGTACATATGGTTCGAGACCGATTTGCTTTTCATAGTTGCCGCACCGTATAACTCAGTGATCGGAGTAGGTAGATTGATTTTTGGTACTTGCATCGTGATTTTATAATATGGACAATCCTTTTTACTGAAAGTTCCGGTATTTCCGGATTGAGTTGAGTATTACTAAAGTAAATCTGATTCAATCAATTGGTTCTGAAGGAAGCAATTTATTTATATGTAGAATAACAGAATGAATATCCGTTTTTGGGTGCTGAAAAATGTTAAACTCTCGGAATCCGAGAGGCATGTCCATATTAACATAACGCTTGCGGTCACTGACCCTAAATCAATCTACCTACTCCGATCACTGCGTATAACACTCAATGCATTGTGCGCCTTCAACTACCCCTATTCCGTAGGCATTTTTAAACCTTTGACCGCCAATCGCTTACCAATTTAATGCTATATACGCATTCTTAATTCTGCTACCTGGGGAAAGGTTCCCGGTTGCTGTAACACTAGAAATAGTGCTCGCACACTAAATATTTGAACCACTGAACCGTTACACCACTCAGATAAAATCATATTTACAGCTCAGCAAAATTTAAAAAGGCAACTCGTAACTCGCCCTATTTCATTTATGCCCCACTACAGTGAGCTCATTTTGAATATATAATATATAAGAATAAAATAAAATGAAATATACTAAAACTTATTTTCATGACATCTATACAAAACTGCTAGCATGATAATGATTTGTATAAAATGTCTTGGCGTTCCTCGTCTGCTCATTTTTGTATTAAAAAAACTATTTCCATGACACGTAACATCGACGGTGTATAAAATCTCTTTGCTTCTATCACGTGTTTTACGTACCTGGGGTAGGTATGTGAGGCTCTTTGTGCTCTCAGCGTATTTGTTTACGGCGCGGAGCTCCTCTAGCGTCATGTGATGGCTGGAGTTACTGCGCGAGGATTGCGATGATGAGCTGACTGATATCTGTAACGTATGGAGAAACGTTAACGGTTATGTTGATGCGGTGAGGTGTCTTTTGTTTTTTTTCCAAAGAACTACAAATAAAAAAAGAATGGTAATATGAAAAGCCGTAATTACACACGTCCGTTCTTAGGTGTCAAACTGCATGCTGATTGTGTAAGTTAATGCTCAGATAAAAAGCAGACAGCTGACACATATCCCTTGTTATATCGAACCTAATAACTCGACTAGGCTAGTTAGCTTGATACGTACGTAAAAGACCTAAAGTAACCGATACAGCTCAGGGAATTGCTAAACTGAAGTGACAGTGGGCGGGCCACATAGCTTGTAGAACAGATCAGGTAGCGTACGTATACGTAGCGTGACGATCGCGCACCGGAAGACGTAGCGTGATACGTACGTCCCATTTGGTGGACCGATGATCGAGTGAAGGTCGCGTAAAGCCGCTGGATGCAGCAGCGCAGGACCGGTCAGCGTGGAAATCCTTGGGGGAGGCCTTTGTCCATTTGTCCAGCAGTGGACGTCTTTTAGCTGATGATGATGATGAAGTTAGTTACCTTGAAGACGCTCTCCTCGAGCGATATGGACAGCCGCGTGCACGAGTCGAGCAGACTGTGCTCGGGAATGATCCCGAGCCCGAGCACGGCGGGGGTCCCGGCCCCCGGCACGCCCATCAACGCCGGCATCGACTGGCACTCTTCCGACTTCGTTAGGGCTGCTGAACGCGTCATTGTCACAGATTACATATAAGTACTGCTAAATGGGAATCGAATAACAAAGGTGAGTGATATTTGGATTAATGTGCCGTATGAATAAGGTTTGTTTGAACTAGCAGATAGTATTTTTCATGCACGAGTAAACAAATGAACCGCTAGTGTTAAAATTACAAAGTTACAAGTTTTCAAGAAGCAGTGAAATATGGATAACAATCTTTGCCAGAATAATACGACAATGAAACCTTTATTAATATAATTATTTACTATTACTCAAGCGGTAACTGATCATCGCAAGTAGATATATTAGGTGCTTACCTATGAAATTGCCGGTTAGTTAAAAAAGTTCAAAGACAAAATTTATTTAAAACAATTAAGGTTTCAAAACAATTCACTCTTTCCAAGTACCATTAGACATTTAGAAATTAAATAATGCGTGCTAAATGCACGTTGTCTGAATATTATGAGAGCACAGTGGTGTAGAAACTATGAAAATGGGTTTTTTCGTCACTGAAAATCGCCATTTTTTCGTTAAAAAAAGACGTTTTTTTTTTTTGAAGGCTACACTTATTCCAGCGTGTTGTTCGTTACCATATGTATTTTTGAATATATTGCGCATAATATTTCACAATTTTCAGATAATTTCGTTTTTTTTTTTGGTAGAAAAATTCACCCAATTGGCCTCTAAGAAAACGCCAATACAGTATTTAATGGAACCCTACTCAGTCAGTTTTTACATGAGAGACATGACATTACTAATTCATGAAAGGCCTAGAATGTAGCTAGAAAATTACATATAATTTAATGGAAGTAAATTCATTTTTGGGGTAATATTATTCTGTTGAACTTTCAAAACTGAAACGGCAATTTCATAGGTAAGGACCTAATATACATATATGTACGTAATTGATAGGTACATGGACAAAGAAAAATCTTTATGTGCATTTGAAAATACTTTTTCTTATAAATTTGTTATTTGTAAAAGTATTTGTTCTAAGAACTAAGAGTAAGTAAGTAAGTAAGACGAACTACGTTTCAACGAATACATCAATATAATACTCTCTAAAGCAACGAGCTTAACTAGTCTGTTTAGGTATAGCTTAGAGTATCATCTTTGAAAAGGCTCTAATAATCCTTAATTTGTTTACCCGGCGCACTGCAGCACCTACGTGTTTATCGATTTTCACTGAGCTTCTAAATTCTAAAGAGATTTTATCGAAAATAAGAATATCGTATTCCTTTACCACTCACTACCTACTGAATTCAATTTGTAAAAATATTTTACGAGCAATTTCATATATCTGAAGCCAAAGTCGCATTCACGTCAACATCATTACTGTGAAAGCGAGTATAAATAGCTAAACAAGTCCAATAAACACTGCGTCAACAAGAGCCTAATGAACCAATTAAGACCTAACGCCAAAGTAACACTATAAATATGAGGAAAATTAATTATTAAGTGAATGGCGGGAGGGAATCATGTGGCGTCGCTATCCGACATCTATGGAAGGGATTCTCAAACTGTAGTACAGAACACTGGAAACAACTGTGTCTTAACAACTCATGGCATCCCTACTATCTATCTATCTATCAGCCGAAAGACGTCCACTGCTGGACAAAGGCCTCCCCCAAGGATTTCCACACCGACCGGTCCCTCATCCCTACTATTGGGGAACAATTATTTTCCCATATTAGGCACAGTCCACACACGGGGGCTACGCTAAGATCGTTCGATGCTCTTGGGCTAGTGGCCGACACCAGCTTCAGAGGTTTTCAACCTATAAGGCCTTTGAGATGCCTTAACGACTGCTACATAGTAAATAGCAGCCGACACAAACGGTTTGAAGTGCCTTGTGAAGCACGGAAACAGTCGAGATAATTGCCTCTCGCAGTGAAATCCATCCAAGTTACGACAGTGTACATAGTCAGTTGAGCTTCGTGATCACGCAGGCAGATCTAAGACACGACTGCTCCGCCCAATTGTTTTATGAGAACGAATAAAAAATGCTTTGTAGAGGACCTGCAACGGAACTCTCAAAAGTAGTTCCAAGTATATAAGGTGTTAACAATATAGCTGGTATTACTTAAACTGGGCTTCTACAAGTGAAACTGAACAACTTTTCCACAGGGATCCATAGTCAATTAGCAAAAATTTTGTTTTTTTCTAACAAGTCGGTCACCTGATCGGCCCATTTAGTATGGGAAGTCACATTTTTTTTGCGAATTGACTATGGGTTCCTTTGGGAAAGTTGATCAGCTTCAAGAGTATTTTTAACACCTTATATAATACCTAGTGATCAGCTCAAAATGGTAAGATATACACATGTAAAGCCCCATTAAACTCAACAATAAGCTTTTCCAAGTCATCTGTATTAGACTAGTCCATTAGGTAATCGATTTGCCAAGTTAGTAAGTAACCATATGCAGTTTTTCATTGACTAGAAAGTCCACCATGTATAGAAGTACAAATCAGATACTTCTTTTCAATGTTGTTATTATTTCTACTGATATAAGTTAGCATAACGGAGCTCTATTCTATTTATGTACTAATCAGAGAATTATTTCTTTTCAACGTGATTCGTAGAGTTATTCTTGATATTTCTATTAGGTTTATGTAACGGAGCTTATTCTATTATATTTATGTACTGATCAGATAATTCAGATATTTTTATTCGCAGTTGATTACGCAAGGTTCCCAAAAAAGTTTGAGAAGTAATGATCGAAAAGACAGAAGACAATCATATTAATTGTTTGCGCTGTTACTCGGTCAGACGTAATTGTTTAGATGAATTCGAGCTGTGTTGAACCTTATTCCGTGGATTGGTGCGAGCGCGCCCTTACCAATATTAGTTCACGATTGAAAGACATGGCATGGCACATGTTACTGTCATATACAGGATATAAATCAACAAACATTACCTTTAACGCACAACCCAAGATGTTACAAATTAACTATAGAATCGTCGAAATGTTAACTTGAAATCACCGTGAAATACTATCTGGTAAACCGAATACACTTTTGTTTGAAAAACGATGAAATATGCACCCAGCTAATACAAGCTTATCTTTCGACCTCTAAAACTGACTTTAATTCACTAAACTGTAAAGTTTCCCTAGGTACAAAAAATCCAAACCGCAAAAGAAAATAGTACATACCAAAATAGTATAGTTCATACCAAATTAATCGGCGGATTCGTCGACATTATATGGGTGGGCGGCGGCTGGGCGCTACATATTTTTTACGAAATCACCGAAGCGTCCTTTGGGAAATTTTCAAGTTTAGTGATTAGAAATCCAAATATTTTTTTACCAGAATATCGAAATAATACCACGTACAACAATAACAAACATATACTGAAATACAATTTTACTCAAACAACACATTCAATCAAATCAATGCTGAATTCTTACAACCTGTATATTATTACCACCTAATGTTAGTACTTCTACAATTCCGCGTGTTTATGATTAGGTGCCACCAGTACCGATCCCGTTCTAAACAATACCATATTACATGAACCGTCGAAATACTCGTACGTGTTGTTATACCCATATTGAAACTGTCACTCACCTAATATAATACAATATTGACTAGAAGAAATCTTAACTTGAGTATTTTAATAACTTAAACGATTTTCTTTCAGAGGACCTGCGAAAAATGAGCCTATTGTAATACGACTGGGGATTTATGGCTATTCTGATAAGATGGGTAGATACTGCAAAATGGACGATACGCAAATAAAAAATATTTTTATCTTTACTGTAGAATTGCTACGTAGGTTTCGGTAAGCAATGAAGCAAATTTTACAGTACGTAATAACAAAAAAAATTAAGACTTATTAAACATTAACATAGAACGATTCGATTCGAATACACGACACACAAGTAATACTAATAAAAATCAAACAAAGTATAGTATTTGCGTATCGGCAATTTCTCGAGTAAATTGAAAACGAAGAATCAACACTTACCTTCCAAATTGAATTTATTGCCCCAGCGATCGCATTCGCACTGCAACCAAGTTTTCTCGGCTTCCAGAGATAGTTGCTCTGAAATGAAAAAAAAAATACCTATGTAATGTACCTCAAACTAAATGAAAAACTAAAGTATATTCCATGTACATAATGTACCTGTACCTGTCAATCCGAAATGTTTCGGACAAAGAAGTTTTATATCGTCGAGCGGGGTGCATGTCTGTGGTTTCGGGATTCGTTTAAAGGAGTTTAAATTACTTTTTACATATAAATTATAGGTAACAACAGAGATACTTTTTCATAGATACCATTAAGTTTTTATGAAACAGTCACACGAAGGCAAATCTGTCGTTATGACGCGGATCAAGAAAGACGCAATTAGTTTCTACTTACGTAAACGGAAATGGGTATTCAGTTTGAGAAAATATTTAGATTGAGCTCAGACAAAAGCAGACAACTGTTACGATAAAGAAAGTACTTCCCAGCAATTGAAATTCCGATACGTTAATGAAATCAGTAATCAAATTCTAAAACACCGTATCAGTTTTGCGGATGTTTTTAAAAATAGGAATCTTCTAATGTTTATTCGTGTGAGACATATAATTTCTTCTAATTGCCGACGACAAAGCGTAAGCGTGTTTGATCAGAGCTTATTATTTGAGTCAGTAAGCGAGCCCATTCAGTCAAAGGCCTCTTGCTCTTATAATGTTTACGTTTCGGATGAAAGACAGAGATAAGTGGCGAATTGTGCACACAACTCGAATTTGTTTTGTACTAATTATATCATGCTGGAAGGCTCTTGGTGCGTCTAAATAGATAAACATGGGTCGAATATCTGGAGAACTCACTGGCGTAGGCTTCCTGGTCGCGATGTGTGCGCGGGGGCGGCGGGTCCCGGAAGGAGCATATCCACTCGTCCTTCACGCGCAGGATGCGGCCTGTGACGCGCGCGTAGTACTCATAGTTCTCGCGCCCGAAGATGTCCCCCGCGCTAAACTGCTCAATAAGTTGGCGCATAACGCGAGTCGCCACCTGTATTTAGCGTGTGTACCGTTATAAATCTAAAATCAAGCGATCAAGCACAAAGATAAGATGCGCGCCGCGACATAGTTTTGACGTTTTTCTAATGCAGTTCTTAAAGTCCTTAGAGATAGAAGAGATGATGAAACATCAAACATTATGTCGCGGTGCGTTATTAGCCTTGCAGGTGTAAGAAGCCTACACTCGGAATTTGAAAACATATCCTACAATTTTGCAATGAATATCATTACTGACAGTCACGCGAAAATTACACCGCGTCGTCCATATCCGACGAGGTCGGTCGGCATCATGGCAGACAATTTTTCTATTGTGTGGACACTATTGTTGTGGTCACCATTATCGGTGACATACTGAAACGTTTGTTATCGACTGTAGCCATGCACGGTGCCGTCTCTAATTATAAATTATTTTGTTAACAAGTAAAAACAAAGTGAGAAGTAACAAGCGATAGTTTCAAAAAAGTTGGTAAAACCTACCCCTACTACATACACAAACTTAATCAAACTGGGAAATTTCCGCGCGTTTGTTTGAACGTGAATCAAATTTCCATTTCAAATAGGCCACCAACAAACGTAGCAAAGCCTTTTTAATTTATGCGCAGAACAGGGCATCCATGCGGTAAAATAAAAAGCCTCCGATGCGGCAACTCCGAGCAAGTGTTGTTGAGCGAGCTCAGTTCGCACGTCCGCAATACTCGGCACGTCCGACGCTGCAATACTGCTTATTACAAGGTACAACTTTCCAGTTCAATAGATGAAAATTAATAACACTAGAGTGAATACTGAGGTACTAAGAGGTGACTACTTGTCTTCAAATTGATAATAATAAAGGATCATCTACCTACAAGTATAAAACTAACAATGGAACTAAACATAATGTACAACTACATGTCAACGCTAGCATCAAACCGATAGTCGTTGAAGATGTGTATTGAGTGATGAAGTTTATGGTCATATAACGCCCGTCACTCATGTCATGATGCGTCAACCGGACCGAAGTCAGGATATGAGTAACAAAATAGTTGATGATTAAAGCTGATATCGGTGGTATGCTAGGAGTAGGACTGCCATCGACGCAATCATCAAACCCGGACAAGGTCTTCAAAATACCCGAATTTTAAATATTGTTTAAAAAAATCAAAAATTTAAGTTTAACGACAATTATTTTATATGTGCACTGCCATAGGCGTATACCGTGAAGATTACATATGACTAAGAAGAAATGTTAGTAACCCAACCCGGGACTTCGAAAACCCTGTACGAATATTCATCCACATTCCAGCAAAAACGGAAAGTTCTTAAGAAGTGGCAGCCCTAGCCAGGTTAGCAAATAATAAATGATGAAGCGAAACGATGCACTACTGAGGGTCGATACTACAACTACAGAATCAAGGTATAAACAAATTGTGATCTTAATACGTTGGTGAGTTGGTGGTCCGAAAAACTCGTGAATCTCAAACAGGGTGCACCATCTGTATCGCATGTGATTTCTGATATTGCGTAACAATACGCAATAATAATATACGGTACTCGACGGTCTTAAAACGATCACAATCACTAATTTTTAATCTGCGATGCAATAACTTACTTTAATAGATATTTATATTTAAACTGAACTTCAAGCAATCCAAAGCCAATTGTGGAGTAATACTGCCACTAAGTCAGTAACTCGAATTGCACCATGAAAGAATTAAGGGAAATCATGTTATTTTTATTTTAGGTGTGAAATATCGATATAAGTTATAATAAAAATATCGGTATGTTTGATGACATAAATGTTTTAATATTGCCGTTTTACAAAATGGCGAAAGAAATGTTCTTATCTTAGAACAAAATTACATTTAAATTGTACAATACCTACAAGGGAAATCTACGAAGGTCACAATCATTTGCCTTCTGGTTTAAGCAGTGTCTATTAGTCTAAACGAGGACCAAGAAAAACTCAAATTGTTATTTTATTGTTTTATAAGGCTACTATACAGTGTTACAGAAAAAGTCGTACTGAATATTAAATTGATTGAAATATTAGATTAATTTGATTTTTCATTGAAATTGATTAGTTGAAAAGTCCCTTTTGTATGGAAAGTCAAGATTTCTTTTTTATGATGTGATCATAGGTCGTTTAAAAAAGTAGACCATAATTTCATAATGTAGAAGTCATCGTTATAATATGTTATAATAGGCTACTAATAAAAAGGTACCAACGTTAAGTAACTTTATCAAAAAAAAAATTCTTTTATAGAACAAATCGAGTTAGAAAGATGTTATAAAGCCGTAGATTCGGTAAAATTCTAAGTTGTGGTAGGATAACTCTTTGTGAATTACTCACGCATACTTCAGCCTGCAGCCGCATGGTGTAGACAATTTTAATATATATTTTAAGCTATTTACATTATGCTTGTTTACATTAATTATGTATATTGTACACTTATTCATAATATTTTGTCAAAGAAAATATCATTACACAACTTTGTTATTTAATCTCATTATCACTTTTTGAAAAAAATTGCGACCTTAAAAAAATAAGTTTTCCTAAATTTCGAGTATTATTGCTTTTGCCATTTCTAAGAGATAAGTATTAAGTACTTCCACGAGATAAGTAGCTAAATAAATGACATTATTTGTTTTGTAACTAGTTTCTGTATGGTATGATAATCTATATTAATATGAATAAATTCGCACTAAAAGTAGCCACGAAATAAAAAAAAAACTGCTATGATGGACAATAAAGTTACATTTATTTTGAAATTTCATTCGAGTTATAAGTCAACTTATAAATAAACATTGATTATTAAATAATAATTTACAAAATAAAATCCCATCAGATGGGATTCGATCTGAAGCCTGATAACTGATAAGCGAGGCGGTTTTTTCAAGAAAAAACAGCTCGCATGCCTTTCAGTTTTTATTATGGACTACATTTCGGAGAGTGTGCTTCGGAATTCTACGAACTTGTTTCACGGGCTTTGTTCCTTTTTCATTTTACATTGAATTTCAGAATCAGAATTGAAGTCCCAATGGCCATAACGCCTATGTAGTCGCAACTCCCATAGAGCTTCTATCTAAATTACTATTCCTTAGGAAATCATATTAAAATGGGTCCTCTTACCATAAAGTGAAATAACTTTCCCCTTGGATGGAAACTATACCAACATAGTTGACTACATTTCAAAATACCCTCATTTTTTATGAGTGATGAGATCAAAATATATGTGTGTATTGACGTGTTATTCCAAAAAAACTATTGACAATGACATGACGTTTTTCAGTCATTTTTTGATTTATTTTGATTTTGAAAACCTGTTTTGTAACATTTTCGGCCTACGGTTTTCTGCATTTCACATTGATTTTACGAATACGAATAAAATGTTGTCAATGTCATTAATAAAAACAACAAGTGATCACAACAATGTGGGACCAAAACAACTCGATCGTGTCGGTCGTCCAAATCACAAGAGCCTATAGAGATCTCAGCAAACGTGAGTATTAATTCAAAGATTTTACGTGCAATGGACATAGAACAAAAACATATATGCAAAATCAAATCAAAGTCAAAAGTTTTTAACACGCATTTATTTTTATTAAGTCGTAGTCTCTGATATAACAGTTCATTCCACCTCAAAATTCGAAATAAAATAAAATTACATTATCTCGCGATATATGTAAACATAGAATGAAAAAAGTGTACTTTATTTTGGCCGTCATCTTTAATAAACAATTATCAAAATTGGCGGTAATCAGATGTTGTCAATTCGCAGAATTAAACTTCGCCATTACGAAGTGGCCTCATTAGTCAACTGATCAAACAGAGAATGGATCAAATGTTCCGTTTTAAGAAAAGAAATCTCAATTAATTCGTTTTTTCAGGGTTCGTCATTATCAAGAGAATTATTTTCTTTGATAATTATCTGATATTTATCCGATAATTATCCGTGCTTATTCATAATTTTATGACTTTGATTTTTGACTAATTATAATATTATAATTATTATAATTTCATTACATTATAACAGTAATAAAACTGAATACAAATACAAATTTTACTAAGTATTGTGTGTGTTGAATACAATTTTCTTGACCAATTTTTGAAGTATTTTTAATTTAACTCATTAAAATATGCGCGGAAGTGGAAAGTCATATTTGGATAAAAGTAGAGCGACATAATAGCTTAACCATTTATTAAATTGTATTGTTTTTATGATTTTTATTATTATCAAGATAATTATCAAGGTATATCTATCAAGATAATTATCAGTGATAATTATCACTTCGAACCCAGGTTTTTTTTCATATAAATTTTGAATTGTTATCTTATTTGTTTTCATCACCCAAGACGCGGGGTTCTCGTCTAGTATAATACATGTAAACTAGTGACTTCAACACTCTTATCTGATAAAGCCATGTATTGACACCAAACCAGTTAGCTGATAAAAAAACTATTGTCTTTTCATGACAATATGACGATGTATTACGATTAAACTTACTATCGTAGATACGGTATTTCTTATGCACAACTCGAGATGTGTGTAAATATCTGTGAAAATCTAAGGTAGATTCTTTGGTTCAGTTTGTATTATACTAAAACTAAATTACAAGCGATATATATTTCGAAACCAACTTCAATATTTGTAAGAAACTTGGCCTCACAATTTCTACTATTTATTTTGCGAAAGAAATGTTTCGATTTAGAAACTTTAAATTGCTTTTCGATTTCGCATACACATTGGTTACAAACGTAGTTTAAAAAACATGATATCAATCTGACACTCTATTAAAAAGTCTGTTGAGAGTAAACAAAATCATTAAAATAATTTAAATCGTTCGCTACTCGAGACTCAAGATTAGATAATACTGCGCGGGACTGATGAAAATCCAGTCTTCCAGACAACCTTTACGAGTCCTTAAATAACTGTTTAATAACTTCGTATCTTTTATAGTACAGAGTAGCAATGAACAAACAGAATTCAAACTTAAGATTTGAATCTGAAGAGTGATTTTTCCATTCGTCATCTTTAAACGGATCACTTGATCAACCGTCATCGATCATACCGATTGCTTTAACGGTGAAGGAAAACATTGCGAGGAAACCTGCACATCTGATTACTAAATGTGTATGATGGTCGCGTTGCACAAGTCCGTAGGTGTAAATCATGCTCTAGACGTGACCGCCGGTGATGATAAGTACAACATCAGGCAACCGCCCTCTATACCTTGTGGTTAATACGGTTAAATTATGCCACAGGAAGAATTGATCACCAACCGTTGTTGTCAATAGTCAATATCTAACTTTAACAGACTCAATTCTTACTTGTCCCTTGTTCAATTATTCATAAGCATGGAAATTAACTTGTTTACCAAATGTGACGGATCGATAACTTGACGGTTATTATATTAATGAGATTTGAAGTAAATTGAAATTATTGCACACGAAATAGCGATCGGCTTAATAATCAAGTGTCGCGTATATATGTAGACATATCAAAGTAATCACAAAAAAGCGCGGTTATACTCGTATAGTAGAATATAACGTTGTATGTAGTCGCCAAAACAATACACAAATCACAATGGTACAGTCAAAACGTAAATCACATAATTCTAAATTTTACTTTCACTCGTAAACAGTCATAGATGTTTTAAGGGTCGAACAAACCCGTACGACAATTTGTACATGGGGTCAATTCGGGATTGATGTACATAGGTATGAAATGTTCTATCAGTTGCCTCTTCGACATTGATCTCCACTTTAGAATCTTCCAGCTACCTCTGATGGATGATCATCATGTGTGGAAGCGAGTTTCGTTTTTGCTCGACGTTTCATCTCGCTTCGCAAAAATTTCCAGAACGTTGAAAATACTAGTACAAGTTCCACGTGGTAGGAACTTTGTACTTGACGGAAAAAAACGATCTAACACAATATGTAAAGTATCTACTTAAAAAAAAATGCTTTCTATTTTGATTTTACAAATTATACTGGATGTTAAAAAAAGTACGTTTGAAATTTGAAGGGGTTACTAAGAAGGGATAAGAAGAAGTAAATAATAAGAAGAAGGGTACTAAGAATCAAGTATAGAATACAGGAAAATATTGAAAAAATCCGATCTGCAATTATTTTTTTCAGCTTCCTATACAAATTCTTGATTTACCATTCAGATTTAGTATGGGAAACTGATATAATTTTTTTAGATCGGATTTTTCAATATTTTTCTTAAAATTTTAAACGCACTTTTTTAACACCCTATATTATCCGTCCGTCTCCACACTCCACATCGTCATGGCCGTGGTGGTCCCACGAGACTCCACCCCCTTATTTTCATTTCATTTATCGATTCTGCGAGCATTTACTTCGCTAAATACTCTAGTGAAACAGGCATACGGTGTACTTTGGTTGTCTTATCTATTATACATATCATCAGACTGACCTTGAATCTCTGCACGTCCTGCATGGTGGCAGTCTTCCCGTCGGACACACACGAGTGGAAGAACGAGGGCGCTACCGAGACGCCTAGAGCTTCCGATGTCATGCCTGTGCCTGCGAAATACGCCAGTGTTTTATACACAGCCCGAATAAAAAATAACGTAAATAACACAGCCCAAATAAAAAAATAACTTCACCGCCTTTGTTGATGGGAGCAGACTCTTCGAAGGTCCTATAATCCTGTATGTGTACATATACTTAGATCACAGTAAAATGTAACGAAATTGCCACTATGTACGTAAATTTCAGTTCAGATGACATGCATAGGTATTATTACTGACTGACTCGGTGGCTAAGTGGTTAGCGATCCTGACCTCTGATCCGAGAGTCGTGGGTTCGATCCCCACACAGGGTAAACTTTTCTGTGATGAGCAGAATTGTTTGTTCTGAGTCTGGGTGTATTATATCTATATATGTACGTATTTAAAAGTATATGTGTATGTGTATCAGTCTCTGGTTGCCAAGATACAGGGAATCCTAGTTTGGGGCCAGATGACCGTGTGTGATTTGTCCCAGATATTATTGTTATTATTATTAGGTTATGAGTGGCGCCGCCCTTACAATGTCCATAATAAATAGGATGTAAGAATATAATATCTAGAGATTTCCTCTCATACTCATCATTCTGAACAACTTTTGATCTACAACTTTGGTCAATATTGGGTAAGTTGCCAAATCAGTCATGGTCAAACTGCAGTTATTTATTAGAGATGTACCGACTAGTCGGAAAAGCCGACTATCCGGCCATATTTGTAGTCGGCGACACGCCGATTAGTCGGCCTTTTATTTTATTAATACTAAAATGAAATAAATTATCTGCAACTATGTATTGTTGCAATAACCAAAATACGGTATTCGGTATTAAGAAAACGATGTATTTCCCGAAACTATAATATTTACTGGAAATAACTGAGAAGTATGTTTCAAAAAGTTATGCATTATTTGACAAGATTGTCCCGCAAGGCCGTCTTGCTATCAACTAATAATTTCTCATGCGGAAGTGTTTCAGAACACGCACGAGCAACAAAAAAAAATGCATCAGGTCACATAGGAGTACATTCCAAGTCTACGTTCTGAAAGCAACGGTTCGGTCTGACAACAGGACATACAATAGCAAATCTCGCAAGTGTGAAAGGGGTCGTCCATAATCACGTGAGGCTCAAAAGGGGGGGAGGGGGTTCAGAAAAAATCACGAAATATCACAAGAGGGGAGGGGGGGGTGTACTGAGATATCACGTGTATTTATTATTTCGTTGAATACGCGATTTCTAGAGTAATTTCAAAACGTCGGACTGTTGTTGTTATGTTGTTTTTAATTCTTCCCACGGTTCGAAATGGCTTCAGGCAGTCAAAAACAACCTGCAACGTTAACGTCTGTCTGGAAATTTTTAATACGGTCCTTAATTTTCCAGAATTAAATTACATTATACCTGTATTTAAAAATAATATTTTGTACCAAAAAAATACACGTGATTTTGGGTGGGGGTTGAGTCTAAAACGTCACCACGTATCACCAGGGGGAGGGGGGGGTCTAAAAAGTTGCTAAAAAACATCACGTGATTAATGGACGACCCCAAAGGGATAGTAATGTCACACTATACCACGTTTACTACCGTAACTCAACTACACCGATCACCACAGATGACAGGATAACTGGTAACGTGCAAATATTATACCAATACAATTGTATTTCCTCGGTCGCCAATACATAGTTATTAAAATAAATAGTTTCAAAATCCGTTATGTACTGATAACCAGTTACGTTTCGGTATTGGAAAATCGCGTTCCAAGCCACATCTACGAGCATCAGGCAACTTAGCTAACAACGAAGCTCCACGGAGATTACCGATATACCACCCGAATTCCGCCGAAAGAAATAATTGGCTTGGCCGACTAATCGGCCGATTAGTCGGCCTTTTTTCAACCGACTAGTCGGCCAGTCGGCTAGTCGGCCAATGTCATAGTCGGCCCATCTCTATTATTTATTATACTTTAGTATTATACTAGCTGGTGCACACTACTCCGTCCGCGTGGACGTTGGAGTCAAGAGAAATTGGCACTTTATTAGATAAGAAATAGAAAATCAAATTTAAAAAAGATACACCCCAACCCCAAGTTGCACAACCTTTCTCGCAGAAATATGTCTAGAGGTCAATCGCAAAAGATGTAATCTGTATGTGTAGAAAATATGTACAATTAGTACGGAAAGTTAAAAAAATTGGCTAATTAGTTCTATGAGCCACGTTTCACGCTCAGTCTGGCGTCAGTCTGGCCCAGGGACTGGACTGGTAAGCCCTTCACGGGTTTTTGAATGGGTTTCTGCAAGGGGTTTGCTTACCAAACCCAGTAGGCGTCAAAACCCTTTCGTTTGGGTTTTTTAAGCGGTATTTTTAAAAATTAACTAAACACTTTGGAACCACTTACCATAATGAAAGTGTAACCCTTTCAGCTTTTAGACAAATATGATCCTTACGTTACAACCATACGGACCATTATAGAATGGGATATGCGATGCAGTCGGTCCGGGCGACTGTAGGCATTGATTTGAATGAAGTTGATGCGTGATTGTTTGTTTACCTACTCACTGTCATTCGTTTAAGCGCAGCACACACAGAGGCGGCCGCGGGGCGGTACCGGGAGCGGGATTTTTTGTAATGTTCGGATTACTATGAAACCCTTTACACCAAAACCGGGCGGGTTTCGCCCGATGCAGTACCAGCGCGGGGGCGAAAGCGGGAAGGTCGGGCCTACAGACTGGCGAATCCCGCGCGGTGGCGGCGCGGTAGCGGGAAAGCGGCCGCGGCGCGGGACCAGTTGTATTCCATTGAAATATATGAAACCCCCCACACAGCGGCGCGTTTGCGGCGCGGTGCGGGGGCGTGCTTGCGAGTTGTATTAAATTACAGATTTTTTGAGTGTTTTTCTTGTGTTTTATAAGTTTTACAGATAGAAAGTATTGTGTTAGTGTGAGCTTGACCAGTTTTTAAATCTTTTCGTACAGAGAGTATCGTAACAGTTATAATAAAATACCTATTTCACGAAATTCCCCGAAAAAAGTGGTCCCGAACGCTTTTGCCTTCAGACATACCGCCCCCGCGACGCTACTGCGACGCCGCAATTTCTGTCTGAAGGGGTCCGCTCTAAGTTCGCTTTCCGCAGGTCCGCCTTCGGAACGCTACTGCCCCGCGGCCGCCTCTGTGTGTCCTGCGATTTATTGCGATCGGAAGCGTGCAAACCAAAGTGGTACCTACATAGAAAGTGGAAAAAAAAATCTCTTCTTGTGTTGCGAATTTTAAGACCATTAGGTATCACCATTAAGGAATATGAATAATCGGATACTTCTTGGTTGATACTCACAGTTTTCGTCCACCATATTTAAAATGTACTTAAAACTAGCAAACTCAAAAATATGACGTGGTCGAAATTAGGAAAGAGAATAACAATGCTCCTGTTTTCGACCGTTTTGTTCTAACAAGCAAAACTAAGGTAGTAGTTACTAGAAAAAAAAAGCATGTGTTGTCTTTTATGATATGAAAGATAGACAATTTATATTTAATGTTCGATAGTAGCAGAAAATTGTTGGAATCTTTATAAAATCGATCTGCCGAGCGTCGGATACTTCTTGGTTGATACTGTTAGTTTTAGTCCACCATATTTAAAATTACTTAAAACTAGCAATCTCAAAAATATGACGTGGTCGAAATTATGCTCCTGTTTTCGACCGTTTTATTCTAATAAGTAAAACTAAGGTAGTAGTTACTGGAAAAAATGCATGTGTTGTCTTTTGTGATATGAAAAATAGACAATTTATATTTAATTTTCGATACTAGCAGTAAATTTTTGGATTCTTTATAAAAATCGATCTGCCGAGCGTCGGATACTTTTTGGTTGATACTGCCAGTTTTCGTCCACCATATTTAAAATTACTTAAAACTAGCAATGTCAAAAATATGACGTGGTGGAAATCAGGAAAGAGAATAACAATGCTCCTGTTTTCGACCGTTTTATTCTAACAAGCAAAACTAAGGTAGTAGTTACTGGGAAAAAATGCATGTTGTCTTTTGTGATATGAAAAATAGACAAATGTATATAATGTTCGATAGTAGCAGTGAACTTTTGGATTCTTTATAAAAATCGATCAGCCGAGTGACCAAATTAGTATTGAGGAGTTAATTTTTTACGATTTGATTTGATTTATGTGCTCCTTGGGGAAAATTGATCAGAAACAGGAATAGAAGCACTGATTAAAATTTGACGCACGACCATATTTACATCCCGTATACATATAATTATTTCCAAAGTATGATTGGAGAAGTGATGAGCTCTTTAAACGTCAAGAAGATATGCTTGTTTTTTACTCTCTAGAGGCGGATAGCTTGATGAATAAAGGAGTGAGCTTAGAAATTGGTAGAGTGAGGAAGAATATGGAGACGGAGGTTATCGAACGAAGAGGACGACTGTGAGTAGAAGATAAAGTTGAAACGTTCTTTAAGATAATTTGGGGAAAAAAGATATAATAAAGATGTAACAGGGTGTGTAGGTCACGACGGTAACTAATTGGAAGCCATTCTAATCTCTTCGATACGGGGACACGTGATGATATTTACGGAGATAAAAGATAAATCTGATAGCAAGATCAGTGAGATTTTGAAGACGCTCGAGTTTATTTAAAAAGTTGAAATTTATATATGGCTAGCAAACGTCGGCGGATCATTTAATTTATGCACCATTTGAAAAACGTCCACATCCCAGCATGATTATTTCATAATCGCCAACTTTTCTTAATTACTTCATAACAGAATGATAACTTTCTAAACTGCTAATAAAAATTTGGCTACTTCTTTAGCCTAGGAACTTGTATGGTTGCCTGTTGCCCCTTAAAACAACAGAAGATGTTAAGAGCTCATCGAGTAAAATATCATAATACCTTTACGATGTTTAAGGGGCAATCTCGCATCTGTAGGCCTCTGGAATCTTTGCGAATGCACGTGCATATGCTTTTGTCATTCTTATTCGTATACAATGTGCATTCTTACTGCTCAGAGTGCGGTCCTCTAACAATATCATAGCATATGAGTATGACGCTCTGTCAGGCTAAGCTGAATATAGAGGATGACAGAATTGTATCGTCCTAGTCTGAGCTGTTGGAAGAGATTAAGAAAATCTACGGGCAATAATACGCAACCACAGGTTTATCTATCAGTAATTTGGCTACAGATCTGAGAGCCAGATTGAAGCGATAGATACAATGCTGAAGATATCTCTGACGTCAGCATGTACGAAGTTAACTCCAAAACATCTTAACACTTTGGCGCGCGGTAGCGGGAACACCCGTTTATCAGCTTCCATAAAGTTTGACAGTGCGGGGAACCCCGTTTGTGCGTGACATTCGTCGAACATTAGATTAGGGGCCTTAAGGTTGACACTATAACTAAATCTGAGCTACTCATAATGACAGTATTCTTGCTCTTTATATGGCGCTCATTCATTTTGCACGGGGCTTACCGTAGTAATGATAAGAATCATTTAAATACAAACGGGGTTCCCCGCACTGTCAAACTTTATGGAAGCTGATAAACGGGTGTTCCCGCTACCGTGCGCCAAAGTGTTAAGAACAACAAGGCACTGGAGGATAAGTGATGATAGAATTACGAAAGAACTTCTGAAAACAGATGGAAAACCGGTACTGCAAGCTATCAGAAGCTGTTTAATTACATTGTAATCAATATATGAACAGGTAAGGGATTGCATGTGGTGGTACTCTTCTTCAAAAATGGTGATAGGACCCTGCTGAAGAACTATAGACCCAAATATAGAATGTAATTTAACTATAGCATTTAATTCTGTCTAGACCAAGGCTGTGCTATAGTCACTCCAGCAGTGACTATCAATATATCAAAGTGTTGATGTGCTTGTACGAAAACGCTACCATGTTATTCCGCCTCCAGGATTAAAATTGGAAAATTATCCCGCTGCAGCATAGGGTAAGACAGGGATACATTATATCTCCGAAGGTACTCAACACTGTCCTGGAAGTTGTTTTCAAGCTTCTGGACTGGAGAGGATTCAACTTAATTATCGACGGCGAGTACATATACATAGCTTTCTTAGATTCGCTGACGATATCATGGTCTTAGCTAAGACCTTGGAAAACTAAGATACAATGCTCGATAGACTCAGTAGAGCCTCTCATCAACATGTGGGTCTTAAAATGAACATAAGCTAGACAAAAATATATCATAATATCCTCTCAAGATTGGAGACTTATCACACTTGGAGTTGTTGACGGATATGTAGCCTGGGACAAATAGTCCAGCTGGATAGTTCCAACTTCTAGAAATATATCGATTGTTGAATCCAATTCTGCTGGGCCGCAATATAGGGTTACTTAAAATTTGTTCTTGATACCTAAGGGTGTGCATGTTCGCATGATAACAAACAACTTTCCCTTAGGAACCCATGGTCAAATCGCAAAAAAGCATACTAATTTGGCCAGTTAGTTGACCTATTTCTATGGTATCCAAAACTTTTTTCAATTTGACTATGGGTTTCTTAAGGAAAGTTGTTTGTTATCATGAGCACATGCATAGCCTTTCGTATCAAGAACTAATTTAAAGTCACCCTTTATATTTACGTCCAAAATATAGCAGTGTCTCAATACTAAGGTACTTGAGCAGAACGTGTTACTAGTGGTAACATAAGCCACTGAGACATATTCACTTACTATGAGCCTCATAAAAAGTATTAAAGCTGTTCAAAGATAGAAAGATAAATAAAACGTTTAATTTAAAGAGCTATGGAGCGTGCTATGCTTGTAGTTTCTCTTAGTGATCGAACTCAAAAAGAGATACTGACTTGGTGGCTAAGTGGTTAGCGATCCTGACCTCTGATCCGAGAGTCGTGGGTTCGATCCCCACACAGGGCAAACTTTTCTGTGATGAGCAGAATTGTTTGCTCTGAGTCTGGGACTCTGGGTGTATTATATCTATATATGTATGTAGTTAAAAGTATATGTGTATATAAGGTGCTACTTTATTAGTGCCCCATATTTTAGTCAGTGCTTCTACTCCTGATTCTGATCAACTTTCCCCAAGGAACCCATAGTCAAATCGCAAAAAAATTCTTGGACTCTTCATACACATTGATCAGCCGAGCGGCCAAATATGTATGAAGAGTCCAAAAATTTTTTTGCGATTTGACTATGGGTTCCTTGGGGAAAGTTGATTAGAATCAGGAGTAGAAGCACTGACTAAAATATCGGGCACTAATAAAGTAGCACCTTATATATATCTGTATCTGGTTCCCAAGATACAGGGAATCCTAGTTTGGGGCCAGATGACCGTGTGTGATTTGTCCCAGATATTAATATTATTATTATACGCAGGAGAACTTAAGCAACCAACTCAGCTCACAGAATCGCTAAACTGAAGTGGCAATGGGCGGGGCACATAGTTCGTAAAACAGATAGCTGCCCCAAGGCATTAAAGTTCTGGAGTATCGCGGAAGACGTAACTTAGGCAAGCCCCTCACTAAACTTGGTGGACCGATGGTCTGGTGAAAGTTACGGGAAGTCACTGGACGCAGGCAACCCAGGAGTGGTTGGTGTGGAAATCCTTAGCGGAATCCAAAGTTTAGGGATATGATAAAATGGTTTCATTATTTTAACATATCCTGGGATTTGATCAAATCACTGATTTTAACATATCCCTGCAACATATAAACTGTTAAAACTCTGTTTTGAAACTTTTTTCTACGTAACAGCAATACTCTTACATAAATACTTTGCTTCAGTCTCTGGTCGAAAACTGGACAAAGGTGGTCGAAAACTGGAACATCTGGTCAAAAACTGGTAAAATCGGCATTTTGCGTATTTTTACCGATTTATTCAACAACAGTAAGAGTAAATAACAGTTTTTGTTTGTTTTATTGAAATTAAGTGTATGTACCATATATGGAGAGCTAATTTAACAACATAATTGCTACACCAACATATGTTTTTTTGCTTTCCAAACTTGACAACTCCATTAATTGGTCGAAAACTGGCGGGATTACCGTACTTCCCCATCACAACAATCTTTTATTTTAATTGTAATCCTAATTTTTTTCACTTCACTTCCTGCTTCACAGACCGCGGTGGCGCTAAACTGGAGTGAATTCCGCATGACTCTTCACCTACAATCTTTCTTCCACCTCTCGTTTGCATAAATAAAGCATTGTGTTAACAACCCATTACGTCCCCACTGCACGGGGCACGGGTCTCTTCCCATGACTCGGCAAGGTTTTAGGCCATACTCCACACACGGGGGCCAAGTCCGGATTGGTGGAGGTTGTGGGGCTAGTGGCCAACCCCGGTGTCAGAAGTTTTCAAGCCGTCTATAAGGCCTCTGACATGGCTTAACGACTGCTAGCGATAGCAGCCGGCACCAACGGCCTAACGTGCCTTGCGAAGCACGGAAACAGTCAAGATAAATGCCACTAACAAGTCATACCTATCCAGGGTATGACCGTGTCTGTAGTCACTTAACATGCGTGATCAATGTGACCACGCAAGCCGCACTGAGTCACGACCGCTTCTAAATACATGAGAATGAGACAGATAAAGCATTATGTATGTCTCATTGTACGACCTTGACACGCGCCCCGCCCGAACCTCGTTTGAAAAAATACCCTTATAAACCCAGTTTTCATAAGCCTAATGAACGGGTTACCCTTTCAAAAGGGTTACCCAAATGAAACGGTTCCCCATTCGATTGGGTAACCTATACATTTGGGATATGCTATCGAAGGGGTTTTTATTTTAAGCGCTTAATCGCGGAAGGGGTTGTCACGTCCCTGGTCTGGCCAATCAGTCTTGTCAGAATGGGCGAAGAATGATCGTGTAACCCACTGTCTGTCGTCAGTCTAGATTAACCGTTTACCGTGAAAATCATCCATCAAACTGGCGTCAGTCAAGACTGATGGACCAGACTGACGCCGGACTAAGCACGTAACCTTGGTCAATGAGTAGCATCTGTTATTTGCTACAATAATTATAATTGGGAGTTAGGCTTGAATTTACACGAAATTCGGTTAATCAACAATTTCCTTTAATTCCTAAAATCCGTGAACATGTTATCATATTCATAAACATTGGACTGCAATAATAACGATGTCTGTCTGTCAAATCAATTTTCCTACCATATTTCTGCATCGGAGGAGATATACAGAATGTAACAAAATTGGTGTAGGACCCGTTAACTGGCGATTCTACTCACCCTACAGAACAACATTTTTAAATCGCATATATCTTTTTTGGACTCTTCATACAAAAAAGCGGCCAAGTGCGAGTCGGACTCGCCCATGAAGGGTTCCGTGGCAGCAAGTAACATAATATAAAAGTTCTTGTAGTTCGTTGTAGGTAAATTGCGGTTTACGATTTATGACGTATTAAAAAAAAACTACTTACTAGATCTCGTTCAAACCAATTTTCGGTGGAAGTTTGCATGGTAATGTACATCATATATTTTTTTAGTTTTGTCATTCTCTTATTTTAGAAGTTACAGGGGGGGGGGGACACATTTTACCACTTTGGAAGTGTCTCTCGCGCAACCTATTCAGTTTAGAAAAAAATGATATTAGAAACCTCAATATCATTTTTGAAGACCTATCCATAGATACCCCACACGTATGGGTTTGATGAAAAAACATTTTTGAGTTTCAATTCTAAGTATGGGGAACCCCCAAAATTTTTAAATTTTTAGTTTTTTTTTCTATTTTTGTGTAAAAATCTTAATGCGGTTCACATAATACATCTACTTACCAAGTTTCAACAGTATAGTTCTTATAGTTTCGGAAAAAAGTGGCTGTGACATACGGACGGACAGACAGACAGACAGACAGACATGACGAATCTATCTATTAATCTAAGGGTTCCGTTTTTTGCCATTTGGCTACGGAACCCTAAAAATGGCAAAACAGATTGATCAATTTGTATGAAATGTCCAATTTTTTTCTGCGATTTGAGCAAAGTTGTAAAACAAAAGTTGTTCAGTACGATGAGTACAAGCCTAGGTTAACTGGCCCTACACCAATTTTGTTACACCCTGTATAATAACAATGTCGCTGAATTCGTTCAAGACCTGGGAACGCTGATAGCAAATCAAATCAATCATAATACTTAATACAATAGGGGCCACGATATTTGTCAATATAATAAGATATGTGAGCCTCGTCCACTGCCGCTCGTTAAGTAGATGTAACAATGGCGATGGCGTGGAGACAGGCGCACACAATGCCTGCGCACGCGGTGCGGCGATGCGATGCCATAAATGAAGTAACAATCGCACGTAATATGCGTGTGCGCAGGAGCGAAGGAGCGGTCCTATCACACGCAGTTTACAGCTGATAGGAGACAACGTTGATCTTTCGAACCAAGATCCTAACTCTTTTTACGGTAGCACCAAACATACCAACCAACCAAACCTAATCATATGTCCGTCTGTCCGAATCGCTTTTATTGGGAGTTTTTACCCAATAATTTACAAAACGGCTAGCTCGTCTACAGAATGGCTACTTTTCAATTTCGCTATGACATTCAGATAAATAATTCGTAAGCTAATTATTATACCACCGAGATGGTAGTAAGCTATTTTTACCCATACATACAAATTATAGTTAGGTTGTCCAGGAAAAATCGTACGCCCACATTTGTATATTGTTTGTATTGATTGTAACAATACATACATATCTTTTCTTAATGAATTAGAAGCAACTCACTCGTAGATTGAACCGGAGATTATATTAGCAGGATAATGTTGGTAGACCTGAAAACCTCTTAAGTGGTGATTCCTCTCATCATCAGCCGAAAAACGTCTTCTCATAAAACTAAGCAACTTTTGTTATCAAATTTTGCTGTATCAGCAAAAAAAAATTTTGACGTTTCATGCAAACTTGACTCACAAGCCGATTGACGTTGTATGAAAAGTTCAACTTTTTTGCCATTTCAACAATGTTGTATTATAAATTAACAAAGTATTTAGTTTTATGTATAGAAGCGCCAGAGAAGAGGTAAACCTTTTACTTGCAGGTGTGTATCAGTCACCCTGTATATACAATAGTATATAAACTTAAATAAAGCTTTCCGCGAGCGGTATTTTTTGTAATGTTCGGATTCAATGTTCAGGGCGCTCACCCTGTTTTGGTGTGAAGGGTTTCATAGTAATCCAAACATAACAAAAAATACCGCTCCCGGAACGCTTTCGCACCGCCCCGCGGCCGCCTCTGTGTGTGTTGCGGTTTAGTTCACACTGTGCACTTTTGTTTTTGGAAGATTGGAAAATTTCGCTATTTCCACGAACAAAAAAATTGTTCGTTATTGGTTGCACATTTTCGTTCTCATTTTTCGTCTCGCGTCGTTTTGAATGACTTTCCTGACTTTCCTTTCCTTAACCACCTTACTTTAAAATAATTTTAAGATCTTAAAATAATTTTATAGCTGTAATCGGATTAAGTAATATCTATCTCTGTGCCTTGTTAGTTGTTTGAAAAACTGATCTGAAATCGATTTATAAGCCTGTAGAAATACATTTTGAGTATTTAACGCTACAACGAAGGACATTCAACGAATCCGTCGTTTCAAAAAATCGTTGCGATACCGACATCGGTTGTATAGTCAAAAATGTTCAATAAAATAAAGAAATCAGGTGATCCGTCTGCTCGTTTGCCACATATCACATTAAAAAAATCGAAAATGTTTGAGTATTTTTGATGTCCAGCAGACTAAACTTTCGCTCGTAGATTTCTTATATGAATTACTATATTATTATATTTATTCTGTGTATACCATACAGTCTGCCCCTATTATTTACTTACAAACAGTATTTATATTTATATATTTTTATTCTGATCATACAGGGATGAAGTTTTTTTTTTATGAATAGCATCTATCTACTCTTGCCAATTTCCTCGATATCTTTGGTGGGGTTTACATAATGTGGCGGATCGCTACTCGCTAGTCGCGACTCTCGCCGTTAAACCACTTCTGCGAATCACACGCTAACCACCGGACGTTACGTCGTCGTAATCCAACCGTAGTCCATAACACGGCATTTGCAGCAGTGTGATCGTTCACAGCCAACACTTATCTTTTCAGTAGCGAATATGTTGAATAGTCATCAAAATTATCATCCGAATCTACATTTACTGTAGTAATTAAACGGATCAGTATTCCATTCCAATTATAGGCAAAGAAGCATACAAAACGTAAGTTCTTTTTATTGAAATCAAATTGAGAATTGCTACCTAATTGATTTCTACGATGGTTTCCTAAAAAAAAAGCATTATTGTTATGAGGAGGAGCCAACCTTCAAAAAGAGCACTCCTTGACCTTATACACGTGCAAAGTCGTTGCGTATCTATTGATGTCTGTAAAAATAATCCGCAACGACGACGGGGCGAAAACAAAATTTATTTTACAAGTTAAGCCGGGGCGCGTGACTGTTTCCGAGAAATGGGTACTAGTGCGAACTAGGCCATGTACATAAAGAGGAGACCTAAACGCTCTGAAAAAGATATTCTCTGGTTCAGAACGTAAAGCTAAATGTCATCTGCCAGTTGTAAACAGAATTCAGAAAAAAAATTGTACGCTGTTCATTAAAATGCTTTGAGCCATTTTTAAAAAAAGCGTGTTCTGTGGCAACACATTAAAGTGACAAGATTAAAAACCGCTCACTCGAAAGTATAATAAAAATATTGATAGATTGTCGTAATTTTTCAAATGACTTAGAATGTAAATTTATTTAGGTATGTGTATGTACCTATGCTGTGTAATTTCATTTAATTTATTTATTAATGATTTTTAATAAATAAATTATACATAGGATGGAAGGTGTCTGCACTGCATGATACAGCAACAATCTATGTATGTCACTTAAAAAGTTTCTACTTATCTCTAATTCACTCAGGGTGGACTCAAAACCAGCCCAGCTATTTCCAAAAACACTTCCATTGGCTTTTGATATAAATAGGTAACTTTTAAATTATTGTAGTTTTTGGTAAATAAAATATACTCATGGACAAAAATATCGACTCAAGGTTTGTGGCACGACTTTTCAAAAAATAACTATCTAGCAAAAAAAACACTATCAAAAGTTTAAAATCTGTGTGTTTACTCTTTATGATTTTAGTTTGGTGATTTTTCTAGTTTATTTTTTCTATTTAGTAGTTTTGTAGACTGAGTTCTTTTTTCAAAAGTCGGTCAACAGATTTTGAGTCGATTTTTTAGTCTCCAGTGTACATACACATACCTAAATAATAATAATAATAATAATAATATCTAGGACAAATCACACACGGTCATCTGGCCCCAAACTAGGATTCCCTGTATCTTGGGAACCAGAGACTGATATACATACACATATATTTTTAAATACATACATATATAGATATAATACACCCAGACTCAGAGCAAACAATTCTGCTCATCACAGAAAAGTTTGCCCTGTGTGGGGATCGAACCCACGACTCTTGGATAAGAGGTCAGGATCGCTAACCACTTAGCCACCGAGTCAGTCAAATAAATTTACATTCTAAGTCTTTTGAAAAATTACGACAATCTATCAATATTTTTACTTTCGAGTGAGCGGTTTTAAGACTTCTTAAGAATAAGAAAGTATTGTTATACTACAATGTACTAAAAAAAATGTGTCCGATGCGCTCTAGCGCTACCACCACTTGGAGGATTATACATTTCTCCCGTTTAATATCTCAATACATTTTTTATTATTATTTTAATCTTGTCACTTTTTGTGTTGCCACAGAAAACGGATTTTTCTAGACAAAAGGGAGGATTTTTCTTTTTCTCAAAAATGGCTCAAACCATTTTAATGAAACGCATATAAATTTATACGGCTAACTGCACTAGATCCCCGGTTACTCCGGGAAAAATCTGATTGAGGTACCTCCCACACAAACCAAAGTTTTTCGTTGTTTTTCTTAAAAATGACTGTTACCCATTTTAATGAAACTCTCTACGTTACTACCTATTTTAATGATACTTTCTACGTTTCTTTAACTTTATAGAGCCTAATATAGGCAGTTTATTGTTCCGAGAAAAAACGCACCTTATTGTGTTGCGTTAAAAACCCTTGGAAACCAACATTATTTGTAAATTTTTCCTCAAGCCCGATTACTATCAATATTCTGTGTTAATATTATTTACTAACTTGTATAGAGCAATGAAAATAACACCATTTGGTTAGTGGCAGATACTTTTGTAAGCCCGTCTGACTAGCTATCACCATTTTAGCTAAGTTCTTCCGCCCAGTTTTAATGAAATTAATGGTTGGTTATCGCACTCACTATCACATTCATAGTCTCTTAGCATCAGGTGAGAAGATGCCCAGGGTTGATTACAGCAGCCGTCCAACGATGCAATCGCATATGATATTACGCGGACGTAAGGACGTAGTTGCTCGCTAGCGTCACAGCTTCAAATTTGAAATGACTCGCCTCTAGCATGATTTGTAATTTACACTCCCTCGTATACCCTGCTCTCGGCTGGCTTACCATAATTGTCTTGCCCTATTTGGTTTGGGTAATCAAATCAAGGCCGCGCTCAATTAACTCGAAACTTCTTTCTTTCTGAAGTAGGTATTTCAGATCAAAGTCGAAACTCACGATTCACCTTAAACAAATGCTAGCAAGGCTAACAAGTAGTGTTGGATTACTTTTAGAAATTCGTATACATGTGTAATATGAGGATTCCTAGCGCAATGCGTAGACGTAGACATCTGTCGCACAAATTATGTAAAAAAAAACAATGCATATAAGTATAATTTTCGACGTTTTTAAAGAATTATGATATAAATAGAACCTCCTTTAGAAATCACTTCAGTAATAACAGCTCGTAGGAATTCGAAAATTAAAAGTTCAAGCAGTTTGTCGATGACGTTTCATTGTTAAATGGAATTACTCCTGTGGTCAACCGTAAAGAAAGGGTGCGGCTGGGGGTACGACCATACCGTCAGTGTCGGTAATCTCGCTCGCTGCCACATATTAAACACAGTAAGGACATTATGCAGTAAGGACATTATGCAGTAAGGACATTATGCAGTATGGACATTATGCAGTATGGACACTGTCACGTCTGTCGTTAAAAGTTTTCTGTTTTCGGTAATATCAAAAAGAAGTGTAACCTACAACAAGGCGGTATGACCAAGAAGCCTTAGCCTAAGCAGCCCTAAATACTTACACACGCATTAACACGTATACAGACATGAAGAAGTGTCAAATTTCTATGCAGTAACCAATAACGCGATATCTGTATGAAGTGTCCGGGGTGTGATGTTAATGAGAGAAACACATAGTATAGTAGACTAAGATACATCTTACAGTCTACTTGTATGAAGTATCAGGGGGCTGGTTAAATGGAAGAATGTTCAACGCCTACGCCACTCGGTCGTAATTGGCAAAATTAGACTAATTATTTTCGTTTGAATAGCGCCAACTGCAACGTTCGTTGTCCGAACTTCAACGAGCAACTTCACGTGTACGTGCAAGCTAAAAAAAAGCGGCCAAGTGCGAGTCGGACTCACGCACCGAGGGTTCCGTATAAATTCATAATCACACATGTCTTGAACTTTATATTTTTATATTTGAGTTGATTGAATGAAAGGTAATTTGCGGTTTACGATTTATGACGTATTAAAAAAACTACTTACTAGATCTCGTTCAAATCTTTATTTATTATTTATTTATTATAAATCAATTTTCGGTGGAAGTTTGCATGGTAATGTACATCATATATTTTTTCTAGTTTTATCATTCTCTATTTTAAAAGTTACGGGGGGGGACACATTTTACCACTTTCCATAGATCCATAGATACACCACACGTATAAGTTTGATGAAAAAAAAATTGAGTTTCAGTTCTAAGTATGGGGAACCCCCAAAATTTATTGGTTTTTTTTCTATTTTTGTGTGAAAATCTTAATGCGGTTCACAGAATACGTCTACTTACCAAGTTTCAACAGAATAGTTCTTATAGTTTCGGAAAAAAGTGGCTGTGACATACGGACGGACAGAAAGACAGACAGACATGACGAATCCATAAGGGTTCCGTTTTTTGCCATTTGGCTACGGAACCCTAAAAACGGGACAAATCAAACCACGTTATACAACTCGTTACCAGAAAAGTCTTTTCCCTAGATTTACTGGTAAGCAAAAAAGCAGACTGAATGAGGAGTAACTCTCGCGTATAATATTCAGACGCGTAACAGCTCGTTCGAAGATATTTACAGTCTACTAAATCACAGAATACCTAATGGAATAAATAATACACCTAAAAAACCGGACAAGTGCGAGTCTGACTCGCGCAGCGAGAATTCCGTACAAAAAACAATATTGAGAATTTTACCATCTTATCAAAAAGCTCTATTTAATATATTATACGATGCAGTTTGCATTATTTTTTTTAATTTTCTGATTTGCCTCCTTAAAGTGCATTGCGTGTTCGAGTCACAGACAATAAGTGTACTAAGTTTCAATTTAACCGGTCCATTATCCAAATTGGCCGTGACGGACGGACAGACAAAGAGATACTCAAATGACCCTATAAGGGTTCCTCTTTTCTTTTTTAAGCACGGAACCCTTAGTCAACCCAATAAAACTGTTGAAACCTCCAAAAAGATATATGTATCTGTAAAAGTATGTATTTCATTAAAATCCACACGAGCATATGATTTAACTCTCACACACAATATAAATCTAATATTGCCCAGAGTAAAGGTAAAAAAGGGAAATCTTTATATCTTATGCTTATCATAAGTAGTATGATATGTAGAACGTGACTAATGCCATTATACGTTACGTAGGTGTTAAGGGAAAACATGAATAAATAAGAGCCTAGGTGTTATTGTCTGGAAAATATTCGAAAACACTCACAGCCGCCTACAACTCAAAAAAGGTACATTTCGTTGTGCCACGTTTGCGATATGTAACGCTGTAAAATCGATCGGACCTGGATGTCAGCCAATCATCACTCAGCACTTCGTATAATCTCAAAACTATTAATTTCCCTATACTCAAATGGTTAAAGTTATACGAGTCAATAAATGTCAAATATTACTAAGAAGATATTGAAGATGTGTTTCTTATTACGTTTTATTGGCAACTGCTAAGCTTTTGGTATTATCGCACCTGGTGGTAAAGTGACAATGATGCAGAAGATAAAAGCGGGGTTACCAAGATTCTCCAAAGCAACGCGGAACTGACCATTAGACTCAAGAGAACTGACTCGAGAAGGTTAGGCCAGAAGTTTTCAAACTTTGTCGACTAATATTTAGAGATAGCAAGCGGCACCAACGACATAACGTGCCTTGCGAAGCACGGAATCGGTCGAAATAAATGTCACTAACAGTCAAACCCGTCCAGGTTACAACCATGCCTGTAGTCAGGTAAATTGCGTGATCGACGCCACCACGAAAGCAGCTCTGAACCAGGGCCGCTTCAGAACGAATACGATAAAAATGTGGTGCTAAATAAGAATGTACCCATGTTTCCAGGGGTTTAATTTACTGAGAGCATCTGAAATTTTTAACCCCTAATTTTATGTAGAAAATGTAAAAATAAAGTTCTCGATTTTTTAATAGTTAAATATTTCTCGAGATAATAACTTTTTTTTCCGTTAGGCTGTACAGGAGGATATGAAGCATTTTCACCAGGATAAGTTCACATTTTTTTTTATAAATTAGTTGTCACCCGGTTGATTCCACCAGACGATAGACCGGTCGCCTCATGTGATACATCTTCATGCAAGGTTAACTCACCGGCTTTGTCGGCGTTTGATGCCATCACGCGGAAAGTGCCGAAGAGCAGCACTAGCAGCTTCTGCGTGCACACCGGCAGCGCCAGGAGCAGTCTGTTGGAAATATCACCATTAGAACTTATCCTATACGCGAGAGGAGAATCGTCTCAAAGGTACATGTAAGGGTATAATCGCTGTGACGCACGAAGCCCTGCCACGCCAGAAACGAATGTTAAAAAAAATAGAACAAAAGCATAACTTTAACCTAAACAACGGCTTAATTATTCTCTTGGAAACTAGGAAGCCTGTTATTAAGTTTCGAAAAGTTACTAGTTCATAAACTGTTTACGTAAACTGTCGGAAAGGTTAAAGCAAGGACACAGCTTGCTTTTAAAGATCCTTTAAGAAATATCAACCCCTCTAATTGATATAAAACTTCCAAGCAAGGGTGTTTTCCTACAATAAGTGTTATTTTATGTAATAGACAACTACGCCATGCCTACGCCCGACAACGAGAGACACCGACTCAGACATATTACCACCATTTTCCATTACATTTCTTTCCATAAAAATACGCAGTTATACCACTGAGTTGCCTGGTAAACACATTCCAACAAACAGTGCTTATAATGCACCCCGCCGCGAGCTCCAGTTTGCAATTCCACATTGTTAGGTCCCTTATTGTTAACTCGTATGTATTTACTCGTATTCGCGCATCTGAGAACTACGAATGACAAATGCGGGTCGGTTATTCTGATCTCGTAAATGGAAAGAAGTAGGGGGCAAATAAAACTTGCTGCCCCTGCAGTTTCAGAAAACACGGGTTAGGAACTAAAAAGTGGTGAAAAACATTATGTGAATTTCAAGTACATTCGCTATGCAACAGCATTGAGAGGAAGATATTGTAGAGTCATTGGTGTGTATCAGGGTGGCGGGTTTAAAGTTGCAAATCTGCATGAAATACAAATGAAACCTATGCAGATTTTAAATGTACCTTTATGCATTTACACTGAAACCAAAATATTGTATAAGTGAGCCGCCATTCCGATAACAGGTTGGCGAGTGTACTTTTATTTTGCATGCTAAACAGATATTTACTGCATATCTGCTATATAAATGTACCTGTACTTACTCAAAAATGACAATTGTAAGGCCCGTTTGCAGATTTGCAGCTATACATCCGCCATCCTGATACACACGAGTCATCGCCAGCAAAACCTACACATTATCGGATGCCTTCTTTTTTAATGGCACCTGATTACAGAGGAATCACTGCAGTGTAGTCTGTTATCGTTTTTGGTGAATTATTAAGCCGATGCGTTAGCTAACAAAGTTGGCCTGACAGGGAAAGTTTGCGGCAAAAGGGAAAAGCGTCACAAAGGCGCCTTGTTATAAGGCACAGTTCATTTCATTAGTGTTCAATTACTCAATAGTACACTCAACTAATTAATCGATAGTAGACACCTAACATAGTAATATAATACGTATAATATTACACAACGAATTAAATAACTTGTTAAGAACCCATATCGTCCCCACTGCAGGGGCTCGGGTTTCATCCCATGCGTCGGGAAGGTTAGGCCATAGTCCACACACGGAGGCCAAATCCGGATTGGTGGAGGTTGTGGGACTAATGGCTAACCCCAGTGTCAGAAGTTATCAAGCCGCCTATAAGGCCTTCGACATGGCTTAACGACTGCCGGCATCAACGGCTTAACGTGGCTTGCGAAGCACGAAAACGATCGAGATAAATGCCACTAACAGTCAAACCCATCCAGTTTATGACCATGGCTGTAGTCAGTTCACCTAATCGACGCGACCACGCCAGCCATACTGAACCACGACCACTTCAATATAGAACTATGTATCATTTTATTCGTAATGAAAATTACATTTCATGAAGAAATTAAAAGTGCGAATAAACATAATGGCATCTCAGCAAAAACTACGGCGTTACGACTATTTATAGAAGTTAATTGGGTGTGTAAGGTATTTCGTCTAATGTAACGCATTTTTACTTCCGACCTGCTGCCAACCTTACATAAAAACTTTACGCATACAGATTACGGAGTACCTCTAGGTTTCACGCTACAGCCAAGCGCCGGCGCTTATCAACGTCCCAATTAACTGAGAAAACCATATGAATAAAGGTCGTTGATCCCAAACACCATTCATATAAGAGTACTTAATGTACCTACGTAAAGAAATAAATTATTCTGATTCATCGTAAGAAATTACTCACTTATTAATATTCAGCACCGACTATAATACTCGTATTAACCGAAGCGAAGGTTAATCTTATAGGCAGTTTACACCCAGCCATTGCTGACATTGCTTGCTTTGACTAGACCCTTGGATCACAACACGTGGTTCAGCGAGCAATGTATTGCAATTTACCACTTAGCAATTGTCGCATGTAAACAAACTACGTATTCTAAGAGTGCGGTTCGCCTCAATCATCAAACTGAAAACAAGAAAGATTGCTTTAGACAATTTTTGAATTTTCAATTTATATCGTACAAACAAAAATAAAAATTTGGAAAATTATGAAATATTGGTTTAAGTATTTATATACAGACACGATCGTAACCTGGATGGCTTTGACTGTCAGTACCATTTATCTAGAACGTTTCCCTGCTTCGCAAGGTATGTTAAGCAGTTGGTGTCGATTGCTATCACTGGCAGTCGTTAAGCCATGGCAGAAGCCTCATAGGCGGCTAAACATTCTGACACTGGGGTTGACCACTAAGCCCTACATCCACGTGTGAAATACGACCTAACTTTCCTGAGGTGTAAGATGAGAAACATACCCCAGACGCATATCGTCCCCGTATTTTAAAGAAATTAATAATTATTAATTTTCCGAGCCTTAAGGTTAAACGTTAGTGCTCCCTGGTTGAAAAAATCCGATAGATGGCGTTAATCTGACTATAACTTGGTTTTTCGATTTAAAAATAGTATAAATAACCCTAAACCATATTACGTAAAACAGCGAGCAGTTACAAGATCAATGTACGCTAATAAACCATAATAATGTTAATTAAATAAGGATTTCGATATATTTGTCCCCTTACAATTATAGTTTTGCGTTTATCTTGTATGAATAAGGGCTCGAATTACGCACACATACATAAGTTTTTTACGTATATGATGCTTATTTTTGACTTACCTCTATAAGTAGTCCGTAACCCAGAGGTGCAAGCGGCAAATTTTGTACGAACCTTTTTATGTTATTGCTTTTAGGTCCGGGTTCGTATCCTACGAGACTTTATTGTTTTTGTCTTTTAATTTTTTTTATTTAGTATGAACATAAATAAATATGTAAATAACAAGACCCAAGAGCGATAAAAGAAAAGATTTTTTAAAAGAAAAAAAATCATTTATTGAATAACAATGTCGCATAGCAATCATTCATAGCATTGGCCTGCAAGGAGATATGTATCACGTCTCCCCCGCGAATCAGGACACCAGGGGAGACAGCAGCAGCTGGTCGAGGTGACGGATCCACAGGAGTCCCCCATCGGTTCTGACTTCATAATGTACTCCACCCAGACGTCGGGTTATTGTGCCGAATTCAAACTTCTGGGCAAGAGAGGAGTAACTCCTGGCCATCTTGTCTCCAGGAGAGAAATGTCCTCTCCTTGTCCTCTGACTACGTGGCTCCGGTCTAGGTATGGGACTACCATGGCATGTAGCTTAGTTCTAAACTCTTTTCCAAACATCAGTAGGTAGGGAGTCCCTCTTGGAGTTTCTGTCTGCCTCAAGCGGACTGAGGTCTCCCCATGAGTGGTGAAGTAATACTTAGTTTTCGTAATGTAGTTTTCAGTGCTATACACAACTCCTCAAACTCGAATCTGTAGAAAGAGGTTTCTTCCTCAAGATGTTCATCTTCGGTTCCTAGTTCTATGTTGTTCTGTATTTCGTGAAATTTCTTTATTGTTTTGTCGAGTGACTCCAAGCGGGGCTATATACTTACTTGGGTCTTGAGTGTCGAGCACATTTTCTGTGCGCGTTAATAAACTGTACTGAGCTTCTTGTACGTTTTAATTTCTTTAAATCCATTGAATTGGCCTCGTCGCCAATATTAAAAACATAAAATATCTGTTCAGTCACATAACATTTATTGAATAACAACGTTGCCTAGCAATAGCCTGCAAGGAGATACGTATCATGCAAGGAGATACGAAGTGATGTCGAAAATTTGTGGAGGCACGGCCTTGCAAGCCTTTGCAAGCCAAGTCTTACGCTATTTGGAGTCACGGTTGTGCCTCCGCAAGCTAAGGAGAGTATCAAACTTAGGAATCACAGATTACCATAATTTTTATGTATATGTCATAGGGAATGGCCCCCTTATTACATCCGTGAAGTGGCAGCATGAAATTCGTTTTCATTGTCGAGAAAAATAGATTCATTTTTTTATTAATTTTTTCAATTTATTTTATCCATACAGATGAAAGTTTTTCAATTGATAAAATTGATTAAGAAAAGTTGATGTTTTGTTAATTAAAATAACATAATTATCAGTATAATCATTCAAAGAATAATAAATTACTCCAATATACATTTAAATTCAGTCACTCACTCTCACGGTCTCATCAGATTGATTGACAATAACACATTCGCTGGGATGATAATCATCATAGTTACTTAGTTAACAACCCAATATCGTCCCAGTGACTGAATTTAAATGGGTATTATAATTTTAAAATAATTCATTGTAATATAAATAATGATACTGATAATTTTCTTATTATATTGAACTAACTGGAAGACCGAGCGTCGCTCGTTCAATCGGAGTTTTTATAAACTAAGATAACTTGTTTAGTAGTACATATAAGATATATTTTCTATGAAACATTTTGCAGGGTGTTGTTTTAGTCGGTAGTGGCCTTCTAAGGGACGAAAGGACAAGCAATATTTGTTCTGAAAATATCTATAATTTTTTTTTATAATTTGATTCTATTGAAAAAAATACATGCAAATCATCCTTTTTTTTTAATAAAAAAATAGAAAATATTTTTTTGATACGTAATATTAGAAAGTTGTTCATCGTTTGTAAGTCAGTAATATCAATCAGTTTTGGCGACTTTTTTTGAAAGGTTATCAGCGCCATCTGGTTGAGTTTAGAGAAAACCGTGGAAAATTTCCTATTTTCAAACACGGAACAGAGCGGCACAATCACCAGGTATGTAATTAACTTATATGGCCAAAGATGGCGCTATTTGTCTCTAAAATACAGAGGTTAAAATATATTTTTTTATCACTCTTAAGTCTTTTTATTTATTTTCATTATATTTACATAAGTTCACACAAAATAAAAAAAAATAAAAAACAAAGAACTATAAAGTCTCATGGGTGGTATTCGAATCCGGACCTAAAAGCAGCAAAACGTAAGTGGCTCGCACCAAAACCGCTAGTCTACCAATGTACCTGTACCAATAAGCGATGGTTAAATTTAAGCATCATATGCGTTCTCCTTCTATGTAATTTCGATCATTAAATGAATTCTCCCTTAAATGAATCTTTGAAGATAATTCCCTCATAGATTTGGATTTATGGTGATTTTTAACCCCTAATCCTAGATTTTCATCAAAAGGTTTCAAGCCGTTTTCGAAATCGTCGGGACACTTAACTCGTTTAATAGTATAGGATAAAGCATCTAGTTATTTAGGGTTCCGTAGCCAAATAGCAAAAAGCGGAACCCATATGGATTCGTCATGTCTGTCTGTCTGTCTGTCTGTCCGTCCGTATATCACAGCCACTTTTTTCCGAAACTTTAAGAACTATACTGTTGAAACTTGGTAACTTGGTACTTTGGAAAAAATTATCATAACCATGTTTGACAAGTGAGTTTGAATAAAACGAGGTTTTTGTACATAGACGATTACGTTTAGGAATATATTTTGGTGACAAAAATTATTGTGTAAGTGAATAACTGTTTATCCTTTTGTGAGAAATAAATTATTCTATAACCTGAAACTTGGTGCTACATGGCGGGAATTCATTACTTTTTACAGTCGAGTCTATAAATATTGACGTGTAAGACTTTTTACTTGATATGTGAATGTTTTTGTCGGGATTTTACTTTCCGTGTATGAAAATCTACATATCTAAGGTTCGGGTTGTATCACGTGGTTGCTGGTAACTACTTACTTTTTGTCAAACGAGACAATAATAATACACCCGGAAAACCGCCTCCGTTGTCTAGTCGCTCGCTTCACATCAGGAGGTTGCGGGTTCGATTCCCGGCAGAGTCTAACTATAATATGTAAGACTCCGTTTGGTCGGTGGTAGAGCATTCTCGGAGCCTGCATGGTTAGCTATCATCTTTTTTTTTTACCCTCAATTGGTAAGCCCTTGGCATCATCTCACCTGATGGTAAGTGACGATGATGCCGAATACGAAAGCGGGCTTACCAAGATTCCCCAACGCAGTGGGGAACTGGTTATCTTACCTTCATGCCGGAACACATCAATGCTGTTAACGTTGATGTTTGGCGGCAAGACTTAGATAAGATGGTGGCATATGCCAGGCGGGCTCAGAAAATGCCCTACCACCAACCAAACCGAATCCAGAAAGTTACACCCCGCCGGGAATCGAACCCGCGACCTCCTGATGTGAAGCGAGCGGACAAGCGGAGGCGGTTAAAATTTGAAATGGGGCATGGTATGAGTCTAAAAATTTTTGAATGCACCTTATACAGGCTGTAACTTCCGGAAACTTTAACATACCAACCCATACTAAATTCGCATAAAAATGAAGTTTTCATATAATATGGTTAAGATAACCGACCAATTTTGTATGGTGTGTCCAAAAATTGTCTTAAGTATTCAGCATTCTTAAGGTTCATTCGGAAAAGTTGTTCAGTTTCATGAGTGGATCCCATAATTTAAATTTCCAGGAGTGATCTTTTTACATCCTGTATAAGTAAAAATATCAGCCTGTATATCACAAATAACGAGCTGAAATTCACAACTAGACCTTGTTGGGTGAACAATATTTTCGTCATTCAGATGTCCCTGACGTGAGACTGACAGCGTCTTTTTTTCTGAATATAAAAAAAGTTTGCCAGCATTAATTACTCAGACTAAAAAGTCTTTATAATAAATTTGCTACTTTGGTAATGCTCAAGCAAAATGCAAGATGGCGCTAAAAACGAAATCCTGGGCTAAACAAAGCTTAACAGACCAATTGAGATTGTAGTTACTGTAATATCAGAAAGGTGGTGCTGAATTATACACCACTACATGCGTAAAATTTATGGTATTTTACTGCAGTTTTTAATGATATTACAGAAATAAATAATATAATTATATACATTTGGAGAAAATAAAAGGTTGCAAAGTTTACGTTGGACAGATAAAATCGAAAATATAGTGGTTATTTGTGTAGTTAATAGCCAGGTAAATTTGTATGAAATAGGGTGACTGACGTTTAACCTTAATTGACAAAAAATCCTAGTCTCGGATTCTCTACAATTGCAACTTGTAGCATGTTGTGTTTTGTGCAAACCTTTGCGGAAGTTTCAATTGGTGTACAAGTCTCTCACTAAAATGAACGAACCTTCCATGAAACATTGCCACTGAATGTAAATTACGCAAGCAAAAGGTATTTTGGTTGTATCGTTTCCTCTCTCCAGAAGTAATAAGAAGAACTGAACTATGACAAACGAGCGTGAGATGTTTTACTGAAGTTTGAGTCGTAATTACATTTGTAACATTACATTAGAGACATTCATTGTAGACAATAAATTAAATTATAATGGAAAAGGGATATATTTTGTGATATGGTGCGCGACTGACAAGACGTGTTAGTTATTTAGTAGTTTCTTGTTATATTTATCGTCATTGACATTTTTAAATCTGTCGGTATTCTAGCCTTTAAGATGACATAAAATATAATGTTAAAAAGAAAATAAGGGCCAGTAGGTTTTTGTTATATCATTAGACTATCATTGATAGACCCCTACTAAGCATTATTTGAAACATTTATTAGCTTAAATTGTAAACAATTAGCATTACTTTTATTAAAACGTAGATATTTTATTAAAACGTAAAAAAAATACTTTTATTATTATAATGAGATGATACTAGCTTCCGCCCGCGACTTCGTCTGCGTGAACTTCAGAATTGGGTCCAGAGAGATGTTAAGGCAGCGTCATCTAGTGACAAAGTAAAAATTTCAATTTTTGGTCATTCCTCCGGGAACAGAGTTTTCCGGGATAAAAAGTATTCAATGTGTTAGCCAAGTGCTTTATCTATCTACCTACCAAATTTCATTCAAATCCGTTCGGTTTCAGCGTAAAAGCGGAACAAACAAACAAACATCCGTACTTTCGCTTTTACAACATTAGTGAGATGAGATGAGATAACAAAAAACCTGCTAGCTGCTAGCCCTTATTGTCTTTTAAGCAGTATACATTTGTTAGCTTTTTTTTTTCGATAAGGTCAACATTGAATGAGTTGGATCAGTTTGTACTTGGGTACAAACAACATAAGTGATTTCGCAAGTTAATTAATAAGCATCGACTCCTTCACTCATTCAAAAACTAAATTTTCGCCCATATTCTACCTGATCTCAATTTTACTCTCCTACACAAACATCTCAAACAGTGGAACGCCCATTGTCTCCGGATGTTTATCTATTGTAATCGACTCGCACTGCGTTGATCGATAGATGACCTATGGCCCTGATTGAGGTTGGGAGCGGGCACGAGGCAGGAACCCAGCAATCAATGCGCTGTCGAGGCGCGGTGAGACGCAAAGCGAATGATGCACCCATTGGGGTCGCTCGCTCCTGTCAAGCGAGCGAACCCGCTGGACGAACAAGCGAACCCTGCTCGAATCCGGACTTGGAACAAGGCGCTGTGTAAACAGGTATTGTTCTACGCCATAACTGTATTGTGAAATTGATGCCCATTTCCATCTCCGGCAGCAAACAATGCTCAATGTTAAACGCGATATGAAATCAAGTCTCATTTATGTATTCACAATCCAATATCTGCGACTTCGTCCACGTTGAAGTTGTAATGCGTTCAGAATTTTGTTTGTTCTCTTGCCAACTGAGGCTTTCAAAATAAAAATGAAAATTTTCTTTTCGGAAATTAAAACTTCTAGCTGTTCTGGGAGCTAAAATCCATGCATGATGACGCAGGTAACCATTACACCTGAAATTTCCATAAATGTCTTTTTGTTTGATTTTGCCTCCTCCAAGGATTTTCACGCCGACCGGTCTTGCGCTGCCCGCATCCAGCGGCTTCCCGCGACCTTCACCAGGTCATCGGTCGACCGAGTGGGAGGCCTGCCTATGCTACGTCTTCGAATGCGCGATCCGCATATCACGGATACCTATACTTAATATTTGACATGATACCGTTATCATCATGCCAAATTTATATATCAATAAAAACTATTAAATCGTTGTTGAGTATAGATTGAGGTATTTAGAAAATACGATGTTTTCCATTCTTCCCGAAAACCAGGGCTTTCCCGCGATAAAAACATCTTAAGGTGCGGTTAAACGACGCGTGCTATGATATCGCAAGCCGAGACGTTTGTTACTGTGGGTTGACAACATAATTGACCACGCTGAATACGTTAAAAACAACCGACTCCAATCGCAACAACTCCAATTTTGCTATGTTTTTGTTGATTTTCTCAAAAACCGCTGAATCAATTTCGATAAAATTTATATGGGACCACCTGTGAAGAACAACCAACAACCCTTTTAAACAAAAAAAAAAATTTTTCCAAATCGGTTCAGGCGTCTTCGAGTAATCGGTGAACATACATAAAAAAAAAGATTCCGACGAATTGAGAACCTCCTCCTTTTTTTGAAGTCAGTTAAAAAGGATCACAATAGCGATAGAAAATAGGCGCGCCACGTGATACCGCGGGCCAACTGTTTTTAGCATACTCGTACAATGGCGGTTCTTTCTATAGTTTATGAAGGATTTTTTATCACTTTTACTTCCAGATTCATCGTCATCTCTGGATTTCAGGTTTCCAAACATAGAAGCTTCGGGTTTGGAATTAAATGTTCAATTACATGATTAGACCGTACGCCTACAATTTGAAGGTCTGATGATCCCAGATCCCAGGTCAGTTAGGTGATCAAACAAAAAGACATTTATGGAAATTTCAGGTGTAATGATTACCTGCGTCATCATGCATGGATTTTAGCTCCCAGAACAGCTAGAAGTTTTGATTTCCGAAAAGGAAATTTTCGTTTGGGTGGAGGGTTAGGTTATAAAAGCCTGTTAGGTTAAAAAGAGCAAAACGCAGGAAAAGACCTACGAATTTGTCTCAACACGTGCAGACGCGAAGAGACTGGTAATGCTGAATGTATTATTGTATTACAGAGTACATGAACATTACCATAGACACGATAGGAGAAGAAAAACAAGAACAAATAAGAGCGATATCACAACCACTCGAATTAATAAAGGTTCTATCTTACCTATAATCATCATATTGGAGGGGACGTATGTTCAACAGTGTGCTAATATAGGCTACAGGGGGAAACGGTATGGCTAAAAATATTGATTTTACTGACGTCTGAACTCGAAATTACTGACCTTTTACTGATCACTACAAATTATAATTATAGGTACCCCCTGGATGATAAGTTGATTATAAAGGTTTTTATGTATTTTCAACTGACCAAAGATTTTTAAGCGGTGGAAAGTTTATACTTGGATGTTTAATAAATATATTAAAATATATACTGCTCAAAAGAAAATAAGAGCCAGCAGGGTCTTTTGTCATATAATTAAAATAATAAAAGTATTTTTTTTACGTTTTAATAAAATAATGCTATTGTTTACAATGTAGCCCTTATTTTCTTTTGAGCAGTATATATGTATTATTTTTATAGGTGTGTAATTGTTTATGTAATGTATCTATTTAAAAAAATACATATATTATTATGTTTTTGCTCCTACTTTAAAAATAATTGATTTGGTATTAGGTAAGCACCATTGTTTTTCGCACGCAAATAGAGTTTTTGTGGCGGAAAAATCTTAAGATGCTGGGAAACACTGACAGTACTGACCATTTTATGAAAAAACTGACTTTTACTGGCTAAAGCCAAAAAAACCGACTTTACTGACCGATTTACCTTTACGAAACCGATTTTCCACCCCTGGGGCTTATTCGTTGTCGAACATAGGCCTCCGCCAAGACACGCCAATTATGCCTATTTCCGGCCATGCCCAGCCAGTTGTCACCTTGCGCAAATCATCGCTCCACCTATCCAAGGCGGCGTCCCACGTTACATTTGCCTAAACGCGGTCTCTACTGTAGAACTCTCTTTGTCCAGCGGTCGTTAGTTCTTCGACAAATATGTCCGGCCCATTGCCACTTTTGTATGTTGATGGTCTGAGCAATGTCGGTTACCTTGGATCTATATGCTATTATCAAAAAAGTTATGAATTGTGCGATATTTTTCCATACAAACGATCCGGTGCATGCAGTTTCCTCTGAAAATTGATCTCAAAGCCCGCCTTGTTAGCCGCCAGATCAGACTAGATCACACGCGATAAACTATGCAAATTGAAAGCGTACGAGCAGTGTTTAGCGCGATTAGTGTTCCATTTACATGCTAAACAAGCTATAATTGAACCCAATTGTTTACACTTCATTTGACACCCATGAATAATTAGGAATTAAGAATGTATAGACGTAATCGTGGGTCGCCTGCGTTCACTTTCGATATGAATTTTCATTAAGGCTCACATCATAACAAAGGCAGGAAGTATTGTGTATGACATGAAACAAAGGCGGACATTCCTTAAATTCTCTTTTTACTTTAAGTAAGTATAATTAACGAAGAATAGAAGATGGAACAAATTTTCCGACAGCTGATGAACAATGACAGTTTTTTAAGGATTCCGCTGAAATTACGTATAATGGGGATAATATGTGTAGGGAAACTAAAAATATTACGTTTTTCGCATTTGCATAGTTGGTAAATTCGCAATGGCTCGCCTGACGGTCCTCACATTTACACATTATATTTTCTTTTAAAACCATAGTAATGTCGCCAAAAAGATTTTTGTTTTTTGTTATTTATACATCAAAAAGTAAGTTAACTTCAATGATTTTTCACGTTTATCGTTATTGACTTCAACACTGTAATGTTTAATTCGATCCAAAGTAGGAAGTCAAGAAAACACATAAACAATCTTCCGCCATTGAATCTGGATCCACAACCACATTACGGCTAATTGAACCCAGTCTTCTGTTGCAATTTTTAAAGGAGTGGCCATCCATGTAGCCACAGACAATCATTTCTTTCATTTTATATCCAGCTAATTGTAACTAACCTGATCAGGTCATTACACATCTACTGGTAGCCTTGCATAACTACTGTAATTATGAGATTTGACAGTAGATTAAAAATTTATTAGAATAGAGGTAAAACTTGTGGAATGGAATCTTTGACAAAATTGTTTTAAAGTTACAGAGATAGATGGAACTTGAAAAACTTAATTCAATTAAAATATTCCATCGCCAATTTTACAGATTTGACAATTTACTTGGGTATTTATTAATGTAACCCTTTATAACACTCCCCGAAACATTATGTGTGCAGTTTATAGGTACTAAGTAGAATACAGAGAAAAAACTGACTTGCTCAGTCATCCAAAGCATTTAAACATTAATTTAAGCAGGTAAATAAATGACTCATATTAGACCGTTGTATTTAAAATATGCGGACCGCATTCTAAGTCCATGCTTAGGCTAGGATGTGAAATGAAAGACTTCACTGAATCTTTATTTATAGCCACAAGTAAAATTTATCCAGACACTTACCTCCGAATCTCTCTGATCTGCTGCTCCTCTGGCAGATTTATAGAAGCAAAGAGCTTTGTCTCGCCATCACGACCGAACACCCCACCAGGGATTTTCCTGTGACAACCAAACCATAAATGTTATGCAGACCTACAATAATATTATTGTCAGCAATATTCTATTGTAAATATTGTGATATATCACCTATCCTATTATTTAAGTATAATATAATGAGAAATTTAAAGAAATAAATGTAATTTACAATAGATACCCATAATGAGTGTGTAAAAAATGGGTCCTCAACAAAAAATATATACCTATGTATTTAGTGGCAATTTATAGGGGGAAAACAAATACCAATGAAAGATAAGATAAAAATTAGCTAACAGTTATCATCTGATACAAAAGTACCTACAGTGTATTTTATCAAACGATAAAGGGACACCGAGGTCAATGCTGCACCCTCTGTTATTGAACTTCAAGCAATTATTGAAGGTTCATTTTTAATCATCGAGCTTACGTACCAATGCAGTTATATTTTTAGGCATTTCTAAAATGTTGGTTCGGTTTGACTGTTAGTGTGAATGTAGATCTGGGAATTACTTGAAAATAAAACATGGTTTTTTTAAAAATAATTCAAAGTAAATTAATATAATGCATCATAAATCTATTAAAATCAACAAAATTTTGGTAGGTTGGAATCTTTTTGAAGTCTCATTTTATACATTCTATTTTCCTTTTTTTTTTTGCTACCCTGTTTATCAGTTTAAAAGTTATATTATATTTTTTCCTGAAAAATAGATATTTTCACCCACCCTACTTTTGTTGATTGAACACGCAGAACCACCCCTTGCTTACATTCATAATATTACTAAGTAAAATAGTATTATAAAGCTAGGTTTACCTTAAAAACTTCTTCAGGACGCTAGCTATGGTGTAGACAGAGTAGTTATCCACGTTGACTAGGCGGCCTGTCTCCAGGAAGTGGATCAGCTTCTTCATGGCACCCTGGTGGCCCGGCGCGCGGAACACGTCGCGCCGTAGAGGTGCCTCCTTGTTCAACTTCAGGATCAGCACCTGCCCCAATAAATATTATACAGTTAGATACAAATACCACACAAGCTTCCTAGTGCCTGAAAAGCTTTTGTTTGGATTTTTTCGAAAATAATTAGACCATTAAAAATGGGAAGGTTGTATATTGTAGGTTTAGGAGGGTAGGTACAAAGAAAACATAACGCACATGGCGAATGTTTATACAGCGATTGACATTTCAAATCAAGTTGGTTTATAATTTATTTGCAAACTTTTTAATGTATTTCTACAACAATAGATTGGAATGTACTTACAAGTAGAGGGCCTGGTATATCTTCCTTGAAGACTTCCTGCAGCGGGACGCCGAATTTGACTTTTTCGAGGCGCCGCGGGTAGGGCAGCGGGCTGGGATGGCCGCAGGAGGTCACGGCGCTGCCCAGCGTGGCCGCCCGCCGGTGCATCCGCCTCGCCCAATTGCTCATCTTTTCCAGCGCGACGACCCGCTACACTACACCACAACCCGAAGGAACGCATCCATTGTAAATTCAGTCTCAGTTGTCTAAACTTGTTATGACTTTTCACACTTGAACAGACAGTGCATCGTTTGTTATTATTACATGCTAGTTTATTTGTTATTGATGTACGGAATTTCTATTCACAAGAATTAATCACAAGCCAAATTACAAAGAAAGACCCGCAATCGAAGACTTTTCTTTGATGAATGAAATGAAATGTACGAAATGAAATGAGTGATGAGGAGAGGGGAGACCGAATGGAACGAATGGAATGATTCATTGAATGACAGGGCCGCGTTCAGAACCTGCACCCTCAGACCAAAGAAACTAGAGGACATGAAATATTTGTCTATATGAACAATCAGTTATACAAATATGTGCCATTTTGATAGCGAATTCTAAAATATACTTTTATTTCTTTCTAACTTATGTAATTCTTCTCAGTAAAAAAAGGACAACAATATTTTTGTCCTTTACAAAATGGCAACTTTGTTTTCGTGACGTCAGCAAAATACCTCTTTGCGGCCGATTCGCCATTCTCGTTTCTCGGTGTCACTGGTACATAAGCTGTCAAAGTGCCTTCGCTCGCGAGTGTTTTAATTGAAAATTGTTAAATATGGTTAAACAAAGCATCCGAAAATAATAAATTAAGTGAAACAACACAGTAATTAAGATGCCTAATTGTAGTGTTACAGGATGTGGCATCAAAATGAGCCGAAATCGGCCGAACATTACACTGCACCGGTACGTATTGTTATCTTGTTGAAATATACCTTATTTTCACAAACTAAATTACGTATTTGTCTTAATGCAGAAGATAAGCGATATAAATAACCGAAAGTAGCTTTTCAATATAATTTCAGTCTGTCTTTTAACTTTATTTTATTAAAATATTTTACGGCTCTAACGTGGCTAGTGTTGTTCTTCGGGGCTCTTTTAGACATCGATATTTATGTAGGATGATGATGAATTTTAGAAAAAGTTACTTACATATAATTTTTTTAGGCTTCCCCGAAGTGAATATAAAAAGAAAAAGTGGTTGGCAGCAATTGGCATAGAAAACATCAACAAAGGCCATCAACATCTGTTCGCGACATTTCCATGAATCATGTTTACCGCACATTGGACAAAACAACATTGCATGATGAAGCTGTACCATTAAGATTTTTAATGGTAAGTATACCTACCCACGTTAGTACTTAATGATTAAGAGTGTTGTCAGTGGTGAATTTTATTCACAAATTTACAGTCACTCATATAATCCCTCAGTTATTTCTGTTTACATTTTTTTTATGGCAGAGGTGGCAAACGAGCAGATGGATCACCTGATGGTAAACGATTACCGTCGCCCATAGACACCCCTACATGAGGCTACATCTCTACGCAGCGCCAAGGAGTCAAGCCGATCTGAAATATCCTGGTAGCCGACGATTCGAAATGCTCTTCGTTGTTCTGTTTACATAATATGGAAAAAAGTGGATAAGCGCGATACATATACATAGCGCGACTTAATAATGTTGATCAATTTCGTCAGGCACGGCATTCTTCCTAAATATAATGTTAAATTCTGATTACAGAAAAATCTGAAAGGCATTAAGCATGATGTTTTAAGAGGAAAACATTGTATTATTGTACGTCCTGGAACAGCTAAAGGATTCGTACCCAGTGGCACCAAGGAAAGCAGTGACAGCAGCTCAAATTCTGAAGATGACAATGTTGATGCCATATCAGGTGTAAATCATCAAGTTATTTATTTCGACCAGAATGTTTATGTGAATAAAACTAAATAAATTTTCTTTAAATGTCCTAGGCTTGTTTATTTTCCCATTCATATAGTTATAGGGATGCAGAAAACAAACTATTGAATACAATGATGAAAAGTAATTTCATTTTATATTAAAAACCTGCAAGTATTAAATTCAATTATATTGTAGTATTAAATGTTGGAATGTAAGCGATAGTGGCGCCATTATCATCATCAGCCGAAAGAAGTCAACTGCTGGACAAAGGCCTCCCCAAAGGATTTCCACACCGACCGGTCCTGTGCTGCTCGCATCCAACAGCGCTATCATTAATTTCTTTTCAACTCTTTATGGCCAAGCTGTAAATTAAAATACAGTTCCGAATATTTGTCTTTATTTTGAATACCTACACCTATAGCGCTGCAAGACACGAGCCATCTACACTCATTTCACATCTTCTGTCTCCTACTTTTTGCCTTTTATTGTTTAAGTGTAAAAGACACAGTAGATAGTAACTATATTGGTGATTACAGACCATTTACATACTAATTAACTGATAAAACCAATATAATTAATGTCTTGTTTCATTTCGTTAATCTGTTATTGCCCATCTCTAGTTTAGGAGGATATGTCAATTTTGACCATTATCGTCAAATAATAATAAAATAATCGAAAGTTCGCCATCAGTTGCGATTTATGTACGAGTAGAGTACAAAAAAAATAGACGCTCATTCTCTGCATGCCGGTGATATCGATAAAACCATATCTCATATAATGGGTATGCACTATGCCGAACGACCATTTTCGTTTCTCAGCAAGTTTAGGTATGCACGCTTTTTCTGTAGGTATGCCATGTCCATTATCTCCTACGTCATTGCCTGCACCTGAGAGACCCTGTTTTTTTTTTTTTTGTTTGGTTCTTTCCTGCTTTTGCAAGGAAAAGGCAAAGGCTTCTCTGGCCATACAGCCTATTCATACGTAGTTTGCTCTTCTCTAAATATTTTTCTATTTCATTTGAGTTCTCATTTATCAATTTCTGTCGTCTTTAACTTTTTCTCTATTCTTCAACAAAATGATAGCACTTTTGATGAAGATTTCATGGACTTCTTGAGAGCACTCGAAACACAGTCTACACACTTTTATTTTATTATCCTACATATTAGACACTTAAATGGCACTTTATTGAACAATACACTATCAATATTATGCATTAAAAACCACGATATCTATTTTTTCGGATAATAAAACAAAAATGACAAACTCTTGCCGCGAGTTCCCGCCAAAAAGTTGAGAGACCCTGAGTCTGCGTTGCCCGGAACCAGAGACATTTTTTTTAATTATTTTACCCCGAGTTGGGAAAGACAAAGGATCAGAGCCATACAGCCTAGTCTGTTGAAAATCTTCTGTCGTATTTAAAAAATTTCTTCCGTATTTCTTCGTCTTCGTAGGAAAATTCAATTAAGGCCAAAGCCATTTCTTTCGTATTCAAACCTATTCTTCAGCAAAATGATATAGAGCGTGTCAACGAATAGTTCCTATGCCGTTATGTTGGCAGCAATGTTTTTCACACACACTACATAAAACTTAGACACACACTACATAGAACGCAGACACACACTAACAAAATCGGTAGAAGCGTCTTCGCGTTTTGATGTCGATGTCGTTGATAAACAAAGACAGGGGAGCCAACATAACGGCATAGGAACTATTCGTTGAAACGCTCTATAGCACTTTTGATGAAGATTTCATGGAAGTCTTGAGAGCACTCGAAACACAGTCTATACACTTTTACTTCATTATCCTACATATTAGACACTGAAATGGCACTTTATTGAACAATACACTATCAATATTATACATTAATAAAACAAAAATGACAAACTCTTGCCGCGAGTTCCCGCCAAGTCTCCGAACCAGAAACATTTTTTTTTTACCCCGAGATGGGGAAGGCAAAGGATCAGAGCCATAATACCTAGTCTGTTAAAAATCTTCTATCGTATTTAAAGGCCAAAAGCCATTTCTTCCGTATTTCTTCGTCTTCATAGAAAAATTAAGTTAAGGCCAAATCCATTTTTTTCGTCTTTAAAGGCACGATTCCGAGACGGACTGCAGGCGGCAGCCGCACGCGAAGCTGCGGCCGGCCGCTGCGGTCGACCGCATGTCGCTGCCGCCGTCATTCCAAAGGCGACTGCACTTCAGTCAGCTTTTGTACCCTGTCGTTTCCGTACCTTCGCGCGAATCAGAATATCGGACGTGTCTAACAACAATTTACTGTATCATTTGTTAGAGGAGGAAGATGACGACGAAGTGTTGTTATTATAGCAAAAAAAGAAAAGAAATGCGTGTAACCGCTCTGCGGTCGGCCGCACTACTGGTCCTGCAACTTGCAGTCGCTGCGTGTAGCCGCCGCATGTCACCTGCCGCGACCGCAGGCCACATGTCCGTAGCGCCATCTGCAAATAGCTTTGCGTTTTCTTCCCCGTAGTGTAACTTGCAGTCGATAAATGCAGTCTGTCGCGTGTGGTCGGCGGCTTGCAGCCGGTCTCAGAATTGTACCTTAAACCTTTTCTTTAGCAAAATGATAGCACTTTTGATGAAGATTTCATGGACTTCTTGAGACCACTCGAAACACAGTCTACACACTTTTATTTCATTATCCTATATAATAGACACTTAAATGGCACTTTATTGAACAATACACTATCAATATTATGCATTGAAAACCATGATATCTATTTTTTCGGACAACGACCGCGGAAGTGGGGGGCAGAGGGTGCTAAATGCCCTCTTAAATGCCCTCTAAATAAAATTAAATAAAAAAGCGCTTCTTCGAAACTAGATGCTTGCATGTGTGAGTGAGGGAGGAAGGAAAGAAAGATAGACTTTCTTCTTCGACTGAAGTTCTCTCGCTCCCCGTCAAGTCGGCGTGTCGACTCGGCAAGCTCCGCCACGACAAATGTTCAGTTAAATGCTATTTTTGACCTCAAGGTGCTGATTTTAAAAAAATCTTTTATTAGAGGTTTTTCAAATATTTATTAGATTAATTTAAAATAGAAAGGAGATCATGTGTGTGTTCTACAAGGTCACCTCACCGTACTACCTGAGATAAAAAAAAGAAAAAACCGGCCAAGTTTCTGCCGAAACGGTGAATGCAAAACAAAACAACATGTATTTCGGAAGTGATTATACTTATTTAAAATGTCAATATGGAATATTTACGTGCTCCGAAGTGATTTATGAAGTGATGTAGAGTAGACTTCACATAACAAAATAATGTGGTTTTGTATGGGAAGTACCTTATTCCAATACTGACCGGTTTATTGTGATGTCAGATGTGAAAGCCGCTCCCTGCTGGTACGCTGTGAGTGTAAGCACGCGGTTCTAGTTTCTACTCATCCAAACGTGGACTTTGCCAGCTGACGACGAACCCGTGTTATGTTCCCGACTTATTTACAGTGCCATTCTTCACGTCTCGGCAGCGGCATTCTCCAGTCACGTGGTACGGGTTGAGCGCAGTACTTAATTTAATTTTAAAGCGAAATTTTATTAATAGCGGACGTAAAAGTTGACAACCCCTGACTGGCAAGTCATGTTGCGTGTGTTAAAACTCGGCTTGCGCTTGATGATTGGTCTTCTCTTTTCTGCTACCGTGCTTGAATATCATTCTATCCTGTTCTTTCGCGCACACAAAAGCGGGCCGCTCTTTTTGATGTTTTTGTAAAAAAAAAACATTGTTTGTAACAGTAATTAGGTAGTTCGTGTATCGTTCTCCTCCGAGTTAGACCTGTGCTCTCAGTAACTAATTCCCGTCGCGCACGTTCCTTTATTTTTTCTGTAGGCTTTAAAGTTTTTTGTAAACATGAGGAGGAGATGTTTTACTGTCAGTGCGTCGGAGATTAGATGAGATGTTCCATGGACTTTGGATCGGACGATTCGGTGAAACACCTTGGCCTCCGCGTTCTCCTGACTTAACCCCGTTACACTTCTTTTTGTGGGGTTATGTGAAGGAAAGAGTATTTAACAGGCCCTGCGACTGTGCAGAAGAAATTACAAGGACAATACGAGAGGTATTTGACAGGCTCTGAGAGGACTGCGCCGAAGACCCAACGCTGATGCCTCGCCTTCATGAGGAGACGGTGCGTACAGCTCCCTCTGTCTTGAGATGGGGGGCGCTCAGTTTGAGCTGTACCTCATAAGATCAGAAAGAAGACGTAGCTAAGATGGTAAGTTTTTATTTTTTTAAGTTTTCGAACGAGCGGCAGCCATGTGTGTTTTGTCATTGACCCGCACACAAGCGGGGCGCGCCCCGCTTGTGTGTGTGTCGTTGAACCGCGTGTCCCGCTCGCTTGATCAGTATGTGTCCATTACTTCAGCGGAATGTTGTAGCTAATAAGAATGTGAGTATAATAGGGAATTAGAGCATCATTAGGACTAATTGTGCGCCAGCAGCGGAATTTGTGCGTCTTATAATTTCGGAGATATTCATTAAAAACCGATTCCGCCAGGGTCACGTTCCCCCAGCGGCATGATTTGGAAAAAGACGGTCTAGCTCATAACAAAGTACATGACTGAGTAGCTTTCGTCGTGTTATAAATGTGCGCAAATAGCGGAATTTGTGCATCTTACGGTTTTCGAATTATTCAAGATTCCGCTGCAGTAACGTTTTTGGGTTTTCTGTATCTCGAAAACGGCTGATAGAAGAAATTTAAAAAAAAACACTAGTACACCTTAATTTGTGCGTAATTTGAGCAATGTTAGTTTTTTGAAAATTATGATATTTTTTTAGTTATTAATTTGTTTAGAAAAATCAGGAAATTCTAATTTACAAGGAAATGAGTGAAGTTGCAATCGAATAAAGAGCACTCAAATATTCCTCTAGTAAACCCTAATAATATCTGCAATTGTGGATTTTATTATCCAGTCAATTAGTGAGATATACCATTTAATTACGAAATTAATTTAGCGAAATTTTAAAGATTGAATTCAGTGCTTCTATAAGACTATGAAACATGAAATTTTACATAAAATTAGAGCGTCCTGCTAACAAGCTTTCCTGTAAGTTTCAGCTTTGAATAACGTTGATTTAAAAAGATTTACCCAAAAGAAGAAATAACGAACATTTTCCCTATAACCCGACCAAATTAGAATGTATACGCGAAAGCGGCCGCGCCATACAAAAGGATAACCTTCTTAAATGAAAGGTATATTGAAGGAAGCTTTGTAAGTACAGTTGCGTGCAAATGTTTTATTGACGATTGTTTTCTTAGTACCTACGTGCTCGTATAGCGGCCGGGACGAAGTTATTATAAAAGATACTTGTAATAAGATTTCTAGATAGTAAGTATCTTATCTAAGTCTTGCCGCCAAACATAAATGTTAACAGCACGGATGTGTTCCGGCATGAAGATAGCCAGTTCCCCATTGCGTTGGGGATTCTTTGGTAAGCCCGCTTCCATCATCGGCGTCATCATTACTCAGGTGAGATGATGCCAAGGGCTTAACAACAGAGGATTAAAATAAATCAACATTAAGTAGTGTTTAATTTGTAGCATACTGATTAATAGTTCGAGAAGGTTAAAATAAAAATTAAAAAGAAGAATGAAACAATGAAGAGTTCTGAGAGAAGAAAGAAGAGATCTGCTAAAATCTGCCACACTACGTGGAACCCTGATATTATGGATAATTATGTATATGGTTCACCTACATAAAAATTAATAAACGGGAAATTCCCGTACTACCTTGCATGAAACAAAAGTTGCTAGCTCAGAACCTAATTAAAATTATTTTCTAGTTAGCAAGTCATAAAAAAATATATAACTTTTCTATTGCTATTTAAAAAAAGTATTTCCTTGAAAACTGCCAAGAACTTTTTTAAATCGTCAGCTTATTCTGCCTGAGTTAAAATTTAGTAGCCAAATCTGCCCAAATGGCAGAAATCTGCCACATGGACGGGTGCACATCTGGACGGGTTTCAAAAAAACGGGAACTCGCGCGACGGGGGGAGCTCATCACCTGTACCCGTGCCCCGGTGGCTACCTGTGTGAGGAGCGCAGCTCAGTTCAAAGCGATAAGATAAACATTTTGATCAGAAATTAACAAAGCATTGATTTGATTATATCTGCTTTGCGAGAAATATACCTCAACACATAGAGGTAATAAAGTACTAATTACTTCTATGCTATTTTATGGTATGGTATTTGTTCTATGGTACTAGGTAGAAAAAAAATATTGACGATTTAAAAGCATGTGCAAAGCATCTACTTAAACATTTTGAGTTTTATGCCGATACATCAAAAAGTTTGTTGTTCAAATTGTCGATGTTACCCGATTTTAGTTAATTTAAATACGACGCCAAATAATAAAACATATATTAACATCATATCAAAAAAATTTCTGCTTAATTGTCCAATTAGTTCTGGTTGTATGCTACCAATTTAGGAAGGTTATCCTTTTGTATGGCGCGGCCGCTTTCTCGTATACATTCTAATTTGGTCGGGTTATAGGGAAAATGTTCGTTCTTTCTTCTTTTGGGTAAATCTTTTTAAATCAACGTTATTCAAAGCTGAAACTTACAGGAAAGCTTGCTAGCAGGACGCTCTAATTTTATGTAAAATTTCATGTTTTATAGTCTTATGGGAGCACTAAATTCAATCTTTAAAATTTCGCTAACTTTATTTCGTAATTAAATGGTATATCTCACTAATTGACTGGATAATACAAACCATAATTGCAGATATTGTTAGGGTCTACTAGAGGAATATTTGAGTGCTCTTTATTCGATTGCAACTTCACTCGTTTCCTTGTAAATCAGAATTTCCTGATTTTCTAAACAAATTAATAACTAAAAAAATATCATAATTTTCAAAAAACTAACATTGCTCAAATTACGCACAAATTAAGGTGTACTAGTGGTTTTTTTTTTAATTTCTTCTATCAGCCGTTTTCGAGATACAGAAAACCCACAAACGTTACTGCAGCGGAATCTTGAATAATTTGAAAACCGTAAGATGCACAAATTCCGCTATTTGCGCACATTTATAACACGACGAAAGCTACTCAGTCATGTACTTTGTTATGAGCTAGACCGTCTTTTTCCAAATCATGCCGCTGGGGGAACGTGACCCTGGCGGAATCGGTTTTTAATGAATATCTCCGAAATTATAAGACGCACAAATTCCGCTGCTGGCGCACAATTAGTCCTAATGATGCTCTAATTCCCTATTATACTCACATTCTTCTTAGCTACAACATTCCGCTGGCGTAATGGACACGATCAGTATCAACTCGCCAAAAACACAAGCGGCAGTCCGCTTGTGTGCGTTTTTGGCGAGTTTACCGTGTTTCTCTTTGGTTTTCATTGTATTTTATTCATTTTTAATTTTTATTTAAAATATAAATTGTATTCGGTTTCTCATGTTGTTTAGAGGTAATTAAAAATAATAAAAAAATACTTTTTTTTTCAAAAATGATATCAAATTTTGCTGTTTTTTTACATAAACGTATTCAGTAGCGTGCCTAGAACCCCCCCTTTAAGTTTCCGGGAGTGGTCTTTTTACACCCTGTATATGCTTATAGACGTATACGGTCGTTGTAAGCAAGATCACGTACTGTGCGATCGTGACCTTGCCTCGAACGACCGTATCTTATCTATAGAGCGTTTCATCGAATAGTTCCTATGCCGTTATGTTGGCAGCAATGTTTTCCACACACACTACATAGAACTCAGACACACACTACATAGAACGCAGACACACACTAACAAAATCTGTACAAGCGTTTTTTGCGTGTGATGTCGTTGATAGACAGGGGAGCCAACATAACGGCATAGGAACTATTCGTTGAAACGCATAATATACATATAATAAAAATGTAGAGGTCGAATGTCGGTACATAGAAAAAAATCTATACATATAATAAAAATGTAGAGTTCGAATGTCTGTACATAGAAAAAAAATTCTAAAAACCGAGTCAGGGGGATATAAGAAGAGCAATAGAACAAATCCAGATTTTTTCGTTTCTCTGTCTGTTTATCTGTTTGTCTGTTTGTAAGGGCTAATCTCCAAAACTACTGGACCGATTTTAATATAAATTTTCATGGTGGTACCTTATATCCGCGGTCAATATCTTAGATACTTTTTATCCCGGAAAATTGAAGAGTTCCCGTGGGATAATTAAAAAACTTTAGTAACTTATACAGCTTAGTACACAAGAACTTATGCAACTAATTTAGTAAAATTTTGGCATGCTGATACTTTATATTGCCGGTCAAACAATGTGTATTATAAAATTTATAAATCCCATAAAAGTGGCGGGTTCCCGCGGGAAAGTAAAACATTACATAATCAGTGTCTAGCATAGCGTCTTTCATCATCATCATACTAATAAAACTGTAACGGGTTCGATTCTGTGCATGGAATATTTTTTGAAAATAGTAACGGTATATGTCTATCGATATAGAGACCAAAACAATTTAATTTAGAATATTTGTCTGTGTGTCTGTCTGTCTGTTCGCGCATCACTCAGAAACGGCTGGGCCGATTTTGACGAAACTTTGTACGATTATACTACGTAACCCGGAGTAACATTTTAGATACTTTTTATCCCGGAAAAGTCAAGGGTTCCCGGAGGAATGCATGAAAACTTTAATTCTTAAAAGCCTTATTACTCAAAAACTACGAAGCTGATTTTATTGTAATTTGGCACAATGATACTTTATCATTACTACTAAACATCCAAACTTTTTCATCTCTGTTTCATGAAGGGTTCCCACAGGAAAACGACAACACCGTATCTCTCAATTTATTTAGATAAAACCTTAACTTTTTGAAAAGGCGTGTCGATGACGGTACTTTCGTATCATTCGTACTATTGGTCCTGGAAATTCAAAGGGATCCCGAGGAAAAAGCTAGAAACTGTATCTAAGTATTAAGGTGAAACCTTCACTCTTAGATTAGGCGAATCAAAGGTATATTTAGTTAACATTCTTGACCCGGAATTGTCAAGGGCTGTCCCGAGGGAACTGACGGGATCCTCTTTTTAGATGAGATATGTCTATAGAGTTTTACAATGTAGGTAGCTGTAGAATACCGAAAATATACGTATAACGTAGTGAAGCTGAAATAAGCAAAGCAAACTGCGTTTGTAAATGGTATTTTTATTTCGTACCCAACTATTTAAGTGTAGGACAATATTTATCAAGTGGTGGTATACAGGGTGTTATAATGGCGTAGGCATTATCCTGGACCTGTTCTTCAACTTTTTCTCTAAGTACCTAATATAGGCGGCTGAAAAACTTCTTAAGCTGGAGTTGGCCATTAGCCTCACATTTTACCACTATCCAAACTTGGACCCTGTGTGTGGGGATGACCTAACCTTCCCTATAAGAAGAGATCCATGCCCCAGTAGTGTTAGTTATGAACATAAATTCTATGCAATTATTTTTTTCTTTTTCCTTTATCTTTATCTTTTTTTCTCTTTTCTTTGTCTTTTTTCTTTTTCTTTCATTCGTTTTATTGTTAACTTAATTTTGTTATTTTCTTATTTCTAAAGAATAATTTAGCAAAACATATGAACTATTGTGAAAACCCCAACACTAACGCGTACGAAGTCGCGGGCACCAGCTAGTATTTCTATAAGCATGTATATGCTTACGATTTTAGTGGTTTGTATTGAGTGGACCTTCTGTGTCTATTTTGTGACTGTGGCCTGTGAACGGAACTTTCCAAGTCAAAACTGAACTTTTCACGAGTGGTTTTGGACTTTTTTCATTTTCTGTGCCGGCAACGCTGCTGACAGCGACAGCGAAAGAGACGAGAAATCGGAAAGACATGCAGACACGGCATGCTGCATGGATATATGAACTTGAATAGATGGTTGGAATAGAAACCAAAAAATAGCTGAAATACTGGCGTGCGCATAATTTGATTAATCAATAATTACTACATCAGTACAAAATACTTTACTGACTTCTGATTTATAACGTCTAACAGGTGGGTACCTTTTGTATTGCTTATAATAAAAGACAAGCAAGCAAACATATTACAACATTGTCTAAAATGTCTTATTTTACAGAAATGGACGACGAATGGCAAGAAGATACCATAGAAGTGGCTCCGGCAGCACCGGTCCAGAACTCCTACAGGGGCAGAGGTGGCAGGGGCAGCAGAACCTTCAGTCGAGGAGTTCGGGGTAGAAGTGACGAGCCTAACTGGAGAGACCGCCCCAGCGGGCCCGACAGTGCCCCCAGAGGTCGCGGACGAGGCCGTGGAGGCGGAGCACAAGGCTCACGCAGCTTTCCCAGGGATGAAGACGGTAACCAAAAAACTATATTGGTTCCTACTCACAAGGTTGGACGCATTATAGGCAAAGGAGGATCTAAGATACGTGAACTGATACTTGAATCTGAAGCTAAAATCAATGTTGGCCAACAAACAACTGGTGACTGTAGCGAAGTAACCCTTATTGGCTCTGATTCAGCTATATCAAAAGCAGAAGATTTGATCAATAGTCTCATAGAAGACTATAAACGCCCTTCCCAGCAAGATAACCCTTGTCCTAGTAGCAGTGAGGGAGGTGGTGACGTCTTCAAAACCAACAGTGCAGGTGTTCAGGTCATTGACTGGGATAAACTCAACGCACAGTATGAAAACCACCAAAAGGAACGTTGGCAGAATTTGCCTCCCATTGTTAAAGATTTTTACAAAGAAGACCCACAGATTGCAGCAATGACACCAGATGAAGTAACTCGCTGGCGCTTGCAAAATAATGATATCAAAGTACACAGGACTACTGGAACTAAACCTATCCCAAACCCAGTCCTTACTTTTGAGCAAGCATTCCAACATTACCCTGAAATCTTGGATGAGATTTACAAGCAAGGTTTTACTAAACCTTCACCAATTCAAAGCCAGGCTTGGCCTATTCTGTTAAGTGGTCAGGATATGATTGGTATTGCCCAAACTGGTACAGGAAAGACTCTAGCTTTTCTCTTACCTGCTTTGATACACATCGAGGGACAAGTGATCCCCAGAGAGGAACGAGAAGGTCCTACCGTTCTGATTATGGCACCAACACGAGAACTGGCCCTTCAAATTGATAAAGAAGTTTCTAAATACCAATACAGAGGTATTAAGTCTGTATGTGTATATGGGGGTGGTGATCGCAAGGAACAAATTAAAACAGTTTCCAAAGGAGTAGATATAGTTATAGCTACTCCAGGCAGGCTTAATGATCTGGTTTTAGCCCGTCACTTAAGTGTAATCAACTTCTCTTACATAGTGCTTGATGAAGCTGATAGAATGTTAGATATGGGATTTGAACCACAAATAAGGAAATCATTATTTGATGTAAGGCCAGATCGCCAAACAGTGATGACCTCCGCTACATGGCCACCAGGAGTGCGTCGTCTTGCTGACTCATATATGAAAGATCCCCTCCTTGTCAACGTGGGATCTTTGGACCTTGCAGCAGTACATACAGTTGAACAGCAAATCATGTTTGTTGAAGAGAATGATAAGGAGGAAGAATTGTTTAAATTCTTGTACAATATGGACCCTACCGATAAAGTAATTGTGTTCTGCGGGAAAAAAGCTACAGCAACACACATAAGCTCAGAATTAGCAGTGAAAGGCATTGAGTGCCAGTCTTTGCATGGAGACCGGGACCAAACTGACCGTGAAGCTGCACTGGAAGAAATGATTGATGGTACTGTTAACATTTTGATTGCCACTGATGTGGCATCGAGAGGCATAGATATAAAAGATATAACTCATGTAGTGAATTTTGATTTTCCTCGCCATATTGAGGAATACGTCCACAGGGTGGGTCGGACTGGCCGAGCAGGAAAGACTGGAGTAGCTCTATCATTTGTGAGCAAGAATGACTGGGCAAATGCCGGAGAGCTCATTAAAATTCTTGAAGAGGCAAACCAAGAAGTGCCAGATGAGTTGACTAAAATGGCTCAGAGATTTGAAGCTATGAAAATACGGCGTGAGAGAGAAGGCGATGGTGGCAGGCGTGGACGACCGAGCCGCGGTAGAAATGATAGGTGGTAATTCTGAACAAACCAACTCACTGCATTAAGTATAGAATGGATTTCGAAATAAGTGACTATGTAACCTTATAAAAACTTAGCACTGTGTAACCATTGGGTGTCAAAATTATATTTGTTGTAAACATTTCATGCCATTTTTTAATATTTTGTCTATCCTCTAACTTTCTTTTGCTTGCTGGGGTCAGGGAAACTACAGTTTATAAAACTGTTATCAGGATGTGCATGCAGCATGCCTTTAACTAAAAGTTGGAGTTTCCTTTGGGTCTTTGTTTCTTTTATCCGATGTGAGTTCCAAGCCAAGTGGTAGGAACTTCATATATGGTAGACTAGAAAATAACTTCATATGGTAGACATGGTAACCTATATAACCTAGACTACAAAAAAAAATGACCTTCAGTAAAGGTACAATAGTAGCTACTTTGAATAAATAACCTGGTGTCCCAGAACCCACCAATCACATACATAGGAGAATTCTACCTATCTCAAAATTTAGAGCGATCATCACCCCTGTTTTCTTGTGGTTCCACGAGGGATACTTGTTTTCTCGTGGTCCCAATGCCAAGTCTCAGAATATGAGAAAATATATACAAAATAGATAAAAGCGCCCTAAAGGTGTGTTTGTTACTGGATGGATTTCACCAAGCACAAAACTCTACCAAGACCTAAGAAAAAAATTTGATGCAGAAATTTTGAACATCATAAAATAATTTGAACGAAATGCATATAGTTACCTCCCTCCCTTTGTATGGGAAATTGAAAGAAAAATTTTAGGTCGGATTTTTTCAATATTGTTTTTCCTATTTTCTATACTTGATTCTGAGTAACCCCTTCAAATTTCAAACACATTTTTTTAACATCCTGTATAATATTATCCCACAATATTCGTCAATTAACTCAGATTCATATGCTTTCTTCGTTTGTTAGTGAAGAGGAATGTTTATTGCTGATTTGTGATGATGATTTGTCCTGTGAGTAGCACAGCATGGCTGTACATTGTTTTTATTAACCTTTACTATAAATGAAAAAATATATTTGTGTATCGTATTATGTATTTCGGTTACATAATTTCACCATACATGGTTAACCTTAACCAAAAACATTCCAATATTATATTTTGTATATTTATTACTTCTAAAAGCGAGTCGAAATTTGATCGCATCGATTGGATTACAACACTTACAAGATTAATAGTAGGTTAGGTACATACACTGAGACTTAATACTACTATTGAAAGTTAATTCGAGCTTGCGTCTGTGGTTTTAATCCACTTGGTTTTCTGTTGATAGAGATTAAAAAACGGACACAATAATAACCAAAAGGACCGTAACCACAAACGCAAACTACTATAATAAGTGGAGTGCTCATTTGGCTAACAATTTCGTGCATTACTACAATAAGATTTCGAGAAGAGTTCTGAAAATTTTAATAAGTATACGTATTTTATTTATATTTAAATATAAAATAGTGTTACTCAGCTGAAATATAGTAACAAGCTTTCATTATGCTCGAGTTTTAAATGATATCAAAAACGTGTAAAGGTTTCTAAGCACACGAGACTGAAACAACAATGTAAAATAAATATTAGCAATATAATAACTCAAAAAACTATACACATAATACAGTACTGTATATTGGGTCAAAATAAGTGTTGCTTAAACAATTTCTAGTCGTTTCATCTCTTTGAACAGCTCTACTCCCATTTTCGCTGGGGACCTTGTGACAATAACATTGGCTTTTTCTAAAGCCTTTATCTTGTCCATGGCGCCCCCCTTGCCTCCGGAGATGATGGCACCCGCGTGGCCCATCCGCCGGCCGGGCGGTGCTGTGAGCCCGGCAATAAATGACACCACAGGCTTAGCCTTCTGGCCCTGTAAACAAGTGGAACTCATGAAGATGATTCACACATTATCATGGCAATAATAAACAGGACAGCTAACACATTTGTCTACGTAGGTAGAAACTAGCAATGTAAGTGAGCAGAGAAAATCACCAGTTACAGTCCAGAATCATGACCAAAAATGTAAATAAATACAATACAAATATACAATTTATTTTTCTATTTCTCGCCAATAAGATTGGCTTGGTGATCTAGTTTAACTTATATGTATATCTGATAAGCACAAAATACATCAACAATATATTTTGATATACAAGCTTATCTACATAAAAGAATAACAATAAGTTATTTTATTGACATTTTGAAACAATAAGTTTTGTTTTATTGAAATCATATAGAATTCATATACATGGGTTAGTAAAATACACAAAGTAATAAGTTGAATGCATACAAGGAATATAATACTAACTGTGTTGTTCTGAATGAGGTACTCTGAGGCCAGCTCCTCGGCATTCCCTCCAATTTCTCCAATGAGAATGATGCCCTTGCACTCTGGGTCTTTGAGGAACACCTCCAGGCAATCAATGAAATCTGTTCCATTGAAAGGGTCTCCACCAATACCAACACAAAGAGTTTGGCCCAGTCCAGTCTGAAAATATTATCAAGAAAATAAATGAAAACTATTTTTACAATTAATTATATGAAAAAATATATATTAAATCTAGTAACAGTAACAAATAACAATCAAAACATTTACCTCAGTGGTCTGATGGACAGCTTCATAGGTGAGGGTGCCGGAACGGGAGACCACACCAATGCATCCACGTTTATGGACTGCTGCAGGCATGATACCGATTTTGCACTTCTCTGGTGCAATGATACCTGGACAATTCGGCCCCACTAACCTAGACTTGTTTTGCCTCAAGAGAGCATGTTTCACTCGTACCATGTCCTGTACAAAGAGAGAATTAAGCTTTAAGGCTATTTTTAAAACATAAATAATCTACTTCCAAAACAGACTGGACAAATAGTGCAAAGACAATCCGATTTAGTGTATCCTCAAAGTGAACTTGACTATCATATAACACCAACACAGATATAGACATATCAGCTGCTCGCCTAATTACTAAATAATAATAATAAAAATTGGTTTTGTAAGAAATCACAAATTGTAATTGCCCTAATAAGAAAACCTTTCAATCAATTAAAAAAGTAAGTAATGAACATCAATTGGCTAGCTAATAATCACATGTTGAGGAACTCCTTCAGTGATGCAAACAATGAGTGGTATTTCTGCTTCGATTGCTTCCATGATAGCACCGGCAGCTGCCGGTGGTGGCACGTAGATGGCTGAGGCATGTGCTCCAGTTTTCTCCTTGGCTTCCTTCACTGTTGCAAACACTGGTTTTCCAAGATGTTCCTTCCCAGCTTTCTTTGGAGAAACCCCTCCAACAATTTTAGTCCCATAGTCGAGGGCCTGTTGGCTGTGAAATGTTCCCTGTTTGCCAGTAAAACCCTGCACAATAACTTTGGTGTCTGCTGTCAATACCAAGTTGTTTCTTGTTTGTGCATATTGGCATTGAAATCTAACATTGCCAACCCTGAGGCCATCTGTAAAAAAGTACAGGTATTTTATATAGTCAATTTGATATTTGTCTGGATATTAAAAACCACTAAAAAGATAAAAGAAATAGGATTTAATTCAGTTATTGAAGAGAAATACACCTTTTATTTTTCAACCTACTATTAGAAAATTTTGAAAAGTTACACAACTGTATTCCATAATTTTCTCAGTTTACTCAGAGTACAGAAATCTAAACAACTCTGATTAAATATGGTACAAAATCTAATAAAAGATCTTAGAATAGTGTAACCATGTTTGTTTAAAAACAAAAGTGACCTATATATAAGGTAGCCCTCTTAAGCGCACCCCAACCATTGTTTGTCCTATTATCAACCCAAACTATGTAATCATAAACAATATGTATGAAACAAAACAATGAGATAACCAGACGGTATTTATATTAAAGTACCAAAGGTCACTTAGTGTTGGTCTCATTATTAGTGCTAAAACTGTGAAGAGAAAACTACTCAGACTACCCTTAACTTAACTTTACCAGCCTCATTAAAAGTGCTAAAGGTTAGTTGCCCAAATACATGGCGTATTTTTAGCTGAAGGTCTCGGTTACATGAGTACTAATTGAATGAAACGACATTGCTGACAAAGTTCACTTGTAATAAAATAATCAATAAAATCGCACGTAATTAGAGTACCTTACACTCACGTTCATTTGGAGGCTTACAAGAGATTTGTGATTGATTGGCAAATTCATTACAAGGTTACAAATCGCAGATGCAGAGAAATGGAAGGTTACATATAGTTACCAAAAGCAAGTCATATGCACCAGACTGGAGGTTATAAAAATTAAACGAAACACATATAATTGTATTTGTAGTGAGACGGAAGTTCAAAATTACCTATAAACCGGGAGAAAATCCGAATAGACACAGCCATTGTATAACTGCAGACACAAAAGAATTTAGATAACTATGACACAGATTGACGGCTAGCCATTACATAACACAGGACACTCAACTGACACTGACAGTAGAAGAACAGTATTGCCATTGAAAAATAATATCAATGGAACGTTCCAAATCATTCGTGAAGGTACCTAGTTGATGTCGTAGACAGGGGAGCCAACATAACGGCATAGGAACTATTCGTTGAAACGCATAATATATCTATTGTAATTTGTAATAGTGTGAAAAGAACAAATAGGTATTACCTTAGTCCTGGAACGAGGCCTTAAGCTCCCTTTTCAAACGAACGACTGCATGCAACTGAACGAATGTCGTGTCGTCGCAATTTTTTATTTTTACCGACTGCTCGACAATGGCAAAGATAGGGTTACGTTTTTTGTCAGTTTCGTGCTTTCATCCATTTATATGTATTTCTCCTCGTCTAATCTCTTGAGGTTAACTAGTGCATTATTATAGTTGTTTTGGCTCATCATCATCTGCCTAAAGACGTCCACTTATGGACAATACCTCCCCCAAGGATTTCTCCACACCGACCGGTCCTGTGCTACCTGCACAATTTTGACTCATAATATGAGTTAACGATCATCCTAAGTCTTCTTGCGTGACTGTTGTCCAATTTATTTCGCAAGAGGTTTCTGAGCTGAACAAAGTTCTTACGTTGGAGCTTATTCTTAACGTGCACCTCAACGAGACCCCGTGGCTGCAGGTGTCGCTGCTGGTTCGCCATGGGGGTCTGTGTATTATGGACTTTGTTCTAAAACGTTCAGAATGAATGTATTTTATATTACCTTTTTTTTTCTTTTATATTTCTTTTTATTGTATTCTATTTTGACTATTACATATTTTGATTCTATGTATTTATTTTACAATTGCATGAGGAAATTAAGATAATGAAATTAATTAATTTTACTATTTTAAATGAATTGTTTTTTAAAACGAAATAACAAATGACAATGTATAATAAATACAAAATAAATCTATATCTATATCTATTAGGTAGGTGTGTGTGCAGGACGCAAAAGTTTCTGCTTTCTTGGCCTCCTCCAGTGGAGTTGTCGACATAGTCACTAAAATACTCGATTTACAGGGTAAAAAATCAGACATCCCTTTTAGGAAGGAGGCCCTCAGGGCCTGGTTAACTGTGTATCCGTCCGCCGTCAGCCAGAGGACCCTTCGAGCCAGCGTCAATGGGACAATCAGCTCTGGATCCCGGGGTGCCGAACTATTAGAGGCGGTATCAGGAGCGGATGTCGCTCGACTCAAAGCTACATCTTTCTCGGGGTCGGTGCATACTCTTCCGTCCCGCCATTGGGGCACCGCTCTCGATTACGGGTCCTTGAGGGTGGCCGCTGCTCTCCGTCCGTGAAAAGTTTGCGAACCCCATTACTGCAGGTACGGGGCGCGGATGGATACTGATGGTCATCACGGGTTGAGCTGCAAGAAGTCAGCGGGACGACACCCACGACTCAATGGGCTCATCCGTCGGGATTTTTATCCGCCCCGAGCATCCTGGAGCCGCCTGGTTTGAGCCGTTTGGATGGCGAGCGGCCTGGCGGGCTGACTTTAATCCCTTGGGGATCAGGGCGTTGTTTGGTGTGGGATGTGACGTATGTAAGTACATTCGCACCATCCCACTTGGCCGTACCACCCGCACAGCAGGTCAGCTGCCGAGCGGGCTGCCGTTAAAAACACACCAAATACTCTCCCTCCCTTAAGGACACTACCTATACTTTCGTCCACTTCGCGGTTGAAGCGAGCGACGCATGGTGGGGGAACTGGAACAGCGCGCCGCGCCCACCGGCGCCCGCGCCCTGTCGTACGTACCTGGTGCAGCGCATATCGCTGGCGATACAGCGAGGCAACGATAATACCTGCGTTATACATAGGCAATGCCCTACACGTGACCGCGGGTGATGCTAACTGCAACACTAGGCAACCGGCGTCTATACCGTGTGGATAGAACGGTTAAAATGTGCCACACGATAAGAAGAAGATACATACGCACATTTGCATCAGGGGCGCTTCGAGGCGGGCTTTTTGACTAAGGCTCAGGCATAAACTTGCACCCCGTTCCCCCGGAGCGACGATATAAAACTTCTTTGGGCTCAGGCTTTTATAGTACGTAAGTTGTAGATTAAGGTTTGTAAACGCATCAGCGCATCACGCAAAAACAGCTGGGTCGATTTGAACTTTGTATGATTGATTTTATACTCTGGAGTAACATCTTAGATACTGTTTAATTCGGAAAATTCAAAATATCTTTGTAGGCATTTGCCTGAGATGTAGGTATCTACTTGATTATTTCGGAAAAACTTGAAATATTGTAACTACCTCCCGTAAAGACCCAGATTATTTTAAATTTTTTTAACTCTGATTCTAGACTGACTATTTACGTTGATCAATGACAATGAACAAAAATATATGTTTATTTATTTATTTCGAAAACATAATTAAGACTCAAGACATAGAATACAGGAAAACAAACAAAAAAATCCAAACTCATTTTGTTTCAGAGTCCCATACAAATTCTTGTTTCATTATTCGGATTTTGTATGGGAAACTGAAAATGCAGCTCGGATTTTTTTCCTGTACTCTATTCTTGATTGAGTCAAACGCAGTTTTTTTAACACCTGTATATTTTTTATGGTTCTGTGCCCAAAGGGTTTTTATGGTTATATTTCGAAAAGTGTAACTGTTCTAATTCTGAAACTTGGCATGATGACTGCTCTTATTATGCTCAAAATTTTGCGATGGATAGAATTCTCCTACGAGAGCTGGGAAAAATGTACTTGCTGGGGTCAGAGACCTCCACAGGACCACATCTCGGAAGCAGAACATATACAGAGTGTTAAAAAAGTGCGTTTTAAATTTCAAGGGGTTAGTCAGAATCAAGTATAGAATACAGGAAAAATATTGAAATAATCCGATCTACAAGTTTATTTTTAATGTTCCCATACTTAAATCTGAATAGTGAATCAAGAATTTGTATGGAAAACTGAAAAACAAACTTGTAGACCCGATTTGTTCAAGATCCCCTTAAAACTTCAAACGCACTTTTTTAACATACTGTCCGTTATGCCACAATAAGGGCGCTGGTATTGTCATGCGGATTTCTGCTCGCATGCGTGCGGCATTTCCAAAGCGACTCGCGTACGTGTGCCACGCATAACAATAGAAGGGCCCTAAAAACATGAAGTGCACGCATGCGGGCACGCCCCGTATGCGGGCAGAAATCCGTATGACAATAAAAGCACCCTAAGTACCTACTTAGCAGTGGCGTAGCGTGGGTTTTCGCCGCCCGGGGCCCATCGAAAATTTGCCGCCCCTTACTATTTTCATCATTAGTCATGTTCGCTTGCTAATATAGCTGAATTGGAAATCAGTAATACTAACTAAACCCCGCCGGAAATCGAATCTGCAACCTCCTGATGTGAAGTGAGCGCATTATATACTTCCGTGACCGCTCGCTCACGAACATACACAATTTATGAAAGATAAGCGCGAGCGAAGCGAGCGCGAAATTTTTTTTTATATCTAAGAATATTTATGTTAAACCAACAAAAACCCTTTTACTTGGAGCGCTCAGCACCATTTCAGTTAGGGTAGGTACCCCACCTACCAGGGTGCTTGGCGCCCCCATAAGCTCGATGCCCTGTGTCTGTGCACGGGTGGCACGACCCAAATTCCAGCTCTGTGCAAAATAGTAACTTTGCGCTGTTGCTGACTTGCTGTATATACGGGTTTCATTCTTCATACGATAACATTTGTTTTCATGACGTTTTAGCTAGGTTAAATGTTTACAGTTAGGTAAAGCAATCACATATTGTTAATACTATTGAAAAATACAAATTCACCCTAAACGTGACACTTAGAGGCGAAAATTTAAAAAATGTCGGACTTTTTTCCCTATTTTCGGAAAAACCAAGTCGTTTTTTTTTTTATTAACTTTAGACTATCCGGTGGGACGTTAGACAAGGTATCTACCATAGCAATTTGATCCACCCATTCTGGGACACCTGTGTAACTATGAATATTTTTTTATCATATATTTCGATCGCTTAAGCCGTCCCCCTGGACGTGCCTCGACCTTAGGTAATTTTTAATTAACTTCAGTATAGAGAAGCTTCTTTCAAAACCGGCATTTCTAAAGGCAGCTGTTAAAAATTTTCTTAACATTATGATAATATTTGGTGAACCCTCTTCAAGTTTATAATATATAAGGTGCTACTTTATTAGTGCCCGATATTTTAGTCAGTGCTTCTACTCCTGATTCTGATCAACTTTCCTCAAGGAATCTATAGTCAAATCACAAAATTTTTTTAGACTTTTCATACTAATTTGGCTGCTCGGTTTGATCGATTTGTATGAAGAGTCTAAATTTTTTTTGCGATTTGATTATGGGTTCCTTGAGGAAAGTTGATCAGAATCGGACTGACTATAATTGACCACGCTGAATACGTTAAAAACAACCGACTTAAATCGCAACAACTCCAATTTTGCTATGTTTTTGTTGATTTTCTCAAAAACCGCTTAATTGACTTCGATAAAATTTATATGGGTCCACCTGTGAGGTATACCCTTTTAAACAAAAAAAGAATTTTCCAAATCGGTTCAGGCGTCTTCGAGTAATCGGTGAATATACATAAAAAAAACCGACGAGTTGAGAACTTCCTCCTTTTTTTGAAGTCGGTTAAAAATATCGGGCACTAATAAAGTAGCACCTTATATTTTAGTAAGCCCCGTGAACCAGACATAATTATGTAGCTCTTTTTTAAAGTCTGGATCTGTTGCAGCTATAAAAGTACGAAGACGTAGGTACACGCTCAAGTTTGTAGTCTTCTCTATTAATATCTTGAGGAGCGCGATCTAAGTGCAGTTCATCGACGCCTAATAACACTAGGTAAAAAAAATGCGGCGCTTGCCGCCCCTATCCATGTGCCGTCCGCCGCCCCTATCCATGTGCCACCCGGGGCCATGCCCCCCCCCGGCCCCCCCCCCACGCTACGCCACTGCTACTTAGTTATGTTATCATGTTATGTACGTAAAAGTTCTTTGCAATGCCGACTCTGTCCGTCAGTCCATCTGTGCTACCGTAATATGCAATTTGAAAGTTTCAGCTAAAATGTATATGTGGTCCAACTCTCAAGGCTAGTTTCTCTAGTACCTCTCTCATACTGAATGCCATTTTAAATAAAAACAAAGCACTGGTATATAACAAAAAAATAAGTTTTTATTGTCTCAGTAAATCTAGGCTTAGAACTTAGGTCCGCTCCAACACCAGCATTAACATATTAGACCCAAATTATATACTTACCAAAATAATACTGAACGAAATCAACCTTAAAGTAACTAATACGCAGTGGTGGCCCTAGCAAAATTTTTAGGTGGTGCGAGATCTAATGATGGCGCCCCCTGCATCATCTATGTAGACTATAAAGTGTAAGCTAGCATACGTCAAAACTATCGTGAAAAACAGTAAATGCAAAAACTTTAAATGTTGCTAGTTATAGGAATACAATAAAAGCGCCTCGAAGGTATAATTATATTAGCAATCCGTAGAAAACAAGAACAAGATTTTCAAAAAATGTGGTTTACACCACTCTTGCTCTAAGCGTCTTACTTTTGTACTACGAAGCAGCATTCCTTATTCTGACTTCTGCAGAGTAAGCAGAGGAACATTACTGATTTTTAAATGAAGCCTAAGATAATGCGGTGTGTAGAAGTGGTGGGATATCGTTCCATCACTTGCTTTTTTTTGGGTCAGGAGGCAAATGAGCAGACGGATCACCTGATGGTAAGCGATTACCGCCGCTCATAGACACCTACAACACCAGAGGAGTCACAAGTGCGATGTTGGCCTTTGAAATGGGAGTATGCTCTTTTTTTGAAGGTTTGTTTCATTCCATAGTTTGGTTGTGCAGGGCAGAAAGTTTTTAGAGACTGTTGTGGACTCCCAACCATCCAAGTGATGGGGATGAAAATGTTGTCAGCGGCAGGGATCAATCCGAACAATTCCTTGGAGCACTCCCCATAGTACATGCGATAGTGAATGCACAGCGAGGCTACATCTCTACGCAGCGCCAAGGGGTCAAGCCGATCTGAAATATCCTGGCAGCTGACGATTCAAGTAGCTCTCCTTTGAATGCGGTCCAGAGGGAGAAGCTAGTACTGGGGTGTCGCCCCTGCCCAGAGATGAGAACAGTTTTCCATATGAGGCCGAAAAACCTGCGCCTTATAAAGTTGCAGGCGAAGGGCCGCAGTGAAATACCGTCTCGATCTATTAAGCACACCAAGCTTCTTCGAGGCTGATTTAGCCGATGACCACGGAACTGGACTTCACTCGATATGCTTAACCAGACTTTTATTATACAGGGTGTAACAGAAAGGTGTGATAATACTTCAAGGTTGGCTTTTACCCATCAAACTGAACAACTTTTGTTCTACAACTTTGTTCAAATCGCAAATTTTTTTAGACTTTTCATACAAATCGATCAGCTGGCAAATCAAGTTTGTATGAAAAGTCCGATTTTTTTTTTGCGCTACGGTGCTATGGGAACCAGAGACTGATATACATACACAAATACATTTAAATACATACATATATAGATATAATACACCCAGACTCAGAGCAAACAATTCTGCTCATCACAGAAAAGTTTGCCCTGTGTGGGGATCGAACCCACGACTCTCGGATCAGTGGTCAGGATCGCTAACCACATAGCCACCGAGTCAGTCATATGTACAAAAGATTTTTCAACTTATCTTACAAAGCTCCTCATAATTGAATTTTTTAATCAATTTTAGGTGTACTTTGCAAGTCAAGAGCGCGAGCGAAGCGAGCGCAAAAATTTTAGATTTAAGAAGTTTATGAGAATATGAGAGATTTTTTTTTGGGTGCTGTTTATGGTGCCTTGAGACGTGATGCCCTAAGGGATTACTTAATATGCTTATAGGCTCATCCAGCACTTGGATTATGATTGAGAAAAAATTAAAATAAATAGTCTGGATTTTTATGGAAGGTACCTTGTTTCGTTTTTTTCTGAATAATTAATATCCTAGGTACTACTGAGGTACTCCTAATTTATAGCAGGTAACATATATAATATTTTTTTATTAAAATCGTATAGAAATAAGAAACGTATAAAATCGTATAAAATAAGAAACCCGGCACCCCTGCAAGATGATATTATAAAACCCAAGACTATGTTAATGACAAAGATGTATGAACATGTATAGATCCTCCAGCTCATAGCTTTAGTAATGAAATCAATTGTAATAGATATAAAGTATTTATTTCAAAAAATGTGTTGGGGCGAGTTTTTTTTGGGCTCGACGTTTCTTCTGGCTCCGCTAACACTTCCCGAAACGTTGAGTGTACAAGTTCCGAGTGGTAGGAACTTCGTACTAGGTAAAAAAAAACCGGCCAAGTGCGAGTCGGACTCGCGCACCGAAGGTTCCGTATAAATTCATAATCACACATGTCTTGAACTCTATATTTTTTATATTTGAGTTGATTGAATGAAAGGTAATTTGCGGTTTACGATTTATGACGTATCGTATTAAAAAAAAAACTACTTACTAGATCTCGTTCAAAGCAATTTTCGGTGGAAGTTTGCATGGTAATGTACATTATATATTTTTTCTAGTTTTATCATTCTCTTATTTTAGAAGTTACAGAAGTCTGTCTGTAAGACTTATCCAATATTTTATCTATATGCGGTACAAATGTTTTTGAGTCCATTTGAACTCCTAGATCCATAATAGTATCAACTCTAGTTAGACTTTTACTACACAGAGTGTAATCAAAGCGGATTGTATTTGTTTTCCTAGAGAAACTAATAACAAAACATTTGTCAGGGTTAAGAAACAAACTACTACCACTACAAAATCTTTCAAATTTTGATAAGTCTTTTTGTAATAGTTCACAGTCAGTCACACTTGAAACTATTCTGAATATCTTGGTGTCATATACATACAACAGCATATGAGAGTCAGATATGTCATTATTTATGTCATTGACATAAATAATAAACAAAAGTGGCCCTAAATGAGAGCCTTGAGGCACCCCAGAACTAATCGTTCTATATTGTGACATGAAGCCACGTAAAACGACTGCCTGACTTCTATTGTCTATATATGATTTTATTCAACGCAGTAAATCACATGTATACCGAGTTGCAATAACTTGTTTAAAAGTGTATTATGAGAAATTTTGTCAAATGCTTTTGCAAAATCGGTGTACACGGCGTCCACCTGACACTTATTATCCATAGCGTTAAGAATAAGATCAGTAAAATTTAATAAGTTACTGTCTACACTACGACCAGCGCAAAAACCATGCTGGTTTGGAATAATGTGACGGCAAACTGCATCAAAAAGTTGTTTAGTGACAATTTTTTCTAATAATTTGCCAAACTGACACAGTTTAGATATAGGACGATACTTCTCTATATCGGGAGCAACTGGTCCTTTAGGAATTGGAGTTACCCAAGCTCGTTTCCATACGTTTGGGACAGTGCCTTCTTTTAACGATTTTTTTAAATAATAGTTATGGGTATGGTCAAAGCTGAGGCACATTTACTAATTAACAAAGGATGCACTCCATCTGGACCAGCTCCTTTAGTTACGTTAATAAATTTAAGTTGTTTGAAGACAATTTAATGATTTATTTCAATTGTATTTATATCAAAAACAGCTGAACCAGAAGGAGTCATATTATTTAAATCAGCACTATCAGTATTTGGAGACTCAAATACCGAATGAAAATGTGAGTGAAATAATTCCGATGAAAATGTAAGTTATCCGGCGAGTTTTTTTTCTTATTACATTTAGTGGTTCTTTTTCTTTTAAATGTGATTAGATTTGGCTGCGCATATTTGCGCCACTCATACAATATTTTATTTTTTTCTTTAGAGGTACCCACAATGTTGTGGACAGTTTAATCGTATCTTAAATTTCTTGGCAGTTATTTTAGATGCTGAGCGCCGTTGTATTTATTTACGTGCACAATAGCAAGTAACAAAACTAGTCACGTAATTATTGATACTTTTGATCTATGTTGTACCAGAGACAGTTCTCCTTTTCTCTGGTTGTACTTACCTATAATTTACACAAAATGAAGATACTTGACATATTTGAATTATAGCAATAAAGTATAAAAGATGATCGAAGTAAGTGGAATTTTAAATTTATAATGCAGACATACAATATATCAGATTTGCAGAACATGCCTAATGAATTAATACACATCTAAAATGTATAATATACAACCTGGAAAAAAGTAATGGCAAGTCTGATTTACTGAAGCCAAGAACTTTGTGACCACAAGAATATATTTGATTAAAAATTGGTTCCGTACAGAATTAAGGCTGTTGTTGGATAGCTCGAAGATTTTTCGGAATACCCAACCAAAAACAGCTATAATGGGGCTTCATATTGACACTGTCAGCCGCTTTCGAGTTATACTGGAGGCACTAGACTGCGACCATGAAATTGATTCCCAGAAGTTCGAAGATTACGCACAAGAAACTATAAAAAGGTACATGCTGCTCTGCTTTTGACACTACTTGCTCGCAACTGCCTAAAAATTTGTATCTTACACTAAAAATACAATTTTGGCGAGTGTATATCCTCTAGATCAGTTGGCCCGGGAAGCGTATATAGAAATGCTACTCCAGTACGTCCCCGCAGGCGGTGACGTGCTGAGCTAGCATTTTTAGACGTTTAACTGCATTAAACACGGGTAAAAGCTACTCCAGTACGTCTCCGACGGTGACGTACTCGAGTAGCATTTCCAAGCAATTTTGAACAATTATTACGCGTAAAAGCTACTTTAGTACGTCTCTGACAGCAACGTACTAGTATAGGATTTCTAAGCTTACTAAGCGCACTAGGAACCCCTCATGACGGAATGTGCGAAGCACAATATTTTTGATGTACTCCTAATTTAAGTACTATTTTTTATCAATTGCTAATAACTATATTATCTTTAACTTTCGCCGTGTCTCATAAATCATATTAAAAACAAAAAAAATAAATTTAGTATTGCATTTTAATGTATCTAAGTTTATTATTTATCTATTAAAGTGTTTGAAAACAGAACTACTTTTTATTTATAATAATTTATAAGTCAAATACAAGTCAAGGTTTTGCTTAGAAAAACATTGTAAGATTCGATAAAATATAAAATTAATTAACCACAATAAAAAATACAAAATGTCGTTATTAAACATTTAGGTAATTTGTTTTTTTTTTTCATTATTTACATTGATAGTTAAAAGCCCACATACGTATAGCTTTATGGAGATTTTTTTCATACGAAATTCAGTGTTACTAAATTGAGGAAAACGTAATCTAAAATGTAAGAATATTCTTCAAAGAAACAAATTTCATCTGGCGTAGAATTTGAAGTAAACAATATAAAACAACATCAGGAATGTACACGAATACAAATCACCAAAAAAAAGTAAATCGTATTGTGTATTGAATAACGAACTTAAATGTTTTTTTAGATTCCAAGCAGTGACATTGACAATAATTAGTCGTTGAAATGGAAATATCATCAGTATGCAAGTTTTAAATAGAATACAGTCGATGTTAGCATTTTAATAACAGTATCTAATAAAAGTTCAGCAATCCCTTAAATTTCTATATAAAAGGATACGAAATATAACGGAATGGAGTACATTTAATTGTAACCTCCAGTTTTTAGTATGCATTTTATATAATATTTATTAAAATCTGATACTTTTTTCATAGTTATAGATATTTCACAGGTCGCAGCAATACACGTGTCACATCTATACAGCTTATAATGACCTTACGTAGAAAAAACTTTTCTCGAGAAATATGGAATTATTAAAGAAAAATATGGGGCTACATTTATGCATTTTCTTTGCAACACATAATAATTGGGGTTAAAGAAATGTTGTCAATTGTAAAAAAATTGTGACATGTAAATAATTGATGATGTTATTTTATCCAAATCAACCTAAATTATAATAAATATATTTTAAAAGATGCCACCTACTGGTGAACGTTATAAAATATTCAAAGACACGTTGTGATATCATGTTTTTCTTCGGGGAGCAAATTCAGGTTGTTGGAATTTGGAGACTATATTTGTTTGGAATATTTTTGCTATTTTAGAACAATAATCTAAAAGCCAAGTAAATTGTTTCTACAATAGTAACTTGATTCAAAATTGTCAAAGAAAATAAAAATATTGACACGTAAAAATAAGGACATCACCTTTATATCGAATTTTTTTATTTTTATTTAATACGTTTCATTAACTTACAGATTTAAAGGAAATAATAAGTAACGATTACTTACCTAATATTTCCTATTAATAAAATCCCTACACTTGATTTTGATGAATTCCTATTCGAGTACGTCGCCGTCGGAGAAGTACTGAAGTAGCTTTTACGCGTAATAATTGTTCAAAATTGCTTGGAAATGCTACTCGAATACGTCACCTTAGGAGACGTACTGGAGTAGCTTTTACGCCGGTTTAACGCAGTTAAAAGTCTAGAAATGCTAGCTCAGCTCGTCACCGCCTGCGGGGACGTACTGGAGTAGCATTTCTATATACGCGCCCGGGAAGCTCAGGAAGCAAGCAACGTGAAATAATGACATTTTCGCGAACATTTCAGCCGAAAGACGTCATGAAAAGATACCAGTAGGATGTGCTAAACCTGTTTCTCATACATTCGGACACGAAATGTCTAGTTTATTAAAAAAAAATAACACTATATTGTATCTCGAGAATCTGTCTTGTTTCTGAAAGATCCAGAAATTGTCGAAACTAACAAATCAGATGATGAAGGAGAAGAACATAAAGAAGAAGGTGGCAGTGATTACGGCATGTAGTTCGTTTTGTCAAAATCATACTGAAATCATACTTGTTGACTGTTGTTAATTTTTATTACTACTTATTTGAACATAGTTCATGATTTTTTAAAATTATATCCTGGCACATATAGACAACATTAAATACATGTATAAATAGTAGATATAAACCTCAATATCTATGCAAAGTTTCATCAAAATCCATCCATCACAACTATAGTTTTTTTATTTATTATACCCTGAATAAAGTTCCGCTAGATTGTCAAATTCACTGTGCGTCGCCTCGCCGCTCTTCTTACGAAGACTAGCAGACCGTGGAAAGTATAACCGGGTACATTAGGGGCGTCCTGTATACTTTTTAACCAAGTTTCATCAATCGCAAAAATATCTGGCGATTCATGTAACATACCTAAATGCTTGCAAGTCATCTGTTTTGCTATTTAACCAGCGGGCATTAAAAATACCAACTTAAAAAAAATGTGGTTTAACCATATTGGCCTTTGCCAGGAGTTCGCACCGCTCGCACCGCCCACCCTAGGGCCGCCACTGGCTAATACTATTCAGTTTAAGTGTCCTTACTTATTTCAGATATTACAGAGAATTTCTACAATACTTGAGCAATAAGAGGTAGGTGCCTGCTAAATTGAAACAATAAGTACTTGATTTAATTTTTTATACATTACTTAATATAAAATAGGATTAAATATTACATAATTTGTACAATTGTGTTGTACATAACTTTTGTACAATTGGAAAATTAATTACCAATAATGAATGGTACCATCAGTATAAATAATAACTGCCATGAGAGACATCAAAATGTGATGTGTCATATTGCTTTGTGCCAGTAAAAGGTGTCCTCAGAATAATAAAGTTGTTAGATACCAAAAAACCGCCTACCACATTGCTTATTAATATAATTATAGGTTTTAATGTAAACCTGTATTTCCTACAGACATACAACACTTACAATTATTAACAGTAAATATTTATGCAAATTACATTAGGCTGTCACTGAAATATGTAGCTTTTTGTGTAGAAAGAAAGTAAGTTTTATGTATATTGTTAACATAAAAAAGTTTTTTCAAAGCCTTTTAATATCTTTAGACACTCCCGGACACATCTATCGGCCCACCTTGTATTTTATGCTTTAATGGTCTCTAGCCAAAAATAAATGTTAGGTGGAGCAAAAAGTTTTAATGCAGTTTTAAAGCTGGCACATTTGTCTTTGTATGCTTATTGTTATTTTTTAAATTTCGAATACAGAATACTTAAAAAATAAGAGTTACATTGCATTATGCATTAATGAAGGATAAGACATGCACTTGACTTTTGACTCACCAGCCGACTGCACAAACAATGCAGGAACTCAAAACTGCCATAAGGAATGGGAGATGATACCACAGAATTTCATAGAGAAACTGATTAACTCAATGCCTAATCGCATGAGGGCTGTTGTTGATGCCTTTGGAGGCAATACAAGTTACTGAATAAAAAAATCTGAGACAAACATTTGTTTTCTTCAAAAGTCTAGTGCATGTCTTATCCTCCATTAATGCACAATGCAATGTAACTCTTATTTTTTTGAGTATTCTGTATTCAAATAGCATACAAAGACAAATGTGCTAGCTTTAAAACTGCATTAAAACTATTTGCTCCACCTAACATTTATTTTTTGGTGGAGACCATCAAAGCATAAAATGCAAAGTGGGCCGATAGATGTGTCTGGGAGTGTATTTGGATATAGTTATTTAATCAGTATTTACAGTACAGTAGAGGTTTGAGATTTGCAATTAAATAAAAATAAAATACCCTTTTTTGGTACTGAACTTAAACTTAATGTAAACTTACAATGTTAGGTTTATTAAACATATCACTGTTTGCATTAATGTAAACCTTTATTTCCACAACAGACAAATACTTACAATTAACAGTAAATATTTATGCAAATTACATTAGGCTGTCACTGACATATTACCTTTTTGTGTAGAAAGTAAGTTTTATGTATAACATAAAATTTTAATGTCTTTATATTTGGATGTAGTTATTTAAATCAGTCTTTATTGCATTAGTTTGATATTACCAATAAACAAAAAATATATTACTATCTTTTTTAGTACCGAACTTAAACTTTATGTAAACTTACAATGTTGGGTTTATTAAACATATCGCCAACCGTTTTGATTGTAATTACAAACTTATATCCTGGGTATAAAAATTTATGAAGGGCATTATCCCATAGTTGACTTTCTTCAGCTGTACAGTACATAGCCAGCGCTGGGTAATGGAAAAATTTTTCTGACATTTCCTTGAGTCTACCAATAGGGATCTCATATATTTTTCCAGAATCTATGAGTTGAATAGTAGCTTTATTCTCACTGATGATTTTGGTCACAACAGCCCGCTCATACTTATCATGTATTTCTAACATGTACGCGGCAACTGGCATGCCAACTTTTAACTCATCATGCTCAAGTGCTCTTTGCTTTCTCGAGAAGAATGTTAAATTTTCTCTCTCATTTAAATAAGTTTTATAATCATTGACCTCTGAAACATAAAAACTTTTCAATGAATCTCCAGTTTGTGCCCTTACGTTTAATAGGTCACCTTCTTTTAATTTTTTGTATGTGAAATAAAGATTCTGGGTCTGAGTAGTTGGCATTCTGGCAACCATGTTTTGATCACAGCCCATATGTGTATAGTCCATGTATGCCAGCATTGTTGCTATATCATCTGGGCACGAATTTATAAGTTCCACTGTGAGAATATCTTGTGACTTTTCTTTCACTATCATTTTTGCTCGTTCTTTTCCTAAAAAGTATATCATTCCATCTGTTGCCTTTGCAGTGAATTTATCACCAAAGGGCATACAGGCTGCCAATTTACAATGTGTTACAGTGGCTGGTACAATCATTGTTGTATGATATGGGTATCGTATAGACACCAGATCTACATTTCTTTCCACAAAACCATAATCTGGTGTATAAATATCATATTTAGGGGCTCCTTCTTCATCTACTATGAACATTATTTGACCTCTTACATACATTTTGAGTTTTCGGGATTTAAAAACAACGTTCGAAGTTACAAGCAGTTGCGATACGTCGGCTCTCTCTCCGTAGGCGTTCAAAACCGAAGTGTACCTTCTGTAGCAGGTCGGACGTACAAAGAAGCTATGGGGATCATTGACGTGCGTTACATCAACCCAATAAGAAGACCCAATATCGAAGGTGTTCAGATTGATTTTTTCCACTAATTCCGCGAGACTCTCCATAATTACTAAAATGTATGCTTGTGACTTACGTTTATTTTCTCGTTCATTTATTAACTTGCAGGTTGTCGGTGCCTTTATAGGTACCTACATTTACTGTAACATTAAGAGTAGAATGTAACACTTATTCATTTATGATCTCAGAAATCCTTGCTGAATCACAAATAACAGTCCTCCAAAATTCTTAAAGACCACCAAAACATTCATTTGTTTGCTTGGCCTTGGCTTGGCCACATTGGTTTTTTTTTTTGGTTCTTTCCTGCTTTTGCAAGGAAAAGGCAAAGGCTTCTCTGGCCATACAGCCTATTCTTACGTAGTTTGCTCTTCTCTAAATATTTTTCTATTTCATTTGAGTTCTCATTGATCAATTTTTGTCGTCTTTAACTTTTTCTCTATTCTTCAACAAAATGATAGCCTCAGACCAAAGAAACTAGAGGACATGAAATATTTGTCTATATGAACAATCAGTTATACAAATATGGGCCATTTTGATAGCGAATTCTAAAATATACTTTTATTTCTTTCTAACTTATGTAATTCTTCTCAGTAAAAAAAGGACAACAATATTTTTGTCCTTTACAAAATGGCAACTTTGTTTTCGTGACGTCAGCAAAATACCTATTTGCGGCCGATTCGCCATTCTCGTTTCTCGGTGTCACTGGTACATAAGCTGTCAAAGTGCCTTCGCTCGCGAGTGTTTTAATTGAAAATTGTTAAATATGGTTAAACAAAGCATCCGAAAATAATAAATTAAGTGAAACAACACAGTAATTAAGATGCCTAATTGTAGTGTTACAGGATGTGGCATCAAAATGAGCCGAAATCGGCCGAACATTACACTGCACCGGTACGTATTGTTATCTTGTTGAAATATACCTTATTTTCACAAACTAAATTACGTATTTGTCTTAATGCAGAAGATAAGCGATATAAATAACCGAAAGTAGCTTTTCAATATAATTTCAGTCTGTCTTTTAACTTTATTTTATTAAAATATTTTTCGGCTCTAACGTGGCTAGTGTTGTTCTTCGGGACTCTTTTAGACATCGATATTTATGTAGGATGATGATGAATTTTAGAAAAAGTTACTTAGGTACATATATTTTTTTTAGGCTTCCCCGAAGTGAATATAAAAAGAAAAAGTGGTTGGCAGCAATTGGCATAGAAAACATCATCAAAAGCCATCAACATCTGTTCGCTTCATTTCCATGAATCATGTTTACCGCACATTGGACAAAACAACATTGCATGATGAAGCTGTACCATTAAGATTTTTAATGGTAAGTATACCTACCCACGTTAGTACTTAATGATTAAGAGTGTTGTCAGTGGTGAATTTTATTCACAAATTTACAGTCAGTCATATAATCCCTCAGTTATTTCTGTTTACATTTTTTTTATGGCAGAGGTGGCAAACGAGCAGATGGATCACCTGATGGTAAACGATTACCGTCGCCCATAGACACCCCTACATGAGGCTACATCTCTACGCAGCGCCAAGGAGTCAAGCCGATCTGAAATATCCTGGTAGCCGACGATTCGAAATGCTCTTCGTTGTTCTGTTTACATAATATGGAAAAAAGTGGATAAGCGCGATACATATACATAGCGCGACTTAATAATGTTGATCAATTTCGTCAGGCACGGCATTCTTCCTAAATATAATGTTAAATTCTGATTACAGAAAAATCTGAAAGGCATTAAGCATGATGTTTTAAGAGGAAAACATTGTATTATTGTACGTCCTGGAACAGCTAAAGGATTCGTACCCAGTGGCACCAAGGAAAGCAGTGACAGCAGCTCAAATTCTGAAGATGACAATGTTGATGCCATATCAGGTGTAAATCATCAAGTTATTTATTTCGACCAGAATGTTTATGTGAATAAAACTAAATAAATTTTCTTTAAATGTCCTAGGCTTGTTTATTTTCCCATTCATATAGTTATAGGGATGCAGAAAACAAACTATTGAATACAATGATGAAAAGTAATTTTATTTTATATTAAAAACCTGCAAGTATTAAATTCATTTAGATTGTAGTATTAAATGTTGGAATGTAAGCGATAGTGGCGCCATTATCATCATCAGCCGAAAGAAGTCAACTGCTGGACAAAGGCCTCCCCAAAGGATTTCCACACCAACCGGTCCTGTGCTGCTCGCATCCAACAGCGCTATCATTAATTTTTTTTCAACTCTTTACGGCCAAGCTGTAAATTAAAATACAGTTCCGAATATTTATCTTTATTTTGAATACCTACACCTATAGCGCTGCAAGACACGAGCCATCTACACTCATTTCACATCTTCTGTCTCCTACTTTTTGCCTTTAATTGTTTAAGTGTAAAAGACACAGTAGATAGTAATTATATTGGTGATTACAGACCATTTACATACTAATTAACTGATAAAACCAATATAATTAATTTCTTGTTTCATTTCGTTAATCTGTTATTGCCCATCTCTAGTTTAGTCAATTTTGACCATTATCGTCAAATAATAATAAAATAATCGAAAGTTCGCCATCAGTTGCGATTTATGTACGAGTAGAGTACAAAAAAAATAGACGCTCATTCTCTGCATGCCGGTGATATCGATAAAACCATATCTCATATAATGGGTATGCACTATGCCGAACGACCATTTTCGTTTCTCAGCAAGTTTAGGTATGCACGCTTTTTCTGTAGGTATGCCATGTCCATTATCTCCTACGTCATTGATGATAGCACTTTTGATGAAGATTTCATGGACTTCTTGAGAGCACTCGAAACACAGTCTACACACTTTTATTTCATTATCCTACATATTAGACACTTAAATGGCACTTTATTGAACAATACACTATCAATATTATGCATTAAAAACCACGATATCTATTTTTTCGGATAATAAAACAAAAATGACAAACTCTTGCCGCGAGTTCCCGCCAAAAAGTCAGCCACATTGGTTGGATAATTAATATAATTTTTTTTTGTTCGCCCTTGTTGGGCAGGCTAAAGCTCCATGGCCATACCGCCTCGTCTCTAGTAATGTTTTTTCTTTTTAGTTTCAAAGTTTACGTCTTCAGTATTATTTTCCTCATTTTATTTTCAAATTCTTACTCTTTGTTAGTCAACTACCCTATTCTTCAGCAAAATGATAGCACTTTTGATGAAGATTTCATGGACTTCTTGAGAGCACTCGAAACTCAGCCTACACACTTTTATTTCATTATCCTACATATTAGACACTTAAATGGCACTTTATTGGACAATACACTATCAATATTATGCATTAAAAACCACGATATCTATTTTTTCGGATAATAAAACAGAACTGACAAACCCTTGCTACGAGTTCCCGCCAAAAAGTCCGGCCACATTGGCTGGCTTCAATGTGACCATCTCAAAACTGGAGAATCTGCCCGACACACTGGCAAAAAATCTGCCAAAATCTGCTAAACTCGACTCCAAAAAATGCCAAAAATATGCCATCATATTGCCTCCATGGGGATGGGAATGATTATATAAAATACGTATATGCATCTTAATTAAAGTAAAAAGAAAACTTAAAAAACGTTACTTATGTTCAAACATTAGATACTTGTTTGTAAACTCTTTATTGTGAAAGAACAAAATACAATACATAAAACAAGGACAAGACATACAAGGGCGGACTTATCCCTTACGGGATCTCTTCCAGTCAACCTTAGACTTTTAAAGAGGAATTACATTAAAATATTTAGGTGGAGCAAAGGCTACAAACACGACTTATAAATCTTATAAATAAAACATCTTAAATATACATATTTTAATATATAAATAAATATTAAATATAATACATACAGTAATATACATACATAAATAATATAATTATAATAATGTTCAATAGAAAAAATATTAATATATTTTGTTAGAACTCACTGACTACAAATAAGCCAATCATCTAGCTTCGCAGTCTTTAGTAATTTAAGAATATGGAACTCTGCGGCATGGACCTTTAAAAAATAAATAAATAAATAAAGTATTCAAAATAATTTCTTTATTTACCCCTAAAATATTTTTATTATTTATAATAGGTATTTTTTCACTAACATGTAGGTTCCTACTGTACTATTACTATTTCGTCACCTGAGTGCTTATTTGTCCAATCGACCATATTAACGAAAATTACTTATAAATGCAGTTATCATAAGATTTAAATTTCCCGTCATTGGTGTATGATTCTTATAATTTAGACCTTAAGAACATTAAAAATATAATTACCTGTTGAAAACGCAATCTGTAAGAAATCATTTAATTTACGTGAAGTAATCAGTAAAAACTGTTGTGAAAGTGTTGGTTATGGACATTGAACAAATAAGCACTCAGGTGACGATTTGTCAATATTTGCTTCAAATTGTATTTTTATTTTTATTTTATTTATTTGGTACACAAAACAAATTACAGCCATAAAAAGATCTGAACATAAAGTTTACAAGAGTAAAGTTCTAGACTATAATTCTTAAATATGTGTACACAGCATGTTCCAAATATAAAGACTATTGTGAGGGATTTACTAAAAAAAATATATATATAATTACATAGTTTAGTACTTAGTAATAATAAATAACTATGAGCGATAATAGACTTACCCGGTTAACTGGTGTCCACAGATAAGACTGTGGACAATAGGGAAGAAAACGCAAAGCTATTTGCAGATGGCGCTACGGACGCTTGACTCATAACAACTTTCAATTAGTTCCGCGTTTTTTTATTATCGAGGTGTTATAAATTAGTTTTTTTTTTCTGTAAAATTGTTAAAATTGTTAAATTGTTAAATTTAACCGGCGTGAAGCAACGTTTGTTGTGTTTCGCCGAGTGAGTGAGGGTACCGGAGGCCCAACCCCCCCCCCTCCCCATTCCCCCATCCCCCATCGCATTTCAAAGGTCGGCAACGCACTTGTGACTCCTCCGGTGTTGCGGGTGTCCATGGGCGGCGGTAATCGCTTACCATCAGGTGATCCGTCTGCTCGTTTGCCACCTATCACATAAAAAAAAAAAAAAAAAAAAATGGAAAATGTATGCGACTTGGACTGTTTCCTCAATTAAAGGTGAAGTTGAAAAGTTCATAATTGAAAACGTAACGTGGGAAACCACGTCTTCTTCATCCGAAAATCTTTAGGAAATTATAGAGCGTTTCAACAAATAAGTTCTATGCTGTTATGTTGGCAGCAATGTTTTCCACGCACACTACATAGAACTCAGACACACACTACATAGAATGTAGACACACACTAACAAAATGGGTAGAAGAGTCTTCGCGTGTTGATGTCGTTGATAGACAGGGGAGACAACATAACGGCATAGGAACTATTTGTTGAAACGCTTTATAATGATTTCCATTATTATTGCAACCAATCGCCACACAACGCGGCATTTTTTTAATAATCTTATGTTTAGTTCACGTAAAAAAAAAATTCTATACGTTTTGACAGTTAGTATGAGTCAAGCGATATCAGCGCCTCTATCGGCGAGCTTTGGCAGTTTTCTTCCCCATTCTTTTAAATTGGTTGAAATTAGGTTGAATGAAATATGTCAACGTCCTTACATTCAGCAAATAAATCATTGTATTGGCGACACATACGTACTATGGGGTTATAAAAGGAAGTATTATTAGTATAGACCTGAAGGGTGAAAATTCTGGAAGTTGGTGGAACTACAACTACACCACTGTGTAAATTGTATACATTGGGAAGTTTGTCGTTCACTGTGTCACAGTTCCAAGGCGAAAAACAAGGTCAGTGTAGTGACACTTTTAGACATTTTGTGTTTATAGTCACTTCAAATTACATGGAATTTCACTGAAAACTGTCAACTTTACATCTAACTTTGTTACTATATCACTGTATGTAAAGATATTTACGAGTTTATATTTTTATAAATTAAAATAACCAGGAGTAATTACTAAGCAGTGATTGCACTTCAAGCGTCCTCTGGCGAAAAAATTCTTCATTTTGTTCATTTTCATTATACATTGATTTTAACGACATCTTTTTGACCATTTCTTTAATTGGTTTAAAGAAAATACAGTAGAAAAGGAAGAGTCTTCTTTTGTTGTGATTAATGCGCATTCATGTTTTTTTTAGGAACCTGTTCCTTATATTTGTTTTATTCAAGTTTATATATATAAGTAAATATTCTCTAGTGAGTCCACCAAATAAGTCATAAAAAAATAAAGTAAATAATAAGACAGAAAATTATTAGTTTTCTATTTGTATTTCAAAAATAATAAGGATTTCCTTGAAATCTGCCAAATTTTGCCACCTTATTAAATCGTCAGCTTATTCTGTCAGAGCTAAAAAATAGTAGCCAAATCTGCCACAAATGGTCACCCTGGCTGGCATCGATTTTAGGGTGACCATCTCAAAACTGGCGAATCTGCCCAACACTAACAAAAAATCTGTGTGGAACCCCGATCATAAAGTTATTCTAATAAGAAAATAAACCTTGTTATTACTGTTTCATTAACGTTCATAATCCTCTTCACCACAAACCTCAACATTCTGAACACGGGGTCGGCACCTACCTTCATCACAAGAAGGTGTAGGACCATAATAGACATCACACTGGTGCATCGCATCTGGTGTCCAACTGGCATGTATCCGAGGAGGCCTCCTGCTCGGATCACAGGTGGATCCGATTCGACCTTCAGGTAAACACGGTAACTTTACCGCCCCATAGGAATCCTCGTAAGACAGACAGAGCTGCCTACCGCACTAAGGTGGAGCAACAACTGCAAGGTCTACGTATCCCGATACGACTGGAGAGCACTGGTCAAATTGAGCAACAGGTAGGAGTCCTAACAGGCTGCCTAAAAGACTGCTACCAAGAAACATGTCCTCTAACAAATCCACCGGCTAATGGTAGCAAGCAGTTGAGCTGGTGGGGTCCTGAACTGGAGAGGCTCAGAACTAAGGGTAGAAGACTTTTTAACAGAACAATGAATACTTGCGATGCCCAGGACTGGGATAGATATAAAATCGCCAAGTCCAAATACAAAAAAAGAATACGGTACCGCAGCACAGCATCCTGGCGCAAGTTCTGCGACGGGGTGGAAACCTGCACCGAAGCAAACAGGGTTAGAAAAGTCCTCTCCGGCGACCCCAACAGGGAAATGGGATCGCTTAGAAAACCCGACAACACTCTGACCTCCTCGCCGGCTGAAGCGGAGTGTGTATTACTACAAACGCACTTCCCCGAATGCAGTATAGTGCAAGAGGTGAGATGGAACGACGACACCACCTGTGCAACCGGTGAAGACTGGCTCACAGCTGATAAGGTCGTCTCAGCAGACAAGGTAAAGTGGGCGCTGAACAGCTTCCAACCCTTCAAAGCAGCTGGATGCGACGGGATCTTCCCTGCACTCTTACAATGGGGGGGAGACCTTATAGTCACAATCCTGACCAACATCCTCAAGGCGTGCCTGGCCCACAGGTATGTACCACATCAGTGGAGGGAAGTAAAGTCATATTTTTACCTAAACCGCTGAAAGACATCCGCTGAACTGATCCGAAAGACCGCTGCACCGCAATCAACATTTATTTATTTTATTTTATTTTATTTATTTGGGATAATTAACAACTATGTACTAAATATTACATTATAAGATGTTAAGGACTAAATTATGTGAATAAGTACATAGCCCACAACATTATCCACGGATTATATACAAACAGTGATAGAAACAGAGAGGGAAGAGATAAAGATAAATATGTTTTTTTTTTTTTTAAACATTACCTAGGATCCAAACAATTGTTTACCAAGCTCTTGAATCCAAAGGCAGAGAGTGCGTGCGTACAGTCAAGGTAAATCAACAGAATCAGCCCTTCATGCCGTCGTGAGCAGAATAGAGGCAGCGCTACAGGGTAAGTTTATGTGCCTGGGCACCTTCATCGATATTGAAGGAGCCTTCGACAAGACAAACTTCCGCAGCATAGAGGCAGCACTCAACAGACACGGTGTGAACCCGACCATGGTCAAATGGATTGGGAACATGTTAAGTCAACGAATCGTCAAACTCGACAGAGGTAAAGGCGAAGCGAGCACAGCCATAGTCGCGAAGGGATGCCCCCAGGGAGGCGTACTATCACCGCTACTATGGAACATGGTGGTGAATGACCTGATATCCACCCTCAACAGACACCACTACTTCACGGTGGGATACGCAGACGACCTGGCCATCCTCGTATCAGGTAACATTACAAACGTTGTCTGCGACGTAACTCGGGCAGCACTACGCATCGTGGAAAGATGGTGCACCGAGTTTGAACTATCCGTGAACCCCAAGAAAACAGAACTAGTACTGTTCACAAACAGACGGAACCTAGGTAACTACAATCTGCCGAAGTTGTTCAACACAGACCTCCAACTCTCACAAGAGATCAAGCATTTAGGGGTAATACTTGACAGCAAGCTGAATTGGAGCAGTCACCTCAACAACAAACTGGATAAGGCAACTATCGCCCTATGGCAGTGCCGCAGGATGGTGGGTAAGAAGTGGGGACTTACCCCCAAGATAATGCGGTGGCTTTACACAGTGGTAATACGCCCAATGGTAACCTACGGCGCTGTAGTGTGGTGGCCACGCACCAAACTCTCAACCGTCGTAAGTAAACTCCAACGGTTCCAAAGAACAACATGCATGGCCGTCGCGGGCTGCATGCGCACAACTCCGACGGCGGCTCTCGAGACAATGCTGGATGTCCCACCACTTCATCTCTTCATCCAGCAGGAAGCAGCCAGCGCTGCCACTCGCTTGAAACTGCTGTATCTGTGGAGTAAGGATAGGATCCCTCATGTCGAGCTTCTGGACGGCATTGTCGCAGAGGAGCCGCTGTTCGCGGCCGTCAACGACAGAATCCCAAAACAGTACATCTTTGATAAGAAATACAAAATACAACTCTACGAAGACCCTCATGAAGGTCAGAACCTGAAGGACCTTCGGATTTTCACTGATGGCTCCAAAACAGGCTCAGGCACCGGCTGTGGCGTCTTCTCGGAGGATCTAAACATAAAAATAGCAACACCACTCGGTGCGTATAACACGGTCTTTCAGGCAGAGTGTATGGGCATCATATTGGCTGCAAATGCAATCACCGCCAGAGGAGTAAAGGATTACCCAATCCGTATTCTATCTGATAGTCGGTCGGTCCTACAGGCCCTTCAAGGTAATGTTATCACTTCAGGGCTAGTTTACGAGTGTCACCAAAGACTGACAGAGGTATGTTGCCATAGCAACGTAACTCTACAATGGATTAAGGGACACAGCAACTCCCGTGGCAACGACGCGGCAGATGAACTGGCTAGGAGAGGGTCGGACATGATCGCTGTGGGACCAGAACCGGTCATACCCCTACCCACAGGGTGGCTAAAAACCACTCTGCGCGAACGATCAAGGTCAGCACTTAATCGGTACTGGACAGAGCTGGAGATCTGCAGACAGGCTAGACAAGCACTGCCGACGACCAACCCTAGCTTGTCCAGAAAACTCCTGAGCCTGGGGAGGCTCCAGCTCCGGAAGGTGACAGCGGTCATCACTGGCCACGGTTACTTTAACAAACACCTGTTCACTCTAGGTATCACCGACAGTCCCCTATGCCGAGCGTGTATGGAGACCGAAGAGACAGCTGCTCACATTCTTCTGGAATGCAAAGAGGTAGCAGAATACAGGGTCAAACACCTCAAGGACCCGAGGACACTCCCGGAAGTCGTCGGCAACCTGCGGGGGCTACTGGGCTTCCTGGAGGAGCTGGGCTGGCAGTGAGGCCAGCCGCATCACGCAAAATGGGCGCGCCTGTCGCTTGGTTGCGGAAACCAGCCCGTCCTTACAATTACAATTACAATTACAACGTTCATAATTATATGGTGTACCATCCATGGGCGTACCTACATCCGTAATCTGGCACGGTATGAGTAAGGCGCTGCGCAGACGAGGGTAATATTTGTTCCTCGGACAAAAATGACCGCCTCTGTCCGTCGCTCAACGCAGACGGCGGGTCAACGGCGGACAGTCTGTCCGCGAAACTCTAGTGAGGAGCACGTTATCCAAATCATGGAATGGAATATCGAAATACAGAGAATTATTCGAGTAGTTGCATATTTGATGCAAAAAAGAAAAAGAAGGCGTTATAGAGAATATTGGATATATCCATTAAATACGCAGAGACTGTTAAGATGTCAATTTCACACGAAACATGCTGATTTAAAACTTTTTTATCCTGATAGATATAAAATGTCAATGAACATTTTTAACGAGCTACTATAAATCTTGGAGCCCGCCCGCCTTATCTCATTCTGATACAGTTATGAGGAAGTCCATTCACACAGAAGAAAGGCTGTCGGTAACTCTATGGAAAGAAAAGTAATATACCTATTTATAAACAAACTGTCTCAAATGATTGATTACTTGTCGTAATCAAAGACGTGAAGCTGTCGTGGCTCAGTGCGCCTGTACACCTATACAGCCTTCACTTTATTTGTAAAAGTTTAGCTAACAATAAAGAACAAGAATCTAGATTCAGTAAATCTCGCACACATTTACATGTGTGCAAACATGAATGTCTACGTAGTAAATAATAGCGCGAAATATGATGTGCGGGGAGGGAGGGGGCTGTGGGTGGAGGGGTAGGGGTAAAGGGGAGGTGTACACAAGGGAACACTTATGTTGTTGAATGTTCTGGAATGAAGACTCCTACTTTTCTCACGGTCAGCTATACGTAGCTTGCTCACGAGTAGGGAATTTACAAATATGTACCCCGGATATCAAAATGAAAAATGTTGTTGTTAAACAAGTACTGTAGCAGAAACGGTCGTCGCTCAGTGCGACTTGCATGGTCGCGTCGATCACGCAGGTTAACTTACTACAGACACGGTCATAACAGGGATTTGCGTGCTTCGTGTTTGGAGTATGGCCTAACATTTCCAAGGTATGTGAAGAGACCCGTGCCCCTGCGGTGGGGCCCATGTGTGTTGTTAACACATTGTAAATATAGTTCATTCCAATCAAAAAAAGCAAAACGTAAACAAACTTATAGTTCGCGTCACGTAAAAAGAGCGCTGGCGGGCTTTCCGAAAATGCACTCTGACAGCAACTGTTTAGTACCCTCTCTTTCACACTTACGCGATTTATATTATGCTATCCTGTTGTCAGAGTGAACTGTTGTGCCCTCGGAACGCCCGCCAGCGCTCTTTTTACGTGACGCGAGCTATACTATGGAACTGACACATGTCAATGTCATCTGCATACTATGTTTGTTTACCTTTTGCTTTTTTTTGATTGGAATGAACTATAGTTTGAATATATTTTCAATAAAAGAATACCTCTTAGATTATAAGCTTTGTCCTTTTATTCCAACTACCACACGATCTCATAACAACTCCCTGAGCTAAGCCGGGGCACACCAACTAGTCGATTTATGAAAATATTCACAGATATTGCAATCATTGGACCGCGTTCAGAACCTGCACTCTGACAGCAACCGTTTTGTACCCTCTCTTTCACACTTAGGTGATTTGTATTAATCTATCCTGTTGTCAGAGTGAACGGTTGCTGTCAGAGTGTAGGTTCTGAACGCGGCCTTGCAATCGCTTCGAGTTTCATGGTGCACAAGCACATCACGGACTTTTTGGCGGGAACTCGCGGCAAGAGTTTGTCATTTTTGTTTTATTATCCGAAAAAATAGATATCGTGGTTTTTAATGCATAATATTGATAGTGTATTGTTCAATAAAGTGCCATTAAGTGTCTAATATGTAGGATAATGAAATAAAAGTGTGTAGACTGTGTTTCGAGTGCTCTCAAGAAGTCCATGAAATCTTCATCAAAAGTGCTATCATTTTGCTGAAGAATAGGAAATTCAAATACGAAAGAAATGGCTTTGGTCTTAATTGAATTTTCGTATAAAGACGAAGAAATACGGAAGAAATGGCTTTTGGCTTTTAAATACGACAGAAGATTTACAACAGACTAGGCTGTATGGCTCTGATCCTTTGCCTTCCCCATCTCGGGGTAAAGTAAAACAAAAAAAAAACAAGCACATCACTAATTCCATTAAAAATGCCTTTTCCTTGCAAAAGCAGGAAAGAACCAAACAAAAAAAAAAAAAAAATTAAAAACGTCACGTCACACGTCAATCTATCGCTCTACTGGCTCGTTTGCTTTTTACACGTAAATTAACTAAATAGTGCCACAGACAGTTGCTTTTGTTATTAAAAATAGTAGAAATATTCATAGTCAGTTAAGACAAATGAGTATTGGCCACGTACGTACTTCCACGTAACCCTCAAATCCTGTTAGTTCGATAGCTTTCCGGCAATTTTGGTTTTTTCAATTTTATAATATAAAAACGGAGAATATTGATAATGTGCGGTACGGATAAGAAACTGGGTGAGATTCGGGCGTTAATCTTAGTGGGAGGGTACGGGACGCGCCTGCGGCCCCTGACTTTGAGCAGGCCTAAGCCGCTAGTTGAGTTTGCCAACAAACCTATTTTGTTACATCAGATAGAAGCCCTCGTCGATGCTGGTGTCACACAAGTAAGTACAGAGTTTTTAATGAACCCCTTTGTCTTTGAGTAGCAGACCAAATGTTATTATTACTCTTGCGACCCTTGCCTCTCCAATACCCACCTACCGTGTTGGGATGAAGGGGTGTTACCAGTTTACCTCAGGTCACTTTGTTTGTAAAGATCAGTTTCATATACTTACTCTTACTTTTTTTTAGGTGATACTGGCTGTTTCATATAGAGCAGAAGAGATGGAAAAGGAGCTGACAGAACAAGTCTCAAAGCTGGGTGTTTCACTCACATTCTCCCATGAGAGCGAGCCACTGGGTACTGCAGGGCCTCTTGCTCTGGCTCGGGAGCTGTTAACAACCTCCACTGAGCCATTCTTTGTATTGAACTCTGATGTCATTTGTGATTTCCCCTTCAAAGAGTTGGCACGATACCATCGAAGTCATGGAAAGGTGTGATAGTTTTTTTGTAATGAGTAACATTTTTAAACCTTACAAGACATAAATATTTTCCTTGTAAAAAAAAACAATCTTCAAGTTATACTGTTATATGTAGGTTTCTTAGGATAATAAATAAATTGTCATTCATTAACTACCAATACTGATTATATGATGTCATTAATACATAAAAATGATGACTCAATGGCAATTGATGTGGAACTTCTTAAATTAATATGATGATGGTTACTGCTTTGAAGGATCTCTTCCAAATAGTGAAACTTAAGTAAGTGGGACTTGGAAATTATGGAAACTTTCAAAACTAGAATCCTTAGTGAACTCCTATCACTTGGTTCCAAAATATGTCTTTTGGTGATGCTTTCAAACCTTTCAGATTGAAATAGCTAAGACTCATTACCACAAGAACTAGTACAGTGAGATTATATGTATAATAGAGAAGAAAATATATTGTAGCTAGCTGGTATGCTTGATTAGACCTTTTGGGTTATGCAAATATCTAAAAATTTTCAAGTTGTGTTGACCATTACCAGCTTTATTATCTGTGGTAGCAGGCCCACTCATAATAATTAAACAAAGGCAATGTCAATGATGCAATGAAGTAGTGTTTTCTAGGAACATATCTTTATCATGTGTACTTTTTCACAGATATTAGTCACTAAGCTAAGGTGTATTCATACAATATAGATATTTTTGTCTCTGCTGTAGGATTTATAATCTGTTTGCTCTAGAAACTTTAAATTCCTTATTTACGAGGGCCTTAGATTCTTCTAATGTCATTGAAAATTTTAATCGTCAATGAAAATAATTTTGATTATCCTGTGATGAATTTTTAGTTATGGAGTGATGCAAAATGCAGTGCTGATTTATGATTATTTATTTATTTTCATTTAAAATAGACTTTGTTTTATACATGGTGCTTTCTTGTAACATAAATATTTATATTTTAGGAAGGTACAATAGTGGTGACGAAAGTTGAAGAGCCATCAAAGTATGGTGTCGTAGTTTACAATGAAGAAGGACAAATAGAGAGCTTCGTGGAGAAACCACAGGAATTCATATCAAACAAAATAAATGCAGGTTTGTATGATGCAAAAATCTAATTGAGTCTCGTTAAGTTTAAAGGCGGTCTGGTTTTCGAAAACTGGCGAGACTGCCAGCTCATGAAGGACTCCTCAAGTTCAAGACAGCCCAGCTTGCCAAAGACTTGCTTGATAGTAAAATTCCAACACTATGTCTTCCGGCCCATAAACTCCACTGAAGAGTCTCATTATACTTGTAATTTTGTATTATATTTAATTAAATTCTTAATATCTAGGATATTATTGCTTGCTACTAAATACGAGTATTATACATTGTACTAAGAATACCCAACAAATAGTGACCCTCTAACAATTCTTTGTTATTTTTTGGTTTCAGGAATGTACATATTGAATCCATCTGTCCTTAGCAGGATAGAGCTGCGGCCCACGTCCATTGAGAAGGAAGTATTCCCTTTCATGGCGCAAGAGGGTCAGCTCCACGCAATGGAACTGAAGGGATTCTGGATGGATGTGGGACAGCCAAAGGACTTCCTCACAGGTAATCATAATCCTCCTTTTGCTTCGCCGTGGTCGGGTAATAAACTAGACTGGATTCTTCTTATCGTGCAGCACAATTAACCATGCTGTCCCAAGGTACAGACGACGCTTGGCCCAGTGTAAGCAGTGGATAGGGCAATGCCTTCATAAAAATCAAGCAGTCAGGTGTGCAGGTTTCGCTATAAAGTTGTCCATTATTGTTAAAGCAATCGGAATGTTCATGATGTCCATTATTGTTGAAGCGGTCGTGGCTCAGTACGGCATGCGTGGTCGCGTCGATCACGCAGGTTAACTGACTACAGACATGATCATAACCTGGATGGGTTTGACTATTAGTGGCATTTATCTCGACCGTTTCCGTGCTTCGCTATCGCTAGATGGCTGTCGTTATGCCATGTCGGAGGCCTTTTAGGCGGCTTGAAAACTTCTGACACGGGGTTGGGCACTAGAACCATAACCTCCACCAATCCGGACTAGGCCCCCGTGTGTGGAGTATGGCCTAACCTTCCCAATGTATGGGAAGAGACCCGTGCCCCTGCAGTGGCGTCGTAATGTGTTGTTAATAAATCGGAATGTAAATTCAAAGTATTTATGTTATATTACAATAAATCTGAATCTAAGTATGCATAAGTTTTGAAAAACTTGGGTAGGAATTTGATATCAGGACATATCTAAAATGTAATTTCCCTATCGTTTAACTACTCGTTAAAACAAATATTGTGTCACACGTACACACGTTCGTATCTATACGGCGTTGAAAATTATAGATAAGAAACACATGAATACGGTTTTAGATTCGGAACTTGTGGGTGATTTCAATACATGTCTTTTAAAAAATGATTTCCGCTCCCGTTACCTTAAAAACTTAGTTCGCGCTGCCAATTTGCACATCCTTCCTTCCAATGCTACTCATCACTTCCCTAACTGCACTCCCTCTCTTTTAGATCTTATTTTAATATCATCCCCATCCCACGTTGTTAAACATGGTCAACACACTGCGGATGCTTTCTCATACCATGATTTAATATATTTATCGTATAAAATCCGACCCCCCAAGCCTAAAGCCCGTGTTATTATGCTGCGTAATTTTAGAGGCATTAATATTGATGATCTTCGTGCAGATGCTGAAAACATCGATTGGCATGTTATTGATGAAGCACCTACTGTGAATGAAAAAATCCATCTGTTTAATTCCCTATTAATAGACCTTTACGACATTCACGCTCCTATTCGTCCAGTCAAAGTCAAACATATTCCTGCTCCATGGCTTACGGAAGAAATCAAAGATTTAATGGACCGAAAGAATCGTGCTAAGACTAAGTACAAAATAAAATCCACGGAAACCAATAAAACTCGGTACAATAAGTTAAGAAATCGTTGTAATCTGGTATGCAGAGACGCGCAGCGACGCCACATTCACAAATCTGTCGAACAAAGTGACCCAGCTAGGGTATGGAAGTTTCTTCGGACCATGGGTGTTGGTAAGTCACGAAATGAGACAATCCCTAAGGATTGTGACATGGATGCTTTGAACATGCATTTCTCATCCTCCTCGCCTTTGGACTCTTCTACAAAAACGAATACGCTTCTTCAACTATCGCAGTTACCCTCCCCGTCTCATCCATCTTTCCTTTTTAATAAATTTGCAGCTGATGAAGTTGAAAAGAGTATCCTCGGTATCGGGTCTGATGCTGTCGGTGGTGATAATATTAGTCGCAAAATGATCATTCCCATCATTGACATACTCTCTCCTGTTATCACAAAAATATTAAATTTTTCTATTATCAATTGCTCTTTTCCTGATATCTGGAAAGAAGCCGACATTATTCCGCTACCTAAAAAAACCAATCCCTCTTGTTCCTCTGATTACCGCCCCATATCCATCTTACCCTTCCTGTCCAAAGTATTGGAACGTCTGGTGCATGCACAACTCAGCACCTTCCTTGTTTGCAATAATCTTCTTAACCCCTTCCAATCCGGTTTCCGCCCTGGTCATAGCACAACCACAGCACTAACCAAAATCACAGACGATATCAGGCTTGGTATGGAGAGGCAGCAGCTCACAGTCCTCACTTTACTCGACTTCAGTAATGCTTTCAATACTGTCGATTTCGATATACTACTGGGGTTGCTGCGTTCTCTCAACTTTTCTCAGGCTGTAATCGATTGGTTTCACAGCTACCTGCATGGCCGCCGACAACGCATACGTATTGACAATAATTCTTACTCTACATGGTGCTCAGTATCTGCTGGCGTACCTCAGGGAGGCGTTCTATCTCCACTTCTCTTTGCGTTATTTATAAATTCTATTTCTGTTAACCTTTCATCTTCATACCACCTGTACGCCGATGATCTTCAGATTTACTCTCAGGCTGCACTCACTGATATTTCGGATGCTATCGAAATAATCAATACCGATCTTACTAGAATTTCAAATTGGAGCAAGTCCTACGGCTTAAGAGTTAATCCTAGTAAGACCCAGACTATTATCATTGGCAGCCCATATTTTATTTCTAAGCTTAATGATGCATGTCTTCCTCCTGTTATATTCGATGGCATCAGTATTCCATACAGTCAAAAAGTCAAAAACCTTGGAATATTTTTTGACCAAACCTTTTCGTGGGACGTACAAGTGGGCGAGGTCAGCAGGAAGACATTTGCATCATTTAAGGCCCTAAATCGTCTGCGGCATTTCCTTCCCACTGCAACAAAAATTTTGCTGGCACAATCTCTCATGTTGCCCATTCTTGACTACGCCGACGTGTGCTACCCGGATATAAATGTCAACCTTCTAAATAAACTCGAGCGTCTTCAGAATCTTGCCATCAGATTTATCTTTAATCTCCGCAAATATGATCACGTGTCCCCGTATCGAAGAGATCTAGAATGGCTTCCAATTAGTCAGCGTCGTGATCTTCACATCCTGTCACATCTTTATTCTATCCTTTTTCTTCCAAAATCCCCAACGTACCTTAAACAATGTTTCAACTTTCTATCTTCCACTCACAGTCGTCCTCTTCGTTCCTCCGATAACCTCCGTCTCCACATGCCTCCTCACTCTACCAATTTCTATGCCCACTCCTTTACCCTTCAAGCTATCCGCCTGTGGAATTCCCTTCCTGTACCAATCCGGCAAGCCCAATCCCTGCACTCTTTTAAAAAATCTTTAAAAGCATATCTTCTTGACCTCTGATGAGCTCTTCACTTCTCCATAGTTAACTTTGGTAATTATATGTTTATATATATGAATATATCATTTATTTTTAGTTATATGAAATGTACTTATATATTTTATAATGTATGTATTTATAATGCTAGTTTGTATTAAGTACTTTAATTTGAAACTATGTTTTAAATTTTTGTTTTATGTAATTGGTTTATTTTTAAGATACTCGTGCGCTACCTACCTGTATTTTATGTTTTGTCTCCGTGTCCCCGGGTTGTCTGGAAGAAATCGCTTTCAGCGATAAGACCGCCCAGGTTGCACCACTACATATCTTTATATTTGTTTTTATAATGAAATTGTATTTTGTGTGCAATAAAGAGTATTTATCTTATCTTATCTTATCTTATCTTGTTTATAAGAACCCAACTGCATTTACATTCCTCTTTACATTCTTGTTTAAAAGTGTTGTTTATTCTATTAATGCGCTGCACAATTATACACTTACATTAGTAGCAATTTTCTTTCTTTTACCCGCATTGCGTAGCGAAATTAAACGTTTCTGATTAATTTTAAATCAAAATTTAATACGAATCATTGTTTATTTATTTTTATTTTATTTTATTTTACAATTTATTGTGTACACATAATAGATATAATACACAGGCTTAACATGAAATATACACAAAGGGTGCAGCTTATTTCTAGTAGAAATTTCCAGCAGACCCGGGTTAAGGAGAAATTGTAGCTGAGATGGCAGTACAGCATGTACACAAATATTATTATATAGTTCATTGATATATATATCAATATATAACACATATAAATATATAACATACATACATAATAATATACATATATAAAATATATACTAAATAATATATGTTATGTATACATGGCTTATCAACCTCACGAAGACAAAGAGAGGTAGTGCTTCCTAAGTTTGTTTTTAAAGGAGAAGATGCTTTCGCTGTCACGGATTTCATGAGGAAGAGAATTCCACAACCTGACGGCATGAACGGAAAAGGAGTAAGAGTAGAAATCGGTGCAATGGGAGGGAAAGTTCAGTAGGGATTTAAGGTGGGATCGGGATTGTTGATCTGGTTGGCGCATCCAAGAAAAACGTTCGCGCAGATAACTAGGAATAGAGGGTTTGTGAAGGATATTGAAAAGAAGACATAGGATGTGGGAGTTACGGCGCAAGCGAATGGGAAGCCAATTGAGCTGGGCACGGAACTGGGAGATGTGGTCAAACTTAGGTAAACCAAAGATAAAACGAATGCACAAGTTCTGTAAGCGCTCTAGCTTGTTTAGGAGTTCCTCGGTGATATCTAAATAACACGAGTCAGCATAATCGAGAAGGGGAAGAAGTAACGTTTGAGCAAGAGATATTTTAGTATTTAAGGGCAGAAACCATTGAAGACGTTTAAGAACGTGACAGGAGTAGTGGAGTTTCCTGCTGATCTCGTTGATGTGGGTGGTCCAAGAAAGTTTGGAGTCAAAGATGACCCCTAGATTTTTTGCGGTGCCAGTGTAGGGAATTACAGTACCATCGTATACAACGGCTGGAAGCGTAGCAAATTCAATTTGGTTCAACATATAGGTACTCCCAATAATCATAGCCTTGTTTGTAATTTATTTCGAAATTATTGCGAATCGAATCGAAATAGCAGACTTTTTAAATAATTCATGTAACATTTACGTAGTCGGTCCCATAATGAATTGGCCTAACTATGAAATAAAAAAGAAAATTAAATGCAATCATTTTTATTTTTCAATATAGTCTCCATCAATACTGACACACTTCTGACATCGGTGTAATAACATTTCTAATCCTTTATAAAAATAATCGCAATCTTTGTCTTCAAAATGACTGAAGACGGCCGCCTGCAACTCTTCATCGCTTGAAAATTTTCTTCCCCTTAAGTCCCGCTTTAAATTTGGGAATAAGTAATAGTCGGACGGAGCCATGTCTGGACTATAAGGTGGATGGTCCAGCTCCGTGAACCCGCATTGACGCACTGCATCCTTCGAAACACCGGCGGTGTGCACGGGGGCGTTGTCGTGAAGCAACAGGACGCCTTTACTCAGTTTGCCTCTGCGCTTCTCCTTTATAATATCTCGCAGTTTATATATTAATGAAGCATAATATTCGCCGTTTACGACTGTATTGCGCTCTTTAAAATCAACCATCAAAATACCTTGAAAATCCCAAAAGATTGTGCACATGATTTTTTTGGTAGATTGTTGCACCTTTGCCTTTCTAGGCGGCTTTTCACCCTTATAACGCCATTCCATTGACTCGCGCTTACTTTCTGGATCATAATATAACACCATAGTTTGATCACCAGTCACTAGTCTCTCGATCACGTTCTTTGGGTTTTCTCCACAAAGATCTAAAAACTCGGCAGCACAGCGAACTCGCTCCCGTCTCTGCACAGCTGACAGAAGTTTCGGGACCCATCTTGCACTGACTTTTTTCATATGAAGATGTTCATCGATTGCACGATGGACGGTACTTTTAGAGAGCCCAAGTCTAGCTGCAATTTCTCTAATCTTCAAACGGCGGTCACTCAAAACCTCTTCTTCGATTTGAGCAATAGTATCGGGAGTGAGCACTTCTACCGGTCGACCGTCATGGCCGATATCTTCGACGGTTTCTCGCCCGAGGCGAAACTCTTTCACCCAATTTTTTACTGTGCTATAAGAGGGAGAACACTCCTTATACACACCATCTAATCGTTCTTTAATTTGGGCGGGGGATAAGCCTTCTTTAAATAGAAACTTTATGACGCTTCGATACTCGGTTTTCGACATTTTGAAAAAATACGCGACACTTGTTGTTCAAACAAACTGCTAAACTGTCTGAGAACCGTATTATTCAATGCAACATAACATGTATCGAAATGTCGCGTAGAACTATATCAGGCCAATTCATTATGGGACCGACTACGTATATCTCGACAGTGTAGTTTTTTTAAAAAACGTGAACTACTTTTTCAGGGAGTTCCTAACTTCTTTAATTTCTTAGGGATGTGCCTATACTTGACGAGCTTGCGCCAGAAGAACTCTGATAAGCTGTACAACGGCGCATGTGTAGTGGGCAATGTGATGGTTGACCCGTCTGCCAAGATCGGCAAGGGCTGCCGGATCGGACCCAACGTCACCATCGGGCCTAACGTCGTCATCGAGGATGGTAAGGAACAAATTCAAAATATACACAACAGACGTATTCCTACCACAGGGTCTTTAAAGGCGTGGACCTTAGTCCAGTATAAACTGTGTATTATTTCTAAATATAGTTCTGTGGTCCTAAGTGTCTAACCGTCACAGTTTTTACACTTTCCTTATAAAAGTCGACTTATTAAAAAAATATTAAAAGTGTTGAACTATTACTAGGTTTGACTACTGAGATCTCAAATCTCCCGTTGCAGATTTTAATGGGACTTCCTCTAAGCTGTAGCTATTTTTGTATCTTTAAATGTGGTATACCTTACGAATGTGGCAGCTATTGGCCCAGGCTTCATATTAAGTTTACCCACCATTGCATGTCTTCTAAGGCTCTGAGTTAATGAAGGAAAAGCTGGCGGCATGATTCTGACCATTTGCACGTGCTTAATTGTAACATTTACTTGACTGACACCTACCGTAACTAGTCAAAAAGAAAGGTTATTCTACATTATAATACCTACGCATCGTAATCGCACTTTAAAACAGTACGTCTGTTAACGTTCCGACAGGCGCGTGTATAAAGCGAAGCACGATTCTCCGAGGCGCGTGCGTCCGCCAGCACGCGTGGCTCGACGGCTGCATCGTGGGCTGGCGCTCCGTCGTCGGCCGCTGGGTGCGTATGGAGAACACCACCGTCTTAGGCGAGGACGTCATTGTAAAGGACGAGCTTTACATCAACGGCGGCCAAGTCCTGCCACACAAGTCCATAGCCCTGTCTGTGCCGGAACCACAAATTATTATGTAAGGGTGATGTGCTACGTCTGGCTTATACCATGATAGATTTTAGGCCCAGTGCAGTGTTTGGTATTGTACAGACAACGAAAATAATACATATGTAACTACGATACTTTGGACATTTTGTTTTTATGGTTTTCCAGTTTTAAGGAGTTTGCGCGTCGTGAACTGTTTTTCCTTGTGGTAACTAAGTATATGATGGTATCTTGCTTCCTACAAACTTTCTGTACTGAAAACTATTTAGACTGATCTAGCTGTGTAGGCCGATAATTTAGTCACTGAAAGCTTTAAAACTAGTGACCATAAAGTCTGATTTACACACGCACGACTCCATTGGGGATAAGTTGGTTAGAATGCATCCTCCTTAAACTCAAACTCAAAATGTTTTTTATTTAAGTTGGTAGATGCCGTACAAATGCTTTGAAATCGTCAATTTTTTTTTCTACTTAGTACAAAGTCCCTACCACGCGGGACTTGTACAATCAACGTTTCGGGAAGTGTTTGCGAAGCCACCAAAAGGCTTTCAGCTGAGATATTATTGTGATCTTTTTTTATCCTCAATTGCCCTTCGCATCATCTCAACTGATGGTAAGCGATGATGATTTCCGAAGATGGAAGCGAGCTTACCAAGATTCCCCAACGCAATAGGAAACTGACTATCTTATCTTCATGCCGAAAAAAATCAATGCTGTATCATTGATGTTTCCTTATTGATTGATCTTTTATCTCTTTTGAATCCTTTCTTTCTTTATTCTTATTTTTGTATATTTTATTTACAGACATGACATTGTATAATTCATTTATTGAGCATTAAGATGTAACAGAATATAAGACTTTTAAAAAAAAAATGTGTTGGAGGGAGTTTCTTTAGGGCCCGCCGTTTCTTCTCACTCCGCAAACACTTCCCGAAGCGGTGGGTATGCGAGTTCCGAGAGGTAGAAACCTCGTATTAGGTAGATAAAAGAATGACGTTCGAAAAGTGAACACTGCTATCTACTTCGAATAAAAATATTTTCATTTCATTTCATCTCTTTTCCTTAATGTGATCAAGGAGGGTACACACAGGGCTAACTCAGGGCCTAAAATTCTGCCACGGTATAAAAAAGGAAATGTACGTAATAAGAATAAGCCACAGAAATTTAATATTATAAGATTATTTACAAACTATTTTCTGTGTTAAAGCTATTGTTGAAGCGAATTTTATTTAATTTAGAACTTGTTTTTTTCGCTAAGTACTGTTTGGTTTGAAGGACATGTTAAAAAAGCTATAAATTATTTATTTGGTCATGTATTATTTTCATTATTTTGTAATCTACTTTATTGCTAAAATTCTAGATTTACCGTCAGATGTGTTTGTTTGTATAGAATAGAATTTTGGAAATAAATTTTTAATATGTCCAAGGAAAATTATATTTCTATCTTTATTATTATGGGGTATTTATATTTGCTAGCGAAACATTTTACATTCCTTGAATTAGTAAATATAAAATATTATAAAGAAAAAATTCTGAATCACTAGGTTTTTATTTGGATTTTATCAAGAGACTTATTTACAACTATGGTAATGCTGCCATTTTACACCAAAACTATTAATTATAGTGTAAGGTAGGTAAGAAAAAGTCTTAGGTACATAATATTTGTATTTAGGATAATAGTATAAATTATGTGTTATAAAATAAAATAAATATACTTTTACTCTTCGTCATTAATGGTTTTATTTTATTCTTTAAGTAAAGGATTCTAGACTCTGGAAACTATAAAATACAATGCAAGTTATTGTCACACAAGTAGAGCTTGGAGTATTGCTAGCTCAAGGAAGATTGATTTGGTATGTCTGCCGCGGGCGTTTATTTTACTCCAACCCAATCTATTCTGTGTGAATTCTTATTCGTCCGAAACTGACATAGTATTCATTCATATCGTCACCACTCATCTCATCTGTCTCATCCTACACATCGGGAAGGTTGAGCCATACTCCATACACACGGGGGCCAAGTCTGGATTGGTGGTTGTAGGGCTAGTGGCCAATCCGTGTCAGAAGTTTCCAGCCTCTTGTAAGGCCTCCGACATGGCTTAACGACTGCCATCTAGTGATAGCAGCCGGCATCAACAGCATAACGAGTTTTGCGAACTTGGAGGAATTCTAATTCCTCCAAGCTTGCTTGCGAAGAACGGAAACGGTCGAAATAAACTAACGGTCAAATCTATCCAGGTTATGACCGTGTTTGAAGTCAGTTTACCTGCATGATCGACGCAAGCGGCTTGATCCACGACCGATTCATAGTATTCACCTTGGAGGAATTCGAAAGTATTCACGTTACGAATCCAAAGCAAAAATTAAAAAGTAAAATATCAATGTCACCTTATCACGGCGGCAGTGTCACGTCACGTGGTCAAGTGACTTTGACATTTCATTCGTTGTTGTGGCGGGTGATGACTGATTTTTTTTGCGCCAATTTTGCGTATAAAAAATAAAAAAACAACACCGGTAAGAGGTAAGTCTTGGTTTCGTTATGTGATTCTGGTTTTATTATTTTATGGAAATTTCTGGTTTTTGTTTCGTGTGGTTAAATATATGATTCCGTAGTAAATAACAAATAGCTGCATCACTTTTACATTCGCAATTGCAATAACCTGATCTCTTCACGTTTAGCTCTCAATTTTGACCAGACAATGATTTAATTTTCGACACACGTAGATCTCCGATTTAAAAATTTATAAACTATAGGTAAAGGATATTCTTGCGCTCTTTACTTGTTTGTAAAAAACATAATTTTCATTGTTACAACTACAATAGCATACTCATACTACTCATAGCATAATAGCTGAGATTTTGCTAAATATTTATGAATTTCGCTAAATATACAATGATTTCCTTATTATGGAGTCTTGGGTTTCATGATAACCTAGTTTGTGAATTTAAAAGAAAGTATTGCTGATTTTAAAGTTATTTTATACCTGAAGTCGGATTTGGTATTCTGTGTCAGTTTAATGTCACTTTTTATTAAAATAAAGAAAATTTGAATTTGTTTTGCACTCGTAACAACAGATGAGTCTATATGGTAGAGCAGCGGGCAAAAGCTAGTAAAATAAAACTCCACTATATTGATTACCACTGCAGATGTGATAGATACCAATAAGTATTAACGCCGGTCTCCTGTGAAGCTAAATGTTTATTATAACAGTTGCAGTACTTATATTTTTATGTAATTTTGTATTTAATTATATTGTTTTAGGTGTGCTCACTGTAGAATATTGAGAGATTGAAAATCTTAAAGATCTGCTTGGTTAAGATTCAACAATGTCGAAACGCAAAAGTGCAAATACATTCAACACACTTTTCAATTATTTTAAAGTATCTCCTCCTCCTAAGAAGCTTAAAGTGAATAAGAATGAACACAATGACACATTAGATAAATCAACAAATGGTGAGACAGAAAATAAGGTTGATGGTAAGTTTATGTGTATTTTTAATGTCTTACATCATCATCATCATCAGCCTGTATTAAATATCTTTGGCATTAATAATATCTAATAATATCCGGGACAAATCACACACGGTCATCTGGCCCCAAACTAGGTATCCCGGTAACATGGGAACCAGAGACTGATATACATACACATATACTTTTAAATACATACATATATAGATATAATACACCCAGACTCAGAGCAAACAATTCTGCTCATCACAGAAAAGTTTGCCCTGTGTGGGGATCGAACCCACGAATCTCGGAGCAGATGTCAGGATCGCTAACAACTTAGCCACCAAGTCAGTCTTCCTTCCTTAGTTATAATATGAAAAAACCTTGTAGTCATACAAAATTTTCGCAGCTATTGCTTAATGAATATTGGGTAATGATTGAAGAGACTTTTAGATAGTATGAAGGTATATGTACCTCCCACAACTCTCCCTAAAATGGGGCCTTCAATTTCCAAGACTTATTTAAGATTTAAATAAATATTATGTACATGTCTCCAAAAATATATTATACAACTGCAACAGTTGATAAAACTTATGTCACATTAATAAGTATGTAAATAAAAAATTTCAGATGAAGAAATTCTAGAGCCTTCTAAAGCCGAAGAGCCAAAAAAAGTGCCTATAGAGGACAGTGATGATGATGAGCCCATCAACACCTCGAAAATTAGGAAAAGAATCAGAATCGTCCCAGCTGATTCTGATGATTCAGATGTGGAGAACAAAGGTAAATTGAAAAGAAATGAAAAATAAACAGGTGTTACTATTTTTTTATTTTATTGTGTAAGATGACAAAAGGCTGATGGCCCACTTCATGGAAAGATAATAAAAATCAGTCCTTTTTCTTTTTTCTATGTTTCTGTATTATTCTATCTTGTTCTAAGTGTGTATTGCATTGTATACGTTAAACTTTTTAGTATGCAAGTGCGAGCCCTCCTGACAGAGATTTACATAAAAACTTAAAAGGAGGTCTCAACCTATATTATGAGACGATGTTACATATGTGCCAATAAACAATTAACATTATTTTTTAATTTTAAAGATGTAGAACTAAAATTTACCAAAGAGCTGATATCTGTTTGTAATAAGAGTGGAAAAATTATTGTTTTCCAATTTGAGCAAAAGTATAAAACAAAAGTTACTCAATATATGAGTGGAAACCTTGAATAATGGGTCTTAAACCTTTTATAATTTTTTTAAATATTTTATTCCATGATTGGTTAGAGCTTGGCATAATTTGTCACATGCCAATGATGGAAGCGGGCTTACTAAGATTCTCTAACATAATACCTTCATGGTGGATCTCAATAATGCTGTTAACATCGATGTTCGGCGGCAAGACTTAGATAAGATATGTGGGCTTAGAAAACGCCATACCACTAACCAAACCAAGTCCTACAAAAAAGACGCAATTAAAATGCCTAGGCCTAAATCTCGGAACCCGTGTGACCTTCCCACGGAACCCTAGGGTTCCGCGGAACACCTTTTAGGTACCGCTGGTTTAGAATATTTAATTTACATTGGGTTTGAGGGGCTGCTTGCATCCTAAATCAATAAGAGAATGTCGCGGGGCATAAGTGATTATTGTTACGATTAGTGATTGTTTTTAATACATTGATTTGACTTTGTTATTAGGTAATAACACAATAGAAAATTTGAACGAGAGCAGTTTGGCGAAACTGCATGAGAGTTTCAAATATGAATCTAGTCAGTCTAAGAGCACAAGGCCCGCTCCAGTTGCAGAAAAGAAGTAAGTATATGTATATGTACTCGTAATTAATATGTAAAAAAAAAGATTTTGTTCATTTTTAATTTACCCAATGTATTGAATTAAATAATAATACAGAATTTACTGCACAGAGTTATTTTATTTGCTACTTTCATCTTCATATTTTGCTTTAAGAGATAGTACATTCAATATTAATTATATGTCATAAATTAATGCATCTATTTAACAATTCAAATTTGACTCTACAGAACTGCAAGTAAAGCAGAAAAGCCGACAACAGAGAAGCCAGAGAGTCCAGCAGTCGCTGACGAAGGCAACTGGATCCACTGCAAGCTCGACTGGCTGAAGGCTGACAAAATCAGAGATGTCAACAAGAGAAGGCCTGGGGATCCAGAATATGATCCAACTACGCTGTATGTGCCACTCGAGTTTTTGAACAATCAGACACCGGTAAGATCTTTAAGTGTTAACCTCTTACCATAAGATATAGGGAATTGGAGAAAATTGAGTTGTTGAGTTGCGGCTTCTATGAAATTTCACTGCCATGTTTTTTTATAATTTGAATATGTTACACTATGGGGCAACTAATTCTGACTTCCTGAGGTATGAAAAGAGAACCGTGGAATGAGAACTGAGTGGGTTTTTAAAGTAGACTCGTTATTACGTTTTAAAGCGGGTTATTTATTAAAATCATATAATTAGCAAGGTAAAAAAAATCCGTGTACTTACTGTTTATAATGAAAATAAAGTTTTAAATTAGGCTATCTCTTCCCGAGGGTGTCGTATGAGGCAATTAAGAGATCAGGGAACTGCAGGATGAGCAGCAGCGTCGTTCCTAGTATTGTACCATCACAATGCGATGCAGGCAATCCGCCTGCCAAGCGTGGCAATTGGCGGGAGGGGTGCATTTGGGGGGAGGCCCATGTCCAGTGGACGTCTTGTAACATTATAATGAAAGTCCAGATCCCAAATTATCCTTATCTGTGCTCTTGTCGGCAGGCCCACAAGCAGTGGTGGGAAATGAAATCGGCTCATTACGATTGCGTGCTCTTCTTCAAAGTCGGCAAGTTCTATGAGCTTTACCACATGGACGCGGCAGTTGGTGTCAATGAACTCGGTTTTTCCTATATGAAGGTAACATAATAATATCCTGTATTTCAGATTGGTCTTATTTAGTGGATTGTCCGTTTTACAATGTGCGTCCACCTTTAGCATCCGTGTCCGTTTATAAGGCGGTAACATCTACCAAGTTGGACCTTGCGTGTTTAGATCTTAGTAAAGCAAAAAGATCCAATACGGACTTGCCCCTTGTGTGGGGTATGGCCTAACCTTTCCAAGGTATGGGAAGAGACCCATGCTTTTTTAACCGACTTCAAAAAAAGGAGGAGGTTCTCAATTCGTCGGAATCTTTTTTTTATGTTTGTTCACCGATTACTCGAAGACGCCTGAACCGATTTGGAAAATTCTTTTTTTGTTTAAAACGGTATACTGCACAGGTGGTCCCATATAAATTTTATCGAAATCGATTTAGCGGTTTTTGAGAAAATCAACAAAAACATTGCAAAATTGGAGTTGTTGCGATTGAAGTCGGTTGTTTTTAACGTATTCAGCGTGGTCAATTATTATTGTTAAGGATAGCAAAAGGCTGACGGCCCACCTGATGGAAAGGCATTTGCAACACCAGGGGTGCTTCAATGCTTTGCCGAAACTTGGATTCCCCATGGCCCATTAGGGTGGACTAATTTGTTTTGTTCTCGAGGCTTATTAAGGTTAATAAATCATTTGTGGTGTATACGCTTTTATAACAAAATTCCGAATGACCTGGGTGAATTACCAGAATGTAAAAAGAAACATATCCCGCAAACAATCCCGAAACGTTGAGTTACAAGTTCCGCGTGGTAGGGACTTTGTACTAGGTAGAAAAAAATTACGAATTTAAAAGCATGTCTGCTCTTATAAGAACGAAGGCCGCAAACTATACGGGACTTCCATATACTCCTAATACTCCTACTTACATGTGTAAAGCATCTACTTAAATAAAAACATTTTTAGTTTGAGTTTGAGATATAAAACGCTGTATATGTTCAAGAGGATACTAAAGGACTAGATTATATGAATGATAATGACATTCAAAATAATAATAATACACGGGACAAATCACATACGGTCATCTGGCCCCAAACTAGGATTCCCTGTATCTTGGGAACCAGAGACTGATATACATTTAAATACATACATATATAGATATTATACACCCAGACTCAGAGCAAACAATTCTGCTCGTCACAGAAAAGTTTTCCCTGTGTGGGGATCGAACCCACGACTCTCGGATCAGAGGTCAGGATCGCTAACCACTTAGCCACCGAGTCAGTCAAAATATTTCTTCAGCATAATAATATGAAGTTCATAAGTTTATAACAGTCTCGTGCAACTAAAAGTATACAGCCATGTAGTGCAAGTAGTATTAGATGGCACGGCTACCCTGTATACTTTTAGATGCACGGGACTCGGCGGCTCAGTGGTCAGCGCTCCTGACTACTGATCTGCGAGTTGTGGGTTCGATCCCCACCCAGGGCAAACATGTCTGTGATGAGTAGATTTGTTTGCTCTGTGTCTGGATGTAATAGGTATATATATATATGTATATGTATGTATTTAAAAGTATACAGGTGTTGTTTTGGTCGACAACGGCCTTCTAAGGGATGAAAGTACAAAAAATACTTGTTCTGAATATACCTATAATATATTTTTTAATAAATTGATTCTACTGAAAAAATGACATACAAATTTTCCCAAAAGTATAAAAACGAATGTTCGCGCAGTCAGTCAGTGACGGCCGGCTCATTCACGTATTTTCCTACAAAAAGGTTAATGACACTTACATGAACGTGGCTGTCGGGAGAAGTATTCCAAGATAGCTTCTTCCTTGAACTCTTGTCTACTTTAGGCTCTACCTTCAGCATGGGATGTTTTTTGGAAGAACACGATTTGCAGAGTTTGTAAATAATGTTTTTATTGCGTAACACGTTACGGCTGCGCGACGTCAATCCAAATCTCACACACTCCACTTGATTTAGACCACACGAAATGTAAATCTACATCGCTCAGTTCACGACTATTGACTATTGAATAAACACTTGTTCCTGATCATAGCCGTAGGCCGTAGCGTAAGTTCACGCGCAGAGGCGCTTGCTCTCGCTGAGAAAATGAGACACAGTTTCGGCTCGGAGGCACGCGGCAGACTGCTCGCGCCGCCGCGGCCGCTGCCGCAGCCGGGGCCCCTCGCGCACCCCCGCACTCCTCACCTCGTTGCTACGCAACCATTCATTGTTAAAATACGTTACGCAAGGAAACAAGGATACCACAAATAATTATTTTCTAAGATTTTCTTAAGAAAATTTAAGGTACCATTTTTATATTTTTTTCGGCATCAGTATCATGTATACTATCACCCCTGAAAAGCTCGTTGTCGACCAAAACAACACCCTGTATATGTATGTATATCAGTCTCTGGTTCCCGTGGTACACGGAATCCTAGTTTGGGGCCAGATGACCGTGTGTGATTTGTCCCGGATATAATTATTACTGTACTTACGTAAATAAAAAATAAAATTGATTTTTTGTATTGAAATATTGTGTGGTACAGGGTGAATTCGCGCACTCTGGCTTCCCGGAGAGCGCGTACGCTCGCATGGCGTCGACGCTCGTGGCGAAGGGGTACAAGGTGGCGCGCGTCGAGCAGACCGAGACGCCGCAGATGATGCAGGAACGGGTCAAGATTCAGAGTGAGTTCACGTCACTTTGCAACTTAGTGACTTATGTTTTGGAATCCATATGTGGAAGTTTTTTATTTTTATTGGCATGAATAAAAAAATGAATTTTCATATTTCGTTTTTAAGCTGGAAACCGAAAATAATACAATAATGATGCACCTGATGAAGTGATAATCATACCTTGATTATTATACCTTCATAATTACCACTGGTAATTATTATGCTAATTATAACTTGATAGTATCGTAATGTTGTTTTACGTGTATCTGCTGCTTCCACGCATTTAGAAACGCATTAAATGTCATTTTAAAAAACAGTTACAAACGTTGTGTTCAACGCAACATTGTTTGTATTTGTGTTCAGTTTTATCACTATAAATACTATACTATTATAATGTAATGAAATTATCATTAGTAAGTCAAAAATTTAAGAGAATAAGTTATGAATCAGCACGGATAATTATCATGATTTTTATCAAATAAAATAATTATTTTGATAATTTTTTAATCCCTGGCGTGACAACGCTTTTTTTTATAAAATCTATATCATTATTAAAAGCTTGGAGAATAATAATAAAAAAACCATTTTTTCCAGAGAGCAAAGTGAGTAAGTTCGACAAGGTGGTCCGTCGCGAGATTTGTCAAGTGACGGTTAAAGGCACGCAAGTGTGCGGCTTGCAGGACTCCGGTCCTTGTGAGGATGGCGCTAACTACATGATGGCTATTGCCGAAGAGGTATGTCTACTGTAATCGAGCTTTTTAACTATTATGACAATATAGGTGATATAAAATCACGAAATGTATTTTTTATGTTACCAACTAAATTAGCATTTTAATTTGTTGATTAGTTTGTTTAATAAAAGAAATAAACGTATACCACAAAAGTAACTAAAATCGTGCGATGTCTTTATCATCTTAGACACCCAAAGAAGTTACTTAACAACTTTACTTCTTATGTTTTATTAATAAACGTATACCACAAAAGTAACTAAAATCGTGCGATGTCTTTATCATCTTAGACACCCAAAGAAGTTACTTAACAACTTTACTTCTTATGTTTTATTTCGTTTCTCTAAAGTGTGTGGTAATTCCTCAGGGTAATGCATGTCTGTGTACCGAATATTGTTTATAAAAAAAGTATTATTCTTGTGTTAGTATTATCTCAAAGTGCAGCTGTTTTCAGGAGAACCAAGGTTGTAGTACGTACGGCATATGCTTCGTGGACACTTCGATAGGGCAGTTCCACCTCGGACAGTTCAAAGATGACAAGCACTCTTCCAGACTGCTCACTACTTTAGCGCATTTCCCTCCCGTACTGGTAATTTTTTTATTATTGTTACTTTATTTTTATGTTGGTATTTGATATCTTACCCGATTAGAAAATATAGGTATACCAAATATAGAAACGGTTTAGCATTTAGTAAAAATATGTGATCGTGTTGACAGTATGTATTACTTTAATTATTCACGAAATTTTGGCTAGGGTAATGTTTTTATGTTAATATCTTTTTGTAACGGATTAGGGGAGGCCTTGTCCAGCAGTGGACGTCTTTCGGCTGATGATGAACGGATGATTATTATTGATTGGACGGCTTTCGGCTGATGATGATCATTCCCGTGTAGGTAGTTTACGACCGGCGTGTTACCGGCCGCACTGCGCGGCTGTTGACCACTCACTGCCACAGCGCGCGGCGCGAGGCCCTGCCACTGTGGCCCGTCGAGAAGACACTCAAACACCTCGCCGAGAAGTACTACAGGGTCGACGGGGGCGGCGAATGGCCTGCTGGCCTTAAGCCGTTCCTGCATGACGGTGAGTGGGGGACTTGGGGGGAGGGGAATGTTGCCCTCTTAATGTGGGATTTAGGATTTACTTGTCTGAGATTCGAGCTCTTAATCCAGAGTTGACTGCATAAAAAATATTAGGAGATATATTTGACTAAATGAATATTTTATTTTAATTGAAGAAAAACTAGTCGCTTTTATTTTCATGGTATGTATGTATATAATATAATAATATAATATATAATAATAATATAATATAATATCTGGGACAAATCACACACAGTCATCTGGCCCCAAACTAGGATTCCCTGTATCTTGGGAACCAGAGACTGATATACATACACATATACTTTTAAATACATACATATATAGATATAATGCACCCAGACTCAGAGCAAACAATTCTGCTCATCACAGAAAAGTTTGCCCTGTGTGGGGATCGAACCCACGACTCTCGGATCAGAGGTCAGGATCACTAACCACTTAGCCACCGAGTCAGTCAGTGTACAATAATTTTTTTTATTGTTATGCAAAGTACCAATGAATAGTGACGTCATCGTCGTCAAAAATTTCAAACATTTTTAGAATAAATTGTTGTTGTTGTCATTTGATAAAAAGCAGTTTTGATGACTAGCAGTCAACTACCAGATTGCCTTAGATTCAACAAATGTAGAAAACAATAAGAATATCCGGGACAAATAAATCGGCTAAATCTATTATAGTAATATCGTAATAATACATCACTCATGGTCACCCGGCCCCGAACTAGGATTCCCTCTATTATGGCAACTAGACGAAGATAATACATATAAGGACGATGAGGTGAGCTCGATAGCTTCTTTGAAAAAAGGCCAGAGCTGGCTCAGGATAGTGAGGGGAGACCTTCGCCCAGTAGTGGGACTGCTGTCATGTATAATGGGGAAGAAAACTGACAAAGCTCGCCGATAGAGGCGCTGATATCGCTTGACTCATACTAACTGTCAAAACGTATAGAAAAAATTGTTTACGTGAACTAAACATAAGATTATTAAAAAAATGCCGCGTTATGTGGCGATTGGTTGCAATAATAATGGAAATCATTAATTTTCTAAGGATTCTCGGATGAAGAAGACGTGGGAAAAGTTACGTTTTCAATTATGTACTTTTCAACTTCGCCTTTAATTGAGGAACAGTCCAAGTCGCATACATTTTCCATTTAACAATTTTACAGAAAAAAAACTAATTTATAACACCTCGATAATAAAAAACGTGGAACTAATTGAAAGTTGTTATGAGTCAAGCGTTCGTAGCGCCATCTGCAAATAGCTTTGCGTTTTCTTCCCCATTGTCGATCGTGTCCATACAAGGGTATGCATTACCTAAATGAACTAAACAATTGTTAGTTTTACATAATAGTGAAGCTTGTAAATACCTTCCAGGCGACGCCCTAGGCCTCACGCCGGCACCGCACTGTTCCCTCGCCATCCGCGCATTAGGCGGCTGCGTAGCTTACCTCAGCGAGTGTTTACTCGACCTACAAGTGCTAGGCATGTCGCAGTTTGCCTCTTACACGCCGCCCGACGTGCTAAACGAGACCCTATCGCAGGAGAACAAGGCTCAAAACAGATGGGAGGGCCGCAGCACGATGGTTTTGGATGCGATAACGCTAAGGAATCTGAGGATAGTGCAAGATGAAGGCTGTTTGTATGATAAATTGAACTTCTGTACGAGTGCGTTCGGTAAAAGGTTTGTTATTTTATCGATTACATACCTAGCTTGTATAAATATGTATATTGCCTTAATGGAACAACCTTATCTGTGTACAAAATCCAACTTCTTCCACCATTTTAAAACCATTCCAAAAGCGTCATGTAGATGCTTCTTCTTATCGTGTAGCACAATTTAACCGTGCCTGTTACAAAGTATAGACGGCAGTTGCCTGTAGTCTTTCGATTTTTAGAAACTGTAGGTTCCCATACCTGAAAGAAATTTAACCACGACTTCTACTCATGAAACTGAACAACTTTCCCTAAGGAACCTATACTCAATTCGCAAAAAAAATACATACATAATTGAATTCCTCGTACTAAGTGATCAACTGGTCCGCCAATTTTCTATGACTCATTCATAGAAGTCCAAAAATTTATTTGCGAATTAAGTATAGGTTCTTTGGGGAAAGTTGATGAGTTTCATGAGTAAAAACCACAGTTAATTTTTTTCAGGTATTTTAGAAGGACCCCATAATAATATATGTATTTATTTCATAGATAGCATTTGTTACAATGTAAGTCTTGAAACGTCCACCAAGCTCAAGCAGTCTTCTATTTCCAGGTTGTTGTACCAATGGCTCTGTGCGCCGAGTTGCAATCTCACCGTGATAAAGGAACGACAGGACGCAGTCAGGGAGCTGTACCAAAATCAAGAGGTTGCTCAAGAGATCAGGGCTGTTTTAGCCAAGATGCCAGATTTGGAGAGATTGTTGGCGAAGTAAGTTATTCCATCGAGTCATGGTTCTTTCAGGAGTCTATCTATCAGCCGAAAGACGTCCACTGCTGGACAAAGGCCTCCCCCAAGGATTTCCACACTGACCGGTCCTGTGCGGCTCGCATCCAGCGGCTTCCTGCAACTTTACTGCCCCAACGGCCATCTGTTCTACGAGCTATGTGCCCTGCCTACTGCCACTTAAGTCTAGCGATTCTGAGAACTATGTCGGTAACTTTAGTTCTCTTACTTATCTCCTCATTTCTGATTCGATCACGTAGAGAAACACAGAGCATAGCACGCTCCATCACCCTTTGGGTGATTTTGAGCCTTCTTATGAGGCCCATAGTAAGCGACCATGTCTCGGATCCATATGTCATCACTGGCAACACACACTGGTCAAAGACTTTAGTCTTGAGACATTGCGGTATTTTGGACGTGAAGATATTGAGAAGCTTCCCGAACGCTGCCCAGCCGAGTTGGATTCGACGATTGATCTCTTTCTCGAAGTTGGACCTACCTAACTGGACTGTTTGTCCCAGGTATACGTACTCGTCAACAACTTCAAGTGTAGAGTCTCCAACCTTCAGAGGAGTGGGTGTAACACGGACATTTAACATGATTTTCGTCTTATCCATGTTCATTTTAAGACCATATCCATGGGGGGGAGTTGCCGTAATCGCCACGCTTGGCATGTGGGTTGGCGATCGCAGTGTGGCGTGAGCCGAGATGGTATGCGGAAAAGACGCTGCTGCCCATCTTCCGGTTTATGGATCCCTTAGTCGCCTTATACGACACCCACGGGAAGAGATGGGGTGGTGCTATTCTAAGGCCATACCACAGGCCAGGCCAGGCCAGGCCAGGCCATCACTTTCAGGAGTGCGATCGCAAAATTTGTAGTTGGAGCCCGGCGGGAAGCGAACCCTCTACCTTCTGATGTGAAACGAGTGGTCACTACGCCATTGAAACATAAATTATTTAGATGGTGTAGAGGAGAACTACGAAATTGTTTTTCAAATATCGATCCGTAAGAGCCCGCCGCGAAGCGAACCTCGACCTCCTGATGTGATGCGAGTGGTCATTACGCCACAGAGGCATTTAATAACATACTGACTGACAACCTATACGGTATAGGTTGTCAGTCAGTATGTTATTAAATGGTATAGGCTATAACCATTTAACATAGAAAATTGGAACATAAATTACTTAGATGGTGTAGAGGAGAACTAAGAAATGATTTTTTCAAATATCGCTCCCTAAGTAGGTGAGGTGGGGTATTAAAGATTGTATCGACATTTTAAATTCCTATTGCTTCTATGACGGGCTGTTTGTGTCTACACATACATTCGAACTACGCGAACGCAACAGTGGCGCTCCATTACAACAATCTATCACTAAATAAATGAGAGCGTTGTACGCTCTTCAATGGAAACACTTGTACAAATTTAAAGATTCAGAATTTTGGGGTTGCTATACCAAGTAAATTTTCCAGAGTCCACACGATGGGCAACTTGCTGCGTTCGAAAGAGCACCCTGACTCGCGGGCCATATTCTACGAGGACAAGATATACTCGAAGCGCAAGGTTTTGGACTTCATCGCAGTATTGAATGGGTTTACTGCAGCGCTGGGTCTGATAGACCAACTGGCTAGCGCTGAGTCGAAGCTTCTGCGACGCGTCATGAGCTTCAGTCCTGGTGGACAGTACCCTGACTACAGAGAGACCTTGCAGTTCTTTAAGGTTTGTTATTTTTGTGTTATCATATATTTTGGAATGTAAATGTCTGACCGGGAAAATTGAGGAGGAAAAAGATTTAATTACACTTGAAATTATACTCAATACAGTTGCAATACGACTTAATAAATTTTTACGCTTGCATTTTACAAAAGAAATAAATTAAGGCCGTATTAGTCAAGGGGGAGCTAACATAAATTAAATAGGTGAGTGCAATGTAGACTGCCGCACTAAGGTTTTCGGTACCAACAACTCGTGACACGAAACATGTCTTTTTTATTATTTTGTCATGATACAGTCTAAAGAAAAATAAAGACTAGTCTGAGCTAAATAAATAAGATTACTGGCAGCCGACAGATAATGTGTTTAGTTCTCGTTCTCGGGATCTGGCTATTTTATCTCCAGGTCGGAACACATCAATGGTGTTTGGCAGCCAGACTTAACACGTTCACAGTCAAGACTCCATTTGGACTCGTGGACTGTGAACGTGTTAAGATGGATGATTGAGTCTATTTTCATATATTTTTTTACCTTCAGAAAGCGTTCAACCAAGAACAAGCTGAGAAGGAAGGCCGCATCCTTCCCGAGCAAGGAGTTGATCCGGAATACGACAACTCACTGTTAGCCATCGAAAAGATTGAACGGGAACTGAAGGAATATCTTGCCAAGCAGGAGAAGTTCTTTGGCACCAGGGTATGTTGGTCTATACGTCTTTATTCTGCCTAAGTCTATACGCAGTACAAGACATGGTTGCAATCTTCTTAGTTTTTAGGCTGGCTGTTAGCTTTCACTTAGTGGAAGTGAAGGTACATCTATTCAAGAAGGATAATTCTTTGGCCCGCTCTAGTGATATTACACGACTGCTGGACTGGATTCTAGATGTTATGTGAATAGCAAAGTTTCTGTGTGAAATTACTGTATTTGTAATATAGTGTGGTGGTAGTGTTTAGGAACATTCAAGGAGCATGCACATTTTACATCGACGATTAAAAAAGATAACAATTCCACCGATGAAGTCCTTTGTCAGTAGAAACTATAATGTAATGTTTTAAAACGGACATAAATTACGCTACACGTAATTGTAGGTGCGGTACGTGGGCTCTGACAAGAAGAGATACCAGTTGGAGGTAAACGACCGCTCAGCGGGCAAGGCCGGCCCCGAGTACCAGCTCGAAGGCAAGAAGAAGGGATTCCGCATGTTCTCCACCACGAGAACTAAGGTAAGAATTGGTTGAATAAATATGCCATAGTTATGCCATAACGATCCAATTAATTTAAAGTAAGTAAGGGATTGTACTTTATGTCACTGACATAAGAGGGAATTACATTATCCCTAGCTTACTTTAAATCAGTTGAATCGTTATGGCATAACTACGGCCAATTTGCTTTTGTCATTTGACAAGATTACTGCATCAAAAGTAAATTATAATAGCAATTATTCCCTAAATTGCTCTCCTACTTTCAGACAGTCATATTTGTTTTTTCTCATTCCTACCTTTTTTTTTTTAATAATATTTAGCACAAAGTTTGTCCATTAATAATGATGAAAAATTATGAGATCACGACTTGCTATTTCGAACATTTTTAGAACAAAATGGCGTTTTTGACAGACTATAAAAAGTAACTCAAATGACTAGTCGTCTAGCTTAGCTTAGGCTCCCGAGCTTCACTACACGGTTTCATGATCAATCCCAAAAGGAACGTATTTCTCTTTTACGAAATAGTATTTCTCTACAAATTCTACAGAATATTATTGTGTATTTAAATGTAAGGCGTATTGTTGTTTTGCTTGCATGATATCACGATAAAAATTTTCAAACTGCCTGGCGAACTGTATTTTATAGATGACAATATCTCTCATGGTTTTTAATTATTTGATGTGGAATCAAGCTAAGCCCAGTCTTTATCAAGACCAGTTCAGACATTTTTCGCAGCAAAGCTAGTGCTAAGTGAAAGTTTTGAAAGGCTTGTTCCCATGCCTGAGGAGGTCCCTGTTCAAGAGTGGAAGTCTTTATGACTATAAGGAAAATACAAAACAAATTCATTTCCACATTCATGGCATTGTACCTAAATTGATTATTATTTTTTATCTTAAGATTGCTTGGCACATTCTCACAAAGCGACTTGAAAAATCTTAAGTAGAGTCTTGCTTGTGAAAAACTTGTAGTTGTTGATTATTCATATACTGCTTGGCGAACGATGTCTAATGAATTATTTGATTGTCAATTTTTAACCTGAACTGTGACAAGGTATATTAGATAGAATATGTATTTCGAAATATAATAAAATAGTAAACAAAATTCTTCAACTTCCCCTGCAATAAGTTTATAAATTTCTTCCATCCCGTGGCTTTTCCCGAATCTAGTAGCCTATTGTAATGTCCAGGCTGCGCTCTACCTATGTGCAAAATTTCATGAAGACCGTTTCAGCCAATAACGTTCAGTATCTGTCACATTTATACTGATTATAGATTTATATGAAATAATATCAGACTTTTGGAGCGAAGTAATAGAAATGCTAAGTGAACTTACAGTTCGGCTATTGCAGTAATAAACGCCACGCGTCGCTTTTGCGAATATGCTTTGTTGTTTTCGATTAAATTGCAATAAGTACAATACAGGCCTTTCTCCAGCAGTGGACGTCTTTTAGCTGCTGATGATGATGAAGTACAATACTCGCCTTGGGAAGTTGGGCAGGATATAATAATATATGTTTGACATTGTATAATTCATTTATTGATCTTGATGTAATAGAATATAATACTTTTTATTTTTTTAATGTGTTGGAGGGAGTTTCTTTACGGCCCGCCGTTTCTTCTCACTCCGCAAACACTTCCCGAAACGGTGGGTATACGAGTTCCGAGTGGTAGGAACCTCGTATTAGGTAGTTATAAGAATGACGTTCGAAAAGTGTACACTGCTACCTACTTCGAATAAAATATTTTCATTTTTTCATTCATTAATTCATTCTCTCTCTCTATCATATAGTGTGGCACAATTTAACCATGCTATTCCACAAGGTATAGACGGCGATTACCTGGTGTTGCAGTTAGCATCACCCGCGGTCACGTGTTGGGCATTTACTATGTTTGAGTAATATTGATTAAAGATTCGTCCTGTAACAATAGTAGATTGAAGAATTACATTACTTGCATAATAATTCCAGGAATTACTAGCCGATATGATAGCTGCCGAGGAGGCTAAAAGCAACGTGCTGAAAGACATCAGTCGCAGAATATTCGAGAAGTTCTCCTCGCACTACGAGGAGTGGGAGACAGCTGTGCAGTGCATGGCAACACTGGACGTGTTGCTAGCGCTCGCAGAGTTTGCGCGCCAGCAGAATGGGGAAATATGCCTTCCCGACGTCACCTTTGATAGGAATGATAAGGTGTGTTTATACAGGGTTACAGGAAAAGTCGTACTGAATATTAAAGGACGTTATTATTCAGGTCATTTCTGATGGATTTTGTTCCGTAATATGGTGTCCGAAAATTAACCGTTATAGAGTTATTGAACTAAATCGATCAATACCAAACCGTACTGTCGGATTGAAATGCTTTCATTGACTTACTGTATCTAAATAAGTTCCGTTATTGGTTAGTAGCCTAGATTTATTTTACTCACACTGGTAAGCAACAAAGGGTTAGTGGCCAACTTGTGTTAGAAGTTTTTATGCCGCCAATCACAGATATGCACCCCGCTCCCCCCCCCCCCCCCCCCCGATATAAAACTTCTTTGCCGCCAATATAAGGCCTTTGGCATGGCTTGTCGACTGTCGATTGCCATTTAGGAATAGCAACCGGCACCGACGGCTTAACTTGCTTTGAGAAGCACGGTAACGGTCGAGATAAATGTCATTAAAATAAATACATCAATAAGGCCTTTTAAAAACAGCTCCTTAGTGATTTACCATCAAACACATTTTTTATTTCATGTACACAGTTTTTTGGGAAACTAGAATACATTCAAAATATTCAAACGAAAACATTATTTACTCAAAACATGGGTTACTTATTTAAAAAAGTTTTAAATAAAACTCACTGGAGTATGTTTCTTACTAAACCCTTCAACGTCGTTTTACGTCTGCGACGAAGCAGAATAGTATAGCTTATACTGTCATACACGACTACAGAGGAATTATAATCATTTTGACAAATAAATGATCTTTATCTTTGCCATTTTCTCCTCAGCCATACATAAACATCGTAGAAGGCCGGCACCCGTGCATTCCCATAGTGGACGAATTTATTCCGAACGACATGCGGCTAGGCGTCGAGGGGCCCCTGTTCCTGCTACTGACGGGGCCCAACATGGGCGGAAAGTCCACCCTGATGCGGACCATGGGACTCATCACTGTTCTGGCGCATTTAGTAAGTCACTGTCATATCGATGACATTTAAAAAAAAGAACATCACGTGGAAAGTAAATTGTCACTCCCACAGCTCACATGACATTGGTAAAATTTCTTAGATGTCGTTCTATAATCAAGGTAAGTTTTACCTGACAAGAGTAAGTCAATTTCGCACTTCTAAAAGAGATAGATAAACTAAAATAGTTAGGCAAACCAGTAGGGCATCGAAACCTGTGATCTAAAATTTCTGGGCCAACGTAATGACGAATATTTCGTCCAGTCATCTTTAAAACGTGTGATCTTAAAATTTCAGGGGAGCTACGTACCTGCCCAGAAGTGCAGTGTTAGCCTGGTGGATCGGATCTTCACCAGGTTAGGGGCCTCTGACGACATCCTCACCGGGCAGTCCACTTTCCTCGTGGAGATGAACGAGACGGCGGCCATTTTGAAACACGCGACCAAACATTCTTTGGTGTTGCTTGATGAATTGGGTATGACGTGTTTTTTAATATTTTATTTTGGATTGATGATGGATGACTGTATGAAAGTTGCATCAAAACTAGATAACATTTTTCAGTTTATACCGATTTCTTTGTATTTCTGGAATGTAGAGTTTAATGAGGAAATTGGTGTAAGTTAATATTTTAGAAAGGTGTTTTTTATTTTAATTTTATGTGAATCTCGGAAAAATATAAAAAATACAACTCTTACAAGTTCTTAAAAAAATCCTGCAACTTTTACTACTAAAGAAAAATAATCTTTACAAAATACCGAAGTCATAATAATAGAGTTTGATATTATGATTGTTTGTTAATAATTTCTAGAAATAGCTGTGTTTGTGTGTTGTTGTTGTATAATTTTGACTGATGTTTTTTTGTTGTCGTTTAATAATTTTAATATTGTTTGAAGTGTAGAGTTTGATGATATTTTCATTATTTGATATTGTATAATTTGATGGTTTTTTATATTGTTTGATTATTCAATGGTTTTTTAGAAATATAAGAGTAACGACATTGTGTTTTAATTAGTAATATTGTCCTATTTTTTTTTTGTCGAAAGGCAAATTATTTTGGTATAATTTTCGAGAGTAAATGTAAATGTAAATTGTTTATTTCGTAAAGGGTACTATTTATGCTCTCATTTTTATGAGAATTTTGTGAGGTCTGAGCGTTATCTGGTTTTTTTATAAGTTTTTTGAGTCTGTTTTTTAGGTGATTTTATGTCGAATCGTTTTTTATATTTTAAGGTCGATTCAGAGTTTTAAAGGGGGAATTGAAAATGTTTTCTGTATAGATTGCTTGTTTTGTTTAATTGATGTCTTTTTGTCGATGATGCGGTTTATTTCTATAGCTCTATCAGTTTGCTGTGGTCTGTATGGAGTAGACCACTGATGTCTTTTTCATCTGGTTGGTTGATTGGTGGCACATGGTATTGGTGTCGAAGTAAGTCATCGGGCTTAGATGTCGAGACTTGTTAGTCCTGCGTCTTCATAGACAGGTCGAGTGGAGTCCTAAGGCGAAGTGTTTCGGGGTGACTATGGACTTAAATTTGTCCATGCTTTTTAAAGAAGTGAAAAAAATTGCATGTAGTAATGAAATGCGATGGCAATTTTGAATTTAAATGAGGAATAATTGAAAAAAAAATTAAAGGAGTTTGAGTTTTGGGAATGGGAGAGTATCGTAGCGAATAAATAAATCTGATTATAATACTATGTTAAGTTTGTTATAGGATAGAGTTGTGTAGCCAGAATTTTATAACGAGCAAAGAACTTGTATATTTTACATATAAATTCCTTGATAACGAGTATAGTTTGCTCGAAATTCGAATACTATTGTATTTTTATTTTTATGTAACATTGTAATAAGCATGTTGTTGCTAAAAAAGTTCGCAATATGTAAGTGTAGAGATTAAAATTTTTATGTTAAAAATTATTTAGCTGTAGAGATTATAATTTTTGTGGTGTACTACATAGTTGTAGAATCAAAAATGTTTTTGGTGCATTATTCTGTACATAGTTGTAGAGAATGTAATCTCTGTGGTTTATTCGTTTGACTGTGGAGTTTGCTTGTCGACGAGTAAATTCGTCTAGGCTTTTCGTAGATGTAATAGCTATGAAATAAAGACTTTTTAGTTTGAGAGGCTTTCCATCTCGAGGTCCCGTTCTATGGTCGCGTTCCTCACAGAGCGGGGGGCGTCTTCAATGGTACGGAGCGCGGAGCGGCTCGCTCACCAGCGCGTACCAGGCCGGCGCGGCGTAGGTGAGGCGAGAGCGGATGTACGTCTTGTAGACGCCGAGCGAGCGCGCAGGGGAAGACGCGACGCAGGGGCTCTGGCTGCGCGAGTCTGCTCACAGACAGACGTGACGTGGTGTTTCATGGACAGGTTTCGGTCTACGGTCACCCCGAGGTATTTCGCCTTGGGGCTCCACTCGACCTCCCGTCCATGAAGGCGCAGGGCTGGCAAGTCCCGGCATCTGGTTCCGATGACTAACGCCTGGGTCTTCGACACGTTGACGGTGAGCCGCCAGTAAACCAGCTACGCGGAAAGGACATCAAAGTTCTACCACATACAAACCGACGTGTGACAAAAGCTCACAAAGCTCTGAATACTACACATCATCAACAAAAAAACCTCATTTAAATAAAGCAAAGAATCTACAAAAACAATGTTTTTCACTACCACTTAAAAACTCCGAAAAAATGTAGCGAACGATTCGACGTGAAATCACCAAAAAATTAAACAACTTGTAGAGCAAACCAAACTTCACAAACTCATTATCTGTACTAAATTCTCATAATAGAGAAAACATAGAAACACGCATATCCATGAAGTAAACAAATTACAGCTCTATCGATCAAAATCATATCAAAATTATTCGCCTTATCCACTCAAACGCTAAGCTGTCACTATTAATTTCATCAGGACAGCTACGCCGTCGCGAGAGCCTGTACCTTTACAGTGTCACAGCCGGCCGCCCGCAAAGATCTGCTTACTATTCGAAAACTATTGTAGCTATAATAAAAACAAATACTGTCACGGAAAGCTGACAATATGTTCGTTCGTTCTGCAAAAAAATGTTATAACTAAAAAACAGTCGTTACACATATTTCGTTTGTTTATGTCGTTATCTATTGAAACAAACAATCAAAATTAAAAACTAGAGCCAAGAACCATCAAATTATACAACATTAAATAACAAAAGTCGTCAAACTCTATACTTAAGACAATGTTAAAATTATCACACTGCAACCACAAAATATAAAAATAGAACAAAAAAAATTGTTGTTCTAAAAACTTTTCACTAAACTAGAGCCAAGAACCATCAAATTATACAAAAAAAAAAAAAAACTCTACATTACTTAACATTTAAAATAAACAACTTGCTCTATTTGTAAGTATTTATACATACACAGGAACGCCTAGTCGGGAGAAAGTCGACCACGTGTGATTTGTTCTGGAATATTTTCATTAATATGATTATTTACAATTTCTTCATCTCCAGGCCGCGGGACATCCACGTACGACGGGACAGCCATAGCGTCAGGCGTGTGTATGGAGCTGGAGCGGCGAGGGTGCCGCGTTGTCTTCTCAACGCACTACCACTCACTGGTCAACCACCTGTCGTCACACGCCGACATCTATCGAGGGCACATGGTACCTTATGTTCCAATTCAAAATCCATTTTTCAAGCCGCCTGTAAGACCTTCGACATGGCTTGACGACTGTCATCCAGTGATAGCAGCCGGCACCAACGGCTTCACGTGACTTGTGAAGCACGGAAACGGTCAAATGCCACTAGCAATCAAACCCATCTAAGGTTATGTAGTCAGTTAACCTGCGTGATCGACGCGACCACGTAAGCCGCACTGAGCCACGACCGCTTCATGATTTCGATCGATCGATCATATTTATTATTTATTTGTTTATTAACACTTTTTTTTAAGAGCCATGCTCTTGTGGGTGAAGCAAACGCCATCGTGTTAGTTGTACTATAATAATAACTAAATAACTATCAGTATAACGTAATACAACAAAATTAAAAATCTACACAAATAGTGTAATATTTGTCTCCAGCAAGAAAATGTCGAATATCATGACGATATTCGACATTTTCTTGCTGGAGTAACTCTGAGTTATTAGCAATTGTATTTGGTGTCAAAAATAGTGCGTTTGAAATTTTAAGGGGTTTCATCCTGTATATAATTTAAAATAATGTGCAGCATCTTTTAAATCGATTTTTTTGTACCTACTACAAAAATGCTACCATTCGGAACATGTATACCGAATACGTTTCGGGAAGTGTTGGTGATGAGAGAAGAAATGTAGAGTCCAAAAGAAACTCACTTCAACACTTTTAAAGTTCCACGCAGATTGTATAGGATATCTAAAAATAGGGGATTTTTGAGTATCGATTCCTATATTAGATGAAGTATCCGAGTAAATGCCACAGTTAACTTTTTCACTTATTTCTAAAGTATTCGTCGAGTCCCTAGAGAAACTCATAAAGACATAGGTGCCACGCAGTATGTATAGTATCATAAATACTAGTGGTATGCAAGATCCGACTGGGTGGGTACTACTGCTCGCTCTATACCTGCCGCCAAGCAGCACGCTGTGTTCCCGCCGGTGGCGCGAGATAGCCAGCGCAATTACCGGCATAAGGGGCATTCGATTTTAGCCCTCAAGGATCAGAATGGCTCAGATAACTCTTGTCTGGGGTTACAGATGCTCAAAGGCGGCGGTTGCTACTTTCTATCTGGTGGGCCGTCATCCTTTTGACATCTAACACAATAAAAAACATTTAAAAATATAGTGTTTTGAGTATAGATTCCTTTATTAAGGGAAGTATCGGAGTAGAAGCAACAACTTTTTCACTTACCATATTTCAAAAGTATTCCACCTTACCTTCAAATCTATCCCCATTTCAGGCATGTATGGTAGAAACCGACGAAGCCACAGCAGAAAGCGACGACCACATCCCCGAAGAGACGATCACTTTCCTTTACAAGTTGACCCCTGGCGCGTGTCCGAAATCTTACGGATTCAACACGGCGCGTTTAGCCGGCATCCCTAAAGAGATTACGGGTCGTGCGTACCAAGTATCTAGGAAATTGGAGAAAGAAGCTACCTGCGTGCGGGCCTTCAAGAGTATCGTCAAACAGGAATGTGACCCGCAGAAAGTGAGGCAGCTTCTCTCGGAGTTACATATTTGAGATTGTGCCAGTATTGATAACGCGATTTAATCGAAATCATTTATAATCTATTTAGTACACTTCAGTTCATTTTTAATGGTGTTGTTAAGTTTATGTAACAGTATTGATGCTGTAGTTTTATAAGGCTTGGCATTCCGCGCAAGTTTCGACGTTCCGATAAAAAACTAGCCAATGTATATGGCTCTTAATAAAATTGGTATTAACCTATAACTATTCAAAAAGAATATAGATTAAAAAATAAAATCTATAACATTAACATTTTAAAACTATAACATTTTCTTCGTGATTGTTCATCTGTTTTACTAGCGACAGGTATCCATTTTATTTGGAACCATAAATGTTTGCTATTCTTTGGTATTATCGGAACCCCAAATCCAGTTTTAAAGGGAGGGTAACCCTTAATGGGCGAAAGAATTTTGTATGATGTAAGTCCTACTTATTTTAATTATTGTTAATACATATTTTTAATCTGTGCATTTATTTGATTTTTACAATTTACAAATGTGTGACTTTCGTTGAGATTTGAAACAAAAGTTGAGTTGATTTTTCTTTGGTCATTCTTTGGACTTTAAAAATTAAAAAATAGCTGTATATGCTGTCTTATAAACTCTTCTGTCCTCATGTAAGGATAGCTACAATCTACACTGTGGACTAAAAAATCGACTCAAGATTTGTTGCTCGACTTTTGAAAAAAATAACTCAGTCTACAAAATTGCTAAACACTAAAAGCAAAAAACTACAAAACCATCAAACTAAAATCATAAACAGTAAACACACAGTTTTTAAACTTTTGGTTTAGTTTTTTTTTCGCTAGATTGATTTTCCAAAAGTCGTGCATGAAACTTTGAGTCGATTTTTTTGTCCATGAGTATGTATCTCGTATTTTGTAATTACGTGTTATGGTATGTAGCTAAATATTTTTAATAATTCGAGTCTCTTGTTTGAATTCGTGATCTACAGGGTGTTAAAAAAAAGTGCGTTTGAAATTTTAAGGGGTTACTCAGAATCAAGTATAGAATCCAGGAAAAATATTGAAAAAATTCGCTCTTCAATTTTTTTTGCAGTTTTTCATACAAATTCTCGATTCACTATTTAGATTTAGTATGAGAATCTGAAAAAAATAATTGAAGAGCGGATTTTTTCAATATTTTTCCTGGGTTCTGTACTTGATTCTGAGTAACCCCTTAAAATTTCAAACGCACTTTTTTTAACACCCTGTATAAGTAAGAAATTGCAGTAATTAGATATTTATCTGTGATTGCATTTCTAATGATTTTTGGTTGATCAAGTTGATATTACCTGATATTACCCACCTACATGTCTTTAAGAATTTTAAATAAACTTTTACAATAATTTGAATATATTTTATTTATTCAAATTCAAACGAATCTACAAAATGTTTATACATTTTATTTAATTCATATAATAAAACATCATTTTATACTAATTATTAAACCATTACATAATAAAGCACATTGCACATGCCTTCATATTTTAATGATTTAACTATCATTAATCCATTTTGTACACTACACCCGTGTTTTCCAAGCTTCATCAATTAATTCAAGAAAATAAAGAACCGTGTTTTCCGTTTGTTAGGATGTAACCATAGAGATCTTAAGATGCAACATTTTCTTCTAGGTATCCTAAGAATTCTAATAAAATCTGTCATCGGCTTTTAACTACAAAAGGAATGTCCACGAATACGTATAGAAAGAAACATGAAATGAAATTCATGAATAATTAAATAGCCTTAGCAGAAACGCTTACACGCTTATGTACTAATTTTTTGTGCATATTATGCACACTACTATTGAATTGAACAATGACGTCATCTTTCGTGACAAAATATTTCTAAAATGCTCAAAATTTTCTTTTGATAATTTTTTCGGTCATAAAAAAAAGATTAAATATCCTTACACACATACATATGTGTATATGCAAATAACAACACTGTATAATAATTATGTAATATTAATTAATTCAAATTTTATGATTATGAATTAAGCTCTGTTTAAAATTAGTACTAAATCTTGCATTAGAAATATTTTTGTTCATGATAAAGATAGGTAAGGGACCATCCATAAATTACGTCACACGTTAAGGGAGAGGGGGGGGGGTTCAACGAAGTGTGACATTATGTGACAAGGGGTAGCGGGGAGTCAAACGTGACGTCACATGATAAATAAGAATAAAATATGTAATTCTGTAATTTCTGTTTTCATTTATTCAATTCTGGGCGAAAAATTGCAAAATATGTGACGTCACACCAGGGAGGGGGTGGTCCCACAAATGTGACCATCTGTGAAAAAATCATGAAATTCGTGTGACGTAATTCATGGATGGCCCCTAAGTATTGATAAAAAAAGTCACCATAAAATAACCATAAATGAGTAGAATATTATTCTCTTGGCTGCTAATATTGTACTCATTTGTTCTACTTTTACAGCTTTTGCTTAATCTCAAAGTAACTGATCAATTAACAATAATGTATAACAAAAGTATATTTTTCAGTTTTTAGGGTTTCATACCTCAAAGGGAGATCCTTATAGGATCACTCGAGTATCTGTCTGTCACAGGCAATTTTCTCTTAATCTACTGGACCGATTAAGTTGAAACTTAGTACACATATAGATTTCTCTGACCCAAAGATGGACGTGTAACCTAAACAAATGAATTTTGATTGGTGAAGTTTATGGTCTTTAAGATGATATAATTCTCTGTTTGTTTGTATGGAACGGTACAAAACTATCCAGTTCTTTAACCTATCGTAAACGCAAAAAAAAAAACTTAATAAGTAGGTACCTATTAAATTATACAGTCAACAAAAAAGCCTCGCATTTGTAATGTAAGGCTTTTTGTTCACTGGAAAAATTGACTAAACGAAATATGCGAGTATTAACTGTATCAAGTAGTGTAACGCAACTCAATTAATAATAACCGGAAGACGCAGTGTGGGCAGGCCTCCGACTCGGTGGACCGACGACCTGGTGAAGGTTGCGGGAAGCCGCTGGGTGCGAGCCGCACAGGACCGGTCAGTGTGGAAATCCTTGGGGGAGGCCTATGTCCAGCAGTGGACGTCTTTCGGCTGATAGATAGATTATTTATGAACGAGTTCAGCGCAACAGGTTAGGGTTAATTGACTTTATAATTGTTTTTCAGTACACTTTAAGATGTATTTTTTTGTTGTTTTGATGATGTTTGACTTTGATTTTTTGACTTTTGACACTTCTTTTTTAATCTAACAAGCAGAAAGAAAAACAGGATTAATATTTAAAAGAGCGTTGTTTTTATAACATATATATAATATGTTAATGTTAATCCACAGCACCAAGCTAGCAACAATTCTTTGCACTGTTGGCAAGGCAAAGTACAGGGTTGGCAAGGCAAAGTTCCCATACAAAATGTATATAGTAGCAAATTTTATTTATGCGAATTGACCGTAAGTTTAGGAAAGTTTTATCAGTTTCGGCGTCTATTCACTTCCCGATCATTGCGTCGTTTTATAGATCACCCTGCATATTTAAAAGCTTTTCATAGCATACCCCGACGATCCCTTCTAATGTCAGTAGTTTGGTTGTAAGTCAGATTGACCCAACTAGTGAAATTCCTCGGTGCATAGATTACCCCCAATAGATGCCGCATAAATGGCAGCGGTTAGTCACTGAGCTTACGTGCATCCGGTTAAGAAACTACACACAACTGCAGTATCGACTAAGAGTCAAATACAGGAGGTTCTTACTATTTGTTCATATTATAATAGCAGCAGCGTTTAAGTTATAATGGAAACTGATGAAAATTGAAAGGTCCTAAGAAAATGTTAAATATGCGGAGCTATAGGAGACAATCTGTGCCGAAGTGGCAATACTTCAGTTGGAGTTAATTAACCAACTATCGACACCATTCATTTAGAGAGGACTTTCTGCGTACCATTTAGTCTTGACGATTTTATCCTTTAGGGGTTTGACGTCTACTTGTAAGGAACGGCCACTTATGTACAATAATATATTATATATAATAGTTTACACAGGTGTAGCAAACTGTAACATTATCAAGAAGGCTTCTGTTCATTTACAACTTTTGAACAAAAAAAATTTTGGTCTTTTCATACAAGTCTATCACAGTTGATAAGCCAACCTTGAAAAGTCTTAAAACTTAATGCTTTTGTGTTACGTATTTTCATTTTATCTCGTTTTTGTAATATTTCGGGAGAAAATAATAAAAATAAAAGTACGAATATGACTCTGGGGCACAAACGTGCATTGACTTTTGCAGAGCAAAATATATTTCTGTGTGACGAGTAGAACCACGCGTATTATGTATACTATTTAGAAAGCATGAATGTATGAATTATTGTCATTTATTTATTTATTAATTTCACTTGAAAGTCACTTTCTTAACTCCATATAAGCTCAATTCTCTACATTGCAGATAAAGTCAAACATACAAAGTAATTTAGTTAGCACCGCTCCAAATAATTATAATTAGTAACGAAATGACACGACTAGTTTAACAATGCATATTCTTTAATAAAAAAGCTGGAAAGAGGTCGTGTCGGTATATGGAAGGATAACAAATTATTATATATTTAATAATAACGGTGCTGGATATATCTCTATCAAAGAATAAACTAATTGTTCGTTCGCACAATACGCAGTATCGGCTGAATCGATTTGAATGAAACGGTTTTTTTAATGGATCTTTGCCGAAAATTGACTTCACTGTCCTACATCAAGACTAAATATACCAATTTTTTTCTCACAGGAATGTATTACCCGCAGCTCTTTCAAATCTTAGCCAATGTACCAATGAGTTTTTCCAAACTTAGGAGTTGTACGAACTCCCAGAAACGTACCGATCATTAAAGGTGAAGAAAAACATCGCCAGGAAAGTTGCATTTCCGATTATTAGATGTGTACGGTTGTGTTGCTCACGTCTGCAGGTGTCAATACGTAGATATAAATTGGACATACTAATACTTCGCAGACCCTCCAGGTAACTGTATGTATGTTTGAATTATATTTACTTGCATCATTTTTTAAGGTTTCCTTAGCATGTCTTGTCATCTTAAGTACCATTAATTTGATAACGCATCAAAACTCAAGAATATTCATACTTAACTGAACAACATTCTCGTAGATCCCTTCCCATATTTTTTCATATTTGGGTATCGTAAATCGCAGTCATCATTTAGGTGGGGTCATTTAAAATGAAAAGGAGATCATCAAAATTGGGATTATTTCTTATGATCGTCATATTTCGAAAAAGAGGGCGCATCTAATGTAATTACACTAGCAAATTTAAATGCAGTCAATGAGTGAGTGCGAGTCAACTCAACAAGCATTCAGCTCGGTTTATTCTGATGCTTGGGCCACTTCATGTCTTATACAGTAATTATATAACCCTAACATCTAGCAAGCCGTCTCGTTTATCGTGATATAACACCACTAGACCTTAACTCCTAGCACAAGCACTCGTACACCAGCCTTAACATTACCAAGTCCAGGACTCACAGCACATTTCTTATAACAAGTCCATATCTCTGCATTACATTATTACAACTCCAACATTTCGTACATACTGCACGATCCGTCGTCTCGCGTTTCGTACGCGTACGAGCCAGCCAAAGCGGCGGTGCTGGTGCCCCAACGAGGACCTTCGTATATGACGTCCTCGTCTTCATCGCAGCTACGCTCCCCGCTAGGGCTGGCATTGGGGCACTAAAGCTCGTCATACGAGGAACTCTCTCGGTCGTCGAAGGGCCGGGCGCGCTCGCCCCATCGCTCCCAGCGCTCGGAGCTCAGCAACGACTCCGTATCTTCTTCGTAGTCTGGCAGCGGGTAGACGATGCCGTCTCCGAAACTATACGTTACACCCAGTAGTTTAATTTGATAGGACATCGACAGTCAGTCGAAGTGTACAGCATATATTGTGCCACTATTTTGCATGCAACTAAATTTGCTACTAGCTTTGCTAATTCTCGAGACAAATCTTCGTAGCTAACTCCTTGATCAATTACAAAATAAATACAAATGCAAAACTATTTAAAAATAGTAAATTCAAAACGGATTCTTTATTTTAAAAGACTGATAAAATATTAGGTAGAATTAAGATTTTAAAATTACTCAATGAAAAGCGTCAAAATGATGTATTCATACTCACGAAACAAGTTTCTGCGAGGAATCAGGGCACAAAAAGTAATTGACTTCCCAAACTATTTGTTTTTAGAAGTTTGTATGGTAAGAACTTTTGATCCCATTACGATTATATATAATTTTACTGTTTTTATTAACTACAAAACTCATCGTCTATGACTCAGATACGAAGACTTTTAAAACAGATCATTCTGCATCTTAGCAAACTAAAATCTATACTTCAACTATCTTTGACAATATTGTGTGACGACGCTGCTGTGCTCATCTTTCTGACAATAAGCGATCCAAAATCATTTAAAATTAGCATGCAAAAGGACACTATGTATGTAATGTAATAACAATAAATGTAATATATTGTGTACTATACACAATACAATTAAAAAAAAAGAAGTGAATGACATTTTTGAACTGCATTCTTCAAAAGGTGATCTTTATCCGCCAATGAATGAAAAGCATTAGTCGAAAAAATACATTTATTTTTATCTGATTTGTAAAATAATGAAGACAAAATTGCAGTTAAATGTAATGTTAATATTAATATGTGTTACTCTATAATAATGTAATAAAATGCTCTGTCCTTATACTATCTGTGGGAAAGTTTGCTTCCCAGTTGGGCAAAGTTGCCACCGCTCAGTCTCGTGGCCCCTCTCCGAGCTAAAATCGTAACAAAAACCTCGTATTTTCAAATGAACCCTTATAAATGATAAAACATTAAATGCGATTTTTTTAATTTTTTATAAAAATTTTGACTAACAAAGAAGGCAGCCTCTCCGCGGTGAAGATGTTATCTGCACATAAAAGTAAAATTAAGCTATTTCTCTGTAGGATAGGATCTTCCTGAAATACCAGAATAGCACTGTGCTTATACTGGATAAACTGTGGCTCTACTTGGAAAACTGAACAACTTCCCTAGAGGAATCTATAATCTGTTCGACGAAAGTAAGCGAATCGGCTATAAATTGGGATGATAAGACAAAAAAAATGTTAAATGAGTATAGGTGCTTTCAGTTGTTCACTTTAATGAGTAAAAGCGACAGTTACGTTTCCTAAAAGTATTTCAAAAGGATTAACATATGATTGTCACATCTTTAGATTTAGCGTTTCGTACATTTCATTTTAATTGAAACCCATGACGTCACCGAGAGAGACTATGAACACATTTGAAAAATTTATGAAAGGTGAGTGTATTATATAAGGTGTTAACAAATTAGTTGGTATTACTTAAACTGGGGCTCCTACTAGTGAAACTGAACAATTTTTACCATGGAACCCATAGTCAATTCGCAAATAAAAGTACTTTTCTAACAAGTTGGTCACCTGATCGGCCCATTTAGTATGGCCATTAGGCCCATAAAGTCAAAGTTTTTTTGCGAATTGACTATGGATTCCTTGGTAAAAGTTGTTCAGTTTCACTAGTAGGAGCCCCAGTTTAAGAAATACCAACTAACTTGTTGACACCTTGTATTTTCATGAAATCACGCATATAATGTATAAATATTGCATGGTATCCATTTGCTTGCTAACTGTGCTTGCTTTGGCATATTGCTGTCTAGAAATCATAGTGTAATAAAAGCGCTGTAGCGTTAATAAAAATAAAATAACAAAAAAAAAAACAAGTTATAGAAACAAAAAGTTTATTGTGCACAAATACGCCTACTTACAAAAAATTCATTGATAAATCCTCTAACTTTATCAGTCTTGTGTATTGTATATATAGCCCACAAATAAATAGTAAAGGCGAAAATGCAGACATTACAAATAATATTATTCGGCGGAAATTATTTAAATCATGTACGCTTTTATGGAAATTTCAAGTGTGAAACAAAACACGCGCTATCGCCAGCCCCTTCCGACACATAATTTGAGCGACTCAAAATAATAGGTGTATCATTATTTATTTTATAAACGAAATATAGCAATAATGCGATGCACATACTTTTTATATATTTATTTGTTGTTGCTTTACGTTTAAACCCGGAACAGGAGGTGGAGTTCATGCAAAAATGTCTGTCCTATGGATGTATCTGAACGTATATAAGTACATTTACAGAGCAAGCTTCTTGCTCAAGTTATGATGTCCACTTAAAGATCTTTATACATTATATAGTATTACGTTTCCCCAAATCATTATTATTAATATATTCTCATCCCAAAAATTGGGAAAAGTCAGTAAACTATTCAATGTCCTTAGTAGAATACATACATACACTAAAAGTTCGTCTACGTTAAGGCCCGAAATATATTGTATGTGAAACTTAAGTATTTTGAGCACACCATCGTAGATAAAGCGCGTTTATATGAGTATAAAACTTTTGCAGTGAAATCAAAATTAAGTTCCTCCTACAAGGGCCCTAGTTTTTGATGTAACCTACACACAATAGAAGATCTATTTTACTGGCACCAGGCATTTTAACTGGGGTCCTTAATTCCATTCTTTTTAAAGGCAATAAACGGATTTTCTGTCACATGTAAAAACGTTTTACTCGGAAAATTTTATGGATGGTGAGTTGACACTCCAGTGAAAATAGTGAGTCAAATAAAATAGGACCTAATATAAAATCTAGCCAAAATAACATTAAGTAAATATTAATAAAAATCAAAAACTTACTTCACACGAATTTATAAAACCATTACAAAAAAAAAAAAGTATAAGACTAAAACCTAAAGATTTTATTATTTTTATACGTATTGTTATTTCGGCACGTCCTTCGTTGCTTATTTAAAATTATGTACATTTTATTATAAATAAGTATAAAATTGTAATAATCGATTATTGTGATGATAATTATCAGGTGGTTTTATACTAACTTACGTTTATTGATTTATCGACAAGTCTGCCACTTGTAGAAGCTCATTGACCATCGACGCTGCACCAAAGAAAAACCCTTTCCATGTCATGTATCTGTGCCTACTTTACTCCTCTACAGAAACGGTTAACGAATGAAAGATCAAACTGTATAGGTTCTTTCTGGAACACTATATTCGTGGAGATTACAGATTAAGACCCTGGTTAAAGGCGTCTAGTTGGAAAGTTAATGGACGGACGAGAGTATAGATAACAGTTGCTCACAACACACGCTTTGATAATTGGAATCTAACAACGACATGGAGACGAGGCGGATGGTGGAAGTTGATACTGTCATCCGATATTCTCTTTTTGTTTGGCTCGGTACAAAATAGACAGGCACAGGAAGCCCGCTGCGCAAAGAGCTTGCGCACAAATCAGTATGCAGCAATCCATTAAAGACGCGCAACCCTCCCGACTGAACTCACCAAGTCTACGCTTGTGGGCTGATTTAAAAGACTTGAAGATAGTTTTTTCTCGTAAAGACAACAGTCACATACATGAGAAAATAATAGCTAATGATACAGATCAGTGCAATGTAAAAGTTTGCGTTCGCTTTCATTATACCTAATTAAAAATATTGTAGTTTGCAGAGTTATGCCTCATATTGTGAATTAGATAATAATGTTATAATCTTTCAGTAAATACTTGTAAGTTTTTAGTATGAAGAATACAGATAGATACGGACAAATATTACAAATATACGACTATCTGTTATCAAAAATCAGCGCACAAGGTATCATAGATTTACTTCTGGTCTCAGCGCACTGTAAGGATCTGTGCGGCCGCGGCATTGTGAAATAACAAAATACGTAATATATGTAGGTACAGCAGCGGGCCAACTGTTCCTATGTGTCTACTTTGTGCCAAGTGTGTCGGTGGATAGTGTCTCAAGGTACGTGGCGGGGGCTGGCGGGGACGCGGACGTCGTCTGACCTGGACCGCGTGGTGCCCATCGACTCGTAGCCGTGGGGCTCCTGTGGCGTCGTGAAAGTTTCCAGCTGGTGCTCGCGACGCACGGGAAAAGAGCACCCGTCGCCAAGGCTAAAAGGACCAGCGGTGTTCAGTAAAAGCTTCCGTGTCTCCACTAGTGACTTGGTCCTCAAAATCAGAGGTCCGGGTTCAAATCCTGACCAATGTGTCAATGAGTTTTTCAAACTTACATAATTTACATATCGATTGCTTTAACGTTGATAGAAAACATCTTCGTTAGGAAACCTGCACAATTGCACATCTGATTACAAGATGTGTATGAATGTCGCGATGCACACGAACGTAGGTGCAAATCGCGTGAAGCTGAGTGTATCACCAGGCAACTGCCGTCTGTCTTTGGGTTAATTCAGTTAATTGTGCCACAAGATAAATAAGAAATACACATTTGAAAAAAATAATCAGGAAACAAAAAAATTATAGGATCTTTCTTGATCAATCGCCGAAACGTTATAGTTGCGACTCATAAAAAGTAAAGGTATTTTTGCGATATTAATTATGACAAATAGTCCCTACGAGGAACCCTTGTATGAACATTCTGTCCATCTGTTCGTCATAAACAGTCATAACTTTTGCATTTTTGAACCGAATTGCATAAAACTTGTTGCAAATACAATATAATTTAGAGATATAAACAATTTACAGTATTTTAATAATAATAATAATATTTTTTTTATTTAAACTTGCTTAAGCCTAGTTTGCAGCTTTATCTTAGCTTAAGATATATAATTAGGTAGGTACATGAAGGGTAAATATATATATCTGTAATGCAAAGTCTTGAAAAAGATATCATATTAATATTTTGTGTTTCAAGATATACTGCTGCAAATATATAATTACACTGTTAAGCCTGAGGGGCATTTTACTATAGTGTTACTACTATAGTGTTACTCTTTTGCATTGGCTGTTTTGGCATCAGTGGCTCGAAGGTTCCCTTTTTATGGTGAAACCTACACCCTATTTCTCCAGTTGACAAAGGTTTTTAGGAAGATTTGTTAGTTAGTCGCAACTACATTAACAGTTTCGGCTTTAGGATGGAAAATACAATAAAGTTAACTTGTAAACATAAATAATAAAATACAAACAAAAACAAGGACCAACCACAAACAAACACATAAATTATACAAATTACAAAATGGTTTTGTGATTGTGCTGATAGATTTGCGTTGAATGAATGAATGAACTGTTCGACCGTTTGTTAATAGTACATACGTGCTACATTCAAAGTTGCAGAGAAGCTTTTCCAGTCATTAAAATTGTGATTAACAAAAGCTGTTTAAATGAAACATGTAACATAAGATGTATGTTGTGTAGTTAGCCCAATTACATATTTGATACAACATATACTTATATTGTAATAATATAGTGTAAATGTATTAGTAATATTAAACATATATTGTTTAATGATTTCTGATTTTAATAATTGCATTTCACATTACGTTAAGGGTCGGACCCCCTACCGGTTTCGACGTTCGTTCCCATAAAAACCGATAACAAGCGTTTATGGCTCAAAATAAAATTGGTTTAGTCAAAGCGATAAATATAAAAAATGCAGATACTTTAAACGCGGTATATCACTTTTCTTTCTTTTTTTCCATTCTGTGTCGTGTTCAATTTCCAAATAAGTAAAATTGATAGACCGCTTGACTTCTTAATTAATTTCAAGAGCATTTACTGAAGTGCACATATTTCATAACAGTATTTTTCTTTATAGTGTGATACTAGCATAGAAATAGAATAGAAACATAAAATGTTTTTATCGTTATTATGGGAACTCCAGACTCGGTTGTAAGGCCGTGCCGACACTTAAGTATACCCAATCTAAAAATACTAACACAAACTGTTATATCGTTCCAAATTGTTAGCTTTGTCATTCACTTCTTTTTCACGCAAAATCTTTACATGCACACTTTAGCACACACGCTAAACCTACACACATGTGTGCTACACAGAGAACACCCGTTTCATGCATGTACTCATCTTCATGCTAGGAAAAATACGAGGGACTAACATTATCGTTCTGATATTCGGTCTAACGAAATCACCAATATTCCCCAAGGAACCCTTAGTCGATTCGCGTTAAAAATGTTGACCTCATACACTAAGTTGGCCGATTAGCGGACCGACTTGTTAAAAGAGTAAAAAAAAAGTGTGAATAGATGTGTTCCTTGGGGAAAATTTTTCAGTTTCATATGTGGAAGCCCCAGTTTAGCTGATTTTGTTATACCTTATAGTTATCCGGATGTCAGACCAATATCATTAAGATCTCACCAAACGGTTAGGGCAGACGTATTAAATATTTTTTTAATATATTTTTTTGTTTTTCTAATTGAACAAAAGAGATTGCATTACCTGGTAAAAACTGGCACGAACCACAGCCGCGGATTGTTACCGAAGACTTCTTTAAAGTTGTTGTAGTAGCCGAGAGAGAATCCGTTCTTGTCAGTTCCTCCTCTGAACATGGGGGCTCTGAAGGCCTCTGAAAAATAACATGTTGCGATGATTAATAGGAATTTTAACAAGGAACACCCGTTATTGAATTGGTCATCTAACTCCAAGAAACTGTTGAACTGCTTAATAAAAAAGGTCCTGTGAGATAAGTAATATTTTTCAACTAAAAGTATTCCCTTTTTCAGCACCATTTCGTAATATTTCAGTATAACTCTTGGATTAATGAGGGTATCTTGAAAGGCGATTTTTAACCGACTTCAAAAAAGGAGGAGGTTCTCAATTCCTCGGAATCTTTTTTTATTTTGTAGGAAGTAAAAAAATATTACTCTTGATAATTCGGAATCCCGGAGCCCGTTTCACTGGGCTACGCTACGAATACAATTTTACACGATTAATACGGCAACACACGTAAGTCTGTAAACTGTCTATTTTGCGGATAAAATTATAAAATGTACCATACTCGCAGTTTCTTGTGAAACAAGCTCCTGGTTGCGTTGATATAATCTAAGTGCAAAAGAGCTCAATCTGGGTAATGACTTATAATAATTTATTCATTGCGTACCCCGTTTAAGCACAACACACACGGAGGAGGCCGCGGGGCGGTAGCGTTCCGAAGGCGGACCTGCAGGAAGTGAACTTAGAGCGCCCGCGCGGTTTTGGTGTTTCAGGATTTCGTAGTAATCCGAACATTACAAAAAATACCGCTCCCGGAACGCTTCCGCACCGCTTGTGTCTGTATTGCGCTTTACTGTGTCGTGCCATAACCAAACGAGTAAAATTACGCCCCATATTTCCGTCTCCTTTGCACTGTACCTACATCAGCGGACATAGTGATCGTGATTTAATAAGAGTGACTGCAATTTACCGTTATACAAGACTTTTATTATGTGCGTGATGATGTTGCCAGTCACGGCCTCACATCGATACTGTGCAATTAACACATCTGAAAACAACACCTCAACTTTAGCGATACTATAGTATAGAGGGAGAACGTAACAAAAGTAACTTGATTGGTAACCTCTGTAGTAGAAAAGGATAACAACACTGCTGTTAGTTCGAACCTCTTTCATTGTTTAATTGATCAAAGACTAAATAAACCACAGACTATTGTTATCCTTTTCTATTACGGTACCGCGGGCAGAGGTTTGGCTATCCAGTTACTTCTGAAGTATGAGAACTCATGGGATAAGATAGATTGCAGTCACGATACGTAAATACTAGACGTCTTACAAATATAGGTCAGCCCAGACTTTTACCCCGATAAAACATCTTTGGGTCTGCCCTTCAAAAGGCATCACCATCATTCGCAGGTGTGCGGTACACAGGACGTACGCGAACGCGAAACGTCACTTATAGCATTACCTTGTACTAATCAAGAGTGTTATGTTACTTGCTTACCATGAAATCGTCGATTAGCTAAAATGTTTAAAAAAAAAAATGGATGAACAAAACAAATTTTTATTTTCTAAGTAGGGTAAATGGATTTATCATTTGCATATTATTTCATTGTCGATAAATAGTATCATTTGTCCTCTAAGAAAACGCTATAGTATTCAATGAAACCTAAATGTATGTGTTTGCATACTAGAGAGAGACTGATAAGTCTTCAGTCTACAGAGTCATACAATACCATAAGTGTGGTCAAGATATAGTAATTATACTATTTAAAAAGATAAAATCATTTAAAATTTAGCAGCTCTTTAAAAACTTTAGGGCCTTTTTACATACACGTGCCATCTAAAGTAGATAGTTTTGTATTCGATATTGTATACGATTTAGTCACCATTTTTACCTTATCGCGCTTCGGTCTTTTCACATGGCTTACGGTACGGATCGCCATGCCATGTGATCGGATCGCCATGCCAGGTCATACTTTCTTTAAAAATACAAAGGCCGGCCTTCAAATATACATATACAGGGTGTTAAAAAAGTGCGTTTGAGACTTTAAGGGATTACTCAGAATCAAGTATAGAATACAGAAAAAAAAAACGAGTCTGAGTAACCCCTTAAAATCTCAAACGCACTTTTTTAAATGCCGGTTAATGATGAAACCGTTCGAGTTTCTCAGTGACATTCACTGAACTGACCACTGAAAAAAAATGAAGAATTCAATAAATCCTCCGTAAACACGTAGGTTCGTTTATCGACAGGGTCTGTTATTAGATCCCGTTTGTCTGACGGGAGGATAACGTTGAAATGCATATTTAAAACAGCCATTGGTTACAAAACGCGAGCGCGAAGCGTAATATAATATCTGGGACAAATCACACACGGTCATCTGGCGCCAAACTAGGATTCCCTGTATCTTGGGAACCAGAGACTGATATACATACACATATACTTTAAAAACTTACATATATAGATATTATACACCCAAACTCATAGCAAACAACTCTGCTCATCACAGAAAAGTTTGCCCTGTGTGGGGATCGAACCCACGACTCTCGGATCAGAACTCAGGATCGCTAACCTCTTAGCCACCGAGTCAGTTATATTCACATCAAGCTCCTTACAGTAAATGTGTTGACACACTTCGACTAAGTAGTAGAGTTTAGTATAAAAACTCCCGCTCCCACTCCCGCTTTTAAATTTAAAATACACCTACCTAAAGTAGTCCTGTTATTCGCGACGAGGAAGCAGTGGTAACCGAACAGTGACCCCAGAGAAACGGCAAACATCAGCGACACAAAAAACGCGAACAGTATGTGGTAGGTTCCCGTATCATGGCTCGTCGCGAACTCTCCCTGTAAAAATGATCTATCAGTAATACTTATACGATAACACATTGTTGGCAGTGCTATGTTAAGTATCTGCACAGAAAGGAAACTATTATCAAATAAAAAACAAGGTGAGAGGAGAACACGGGTGAAGATGTAATTTGCCATGTAAATATTGTTCCTCTTTCTCAACAGCTTAAAAAATGAATGTGTTATCACATAGAACATCAGTAGGCTATTAAACTAATAGTTGTGTTGTGTAATAAACCATCCAATGTTTGCATATAATGACATAAACATACACATGTACTGTACTATATCGATGCACAGAGCACATAAATATTGTCTTGGCCTCGACTATTAATTGGGGCACCTTACGACGACTGTCCTATCGCTGTGATGGCTCCTCGAATAGCGCAACCCGTCAAGGGTCGCGGACCCCGCGCCAGCGACGATAAAGTGCAATAGTTTTGTTTACACTAATTGCTTATTATTTTTATGCATAGTTCATATATTTACTTGGCAAAGTTCGCAGTGCTCACGTTTCGCATCAGCATCATAATAAATACACATACTATGCAGTCAGATATAAGCGAATCGAGGTTAAACCTCGACAACTAACGCCTTCATGGCCGAAATTAGCTGGTATAGATGGACACGTTGGTACTTTTACTAGACGGCAGTAGAAAGTCATTCCAGAGGCCTTAAAGGCGGCTTCAAAATTACTGACAATGGAATTCGTACCGGCCGTAGTACCTCCATCAATCCGGACTTGATTCCCGTCTGTGATGTATAACCTCACGTTCCCAGGGGCGCCGACTTTATAAAACATTGGAGGGCTAGGGCGAAAATAAATGTTATTTTCCTAATCTTTTCTAACTAGCTTTCGCCCATGGCTTCGCCCGCGTGAGTGTAGTTTGACATTATCGATAAATGTGCATGGAAATGAGTTTTTTTGAATAAAAGTATCCCGAGTAAAAAAAATATAACACCAATTATAAAATATTGGGGGGGGGGGGGCTCAGCCTCGCTGATAATGTGATTGGAGGGCTTGGGGACCCCCAGGCCCTAAGGAGTCGGCGCCAGTGCACCTTCCCGAGAGAACCTGAGACCCGCGCCTCAAAAGTGGCGAATTTACAGTATATTTTCTACCTTTTGCATTTCTTTAAATTCGCTCAGGCAAACACTAAGCGTACACAACATTTCATAAACAAAATGAAAAATATTTTACTAAATTATACGATTTTAAGCTACAAAGCCTTTTCTAATGAAATTTTGTACAAAAGTTCCGCATTGTTCAAATGATACAAATATTATTTGGCACTAATAATCTGTTCAGGAAAAAACCAACACCCACTGCGATAACTTTTTGCATAAAGAACTTAAACAATGTGGAACTTAAAACAAAGAAAACAAACGTTATATATGTAATGATTCGTAAATATTAAAATGAGAAAGCGATAACAATACAATAATATCAATACTGGATTGCAAATAACATAAACAAAACTATTGCAAAACATACTCTAAATATAATTAAGTAAGTACATGTTGCGTCAGAGGATATTAAATTCTGGTTACTGACTAACTCTTGTGCATCATGTAACCTCATTTCGCACTTAGATACATTAATGGACCTTCTCTCTGTTGCAATTATGATGATCAAAGATAAAGATTTGTAGTTAAAGGGCATGTGCCAATAGCCATGTTTACACTGCATTTTTATTTATGGCTATATTCTTGCATGGATAAATTAATGTATTTTGCGTATGAGAGTATAGAATATTCGCGTGGTAGAAACTTTGCACTGGGATTTAAAAGAATGTGTAAATCATCTACTGAAATAAAAAACATTTGGATTTTGATTTTATGGTAATTGTATCCAATACGGACAAAACTGCGAAGTGCTTTATTCATGGTCTTAAACCTTTGAAAACGAACAAATCAGTAATTAAAAACATAACGAGGTTCTGATAAGGAAAATGGCAGTGATTCCTAATTTTGTGGTTACACGACTGAGTTTGAGAAATTCTTTATTTTGTTATATGAAACAAAGTAGCGTATTTGGAGTTTGGAGCTCTGGAATATTGTTATGGTATAATTTTATTCTCCCAGTCATTATATATATGAGACGTAAGGTACAAGAAGTAAGAAGCTTTCGACAAAACAATAGACTAAAATACTCGCGGTCTGTTTAATATCTTTCTCTTTACAACAAACATAATTTTCGCAAAGATTGCCCTACAGAAGACTATCTGTAACTATTCGAAAACTACTTAATTTACTTCAATCAAACCACACAAAACATGAAAAAAAAAGGTTACATTGATAATTGCCATTAAATCGAAGCAACGCTCGTCATATTTGCCTCTCGCCAGCAAAGTGTCGCAGTGGGCTTGTTGGTAGGCACGTTTGGCCTGGGTGCGGTAAAAAAAACATGAAAAAAGACAAATCTATAAATCTACTTTTTATTCTAGTACGACAGGCAGTAACATCCATCATTCTGGCTAGGCTAATGTATCAGCAATGCGATAGTTGACTGCTAGCCGTCCGAATTCTTTTTATGAGGGTAGTATTGAACTGCTTACCAAAAAAACCAGGTTTATGCAATAGTGAATGCCACTCCCTCAAGAAAAATACTGATTGCACATCAAAATAAGTACTTTTTTTTATCATTACTGATGCGTAACAATTTAATCACATAAAACACGTTAAATAAGGCTAGCCGATTAATTGTACCACACGATAAGAAGAGTGAATATTATTTCATGATTTAATCTAAATGCAGACAACTACCTATGTGAGTTTCACGTTCAGAAACTGAAAATAATAATAAAATGAACATCTATAACCAGCATAAAGTCCAACATAAAGTAAATCACCAGTTATTTCATTTCTCAATAACATGTGATGTAAGCAAACGTATCGTATAAAAAGAATAAACTAACAATAATTACCCTCCAAAACATGATGAAGTAGGGCAAACTGGTCGCCATGATGAAGAGACAGTACATGAGAGCGTATCCGAGGAACAGCATGAAGTATTTGTAGTTGAAGTAGCAAACGCAGTTGTTCACCCACGGGCAGTGGTGGTCCATCTTGAGCACGCAGCGGGAGCACACACTGCAGTGGTGCGCGCGGTCCGGCTTTATGATGACGCACCGGTTGCAGTAACGCACGGCGCCGGACGGTGTCCTGCCAACGCGCTGGGTATTACACTTAAAATCCTTATTCCAGATTATTAATTTTCTTAGAAATAAGCAGAATCCTAAATATTGCTAATTTATTAGTACTCAATATTTTAGTCAGTGCTTCTACTCCTGATTCTGATCAACTTTCCCAAGGAATCCATAGTCAAATCGCAAAAAATGTTGGACTCTTCATACACAATGAATATGAAGAGTCCAAAATTTTTTTTTCGATTTGACTATGGATTCCTTAGGGAATGTTGATCAGAATCAGGAGTAGAAGCACTGACTAAAATATCGGGCACTAATAAAGTAGCATCCTGTATAATAAGTACGAGAAATTTTAATTTTAACGAAACAGTGGTGTCGATTCGGTGTTCACGATTTAAATTATTTGACAGGATTAATTTGTTCTTTTCGATACAGAAGGAGAGACAGTATACATAAATTAAGTTTAGTTCTGTCAAATAAGTTAAATCGTGAACACCGAATCGACACCATTAGCACTCTAAACTGTCTGTGGAAAATCCGAGAAACTGAACTAAATTAAAGGAAAATGACACATATAGAGTTCCACATAGAAAAGGTTATACAGGTCGCGCCAATCTTTAAGATCGCTGAAGAGGATTCTTAGTGAACGTACACTTCCCCCACTCAGTACCCTTCAGCGGTTGGGGATGACTCAGACTGCGCACGCCTCCAAAGTGACATTGACAGAGTGGTGGAATTGAGCAAAGTAAATAAACTCTACTTCAACTTGTCCAAGTGCTCGATTGTCACATTCAGTCGCTCTCGGCGTCCTTTACAACACGAGTACAAGGTGGACGAGGTGGTGATGCAGCGAGTAGGCCAAGTGCGCGACCTGGGAGTTCACCTTAATACAGAATTGAGCTTTAGGGAGCATATAGTCAAAATCTGTAAAAAGGCTTATAGGAACCTTGGCTTTATTCTTAGACAGACCAGTGGCTTCACAAACTTATCGGCAATAAAGGCCTTATATGACGCTTTGGTCAGAAGTCACTTGGAGTATGGTGCAATCGTATGGGCTCCACATGAAGCCAAATATAGCACCATGATGGAGCGAATTCAAAACAAATTCACGCGACATTTGTATTTGCGGCTGTACGGGGTTTATCCATTCTATCCATTGATGTATCCCACTCTATTCGTACTGGGAATGGTCGGATACAACAAATTGGAAGTACGGAGGGATTTCACTCTCGTCGAATATTTGGTGAGAGTATTGAGGGGGATGACGTATAACCCAGGGGTACTGAGTCAGATACGGCTGTGCGTGCCCGATGGGTACGTGCGCCGGCGCCGGCGGCCGCGCCTGCTGGCCGTGCCCGCCGCGCGCACCAGTCTGGTGGCCAAAGGGCCGCTCACGAGAGCTATTCAGACTCTCAATGCGGTGGCAGAGTTGACTGATATATTCGTGTGTTCGAGATGTGAATTCGCAAGATGGGCCTTTTATATTATTTGTTATGCCATGTGATATTTTTTTCTATATTTTGCTTTTCTTTGGTGTAATGTATGTAATGTAATACTTATTCTTTATCTATCGCATTAGGATATAACCTGTAAAGATAGCTATAAGAAGATAAATAAATAAATAAATCTTAAAGTTTGACGGGACCTGTACTAATAGCTCTTCTATATGATGGGCCATCATACGCCAGCTAGAGACAAAGCTATATGAAAGTAGAGTGAAGATGTAATTACGTCCTTGTCTAATCTATAGTTCTGTCCCTCTTGCGGACTCATGATGGCCCATCGTGTAGAGGAGCTATTAAACAGAAAAGTTGAGCGCTACAATAGTCATCAGAGTTACTTCTTATCAAATGTGATCAAATTTGATAAGAAGTCAAACGAAAGTTGATGTATGTATGTGAAAAAATGTTTGAAATAGCTAAATGTGACGTCATAACATCGTATAGTCGTTTCCATAGTCAGTATGAAATTTTTATTAATAAAAATTCCAAGACAGTAAGTTTTCCATTGTTTCAATACAAGACAAAGTTAAGTAAAAATATTTCTTATTTAATTTTTTATGCAGTCAACTACTACAGGGTACTATAGACCAACCAATGGCAATAGTCTCTGTGTTAAATTATCGCATTTCTGTCATATCCAGGGTATAATAAGGTATACATGTCATATAAGGAAAAGATAGATATATGGGTTGTATGAAACAAAATATTTAGGTGTAGGACCCATCAATGGGCTTACACTAATTATTTTACTTTTAAATTTTACATTATTATACTGTAGTTTTTTTTTCAGTACGATGTTTAGAAGTTTGCAATTTCCAAATACAATATTTCAAAGGTCGTATTTTTAGGTCTTTAGTAGCAAAGCTGTTGTTACAACTACAGGATAACCTAGTAATGTACAGCTTAATCCCTTTTTACACCACAAACAAACTAGTGATGCTGATTCATAAATACAAAATGTGGTTAGATCAATACTAAAAAGCATATTTTCTACGAAGCATTTAATTTTACAAATGCAATATACACACAACTTAATTCTCAATTCCGACTAAATCATATAGGAACAAACCTTGTTAGCACAATGACTTTATCTGCATGGTGCTCAATTATATCTTTACGCGTTTCTTTTTGCGGTTTATAACCAATTTTCGATGCTAACATTCTTATAAATGATGATATAAGTCTAGAATTGAGAAAAGTTGGTGTTAACAATGATATTGAATGACAATGACGTATTTATATCAATAAATACAAATATGGTGCAAAAAAGCTTACTACCATAGTGCGGAGCACATGTTAATTTGTGGTGAGTAAAGTGGTCCAAGAAGCTCTACATACATGATCTAAGGACTACATAGAGCACTTATTGATTAAAAACTGGTGGTTGTTATAATTTTGTCTCTGGCGACTTTAAGTCATCTGCAGTCAAACCTCTTTAAGTCTTGGACCAGGCTTCTTATTAATTAGTCCACAATCATCCACCATTTATTAAATGAAAATTATATTCTAATAAATGAAAAAGTAAGCTGAACAATATTGTCAAATGTGTACCTTGTGACGAGTGGTAGGTCTTTAGAAAAGTTTTCTATTATTGACCTCTGACTCTCCTCAGTCTCAGCTGCCAGAAGCTTGTCTAATTCAGTTTCTGGCAGTTTGTACTGCAACAAATTAAAAAAAGCATCTTTTAGGTAGTTCAACAACAAAAACATAATGTCACTATGATATGAAGTATTAATAGTCGAGATCGTAATAAGCAACTCATAACTTCCTCTACTATTGGTGCACAGGTCTCTTACCATACATCAGCATGCTAAATAACCTTTGAGGGTATAAAAGGCATTTTAGATTAATATTCTGAAAATAAATTATAAGGCACGAAACATAGCAACATAGCAAACATCAAATTGTTTGTGACGAAATATAACTAGCGTTCGCGGCGACGCAGCAGGCAGAACGGCAGATCACCACGCGCCTTCCGCGAGTCCACCGAGTATCTCTTCTGCGCCTGAAATCCTTAAATACAATTTTGTACAGGATTCAGTTTGACAAAACATAGCAAGCAGCGCACATGTTTTGTTATATGTACTATGAAGGTTGGTTGCCGGGACTTGTACCGAGCACACGTCTGCTGAGTTAATTTTTTAATTATTTCCGTTTTAGAGTAGTCTCAACGTTATTTTTGTGATGGGGAAATAGCTGTGATTCCGATTCAGTGATAAGCGGTCATAAGAAGAGGATTAACTCGGGAGACAGCTCCGTTTTCCGAGTTCCAACAACAAACCACCACGTGGAGCGTCTTTAAGTGCCCATCAACCTTAGAGCCGCGTCTTTCACTTGAAATTGGCGTTTCGCCATGTTTTTTTATTAAAGATTCTCCCATTTTTCACTTGACATTGGCAAAATCACTCCTATCACTCCTTAAATGAGATGTGGAATGCCAAATAGAAAAATAGAATAGAAATGTACTATATTCAACACTGAAAAAATTATCTATGTAATAGAAAAACGGCCAAAATGCCGTCATTCGAGCCAAGACCTCCGCGCGCAATAAACTCGGCCGACGCACGCCTGTCGCGCAACATTCGCGCGCCCCAAAGTTTCATACCTAGTACCTCGGGCACTTCCTATGTTTCGTGCCTTACTATTGATGAAGGGACGTTTATGCATGAAACACATATATTTTTGATATATAACAGAATCTACAGTTACTAAACATAATTGTTCCTTAAACATTTTATGATAAAATCAAAAGGATCAAATTTGTTAACTAAATTTAAATTTATTGATAGTTTTTAAACTTTATGTTTTACTGCCCTGTTGTAAGAGCAGGTAAGCTGACCCAAGCAATTTCATAAGTGTAAACGGTATTTCCTGAAACAATAATTTAGCTACTTTTTCAGTAATGGTATTACTATAATCTCTTCTAAGTTAGTTACTTAACTGATAAAAAAGAAATATTTTGGCTTCATACTCTTCAACTGTTAAAACTGAAGCGCATTAAAAGTTTCTAAAACATTTGGGATAAATTACTCTTTGAACAAATCATTGTACTCGTTCCCCTAATAAGCAGTCATAAGCCTAGTTACTAATGCCCACTGCTTGATTAGTCAGCATGATATGACTTTCTATCTACCGACCTAATATCGGACACAGCTATATATGTACCTATCCAGTAGATAAGCACCTTTGTCTCAAGATACCAAGAGTTCACAGAACTGAGTAAACAGTTTAGCAATTACACAGATAACAGAGATGTTCACAACTCACCTTATCCGGGACCGGTTGTATCTGTGTGAAGATCGTCTGGCAGTAGGACCAGAAGAACATAACTAAGAGAAAGTGGTACAACACGAGGTAAATGCATTTTTGTACCGTATTCTGTATTGTGACTGAAAACAAAAGATATATTATCGGGATGCTCAGGAAAAGTAGGACAAAATTAGAATTTTAGAAACCGGGAATAACAGATTATACTTACTAATGCACAACTGCAAAACGTATGCATAATACGACCAAATTACTATCGACGTTATCATAAAAACAGGCAGCCATTTGAAAACGTTCCAGAAACATATATTGCACATTCTACAAAACACACACGTTCCAGGGGGAGTGGCCCTGGGATTTTTCGTTGATGAAGCCATTATTCAAAGTTTTATTTCAAAATATCCATGTTCCACTTGCAAAACGAACAATAAAATTGTAAAAGCAAAGACGACAGACATGAACACGGAAAACGATATGAAATGAAAGTTTACAATAAAGTTGCCAGACTAAAAAAAACAATACTACTAAAAATAAAAACTATAAATAATTCTATGGTTGAATGAAATAGCAACACTGTTCACTTCCGGCTGCATTTACACATACACAGACCTTCCACAGACAAATACTGATGTGCCATTTATTCCATCTAGCAACACCAGATAAAAAGTGACAGGAGGGGTGACGCATTTTTCAATTTTGCCAACATTATGAAAATTAACGTCAAGTTTGATTTCTTTCACCCGTAGCCTCAAAAATTTTGTTGTTTTTAGTCAAATAATTTTCTGTACTCACAGTGGCCTGTAAACTGTGACCACAAGCCATGGAGGTCAAAGAGTGTAGCGATTTGACTGAAGAAGTAAGTATTCAACGTTACTTTTGTTTTGAATTGGTTACTATCATCATTGTACCGACACCACCATGACGTGTTTCAGAATCAATTCATCGTCGACGATGTGAGCAAAATTATCAAAGAAGCAATCGAAAATTCTATCGGCGGGACAGCCTATCAACACAACAAAGTCAACCAATGGACATCTGCTGTAGTGGAGTCCTGTTTGGGGCAACTAACAAAGCTACAAAAACCTTACAAATACATAGGTATGTACCGTTCTCACTAATGAACATAATATATGCATCGCCGGTCTGTTTACTGGTTTCTAAGCAAACATGCTACACAACTGCACATTTGAGTTATGTATTCATGTTCAGTGCAATAAGAAAGTATGTATAATACACTCGGCTTCAAAAAAATCGCACGTCCGTAAAAATAGGCTTCAACCACTGTTAATCCTTAAGACAAGCAGTTATTCGTAGCAATATTGGTATCATTTGAGAGCCCTATAAAAACTCTTTAAAAAAATATCCATTTCATTTGATTAAAGAAAAAGCTTGACACTTTAAGTCACTGTGAATGACAATGGAACTGATTCTCCTCTTCAAATTTTGTTTGTATTGTTTTGTTTTTTGGGTATAAAAGGGTCGATACAGCTTATCGGGGGATAAATTTGCTACCAACAGTCGAAGAAGACACAGAAGAATATCTTTCATCAGAAAAACGTCCTTGAAGATGGACACTACTGCTGCTGAAGCCGCCCAAGTTATCGCACTACTGCAATCAGGACTACGTCAGTGTGATGTTGCTTGGCAATTGCACTTGAGTCGCTTTTCTGTTCGAAGAGTGTACCAGCGGTTCCTGCAGACCGGCGGCTTTGTCCGAAGGCGTGGGTCTAGTAGAAATCGCTGCACTTCTGCGAGAGATGACCGATTCGTCGTATCGAAGTCTTTGAGAAATCGGTTCTCTAATGCTGTTGAGTTGCAACAGCAGCTTCAAGCAGTTCGTAGAAGGGCCGTGAGTGTCTCTACAGTTAGAAGAAGACTAAAGGAGAGAAATATTGTGGCTAGAAGACCTGCCACGGGTCCAAAATTAACCGCAGCGCATCGGCGAGCACGCCTGCAATTTGCTCGCGCCCACGTCAATTGGACCCTGGACCAATGGAGAGCTGTTCTCTTCTCAGACGAAACGAGAGTGTGCCTTTTCTGCAACGATAGACGCAAAAGAGTATACAGAAGACAATGGGAACGTTTTGCCCAAGCCTGCATCCAAGAGACGGTAGAATACGGGGGCGGTTCCTGCATGTTCTGGGGCGGCATATCTGCCGACGGCAAAACTGAACTTTCTTGCGTCTCTCGGACCGGCGGTGCTCGCGGGCAAGGGTCGATGACTGCTCACCGGTACATCACAGAGATCCTGGAAGAACATGTGGTCCCCTATGCTGGATTTATTGGCGACGGGTTCACATTAATGCACGATAACGCTCGCGCGCACACTGCTGGAATTGTGCAGGGCTACCTTCAAGAGGTTGGGATCCCTGTCATGCAGTGGCCAGCGAGAAGTCCAGATCTGAACCCGATAGAGCACCTCTGGGACCAGCTGAAACGCAAGGTTAGATCCCGTGATCCCGCTCCCGCGACTCTTCAGGAGCTCCAAGACGCCGTTATTGAGGAATGGGACAGAATCCCTCAAGAAGAGGTCCTAAAGTTGGTGCGATCCATGAGGGAGCGCATGGAAGACGTCATTAGGGCTAGGGGGGGTTACACTAGGTTTTAGGTTAGTTTTAAGCAACTTTGTTTTGAAAAATTAATCAGATTTCATTTGGGTTTTTTAAGGATTTTTATTGTTTTGTAAATTTTTCTCAGTTCCAATAAAAAACATTGAATGAATTATTGTTTTTGCATTCTCTGTTTCCTTACCTTTCAAATGATACCGAACATTACCAATATTTCATAATACAAATACGATTGAAAGATGTTTAAAATAGATTTCTTAAAAGGTGCGATTTTTTTGAAGCCGAGTGTACAATGGTTTTTCAGTCTAACAAAGCTATGTTTGTTTGTACAGTTACATGCACAATAATGCAGAAGAATGGTGCAGGACTGCATACAGCATCCTCTTGTTTCTGGGACAACAACACGGATGGCTCGTGCACTGTGCGCTGGGAAAACAAGACCATGTACTGCATTGTTTCGGTCTTTGGTCTTGGCATCTAGTTCTCCACGTCAGCCGCCGCTTGTGATACATGCTATGCTGTATACAATTAGCACAGTATCTGCCAGTTGCTATTGATCATTTGGAAAATAATAACTAGTACGTAATTTAATACACAGCACTTTGGCATTGGATTAAGTAGATGTTTTATTTTAACTAAGATTCTAGTATTATGTATCTAATATCATATAGCTATCATAGTTTTATTTGTGATGTCTAATCTCGTAATAAATGAAGAGCAGATAATTGTTATATGCAGAAAAAAAATCTAGTTACAGTTTAGAAAATTTTATACAGTAAATGTGCTTTAAAATCGAACACAAAAATGTTTGCGCAATAATCTTCACAAGATTTACTTTAAAAAGGATAATCACCGCTTTTAATTATTTTAGTTATTATTTTAAAAACTTAATTTTAAGCAAGTAGGATATATTTTCATACATAATAAATATATCTAAAACCTTAATTGCATTTGTTTAATTTATAAAAAAATATGTAAAACACCAGAAAAAGTCCATCTCATGTCATTTGTTGATTAAAAATACATTCTAGATAGGTATGCATAATTGTATTAAATTCTTTCAATATTTTTTTCTTGTGTGCTTGTAATTTGTTTTTGTTTTATTAGTCTCGGTAATTGAATAATGCTGGTATCAATGTGTATAACCTTTAGTATATTCAGCAGTCAATAAATGTTTTGGACTAGCAGTGATTTTTTTACATCTCATAACAGGTCAACTATTTTTTGGCACTATTATTTATTGTCTTATGTATATTTTGTTATAGAACCTTTAATGGCATCAGAGATTCTTTGTTTTCTACTCAGAATGACTATTAATTCGCTGACAAGCGGCAACTGGCAGACGAATGTACAACAGACAGCAAAAAAATTTTGATCTTTCACTGATTGATCACTAAGAATAGGAGGAAGTTCTATTTAACAAACAGCGAAAGGGTACAATTTTTCCCGGCATACTCGTACTTCATCTAGCCTCACCCATCCACGGGCTTCCTGAAAACTTATCGAAGTTTCAGTCTGGAGGGCGTCCAACACTACCTACAGCCTCACCTCTTGAAAGGTCGTCATCATCATCTCGTCTACCATTTACAAGTAAATAAATTTCTTAACAAATCTAGCAGATTTTGGTGAGAGTAATTTGAATTAATGTAGGAATCCTCAGATAAATGCGGATAGTGTTTTTCTTTTCTACCAACTTTTTGTGTGGCGTTTTCCACGACAAGAAATATTTAGAGAGTTCAAGATTTTCAAAGAATTAAACTATCAAGACCTAAAGACCTTATTATTTAAGACCCGACCGCAGTGCCCAGGGGCTTGGGATGAAAGTCACTGACGTAGTAATCAGTGGTTTGATTCTTTAAATAAAATAATCCCTTCTGTTTGTCTGAATATCTGATACAAAATGCGGTCAAATGCGTGTCGGGCCACGCGCTATGTAGGGTTGCGTAGTACTCCGACAGACACTTGCTTCAAGGGGAAAAACCTCCCGTCTTACAAAATTAACAACTACTCGTTAACTTGTAAAGCCTACGTATCTGTGATAGTTTTCCTTTTAACCTCGTTATATACAGGGTGGAATGTTGTAACCTCACCTGGAGGGAAACTACTCTAAATACTGGAGATAGCAAATTTTACTCAAAGGAAACATTCCTTTATTTTTAAAAAGAAGCAAAACTACATTCATAGATTTTTGACAATACCCTTGGCAATTTGGCATACCCAGGATCGAACCGGCTAAAATCCGAAAAAATAACTTCCTGTGCTTTTATGGCATTAATCGATGATGATGATGCCTTCCCAGCCGATTTCGACTACGGCGACCACTTCAGACTCCATCCTGGTTTTGACGCATGTGCGCCTTAGTGTGGCTGATGTAGCCAATTTTGTGCGTGAACTGCCGTGAGCAATGGGGACAAGAGAGAACACCGCTCACGTAGTTATAGGTAATAGCCGCAGGTGGACGGGCTTTTAGTTCGTTGCGTTTAGTGTCAAGGTCTTGTTTGCGACGTTCTTCAAAATCGGAGACTTTGTTCTGGACCATTCGTCTCCATTCAGGACGACGCGCCGCCAAAGTTTCCCATTGCGAGTGATCGATGCCGCATCTCTTCAGGTGTCTTTTTAAGACGTCCTTGTATCTGAGGAGCTGGCCGCCATGCTTGCGCTTGCCCTCGGACAGCTCCGAGTAAAAGATGCACTTTGCCACTCGCTCCTCCGCCATTCGCGATACATGACCACACCATCGAAGCTGTCGCCGCATCACTAGACTAGGGTCAATAATAAGGATCAAATCTCTCTAACAAACATGGTAAGTTATATGAAAGGAAAAGATTCAATGAGAGCCTTTTACTCGGCACTAAAACACTTTTTATTCGTCGAATTACTTAAGTTAAATTAAAAATGTATGGTTCATATCATAACACAAGATTTCATGGTTTTCCTTTCATTTAAGTTTATTAGAGAGATTTGGTAGTAGCTATAGCTTTCATAAGGAATAAATAAAAAAAAATAGGTTTTGGGCTCTCCATACAAATTGATCATTTGTTGTGTTGCAATTTTTTGCCATTTTTGTATGGAGTCCAACATTTTTTTTGCGATTTGAGCAAATATGTAGAACAAAAGTTGTTCAGTACGATGAGTAGAATCCCCTGTTAACGGGTCCTACAACAATTTTGTTACACCCTGTATAAATGTCTGGCAATATTGGCTTAGTGGCAATTGACTGACTCGGTGGCTAAGTGGTTAGCGATCCTGATCTCTGATCCGAGAGTCGTGGGTTCAACCCCACACACGGCAAACTTTTCTGTGATGAGCAGAATTGTTTGTTCTGAGTCTGGGTGTGTTATATCTATACATATATGTATGTATTTAAAATGTATATCAGTCTCTGGTTCCTAAGATACAGGGAATCCTAGTGTGGAGCCAGATGACCGTGTGTGATTTGTCCCGGATATTATTATTATTAATAGTGGCTTCTACATTACAAACTGAACAACTTTCCCCATAAAACTCATACTCAAAAAGCGAAAAAAAAAATTGGATCCTTCATACAAATCCGACAGCGACAGGCATAATTTATACCTAAGGAATATAAATAACATTGATATTGCTTATTCGAGACTTAGCAAAATTAAAAAGTCGTTTGTGGGGCAATGTGTAGGATTCTATAATAAAATACCAGAAAATGTAACAAATCTGCCTGAAAACAATTTCAAAACGGATGTAAAAAAATTCTGTGCTCAAAAGGTTATTATAAGATAATAGATTATGTAAATGACAAAGACATTTGGAAATGTATTGCTCTTCCTGAAAACTGTATTATTGATAACATACATTGTATTCGTAGTTAAGTATTATTTAAAAAAATGTGTTGAAGCGAGTTTCTTTTGGGCTCGACGTTTCTTCTCGCTTCGGAAACACTTCCCGAAACGTTGAGTGTACAAGTTCCGCGTGGTAGGAACTTTGTACTAGGGAGAAAAAAAGACAATTTAAAAGTATGTGCAAAACATCTACTTAAATAAAAAACATTTTGATTTTGATGGTTGATGAACTGGACGTAGTTTAGCAGAAATGACTCAATCCACAAACCGGTCAAATATGAGTAAGGGATACCAAAGCGGTCTATTATTATATTATACTTTGAATGGAAAGTCCAAATTCTTTTTTGTTTTTAACCATGAGTTTCTTGGGAATAGTTGTTCAGTTTGATAGAAGAAGAAGCCACTGTTAAAATATTGCCAGACATTTTTTTATCAGCCTGTATAAAGATTTTACAAAATTGGTGTAAGAGCGGAAAAGGGGTACAAGGGCATTTCAATTCACTAAAGTTTTCGAGACACGTTTGAAATAAATATAAAATATAAATAAAACGTTTAAATACATATTATATTTGTGATTAAAGACTTTATCGGAAAAAAAATATTATAAACTAAAATCAGTCCTGCTAAACCTCTCTGAGATAGCATAAAATTATTAGTTAGTACTTATATGAAAAAAAAATATACAATATTATCCTTTAAATACATACATAGAAATAATTAATATACCCAAATACAGAGCAAAAGAATCTGTTCATCACAGAATTTTTGCCCTGAGAGGAATCGAACGAAGCCACGGATTGCATTCAGGAGCGCTGCGCTGACCACTGAGCAATCGAGTCAGTTATATTTTATTTATTTTTTTATTTTTTATGTGATAGGTGGCAAACGAGCAGACGGATCACCTGATGGTAAGCGATATGATATGACCTACATAGTCCTAATTTGTTCTGGACTTCTAGAATTTCGGATGCCGCCCGCGCCCGTAGGCGACCGGCGGCGACGGTAGCCAGTTTACATGAGGTGAGATGAATGAGCCCTTCAGGTAAGATGATGCCAAGGGCTTATCAATGAAGGATAAAAAAAATAAACAAACTCGACTTACATACATACAGCATCAAGTAAAACGAAAGTTTGACCTGGGTAGGAATCGAACCTGAGGTCCACGAGTTTTATTGACCTCAAGAAAATTGATAATGATAAATATAATACTTAGCGATAGCGATGCCAGTGTGTGGGCATCACAGCTGGTCATTACGTTAGTTAATTATACCTGCCGTGCCGTGATCAACTGTAGGATAATTATTTATGACGTAAGACATTAGAACTACCTACGCCAAATAATTTCCAACTGCTCCCTATCGGATGAAACGTCTTGGGTCCTAATACCTACACTAATATATTTTATTTCATTTGGATATCTTTTTTGATCAAAGCCAAAACCAAGGCATCAAAGATGAGCTCAAGGGGCTGGTGTGAAACTATGCCGAATGTTCGTGTTTGAAAACAATGCTTACGATTTCAATAACTCGAAAAATAGTTTGTGATTTCTTATGGGAGTTATGGAAAAGCGAAAATAAATCGTGAAGGTGGGAAACACTTTACTTAAAACATAATTAATAATTATAAGCACAATTAAAATACGAAATATGTTTATTAGTTATTGCTAGGAACTATAAATTAAACAAAAGAAGACTTGTGTGTAAATTATTGACTCAACGATCGTTAAATACCTATATCGTCGAACGTAGATGATGACGGTGAGAATAATTTTGAATATGGCGCCCGTCGGTGCAAGCGAGACCTAGCACGACATATTTGTGTCACGTGACCGTCATCGATCCAATGGTCGAGCGCGTCTCGGGGTCCATTCAACTCGCCCAGCGGCCGCAGCGCCGCCGCGCGCCTAGCGGGGTGAGAGGAGGACACTTCACAACACCGATTCTATTCATACATAGCAGATATTAAACATCTGTGTCCCTCTCGCACCTATTGACGAATAGTGAAATGAATGGCCGCCGAGCGAAACAGAGAGAGTCGAGTGGAAGTTTCAAGTTATTGAAAGCCCACAGGCAGGCAGGCCAGTAGCTATGTAGAAAATTTTGATGTGGGTGTTATGTCTCAGCGCATCAAACGCTTCAATGATTATTATTTTCGAGTGGACGTTATAATATTTGTGTAATCCGTAGTATAACAATACGATTTGTGACGTTTGACAGTGTTCCGTGGACGGTTTTCTTTGTGCTCGCAAACAGTTAGCGCGATGACGGCAGATAATAAATCGGTGGGGGGCTGCTGAAATACTACGTTAGGATAGTAACAACGTTTTACAACCGTGCAGAGGTGTCGGGAGCGCTCATAAAATTCCTCGGCGGACGAGTGCGACTTCCATTTTGTTGCGACGGGATTGTTTACTCAGCGGCTGCACAATGGATAGCTACGGTGAGTTTTGGCTTTTGTTAGCGGGTGAGGAGAGCAAGGAAGGAGTGGTACGGGTGGCCAGGCGCTCGCTGGAGGCTGGAGGTAAACACGCACGGCCGTCGTGGCGAGCTGGGCCTGAGGTGCCGCCGCACGCGCCTCTCTGACTCACCATTCCCCAGCCAGCATCAACCTTCATCTTAGCGTATTGTAGTAAGCCAACTGCAGTGCAAGCGAGTTGATTCGGTGCTCCGCGAGTCGCGTCACTGCGCTCTGGTCGCTACATACGCTGCCCCTTATCAGCTGATTATAAATTATGCACAAGTGAGCCTCTATCGTGCCCAGAAATGTTTTCAAATATTCTCGCGACGATATTGCGCTGTTACCCTGGTTTCGATATTTCAAGTACAAAAATGACAGGTGATTTACATAACTACTTATGTAGTATTACGATGCACCTGCACAAAGGACACAGTTATTGAGAATAAAGTTACCAGACCAATGTGATGCAGGTATTATGCGTGTAAACTGGTACCCTGATTTTATTATCATGCTATATTGTACAATAACTAGAACGCTACTTCCCTGAAAGGATGAATCATAGTGTCTATTTGCCTTGCATGCGGCACCTGCCGGCCCAGTAGTATTGTTTGAACATTCTTGTATTTGTTATTTATTTTGTTTTCACTCACTCACAGTAGCATACTGAGTCTCCTAATCTCCTTATGGTTGATAACCTGTTTTTCTGGATAGGTTTGTTTCGGATCACATCAATCCATCACTTTTTCTTATCGTGTGGCACATTTAACCGTTCTAATTAATCATATTGCAATGCATGATACTTATTCATTAATTTTGATAGGAATTATACTTTGCAAATAAATAAAATAAATAGAAAATAAAATAAAATAAATAAATTATAAGTAATACTTTCACTAAGTTTTCATAGGCTTTTTGATGGCAATATGATGATAACATTGGTCCACAACACATAAACTGATTTATTTGGATTTTATTGTCTTGTGTACCCATATTGGTGTCGATTCGGTGTTTACGATTAAACTTATTCGACAGGACTAAACTAAATTTAAGCGCCCTGTCCTTGTCTTTTCGATATAGAAAGTAAAAGATAGAACACTTAAATTAAGTTTAATCCTGTCAAATAAGTTTAATCGTGAAAACCGAATCGACGCCATTATGCTTCTAATGGCTGGGGCTTAAATGCTATTTCCACCTACTCTGTAATGGTCAGATAAATGGTTACATGCTCTTTTAGTCAGAGCTGTACAGAAATAAGGAGTATAAGGACAATTTAGCAGCACTCTTATATTGATGTTACATAGTTATTTCCAGTACAGTAATGCAAAGCAAAACGCCATGTACTGCCCCAGCTAAAAATGTAATAGCCAGATTTTTGTATTTGAACTCTAAACGGCTTGATGGATTTTGGAATGACATATTGTTAGATTTAATCCTATTAATCCTTTGAATCTCACAGGATAATCAGTTTAATTTGTGGGGGTTTTAACTTCTTTTTAGGTAAAGATCACAGGTTTTATAGTAATTCTGAATCTGATGCTATTTTAAGTATTTTAAATGATTTACTGATAAAGTCAAATTAAAATAAAATAATACTCCAATGTTAACAGTTAACAATCTTTTAAATATCTTGAATACATTAAACTGAGCTTACATACATAAATAGATACTTCATCAGGAAATTGTATCCTCAATTCTCTTATAATTTGGGTTTTTAATACAAATTAATATTTATGTTTTTTTTTATAAAAAAAGGACAATCAAGGCTATAATTAAACACTAACAAATCAGTTTATTGGACAACTTAATGTGGAAACTCCATTTGTTTTCTCTTTAAGTTCTTACTCCCTAGAAAAGTCATAATTGTTAGCACTATTCCCTTTTTTTAGCTACTGCCTTTTTTATATTTATTGTTTAGTACAGTGAAGGCTGGGCCTGTTTAAAAAAGGTTGAAAAACACTGGTTTAGATCAGTGTTTTTCAACCTTTTTTAATACCCGACCCCTTTACAGGTACAAAAATTCTTGCGACCCCCCTAGGGCTATAAACATACAAAAGTGTAGTGTATTAGAATTTTTTTTCATTAAATAGAAAATTAATTACTTATTAACGTCTCCAGAATAGAACCTCGTTTTGACAAATTGTTGAAAAAGAAACAGGCGCAGCCTTCTCACTGAAATCGTATTTTTTCATTGCAGTGTAAAACCTATAACATTATTTTTACTTTTACCCGCGACCCCTTGAGAAAGGCTTCGCGACCCCCCGGGGGGTCGCGACCCACAGGTTGAAAAACACTGGTTTAGATAATATGTGAGTACGTACATATATTATTGTATGTAAGAATTGAATAAAGTATTATGTAAGTAAACATATTTTTATTTAAGAATTTCCCTACATATGTACTAAGTAAGTAATTGCACTTATTTGTTTTGCATATTATTAATTTTATTATCAATGTATGCAACATCTAAAATTTCTTTAAACAATTATCCTTCCTTCCTGTCATATGGCACAATTAAGCTACTATCACCTAGCATCAGACGTGTGCAACGCGATGCTCATTATTGATAATTTGTTCAGTTTTAGTAGTAGCTGAGGTAGTAGCAAACCCTACTTTTGAGCAAAATAATAATAATATCCGTAACAAATCACACACGGTCATCTAGCCCCAAATTAGGATTCCTTGTGTCTTGGGAACCAGAGACTGATATACATACACATATACATTTAAATACATACATATATAGATATAATACACCCAGACTCAGAACAAACAATTCTGCTCATCACAGAAAAGTTTGCCCTGTGTGGGGATCGAACCCACGACTTTCGGATCAGAGGTCAGGATCGCTAACCACTTAGCCACCGAGTCAGTCAAATAAAAGATAATAATTATTAAGACGATAATATTCTCTTTATAAATTATTTTGAACAATTATTTGTATTTGATTGAATGCTTGATTGATTGAAAAGTTGGTGTTGTTTACTTTCACTAGCATTGATACCAGTATTAATAAACAAAATAAAGAAATATATGCTTTAATTTGAGTGACATTTATCTTGACCGTTTCCGTACTACGCGAGCCACGTTAGTCATGTCACCATTTTGGCTTGAAAACTTCTGACTGGGGTATTCTGGCCAATAGCCCCAAAACCTCCATCAATCCGGACTTGGTCCTCCTCGTGCGTGGAGTAAGGCCTAACCTTCCCTAGGCATGGGGAGAGACCCGTGCCTCAGCAGTTGGGCCAATGTGGGTTATTAACAAAGGACATTGTATTAATATAATCCAAAATAATTTTCTCCTAAATGCAATGTCACTAGCAACCTTAGCTTACGTTTTCTATGAGATCATTATGTTTTTATTGCCTATAAACATAGAAAGTCAATTGTCCGTCACGTATTCATTTACATACACCATTCATACACGTTTATGACATAGCATAAATAAAAAAGACCTGCTTAGATTTTTTGTTATATTATTTTTTTATGCTTTTTTTTCTTTGCGTTGAAATTGATTCTGGCGAGAAAAGCAGGATGGAGATTAGGATTGTATTTGAAGGCCTAATTCCTTATCGGGGAACATTTATCTATCTCCAGCACAAAACAGGGGTGTTATAATATGTAATATTTGAAGTCTATTTTGTATTCATGTAAAGCTGATTTCATCGCGGCGGCGGTTCTTAGCTGTGAATATTGATCTACAAAGCGTGGTGTCTGGGCTTCTATATTTTTTAAATTTTCCTGAACGTGTGGTACAATTGGTGTGTGTTGCCAGTGATGAGATGACGTATGGAACCGAGACATGGTCGCTTACTATGGGCCTCATAAGTAGGCTCAAGGTCACCCAAAGTGGTGTTTCCCTACATGATTGAATCAGAAATGCGGATATATGTAGGAGAACTAAAGTAACCGACATAGCTCACAGAAACGCTAAACTTAAGTGGCAGTGGTTGGGCCACATATCTCGTAGAACAGATGGCCGTTGGGGCAGTAAAGTTCTCGAGTGGCAACCGCGCACCGGACGGCGCCAGTGTAGGCAGGCCTCCGACTTGGTGGACCGACGACCTGGTGAAGGTTGCGGGATGCCGCTGGATGCGAGCAGCACAGGGCCGGTCGGTGTGAAAATCCTTGGGGGAGGTCTTTATCCAGCAGTGGACGTCTTTCGGCTGATGATGATGATGATATGGTACAATTAATCGTACCTACTATCCCAACCCAAGGAATAGACGATGCGACGGTAACCTGGTGCCTGGTGTTGCACTTAGCAGCACCTGTTACCTGTTATCAGCTATTGCGCATTTATTTACACCCATGGAAGTTACGCGACCTTCATATATAATTACACATCTAATAGACACATGTTCAAGTTTACTCACGAGGTTTTCCTTAGCCTTTAAAGCTATCAGTTTACGAAACAGTTAAAGGATATATTTCCTATAAGGGTATCTTTAGAATCATATGCCGAAAGAAATGGATATACGATTATACGTGTAGGATGGTGCTTGGATGTAACTGAAAAGTATAGCAATATACAGGGTGTAACAGAAAGGTGTGATAATACTTCAAGTTGGGCTTTTACCCATCAAACTGAACAACTTTTGTTCTACAACTTTGTTCAAATCGCAAATTTTTTTTGGACTTTTCATACAAATCGATCAGCTGGCGAACCAAGTTTGTATGAAAAGTCCGAAAATTTCTTTGCGATTTCAACAAAGTTGTAAAACAAAAGTTGTTCAGTTTGATGGGTAAAAGCCCACCTTGAAGTATTATCACACCTTACTGTTACACCCTGTATTATATATGCATATACTTTTTTTATTTGCCATATGGATTAATCAGTTGATCGAGTTGTTTGAAAAATTCAAACATTAATTATGGTAAAATTTTAGCAAAGTTGTAAAGAATAAATTGTTCAGTTTCATAATTTGATGCCCAGCTTTAAGTTTTACATACTTTTAAATACTAAATAAAATATTGTATTCTTTGTTTTTTTTTGGATTAATATATTTTTTTGAGGCCCTGAACGTCACCCGTGAAACATCTTTCTATAAATCGTATTTCGGAATGGGGAACCCTTATAATCAGTTCTGTAGTCAAAACATAAGCCTGGACAGTTTTGCCAAATTTTATCATGTAAGTTTAATTTATTATGAGTGAATTGAATACTGAGTAGGTTAACTCTGAGTCACAGTCATTCAATCATGTCCGAACACGTTATTTACTCGTATGACCCAACTATCTAAAACTTTACATGTGTGTGACAGTAAGGGGTGTTACTGGACGGGAATAAACGGTTCATGAAACCTAATTCCTAAAATATCATGTCTCTCTTTCTTTCTCTTACTCGCTGACTGACTCGGTGGCTAAGTGGTTAGCGATCCTGACCTCTGATCCGAGAGTCGTGGGTTCGATCCCCACACAGGGCAAACTTTTCTGTGATGAGGAGAATTGTTTGCACTGAGTCAGGATGTATTATATCTATATATGTATGTATTTACAAGTATATGTGTATGTATAATCAGTCTCTGGTTCCCAAGATCCTAGTTTGGGGCCAGATGACCGTGTGTGATTTGTCCCAGATATCTTATAGTGTGGCACAATGGCACAATTTAACCGTGCTTTCCACCAGGTATATACGGCGGTTGCCTGGTGTTGCAGTTAGTATCACTACGGACGTGTGCAACGCGACCATCATACACGTCTAGAAATCGGATGTGCAGGTTTCTCATGATGTTTTCCTTCACCGTTAACCGTTTTCAGTATAAAAATAATTGACCACGCTGAATACGTTAAAAACAACCGACTTCAATCGCAACAACTCCAATTTTGATATGTTTTTGTTGATTTTCTCAAAAACCGCTGAATCGATTTCGATAAAATTTATATGGGACCACCTTTTAATCAAAAAAAGAATTTTCCAAATCGGTTCAGGCGTCTTCAGTAATCGGTGAACATACATAAAAAAAAGATTCCGACGAATTGAGAACCTCCTCCTTTTTTTTGAAGTCGGTTAATGAACGAAAGTTTCGAAAAACTGATACATATTGTCCAGGATTTGAACTCGGGATCTCTGGTTAGGAGGTCGAAGTCACTACCCGCGGAGCCACCGACGCTTTTTTATTATTATATAAGGTGCTACTTTATTAGTGCCCGATATTTTAATCAGTGCCATACCCATAGTCAAATAGCAAAAAAATTTTTGGACTCTTCATACACATCGATCAGCCGAGCGGCCAAACTATGTAGTATGAAGAGTCCAAAAATTTTTTTGCGATTTGTTTATGGGTTCCTTGGGAAAAGTTGATAAGAATCAGGAGTAGAAGCACTGACTAAAATATCGGGCATTAATAAAGTAGCACCTTATATTTTTATTTACTTTTATGTACTTTCATGCCCTTATATTTGTACTGCAAAAATTATATCACAACTTTTTTTAAATTTAAAATGTTAGTAGTAAACATTTATAATATTAACTCGAAGCGGTCGTGGCTCAGAGCGATTGTGTGTTCGCGTCAATCACGCAGGTTGACTCACTACAGACACGGTCATAACCTGGATGTGTTTGGCTGATAGTGACATTTTTTTTATGTCATAGGTGGCAAACGAGCAGACGGATCACCTGATGGTAAGCGATCGTTATCTCGACCGTTTCCGTGCTTCGCATGGTTAGACATATAGATGGGTTTTTGCCCGGGCATTTATTAGGCGTAAATGGACATTTATTGGGCATTTACTCAAAACTGCCCGGGCAAAAACCCATCTCTAGTTAGACACGTTAAGTTGTTGGTGCCGGCGGCTATCACTAGATGGCAGTAGTCGTTTATGTCTTAAGAACAGTCAAAACGCAATATTAAATTCAAATTATTGAAAGACTGAAACTGCACAAAAAATATACTATGAAATAATACAAACAATTTGATTTAAACAGAGTTATAATAAAAATGATACCAACTTTGATGTAAAAAAAACAATAACTTTTAAAACATTTTCGGGAAAAAAACATTGGTTTATGTTAAAACCAACATACAAAAATCAGCAACTTCAATACTTTCAAAATTATTGAAGGGTGTTTTGAAAGTTATCCGACAGCCAAGAAAAGAAATACAACTTGTTTAAATCGAGAAACTTGCGTTAGGCTTCAACTTAACCGTCGCGATGGTACCTATCCTCATTGATTTGAACATAAAATGAGTAGCTTTAAGGTTTCGTCAGACAGCGGGCGTGGCGGGGCGTCGGCGTGGCGCTGGCGCGACGGCGACGTGGCGTGTATGTCACACTGCGGGCGTGACATTCACGCCAGCTTCGCGCCGGCCGACCCGCCGGACTCGGCGTGTTACTTACCACTTTCATTCAGTTCCCTTCCGATAGAATCCTAAATTGCAGACTTTAGACTAGCATTTTTGTATTGTTGATGACCCAAATCGTACAAAAAAATGTGGCCTCGAACATCAACCTGTTCTGCATCCATTTTTGTAGAAAAACACAGACCTTGCGTCGCGCTGGGCGTGACGTGCCATCTGTCTGACTACTACAACGGATACTGTCATAGAACACAACGCGTGGCGTCGCGCCCGCGCCGCGCTCGCGCCCCGCCCCGCCGTGCTCTTGTTGTATTCCCGCCGGGCGCGGCGCGGGCGTGACGCGACACGCCGAGCTCGACGGCTCTGTGTGACCATAGTCCATAGTCCATCGTACATTACAACTGCTCACGTCGCGCCAGCGCCACGCCGACGCCCCGCCACGCCCGCTGTCTGACGAGACCTTTACGGTCGATATTATTTTCATTTTATCACGCATCAACCTGCTCAGATTGCGTCGTCTTAACAAAGCTTTAAGTCATGCCAGAAGCCTGACGTGGCATGAAAACTTCTATCACTGGTGTTGGCCACTAGCCTCACGGACTTGGGCCCGTGTGTGGAGGCCTTAACTTCCGTAGGTTTCCTTAGGATATTAGAAGAGACCCGTGCCCCAGTAGTGGGGACTGGGGACGATACGGGTTGTTGCACACCCTGGACACTTCATACAAATTTCGCGGCATTGTTAACTACATAGACATTCATGTTTGTACACATGTTAATGTGTGCGTGATGTACTAGGGCTGAATCGAGATTCAATAATTAGCCCTCATTTTCTTTATTGTTAGCTAGACTTTTACAAATAAAGTGAATGCTGTATATACCAGACAAGGCTGTATAGCCTTATATTAGTCTTAGTATTAGCCTTAGACTACCACGATACAGGCTATGCCTAGTGTGGAGTCATTGTGTAAAACTGTATATCTTTGTAAAATGAACTTTTTGGCAAATAAATATTCTATTCTATTCTATTCTTATAAGCCTTTAACTCTTTCCTTAAAAAAATAAAATTGTCTTTGGTTATTATACTGTGCTTTGGTTTGCCAACCCCTTGACAAATGGTCACACATCGGTCACACAGGTGGCGTGAGGTATCATTCGGAGAGCGGCAGGGAGTGTCCATACATACTGTATAATGTCCTTATACTCTAGGTTGTTGTTAACAGTATTGTTAATTTTTTATTATACTTGTATAATATCATCATGCCTGAAGTTAGTTGCTGTTCTGAACGGCTGACTCATACTTACACAATATTTTTTCCTGAAATCTCTTTCATTCTTTTCTAGTAAAGCAATAACTTAAAATTACACATTACCTTAATTAAAAAGAAATACATATCTTGTAAAATATTTTTACGCCCAAGCAACGAAAGAGTAAGGAAAGTATTGTCATGGCAAAAAATATCGAACTTGAGATTTTGATGTGGATTCATGGCCTTACACTAAGAGAGCCGAATATACTATAAAATTAAAAAAATACTGTGTATGTGTATGATCGTGTTCTAGCGTTTACACCACTGTTATGGATTGGAATAAAAAATGGCTATAAGTCTTTTTTTGTCTAGTAGACAGTACTATAACTATCTACCCCTATTCTTAAAAGTAGATAAAAAGAGACGTTAACATGTTTATTGCTTATTTGTATTGAGCAATGGCAATCGTCTGCAGTGGCGTAGCTATTAGGCGTGGGCCCCCTTCCTCGCACACATCTTCGCGTTCCTCCCTTGATTGCTGAACAACTGAGTACCTGAGTGAGTACAGTTGACTCTTGAAATTCAACCAAAACAACCGATAACAACCTATTATTAATCGTTTAATTTCGGTTGTTAATCCTTGGGTGCTTAACTGAGTTTAATTGTAAAATAACAATTGACACTCGACTGATCTCTATGAACAACTGAGTATAGTTATTAGTTGTGAAATAACAGTTGGCACCCGATATTTAAACTAGAGTTGCCGCGAATAGTAGTTATGGCGAATAATCGAATAGCGAATATTCGTCATTGCCTATTGCGAATAGTCGAATTATTCGCCAAAATTATTCGACATCTAAAACGATACTTACAATGTTAATTATTAATATTAAATAATAATGTCTAATGATATTAGGTTGTAAAATATAAAATGCTTTACATTTATTTTAACAATTAAGTAAAATATTAATTAATTAATTCTTTTAACAATTATATAATCTATGATTTTTGAGAAGACAATAAATGTATACTATCAGTTTTTAAACCAGTTTTAATGAGTAATAAAAAAAGTAAATATTGTATCATTAAAAAAAAACTGTAGTTTTTGTATACATATTAATGAGCTGTTAATTATTGGTCGAATAGCGAATAATAGACACAATTATTCGCGAATAATAGCGAATATTCGCGGCAACTCTAATTTAAACAAAATAAACTAAAACAATCGATAAAATGTTGAATTTTGGTCGTTTATCCGACTGCAAGCTTAAAAGGGGTATATTTTATATAGTTTAGAGGGCTTCTTAAATTCTTCAACTTCCTCCTCAGTAAGATTGTTTGCTCTCATGTTTGCCCTTATTTCGTCCATCCAGCGTTTCCTGGGTCTTTTGCGTGATCGCAGGCCTTCAGTAACCCGTTCTAGGCATCTGTTATCAAAGACGTACTCTGGCGTCCTGCGACTAATGTGATTAACTCACCCGAAACGCCTTTCTTGAATTTTATCCGCTACATCTCGGACACTGAGGCTACTCCGGACGTGCTCGTTACTCGTTACGGATGCGATAAAGTCGTGTAACGCCACTCCTCTCCCGCAGCACGAAAGTCATACATGTGACGATAGGAGAGTGTTGAATATGAATGGATGAATGAGAAGAGGAAGGCCAAATAATGAATGGAAGAAAAGTACATGTTTCGCCGACTCCAAATGATTGGGAACAGGACAGGTAGGTGATGATGATGACTGGGCGGTTGAATGCATTTGTTTGTACACAAAGCCCCTCAACTTCACCGGCATCCTGCAGTTACAAATAACATCAGTTACTTCTCGCCGTTAAAAACTCTCGTTAATTTGCCCCATGATTGTTTAGATAGATTGATTGGACACGTAGAAGTTCTGACTGTCCCCCTGCCCAAATTTGGCGTTTTCTTAAGTCTTTGGGTATTGGTAGCTCCTCAGGTGCTCAAGAGGATATTGCTACTGATCTGAACTTGCTCAATAACTTCTTTTCTCTACCCCCGGTTGTGCTTAGTGATGCTACTAAGTCCAATACAATCCGATCCTTGTCTCTTCTTTCTCCTCCCTCTTGTCCAATTTTTTCTTTATCCCCTATATCTGATGACGATGTTAAGAAGCATATCTTATCTATCTCTTCTATGATTCCGTATTCCGTATGATTTCTTTAATACTTTCCGAGATCCTGCCTATTCTCACACATTTATTCAACTACTCCCTCTTCGCAAGCCTTTCCCTCTTCCTGGAAAATGGCGCATGTCACTCCACTGCCCAAAACACCAAATCCTACTCTTCCCTCTCAATTTCGTCCTATTTCTATCTTACCGTTTCTTTCTAAAGTTCTAGAGCACATTGTCCATAAGCAACTCGCAAATCATTTATCCCAGAATTCTCTTCTCTCTCCCTTTCAATCGGGCTTTAGACCTGGGTATAGTACCACTACTGCATTACTAAAAGTCACGGATGATATCCGCCATGGCATGGAAAATAAGTTGCTTACTATCCTCATCCTGCTTGACTTTAGTAATGCCTTCAATTCTGTCGATTTCGATGTGCTTCTTGCTGTCCTTCGCTCTTTCAACCTCTCCTCTTCAACTATTACTTGGTTCGACTCCTACCTTAGAGGGCGCTCTCAGTGCGTTCGGGTTGAAGAGTCTTCTTCAGACTAGTGCACATTATCTGCTGGCGTCCCTCAGGGTGGAGTGCTTTCACCTCTCCTTTTTTCAATGTTCATTAACACTGTAACTCAGGTTATTTCCTCGAACTACCATCTTTACGCAGACGACTTGCAAATTTATAAACACTTTCCTGCCTCTGATTTCTCCAGTGCTGTTCAGGAGATTAACAACGATTTAAGACGCTTATCATCCTGGGCGAAAAGTTTTGGTCTACTGGTGAACCCTAAAAAGTCACAAGCCTTGGTCATCGGTAGTAAGTACATGCTAAATCAGCTTACATTTTCACCAAACACAGCAGTCACATATGATAATTCTGTCATTCCGTACTCCAGTACAGCGAAAAACTTGGGAATCATTTTTGATTCGAGTTTGTCGTGGGCCGCTCATGTCAATGAACTCAGTCGAAAAATGCATTTTTCATTTCATGCTCTGAAGCGCCTACAATATTTTCTGCCTTTGAAAACAAAAATCTCTCTATCGCAAAGTCTTCTTCTCTCTATTTTGGATTACGCCGATAGTTGTTACTTAGATGCATCAGAAGAGCTACTAAACAAACTCGAGCGTCTTCAAAATCTCTGTTTACGCTTTATCTTTGGTCTCCGCAAGTTTGACCATGTCTCCCAATATCGTCAACAGCTTAAGTGGCTTCCGATTCGCCTTCGCAGGAACACTCATATCCTCTGTCTTCTTTTCAAAATACTTCACAATCCTTCCTCCCCATCTTATCTGAAGGTGCGTTTCCATTGGCAGCGTCCTCCTGACCATCAATCTCGTGCTCACCTTAAATCTCTTCTTTCCTATCCTCCCCATTCCACTGACTTCTACTCTTATTCCTTTTCCGTGCATGCCGTCAGGCTTTGGAACTCGCTTCCGCATGACATTCGCGATAGCCAGAGTCTGCACTCATTTAAAAACAAATTGAAAGATCATTTCCTTTCTCTCTCCCCTTAAGTAAGCCATGTAAACTATTTATGTATATAGATATTGTATTGTTTTTTAGTGTATTTATATAATATAGTGTTATGTAGGTATTATAATATATATATTTGTTATTTAATGTATGTTTATGTATTATTTTAAGAATTAGGTATAAGTTTGTATTCTTTGTCACCATTTTATAATTGTTATATCTTTGTTTTGTACACGTCTTTTCGGCCTTTTTTCTTCAACTTTCACTGTCCAAGGTCTGCTGGAAGAAATTTCTTATAGAAATAAGCTGCACCTTTTGTATGTTCTTTCCTTCTTAATGTATGTCTTTGTCTTTTCTGTGTACGATAAATTGTAAATAAAAAAATTGTAAATAATAGAATTCCTATGACGTCTAGCGTGGCTTAAACTCTAGGTCACCAATAAATAAATAAAATAATAAATGTTAGAGATTGTAACTTGTCAGAGTTATATATTTTTCACAAAAACCATATCTTGCTAATAAGATCTTGTTTTTATGAGATGACTTTTAATGTTTTTTTATTTTAAATTAGTAATGAGATAACTGTTGATTTATTTGTCAGTGCCGATCATTAGCCTTCACCTGAATTTTGGATTCTGTATCCGAGCAGAATTTGGCCTTTTAGGTGTGTGGAATCCTAAAACAAACCTTATATGATTATGAGCATTATTAAAATCGAACTCATAACAATTATTAGAAAGGTACAAATCAAAGGTAAAATAAGTCTCTCTGTTCTCTCACTTTTTCTCTGAATCTGCATAACAAACGAATTTAGATCAGGACAACGACGTCGAGACCAGTCTAATGTGAGAAATAGACCAAAAAACAATGCGTGAGTGGATTATTGATCCAAGTCTATTCTGAATGCTCAAGTGTAGGTAGGTACAATGTGTTTGCCACCGGCTATATTTGAATAAAATTGTTCTGTATTTTATGTAAAATTTTCTAGCAATAGCGTATCTGAAACTCGGTTCGCCCCATTTTTAGGGTTCCGTAGCCAAATGGCAAAAAACGGAACCCTTATGGATTCTTCATGTCTGTCTGTCTGTCCGTCCGTATGTCAGTCACTTTTTTCCGAAACTATAAGAGCTATACTGTTTAAACTTGGTAAGTAGATGTATTCTGTGAACCGCATTAAGATTTTCACACAAAAATAGAAAAAAAACACTAAATTTTGGGGGTTCCCCATACTTAGAACTGAAACTCAAAATTTTTTTTCATCAAACCCATACATGTGGGGTATCTATGGATAGGTCTTTAAAAATGACATTGAGGTTTCTAATATATTTTTTTTCTTAACTGAATAGTTTGCGCGAGAGACACTTCCAAAGTGGTAAAATGTGTCCCCCCCCCCCTCTGTAACTTCTAAAATAAGAGAATGATAAAACTAAAAAAATATATGATGTACATTACCATGCAAACTTCCACCGAATATTGGTTTGAACGAGATCTAGTAAGTAGTTTTTTTTAATACGTCATAAATCATAAACCGCAATTTACCTACAACGAACTACAAGAACTTTTATATTATGTTACTACTGCTACGGAACCCTTCATGGGCGAGTCCGTCTCGCACTTGGCCGCTTTTTTATTATACTCTGCCCTGGTTAGGAACGGTTTTCTCCCTAATATAAACAATGAACTAGTGAATCAGTGAAACAGATCTCTGGTTGCAAGGAATTTCATTGGTCTATCATTGATTATATTAGGGAGAAAACCGTTCAAAAAAAAAAGTAAAAGTTTTGAAATCCAACTGCTTAATAATGACACTTCGCACTGTAAAACCTTTTATTACTTTAATAGACATGTTCAATCCAATAAAGAGGCCTACCTGAAGTGTAGGTCCTACACGAAAAATATCGCCCCTCTGTCACAAAATTCGTTAAGGTAAAAGTTTAAGAAAAAACGTTGCTCAGTATGACAAGTTAACGTACTCTACACCTATTTTCTTATGAAATAAAAATTATATCCCTTGGGAATTGAACCTGCGATCCCTCCTGCTTGTAACAGGACAACCGTATATTCTTCTCATTCCACTAACATTTTATTGAAACGGCAAACGAAAGTTCCAAGCGTTAGGAAATTCGTATTAGGCCTTTCGTAAAGTGTGGACAATGTTACTTACTTCAAATACACATATATTATATTTTTTTAATTTTTAGACAACGATATTTCACTAAAAATCAGTGTTTTTAGACTTTACAAAGATCAGGATCCATGACCGGATTAGTTTAGGGAAGATAACCAATGTCAAAATTCATCTGTATGTACATGAATGATATATGGAATAATATCGAATCCCGATATCAGCTTGTATCAAAACTTAATCAGCAAATTGCTTAGTGTATATACGTAACATAAATATTGCTATACTAGCGTCAGCCCGCGACTTTGTTCGTGCTCCGTGAGCTTAGTAACCTTGACGCCCGCTTCGAATATCTTACATAATGTATAATATTGCAAGATAACATATAACGTTTACAAATCTTGTTGCGATTCATCATTACATTATTACCATCATTAGCCCGTATTAGTCCACTGTTGGACATAGGCTACTTAAGGCACGCCACGCCAGTTATCCTATCTTCGTCCATGTGTATTATACTCCGAGTAAAAAGTCCGATTAAATTGCTTTTAGTAACTAAGTAAATGGGGACAATTGCTTTTCTACGTACATATTATGATTGTACTTTTTATGTAGTTACGATTAGGTTTCATTACGTTATTATACCTCATACCAAGCTATATGACGAGAGTATGTTTAAGGTTAATTAACTAGAGTAGGTATCGCCATCGATAATATACTTCATTTATCTCTACTGTTCGCTTCTGATTATCGAGTAGAATATTTTTTTGTATAGCTACTACGGCGTAGCACAGATTTGAATTGCTATCATAGAGTAGCGTCAAGTTAGTAAAACAGAGCAGCCAGTATGCTCTGCGCCATAATCAGTCACCTCCAATCCACATTTCGCGTTTACTCCCAGATAAAAAACCGGGTGACGGGAATGTATAAGGTGCATTTACAGGAAATAATGTTTTTATTCACAATGGGTATAATATAATATCTCTTTATTACCTATTATAGTAAAAGCATAGAACAATGTTGTCCCCACTTCTGGGGCACGGATGTCTCCATATTTTGGAAAGGATATGTCAACTCTATTCGTGAGGTTAATCGGCATTGGTATTATGTACTAATTATCTATAATAATGTAAATGAAGTATCGTATTCAGTTAGTATTTGCTATAAATTATTAAGCGAATTTCAGTGACCGTTTGTTAAAACGATACTCAGTGAGGGATCAGTAATGGCTATTCTTCTGATTCACTTGTGTATATCTCCAAGATTGGCATAAGTGGGCCGTCATTCTTTGATACTTTATTCCTCTCTACCTTGATTTCCCGCGCTGCATGAAATTAGGTGGATTATTCCGATCGGCGTGTGAGTTTCCTTGGAGTTTCCAGTCTGGATTTCGGGAGTCATCTCATCTGTATTGCTATCGAAATTTTATCACTTTGCATGGAAGGGTTTACTGTGTTTTTTCAATAAAATGGCGGGCGATGCAACACTGTTTAAATTGCATTGTTGACTTTTTAAGTGAGTTCTCGTATGTTGATTTAATCGGATACGATGTATGTAACTATAATAAAGTAAATGGCAATTGTGATTAGGTAACATTTATATGTGTAATATTATACATATTATATTTATTATACTACTTAAAATATTCTGTTACAACTGACTAGAAACCTCTTCGTGCTCACTGATAAGTTGATACTTGGTTTCCCTTTTTTTGTATCATACCGATTTTTATCCGCCATTGAAACATATGATTTCTTGTAAATGCTATTAAGATGTTATTCATGTTATGTTGTATTTTAAATTCTCTTTGAATTTTTTAACATACGTACGATTTAAGTACTGTCGGATATTTTGAAATAAAAATTAATGCTCTGCTTTCAACTCGTAGGCACACTAAACGTTGGTAGAGAACGTTGTGAAGACACTTGTGAGGGTGCTTCACCAGGGTCAGATGGAAATCGCAGACCAATTTTTAACTGGCTTCTAGTTATGACCAATGAACAACATTCTCTTAGGAACCAATTCAATCGAAGCAAACGTTTTGGACTTTTCATACAAATTGGGCTACTAGCTCATCGATTTGTATGAAGAGTCAAATTTATCGTGTTCCGATTGAATTGGTTTCTTAGAGAAAGTTGTTCTGTTTCATGAGCAGAAACCACAGTTAAAATTTGGTCCGCGATTTAAATTTCACCCTGTATAGTATATCACGCTTAATGCGATACGGTAACAAGAAATTATGATGATCCGAAGGTAAATTAAGCTTATCGGTTTCTTAGAATTGTGAGGCCACCTACTGTCAAGAGCGATAAACGTAATGCTTCATGAATGAGTTCTTTTGTTTCTACTTTGGACAAATACAGATAGCAATGTTCGAAACTGTACCTCTTATTGTGGCGGCAAAAAAAGACAAGATCGCAAGCCTATAGGTCATAATACTAACTTCTTTCTAAGCCAAAAATAGGTTATTGGAGTTTTTTTTTTTGAAAATGAACAAAACGTACTCTGTGACCTTTTGGTTACGCATAATATTAACTTTTTTTAGAACAACACGTACTATATGGTCATTATTGTTATATTTGTACAATTAATTTTACAGACTAAGGATATTCAATACGAAGTTTAATGAAACACATGATACGTGACGACAAATGAATACATTTGATACCAGGATTTATATTCAAGGTTCGAAGTCCCTATTGGCTGAAAGAAATTGCATACGACCGCAGACCACTAATTCAGTTATTCACACGGCACTGCTCTCGAGCTTCGTGAATAAAACAATAGGGGCCGTTAAATAGAGCACCGTATATTTCTTATTTTGGTCAAGGCGATATCCAAATCATCCGGTGTGTACAAAATTTTTGTGCTCATACTCCATTTTCAATAAACTTTTTTTAAAGCCAAAGCAGTATATACTTAGATATAACTTTTTTTGTCATCTTAACTAATTTAATTTTAATGCAAGTAAATGTTGGATTGATTATTTTCACAGCCAAAATATATAATAAGTATAGTGCAGTCTTTCTGATCATACTCAAACTTTAAAAACCGGCCAAGTGCGTGTCAGACCATGCATAGGGTTCCGTACTTTGGACCCGCGTTTCAACCCTTAGAGGGTGAATTTTGAGAAATCCTTTCTTAGTGCACCTCTAGACCTTATAAGGAACCTACTTGCCAAATTTGGAATCTCTAGACCCAGGGGTTTGGCCTGTGCTTTGTTCTATCTAATTTGGACCCCCGTTTCACCCCCATCGAGGGAGCATTTTGAAAAATCCTTTTTAGTGCACCCCTAGATCACATAAGGGACCTACTTGCCAAATTTGGAATCTTTAGACCCAGATGTTTGGCCTGTGCGTTGATCTATCTACTTTGGACCCCCGTTTCACCCCCTAAGAGGGTACATTTTGAAAAATACTTTCTTACTGTACCCCTAGACCTCATAAGGAACCTATATGTTAAATTTGGAATCTCTAGACCCAGGGGTTTGGCCTGTGCATCCCTAGACCTCATAAGGAACCTTCTTGCAAAATTTGAAATCTCTAGACCCAGGGGTTTGGTCTGTGCGTTGATCTATCTATTTTGCACCCCTGTTTCACCCCCTTAGAGGGTGAATTTTGAAAAATACTTTCTTAGTGCACCCCTAGACTTTATAAGGAACCTACTTGCCTTTGGAATCTCTAGACCCAGGGGTTTGTCCTGTGCGTTGATCTATCTACTTTGGACCCCCGTTTCACCCCCTTAGAGGGTGAATTTTTAAATATCCTTTTTTAGTGCACCCCTAGACCTCAAAAGGAACCTACTTGCCAAATTTGGAATCTCTAGACCTAGAGGTTTAGTTTGTGCGTTGATTTATCGTATCTACTTTGGACCCCGTTACCCTTTAGAGGGTAAATTTTGAAAAATCCTTTCTTAGTGCACCCCTAGACATCATAAGGAACCTACTTGCCAAATTTGGTATCTCTAGACTCAGCGGTTTGGGCTGTGCGTTGATATGTCAGTCAGTCAGTCAGTTTCTTCTTTTATATATTTAGATTAGAATAAAATAGTTTAAAAAACATTGTATTGATTTATTCAATGATAAAATAATAATATAGATTTTATTCAGACGAGGTTTTACAAATTGTCTTTAGACAAATAATTCAACCGCCTCAAAAACTTCGTCTGTTTGTCTGGGTTTGGCAAAGGTCTCCTTCAACCTTTTCCATTCTGTTCTATCTCTTGCTTGTCTTGTCCAGAATTTGCCCGCTATTGTCCTTATCTCGTCCTCCCATCTTCTAAATGATAGAACGCAAATTAAAATTTTTCATTATAACTGCAATGTTATATTTTACGGTCGCCATTTTGGTTTTACGAAAACAAAATCTAGCCTTTAACTATAGCATGGTGTAAGCAAATCGATAGATACCTCAATCATTAAAATCCATTGAGCCGTTGCGATGTTGCGCGGGAAGGACGATTCCCACATACATACATACGCAGATACGCATAAAATTTTGTCGCGTACCCGAGTAAAAAGACGTCACCAATTTGCTTTTTACGTAAGTAGTAACTTCTAAACTGCCGACGATGCTTAGTGAAGTTAGCAGTAAAAAACTAATAGCAGTCCGCGATTTCTGTCTTCTAAGTCGGTCCTGTTCCTGCGGGAATCGCAGTGAATAAAATAACTGATTAAATGAATTGAATAGTAAATAAAATCTGACTACACTCGTTGTAAGTCTGATCCTAGTTTGGCCAACGTAAACTAATAAAACAAACCATGAACAAACGTGAAGTTACTTACCTGTGATTGTGTCTCCCTGAACTCAGTTCCACCAAACGTAGCTAACAGTTTCGCGTTTTTTTTTGTTCTACCTACCTATCTATCTTAACAGTCCGCTTTACTGCTGGGTACAGGCCTCTTCTTGAGCACGCCAATTGTCTCGGTCCCTCGTCAGTCTCGTCCGGCAACGTCGATTTAAAGTATGTGTACAGCATCTACTGACTTTGACAAAGTGGAGTAATGCTTGTCACTCGAGCATTGTTTTGTTGTTTATTGATTTTGATGTGTTAATTATTAAAGAAAACGCAATGAAGTCGGTCCAATCCAGACGCGTTTCAATCCTGTAATATCACTGGCATACACACACAGACAGACCAACGCTTAAACACAGACCCCTTTTTTTAAAGTCATAATGACATCTCAGCCATAATGCATGATACACACTCACACCTACAGCCTTCACGGTGTAGACGGTAATATGCCCCGACATTTAATCGATACCTGCGCGGGTTTAATCCCCATTCGAGCTACCTATTACATTTTATATTGTCATTTGGTCTCGTAATCAGTATATTCTTATTATATTTATAACATGATGATAAACAGGCGAAAGGGTTCAGACATGACCCATCTTTTGCCCGGGTCAACCGGTCCGTTACCGTGGTCCAGTTTTTCTCGATGACTTTTCTGTCCACCTAGGTACCTTGGGCACACTTATATCCTAACTTGTATACCCACCCGAGTGCGAGGTTTGGCCGCGAACTGTTGAATTTTTGTTCTGAACAGCAGTGGCACTGCAGCAGACATTATTAAACTTGGTACTGACACTGATACATTCACATTTGTTAGTGATGCACACGGTACGTGTAGATGGTTAGACCACTGCGTCGTCACCGAGGCAGCTTGGGGTACTGTGGAGCTTATCGAAGTACTGTATGACGTGTCGTGGTCGGATCACTTTCCGAAAGTGATCCGAAAAAGGAAAGATCAAATGGGGTTCTAGGGACAACAAGCAAATTGAATGTTATCATGATTATTGCAAACGTAAATTATTGTGTCTAAACGATTGTTTTAAGTGCGACGACTGTGATATTTAAAAAAATAAGTTAAACGTGATTTGTATTGTCCGCATTTGAATAAGCATTATTTATATATAAATAAATTATACGCATCTATTGTGCGTATATTACAAGATGGTGCAAAACTGACTTTCGGTTCTCATTCTGATGTCAAAAGAGCTAAAAAACACAAAGAGGTCGTGGGGTGGAACTTCCATGTCAATTGTCAAGGAATGTCATCAGTTGTATAGACTGCATTTTCAGTGCTGGATGGTAGCCGGCAAGCCAGCCACAGGTGCTATCTATGAAAAAATGATAACATGCAAGAAGATTTTAAGAACAAATTTAAATGGTGTCAAAATAATGAAGAAAAAATTAAGTTAAGACGTTTTGGCAATTAGTCGTAAAGAAAAGAATTTTGTCTCATTTTGGAAAGGTACCAAAAAGTTAAATTACAAGCAAAACTTACCGGCATCTGTGGATGGCTTGCAGGAACCAGCAAAAATAGCAGAAAATTTTGCAGAACAATTTAAAATTGAACCCTTACCTGTGGATGGGTCCAAGCTCAGGCAAAAGAAGATTTTTAGAAAAGGTCCGTCCATACAATTTACGCCCGAGGAAGTCGGACATAGTATAAGAAAAATGAAGAAGGGTAAATCACAATCAGCCGAAACTGCTGAAGTATATTAAATTGGATGACGCTCAGTTTGGTTTTCGTGCTGGTCTCTCGACAGATACTGCAATACTTAGCCTAAAACATACCATCGAGTATTATAGGAACCGTAATACTACGGTCTACGCATGCTTTATGGACCTGAGCCGGGCATTTGATCTGGTGAATTATGAAATTCTCTGGAACAAATTGCTCGGTGCAGGAGTTTCTCCGTATGTAGTAAATCTGTTGAGATACTGGTACGGAAACCAAACTAACTATGTGAAATGGGGAGACACGACCTCCAACAGTTATATGTTGGAATGCGGGGTGCGCCAAGGAGGGCTCACTTCTCCGGATCTCTTCAATGTATATATATAAATGATCTTATCGAGGAGCTGAGGAGCACTAACGTTGGTTGTCGTCTGGGTGAGATTTGTGTCAACAATCTCAGCTATGCCGATGATATGATGCTTCTGAGCCCCTCGATAAAGGGACTCAGCGAGTTGGTTAAGGTCTGTGAGAACTATGCTAATTCTCACGGCCTCAAGTACAACTTTCTGAAAACAGAGATGATTATATTCAAGTCTGGAAGAGGTCCGGAGAATGTGCCTGTAGTAAAGTTGAACGGGTCAGTGGTTCGGGTTGTGCAGAAGTTTAAGTACTTAGGCCATATACTAACCCCAGATTTAAAGGACGACCAGGATATCGAGCGAGAGAGACGGGCGCTCTCGGTTCGGTGCAACATGCTTGCGCGCAGATTTGGCAAGTGTAGCAACGAGGTTAAGTTAACATTATTCAATGCATACTGCCAGTGTTTCTACACTTGCCAACTCTGGGTAAATTTTACACGCAAAGCCTACAGTACCATGAGGGTGCAGTATAATGATGCATTCCGCATCCTCATGCGAAAGCCACGATACTGCAGTGCATCAAGTATGTTTGCCGAGGAGGGAGTGCCCGATTTCTTTGCGGTGATGAGGTCGCGGGTCGCTTCCTTTTGGGAGAGACTGCATGCTTCTAACAATAGCATTTTGAGAGCGGTAGATTCGGGTCTGGGCAGTCCAATTTTTAAATTCTGGTTGTCCCTTCATCAGAATGAGAACCGAAAATAGTTTTATAGTAGGTTGTTTTGTATTTTTATTTTTTATGTGTACATTTGTGTCTGTGCCTACTACTTTTTAAGACTATACAGTGTTTTGTATTTTTTAACTATGGCTTTTTGGCTGAAATAAAGAACTTATTATTATATTATTATTATATTTCCCCAGGTACAGGTTACGTGGGCCTGAATTAATTATATGTATAAGTGATTAATTTCCTTTCGTGGCCTACTTACAGAATAAAAACATTTTTACAAGCGCATTTTTTCCGTCTTCTTTGGCACGTTTTTTTTATGCCACCATTTTTCAGACAAAGGGCTCTCTGGACCTACCTACTTCTGACGGTCTTTGGGTGTTCTTTTTATAAATTTATATTTTTTTCTTGTTTTGTATTACGAACAATACTCTCAGGTTTAAACTTGGAATATAATTTTCCCGTTTGTTTTTCCTCTGAAACGTAACGCAAAAAGTAAAAAGAAAGGAGACAAGAGCGAGTCTGACTCGTGCGCCGAGGGTCCCGCCCGTACAAACAAACAATATTATATAACTTTTTTTTTTTGCTCAGTATCCTTACAACAAACATTTGATATTTCACATGGTACAATTTACAAAAAAACTGATTTGCCTGCCAAAAGTGGTCCCCCACACTCAAAATTAATTTATTTAGGTTACACGTTTTTGTTTGGGTCACAGAACTCTATATGTGTACTAACTTTCAACTTAATCGGTCCAGTACATTGGGAGCACTGGGCTGTGACAGATAAACAGAGAGACAGACAGTCACACGAGTGGTCCTAAGTTAGGTCCTTTTGAGTTAGGAACCCTAAAAAGGAGAAATAAGAAAAGTACAAGAAATTCGTTAGCTGCTGAAAAAATAGACTTGCGTTCTCCAATTAACAAAAGTTGCCAGACTTTAACAGGCTTCTATTTGCGTTTAATTTTAACCTTCACGTCGTAGGCTACATAGATGGCTATTATCTCTCTCTTGATTTAACAGAGAGGACAAGAATTGAAATAAATCTTCTTATTTATGTTTTTTTTCATATTTATTTCTGTTGATTTTTATGTGGACATGTACATATTGTTTATTTAAGAGGACACCTTACCGACCCTCGTTGCCAATACAAAACTATTTAAAATGAAAACTCCCATTCTAATGAAATATTGTACATAATAAGTAAAGCGCAGTATTGTTGTAAGCGTATTGAGAATTACAGTGATTTTAAGTTTTTAATTGTGATTTTGAAATACGCTTACCTTCCTTTAAAGATATATTTCGAAAATTTTGTTACTTTGAGTAGGGTTGCCAACTTTTTCTTTAGATAGATAGATATTCAGTTTAAAAACGAATGTTTAAATCTGACAACTGTGAAGTGTGAATAAAGTATGTATTATCATCATATTTTTTTATTTGTATTAGTATTCGTATTTGTACAATACTTTTAGCATTGTTTACTCTTTTATGAAATACTCATATGATCAGGTTGCAATAGATGAGTATTTTTTTTAAGTTGCTTTTTTTCTCTCTTCCCGCCATTTTGTATTTATTACAGAGAAAATCTTTGTAGTTAAAGACTTAAGCGGCAGAAACAGAGAGTAGGCAGGGGACAATTTTTGTATCATCAAGATTTTTCATTCTAACCAAATATTATATTTACAATATGTGATAATATATCCGAAAATAAATAAAAAAGTAATTCAAAAGTATAAAGTATAGGGATGCAAAATAACGCAGAATACTTTATTTTAAACTATGGTAGACAACCCTACTCCTGAGCTTTGTAAATAAAGTCTCACTGAAATCTGCCTTTAAATTTTGAAGAATTTTGTTTTCACCGATGAGTTTCGATAAGGAGCCCAATGATTTCATTATTACAGTACACACCATGCAGTATGACAAACAATTAGAATGACTATCTATCTATCTATCTATCAGCCGAAAGACGTCCACTGCTGGACAAAGGCCTCCCCCAAGGATTTCCACACCGACCGGTCCTGTGCGGCTCGCATCCAGCGGCTTCCTGCAACCTTTACCAGGTCGTCGGTCCACCGAGTCGGGGGCCTGCCCACACTGCGCCTTCCGGTGCGCGGTCGCCATTCGAGAACTTTACTGCCCCAACGGCCATCTGTTCTACGAGCTATGTGCCCTGCCCACTGCCACTTAAGTCTAGCGATTCTGAGAGCTATGTCGGTAACTTTAGTTCTCCTACGTATCTCCTCATTTCTGATTCGATCACGTAGGGAAACACCAAGCATAGCACGCTCCATCGCCCTTTGGGTGACTTTGAGCCTTCTTATAAGGCCCATAGTAAGCGACCATGTCTCGGATCCATATGTCATCACTGGCAACACACACTGGTCAAAGACTTTAGTCTTGAGGGACTGCGGTATTTTGGACGTAAAGATATTGCGAAGCTTCCCGAACGCTGCCCAGCCGAGTTGGATTCGACGATTGATCTCTTTCTCGATTAGAATGACTAATCCATCCAGTTTTCTCCTTCTACCCCCAAACTTGGGCAGATGGGCACCCCAAATATTGGGCATACGAGTTCCAAGTGGTAGGAGCTTCGTATTAGGTAGAAAAAATATGGCCTACGAAAAGTTTACAGTGATACCTACTTCGAATAAATAATATTTTGATTTAGATTTTTTGATTTTACCATTTTCTTGGAGGTGAGACTAATATTCAGCGAGCGAACTTTATTTATTTATTTATTATTTTCGGAACATCTCATTGTTCGAACTGCGATTACACAGGCTGAACTGGACTCTTTATACAAATCGATGAGCTCAGTAGCCAAGTTTGTATGGGAACTCCCAATTTTTTTTGTTTAGTTTCATCAGAGAAAGTTTCATGGACAGTAAAAACTTGTTCCGTGATTTAAATTTCACCCTATACAAGTAAAATCCTGTTTCTGTTATTAGGATCTATAACTTAATGCGTTTGTTCCAGGCGTTTGCACACAATGAGCTGGTAGAAGCGGTCGGTGATGCAGCGTGCTTTAGCGGGCGGGGCCTCGCAGCAGGGCTCCGCCAGGCCGCCCGCGCACGCCGGGCCGCTCTACCGCGCGCATACCTTGTACGACATCGATGACCAGGTGAGACAGCCAACCCTAATGTGAATCATGTGTTTTAAATATTGTCACTTGAAATAGGAATGTTTATTTCAAGTGACGATATTATTTCCAAATCAAAAACATTAATAAGTTAAGCGAATTGGGTAACAAAACAATACGCCTGTCGAACGAGCTATCGGGTGATATACACTGCACCGCAAAGAAAACGGGCCGATAACAAAAACCTGAATAAATTCTCAAATACTGGAGCTAGCTTTATGAAATAAGTACTGTACTGTAGTATACGTATAGACAGTTTTATAGTGCTTAAATCAAAGTCATAAAAACTCAAGCTAAGCAGTTTATTTTGAATAAAAGTAAACTGAATAAAAAATGAAATTTTTTCACTAGTTTTCGATAAATGTTCTGCGGTATCAGATATGAAATTTTCACACATTTTATTATTTTGTATTGCCTCCATGAACTGTTTAATACGGCTGTTATACGCTTTGGCATGCTTTCATGCCGATGCTGAGGCATATTCTCCCATTTCTCTATCAGTGCTTGTTTTAGCTTACGAAGCCTGATTGGAGGGGAATTTCGCTGGCGTCCAATTGGCGTCAAAGAGTCAGAATCTTGTGTTCTTGCGTAACTCAGCCTAGAATTTAGATGATACCTTTTCAGTTTTGCGGGTCTTAGTGGCTTCAGGTTGGTGCCGGCTGCTATCCTTAGATGGCAGTCGTTAAGCCATGTCGGTTGAAAATTTCTGACACCATATTTATATTACTATTTATTTATTTAAAGCTCAGTACCACTAACCTACACCAATCCGGGCTTGCCCCCGTGTGTGGAGTATAGCCTAATCTTCTCTAGGTATCGAAAGAGATCCGTGCCCCTGCAGTGGGGATGATATGGTTTCTAACGAAGAGTATATCGGTTACCACGCGGTTTTAAAGTCATTTTAAGTTCATCGGGTCACTCTATGAGTTCACTCCTGAGTTCTTCAGAGTGAAAAATCATCAGCATTTACGAATCGGCGCCTTCGTGAAATGGTTGATTACCTTCGGTTTCACTCGGATGGTTTTCTGAACAGCCGAAAATGAGCCGAAAGTGACGTCGGTTTTCCTCTTATTCAGGAGATAGTAATTTAATAGGATGTAGGTAACAGTGACTGAAAATATTATTATTATTATTATAAAGTTCAAACAGTTATAAGCCGTATGCGCTGGTCTGTTTCCAACTCACCTTCATAGATTGAACATATTTTCCAATAGGAAGTGTTTACACTACATAACCAAAGTGCAGACCTTAGTTACATCATATTTATGTGTGCAGCATTTGGAATACAGAATATATTACTTGCAAAAAAAGTTAAGGATATTGCAGAAGACCTGAAGAAAAGTATTCCCCGTCTGTCTGATATTTAAGAGACTTGCTCTTGTCGGTGAAGCAAACTCCTGTAGCCTTCAAGAATTATTGGCAGAACCAGCTTATTAACACAATAATTTTGTGATTAGCACCGAGAAGAACATTTAAAAAGAGTGCATTTTGGTGGTGTGTGAACGGCAGTGAATAGTGATGTGTGCCTCCAAAACATCTTGTGTGTAGTTTATAAATAAAAACAATTTATGAATCCGACTGAAGCACTCGACTCCATGTCACAAAACATAAAAAAAAACTAAAGGTAGCCAATAACGCATGCTGATCCAGCTCTTATTCGTTCACAAATCAAAAATCGATTATCTCTGATTGATCCACCGGATTAAACGGTACCATATCAATTAAAATCGGAGTTAAAGTGTTTTTCGTTTTTCAATGTACGCATTGCTCAATCAAGGAGAAAAAAAAGGAGAATAAAAATTTCCGTAAATAAATGCTTTTCAAACTCTTACGTGACGAGGTAAACTTTTCGAACTTGAAAGTCTGAAACCTGTCGTTCCCCATTGTTTGAATATTTCAAAGAGGGTTGGCAAGTACATTTAGTGCGTAATGGTATTACTTCTGAAAACAAAAATTAGTCCGATTCTGGACACTGAAGAGAGCGGACGTGTAGAACAGCAGATATAGACTGAGAATTTAATATTTTTCTGATATACTATTGTTTGGTCAAAGTCGATTTTGTCCGTAGGAAGTTTTGAATTTGTACTTCTTGAAATTTGGTGTACCGTTAACGGTTCTGACATCGATGCATAGATATGGAATCCATCTATGATATATCTGAATATATCGATATTCAGGTGCTGGTGTTGCAGCAGATGGAGGAAAACCGAGACATGGAAAGGTTTTCGAATGAGCCAATGGATTATTCTGAGGATGTTACTGTGGAGTCGAACAGTGTTCCCCAAGTATATATATAAACTTACTTATTTTTTGTCGGGTTGCTGTTGACCAATCCGGACTTGGCCCCCGTGTGTGGAGTATGGACTAACCTTCCCGAGGTATGGGAAGAGACCCGTGCCCCTGCAGTGGGGACGATATGGGTTGTTAACTTGCTGTTGGCGGGCTAGTAGTGGTCATTATGATTATGATGAAATTAGTGGCTCATAAAATTACATTTCCGTATTTTAGTAAAATATGCTTACATATTTTTTTCCAAAGTTGTTTTGTTTATTAATGGGTTTATTCAATATTACTACTTATATTTTGTTGTTTTAGATCCCAGCATCAGTAATCAGCAGTGTAGGCACAGTTAGCCTGTCCCAATCCACAACCAACCCGACTCCGAACATAACCATGGCCAACCCAACAAATCTGGGTCCCACTAGCAGCGGCACCCAGCACCAGGCCCAGGCAGCGGTCCAGGCGCCCGCTCAAGCGCCCGTGAGAAACCTGCCCAAGAAACGCAAATTCGACCCATCTGAACTGGAGGAGATCGAACGGAGTTGTGCCAACAACATCCCGCACTCCACAGCACCTTCACTCGAGTACCAGCAGCAGAGCTACCAGCCGCCTGTGCTGCAGCCCTCACCGATAATCCAGCTGTCACCACCCTCTGAGATGAAGCCGTACATAGATCTGTCGGAGTGGCGCGACCACCGCGTGCTAGCTAAGCAGAGGGGCCTGTACATACCAGGTGTGATCCGGCAAGTTGAAGGGTGCAAAGTCATCGTTGAATTCGACGGTCAAGAGAACGAGACGGTGGAGTACAGCGATATCTTTGGGGTGAACAAGTACGACATTATCAGCGACGCGAGCCCCCAGCTCAGCCACCTGCTGATCGGCTCGGCTTGCGTGGTGCGCACCACTGACCCCAGCCGGGAGAATCTCCAGAGTGTCTTCGTTGAGGGGCTGGTGTTCGAGGTCCACAATTCTCCAATACGAATAAGAGTGAAGGTAAGTTTTAAAATAGTATTTTTTATCAAGCACTTCATATATTTGGTAACGTGTTGTTTCTAACAACTAATGGATGGTAGATGTAGAAATAATGGTTTTAGTCACCTAAAGGTAGCTAATTGACAATATTCACCACTCGTGGTGTAGTTAATTCAATAATACCTTTATTAGGATCAATTATGCCACCACGGCATTCAATATACAGCAGTCAACAAAATATCAAACTTACAGACATCTAAAAAATAAATTACAATAACAATTTTGTTACATATTATACTATAATATTATGAATTCGAAATAATGTTTGTTTGTAACCTTTCATAATTTTGACATGCAGAAGGACATAGGCTATCTTTTATCCGCCTTTTGCCCGTGGTACGCTTGGGTTGTCCGGCCAACCGGACCATGAAAAAATTGTTTTTTCCGTATAACAGTTGACCGGATCACCGAATTTATCTATCTATTTACCTTCAAGCAGGTAACAGACGGCGATATCAGCAAGGAAACCGTGGAGGTGAAGCGAGCAGACATCAGGCTGTTGCAGCCCCCGTGGGCCGACGAGCTAGAAGACGCTGGCTCTATTGCTGCCTCGATGCATCCGCAGATGATGAGGATACACCACCCACAAATGCAGGTCAGCACCGAAAGCCAGAAGATGAGATTTTAACTATGAGCTTGGTTATTCGTTTGATCTGCAACGTTTCGAGTTTCGAAATAACTAACAGGATAGTTTCAAATATGATACGGTAAAGCAAAAAAAAGAGGGAAGAATTTGCCAGATATACGTGCGTATTATGTTCTCGAGTACAATTCAAGGAAAAAAAAATTCGTTGCTTTCTTTTCCTAGCGACCTTAGCTCATTATAGGCGGCGCTTCCGCTATTCTCACATTTTGGTCATCACTACAGATGGGAGGAGATAATTTCTATACGTCATCGCCGATGCCCGGTGCGCCGATGGTGACGGTTGGGGCTTTATCCAACGGGTCCATGGATGAGCTGCGGAAGCGCGGCTTCGACGATTACGGCGAGAGTGACGATGACTTGCGCAGGGAGGATATTATGTTCCCCAACGATGTCACGCATATGGGTGAGTAACCATAGAAAAGGACTGCCGTATTGAGTTTCGATTTACACAGTTTCGATGATACGTAGCTTCGACAAAACTTAGCTCAAGGGTTTCAGTTAAAGTCTAGGTATTTTTTTACTCTGGGATATGAAAACCCACTCGAATTAGGGACTTGACTTAACCCATGTATGTGGAGTATAGTCTTCTCTTTCCGACTTAATTATGTGGAACCTTGACGTGACCCAGCAGTGGGGAACTCTGGACACTATAGGTCAAACTGAAACTCAAAATGTTTTATTTTATTTTAGTAGATGCTTATTTTAAATCGTCATTTTTTCTGCCTCGTACAAAGTCCCTATAACGCGGAACTGGTACACTCGACGGTATTTAACGATGTGAGGTATCTTCAAATGTTGATAGGACATTGGCTAAGCCTTTTCATCGGTAAGCAAGATAATATCGCTGCAAAAAAACTCGATTCATTCGCTTTTGTCAGGCAGAAATTGATGTAAATCCAGATATTCATTTATTTAGATATTAATTTTGTCTCAAGTTCAGTACGCACTTCGAAGATAATATCAATTATGTATTGTATGGATGAAAGGTAACTTTGTGCGATGTAGGTCGCAGGTGTCGGCTGCGGCGGCGCTAACTTCGTGCCAACTATATAATGAACGCGCCATTAAATATTAACTGCAAAGGACTTGTGCAGCTATTGGACATATTAGAAGCCGCCTTGTTAATATCGAATAGATAATTGCAAAAATTACTCAATGTTCTTGGTAAATAAAATGTCTACCTCTAGGTTATGTTAACAAAACTTTTGTATAATATGGCACGGGGACACTATGTTTATTAAAATTAATAAAAATCATTTTTACTTGTTGAAGAACCTTATTAAGCAAGGTCCGACTGGGTAGGTACCACTGCTCGCTCTATACCTGCCGCCAGTAGCGCGCTTTGTTCCGGCCAGTGGCGCGAGATTGCCAGCGCAATTACCGGCAAAAGAGGCGGAATGCCTCTTATCTCTCTCTATATCCTCTATTTTAGCCCTCAAGATCGACAAGGGCACTGATAACCTTTCTGGGGTTAAAGATGCACATTTCAATTTGAATTAAGGCGGCGGATGCCACTTTCCATCAGGGAGACCGTCAGCTTTTTGTCATCTTACTCATTAAAATTAAATAAAAAAAACTGATTTTTTTTTTTCAACTATACAGATTAGCAGGCGGATAGCTGTTGCTTTGAAAACTTCCTTAGCCTGCGTATTTGTCCACAGACTGTAATAACAGCAAGCGAGCATAACAGCCTGCGTATTTGTCCACAGACTGTAATAACAGCAAGCGCAGCAGCCTGCAGAGCCGCGGAAGCACCTCCAGCCTGATGGAACGCAGCCTGACGCCGCGCTCGCAGCCCCCTACCCCCAGGTGAGATGGCGCCGGTCCCAGTGCCTCCGTTGACACAGCACGGGGACCGGGGTACCTGTTTTCTGGCGGCGCCAGCGCCTCCGCTGAGACAGCAGAAGGGCCGGGGTATCCGTTTTCTGGCAATGTAGTGTCGCGATTGGGACGCGTTCCGAGGTCGCCAGACAAAGTAGATGAAGAGTTAAACTATTATTGATTGATACAGAACAATAATTGAAGATATATTGGATAGGTAATATGGCTGTGGTCACGGCGTGGGACTTTTCTGCTTTCTAAAGAAAATAAAATAGGATAGGATTCTCAGTGTTTTAAGTTTAAGGTAATATTTATTTAAACATAATGGGACTACGGGACTATGATAGTATGAGAAGTCCAAATCGTTGCACTTCTTTTAATTTTAGTCTTAATAATAGTATATCAAGTATTTAAGGTAATATAAGAATTGGCTGTTATTCTGAAAAATCTTACTATAATAGTGTATGCAAAAGGGCAGGTCACAGAGCTGCTATACTATGTATTTATCATGTTTACCACACTAAATTATTTTGAATAAAAAAAAAGATAAAAAATATGACACGTTTTGATTTATTATGAGAATACACCCATTCTGAATATTTTTCATTGTGTTTTCTCTTATCGAAGCTTTGTTTAATTATTTATTTAGCAAAATATTCAAGAATAATGCTGAATTGACAATTTACAAAGCGAAAGTACTTTTTTTATAGCTTGCATGGCTGAACCAGTTTTAGTATAAGTAGCGAATTTCCTTTCTCCGCTTTTCCTAATGACTTTCTCCTTGAACGATAGAGCAATGGATAGCTACTTACATAAGTAAATAATATAGGTAAGTACAGAAAAACTTATTGGTACATTAGCGAACATTCGAAGCCATGATTACGGCTGAAGCAGCGCAGTAGATCCAGCAGTTGAAATTGATAATGAAAATTATTAAAATAGCGATTTGTATACAGGATGGAATTTTGTAACCTCACCCGGAGGGAAAGTAATCTCAATACTGGATATAGCAAATTTTACTCAATGGAAACATTTCTTTTTTTTAAAGCAAAACTACACTCAAAGATTTTTGAAAATACGATTGCCACATCCAGGAATAGAACCAGCTTAAATCCGAAAACATAAGGTTCAGTATTTTTATGGCATTAATCGATAGGGTCAATCAAAAGGATCAAATCTCTCTCTCTAACAAATATGGTAAGTTAAATTGAAAGGAAAACCATGAAATCTAAACATAAATTAAATGAGACACTTTTAATCAAGTCCTAAATACCTATTACTCTTGCACTTGCTATCTTCAGTATTAAGAGTACTTTCCCTGCAGGCGAGGTTACAAAATTCCACCCTGCTGTATACATATGATTTGACTTAGAAAACGACATTAGCCACCAAGTTAACAGACGTCCAGCAGTGGACATCTTTTGGCTAATGATTATGAAATAGCTGTAGCGCAATTTCATTAGAACATATCGATACATATTATGTCCTCCGCCGGATCTTAACATACGGAAGCAAACAACCAGCATAGGACTGAAGAAAGTAGATCATGTCAAAAAAGAAACAGCAATCTTATTAACATAAAATTATATCTTAATTCTGGATTGACGTATTTTGGAAATTTATTGATTTCTATTGGTAGGAGCTTCACCAATCATATGTAGACGAAGTCGCAGGTAACAGCTATATCTTATAAGACAAGATACAATGCAAGGAAAGATGACCATCGGAACAGGTCAAGTTTTGCACTGCGAACAAAGTAACAACAATGCTATGCGAATTTTAAAATAAGATAGCAGATTCCTTTATTATGTAAATATGTTAAGATTGTGGTGAGATACACTTACACCAGGACGTATACGGCATCCACAAATAATAAACTAATAATAATAATTAAGCCTTTTGTGAGAACAGACATTTAGAGTGCCTTTAAATAAATGTGTGAAGACACCTTAGATGTTCAGGCACTCAAACAAAAAAAGAACATGTAGTTGTCCGGGTATAAAACTTCTTTTTTTGAACGAGGCAGGAAGTGAGTGAGATGGGGAAGGCAAAGTATTACAGCCATACATCAGAGTCTGTTGCCCTGTCAATATATACTTCCAAATATGTTGTGGTTTTCCTATAAAGAAAAATGTCTTTAAGTCATAGTACAGACTGCTGTATCGACGCAACATCCATTAAGAGACTACAAAAGGGAGAGGAACCAGTCTCTTTTCGTTAGATTTTTTTCTAAGAAGGATGATAGAGCCATGTCCACGCGAAATATATATATTGTTTAGAGTCTTTGACGTGACGCAATTTGCGAAGTATCGATTGCAAATATGCTGGTTCCTAAGCAAAGCGTATTTAGCTATTGTACAACCATTATAAATAAGTAAAGTATTGAATGCTTGCGAATTGATTTCATACTAAGATATACTTAAGTATTCGTAGTTTTAGAAATGCATAAATATTCCTTTTAGTTCACTATTCGTGCAGAAGCATTGTGGCAGAGGCGACTTTGCTTGGCATACCTACACCTTAGTTGCAATAATATTGCATTTCAATTATAATTATATCGTCGTATCGTAGACTTATTTAGAAGTGCAGTTTTAGTGTAAAAGTATGAAGTAAGTAAGCTATTTATGACAGCTGCTCCGTAAAAGGACATTAACAATGTGTATAAGAATCACAGTTGATTTCTAGTCATCTTAATTACTTTTGACCAAATTACTTGCTTTCTGTTTTAAAAATATTACTAATACATACGAATTACGTTCATCTAAATAATTGGTTTATAAATAAAAAATGTCTTATAATTTTAATACAATTTTTTTTTGTATTTTCGATAAAACAGCGAACAATATGAGCATTAGTGAACAATATTTTTTACATGCAATTATTACAGAAGCATTGAATGTCGCCCAACATTCAAGGCGGATTACGGCCAACGTTCTACTCATTATTTTTCATTTAAATCGTTATGACCACATTCTAATATTCAGTTTTCATTGTTTCCAAACACAAGATCTCAAGCGGCGACCCCGCACAAATACAAGAAGGGCGACGTAGTGTCGACCCCTACCGGCATCCGCAAGAAGTTTAACGGGAAGCAGTGGCGACGGCTCTGCTCCAAGGATGGCTGCACCAAGGAGAGCCAACGTCGCGGCTTCTGCTCACGCCATCTGTCGCTCAGAGGCGTCACCCGCTCCTCCAACACGCCGCTTGCGCAGGGCTCAGGACAAACTCCTCAGCAGAGGTGAGTAAATAATAATTCTCAGCCTAAAAAGTTTTTATTTCATGTCTAGTTAATTTTATTTTTAGCTATAACAAAGGGATGTGTCGTCTCGCTCTCTCCTTCCCGTTTATACGGGATCGTCAACCATGTTGTTACTGGTGTACTAAGTCCCCTTTTCCCCGTAGCGATGGATAGGTACTTCTTCACGATGTGATCGTCAGGTCTGCGCATCACGTGACCGTACCATCTCAGACGTGACTCTAAATATTGTTCTGAGATAGCTGCTACTTTCAAACTGCCCCTGGCGTATTCATTTCGCACATGGTCTTTTAACGTAACACCCGCAGACCAGCGAAGCATACATGTTCCGTTGTATGGAGTTTTAACTCATGTTTCTTTGGCCAAACTTCCGCTCCCATACAGCATTACTGGTCTCACTGCGGTTTTAAACTTTGCCTTTGCTATGAATTGGCATTTTTGCATCGCACAAAACTCCAGTTAGAGAGCGCTATTTGGTCCAGGCTGTGGTTTCTCTTATATATATGGTACCATATATATGTTGACTTTACTGAACTGTGTTCAACAAGCAATAATTAGAATTTGTTTTGATCTGCAAAGTTCCTTTGCCCAGGAAGACATCTAATAATTTTCAGTAAAAACAATAACTGTATTTTTGGTGTTCCGTGTAGTGCCATCCGTTTAGTAAAATTAAACTCCGCGCTCGCTCTCGCGCCTTTTTCTATGAACAGTGCTGTAGGTTTTTCTACATTGTAAATTACATATATTAAGGATGCATTAGCGCAATGAAGTCGCTAAGTTGACCTAAAACTTCTTCAAATAATGCTAATCTGTGGCACTTATTTTGATAATTTTAAATTTCCATGCTTGCTATTATATTAGCAGTGTAATTAATTATACTGCCTTGTAAATTACATTATGAGAGGGACCTATGCAAAGGAGGAGGTAATATTGTCCTAAAACTTCTTAAAATGCAGGTAAAGTAAGTACACTTCATTTGATGAACTTAAAAATTTCGAGCTCGCTTCGCTTGCTGTTTCTTATAAGCGGAAAATTGATCATACTGCCTCATAATTACTTTACTGAACATTACTTAAAATGCAGGTAAACTGAAGTATTACATCTGATAAGTTTAAAATTGTCGCGCTCAATTTGCTTGGTTTGGTTCCATACAAACGCAATATAGCTACGGACGCACTGAAAATTCACGTCGAACGCCCCCTCCCTTCCTCCCTGAAAAAAATCCCCAGCTACGCCAATGAATATGTTAAACGCGGTATTTTGTATGAATCGTAGTTATCGTTCGTTTTAGTTACGCACTTTCACTTGCTGATTGGTGGCCTTTGGCCTCGTCTTACCTGATATCGGGTTCACTTATTGTGAAGTAATGATCAAATTTTCGTAGGTCAATGTAATTCAAACATAATAATGTATGTTAGTATACTTAATTCATATATTTTTTATTTTTATATTATATTTTTGGTGAATAATTATTTATTGCTATAAAACACGATGAGTTTTCAAATTCATGATTTTAGGTATACAAGAAAATAATTATGCCAGTTTCGAAACATTTCAAGGAACATTAAAAAAGATTATATTTAAAACTCTGTAAACAATTATATGCTTATTTTCAGATAGACGTCATAAAAAGTTTTTCCCTCGAAGCTTTGAAATACTTATTTCGGTTTCAGCCGCAAATAACCGCAAAGGTTGAAATAAACGTGTTGAATATCAACGTCATCCGGTCGTTTTAATGTTTTTACAGGTTTTTTGGGTCAAGCCTTATGGCTTCATCTTCTTATTGTGTGGATCAATTTAACCGTACTTCACAAAGGAATAAAGATAGACGGTAGTTGCCTGGTGTTCCATTGAGCATCACTAGCGGGCAGGTGTTAGATTTACTCCTACGGCCGAGTGCAATGCGACCGTCATACATATCTAGTAATCATATGTGCAGGTGCCGTCTTCTTCGGGTGAAGTAATATCAGGCTCAAAATTAATTCATTGATTGAGGTCTTCGTTTCGAAAGTGTGTCTATGGACTGATTCTCTATAGAATCAAGCTCATACGTTCTTTCAACGAGAAGCTTGCGCTTCGTACTCCTCGTTATTGAGGCTGTTTGTTTCTAACATGGGTCTTTTAGGAGACTGGTCTGGTTTTCCTGTTAACTTGTGGCGAAGAAATGGAGAGGCCATAAGTCGTAGAGGTCATTTTAGGCTTTAAGTGTCCTAACGGTGTTCATGAAAACATCGTACGGATTTCTCGTGGATTTTCTCCATAACGCTGTGTAAAATACCATAGAGGTCGCCCCCATAGGCCACTGCGATAGTTTAACGTAGTGTTCTGTATTTATTTCCTCAAAAACTATCTACCAACAAGTCAATCAGTCACCACCGCACTGAAAACGTTGTCATCGGGGTCATCTTGATGACAGAGGTCCTTTTCTAAATTTGACAGTGTAATTGGGATGTACACATTATATCTGTACGTTAAAGTAGTTGAGATTTCAGCGTAACTAATGACGGTTAAAATCTTTGATAAAGCGGTAATCAATCAATCAATTAAAAATCTATATTTTTATGCACAAGTACTATTTAATATTCTTCTTGGTCGTTCCTTCATTGCTAAGGATCGTGACCGCATGTGATGCTCTACTGGATGCGATTACTGTTCAAAAGGACGGCTCGATACAGACTACCTCCCACTTTCCTCTTCACGGTATCGGGCCATCTTGTTGGTGTTCTTTCTCTTGCGCGTTTTCCCTCCATCTGCCCTAGAATAATACTACTACAATAATAAATACTATTTATTCTAAGTTGAATGAATTAGACCTAGAAGCGCAAAAAGCGGGTGGTAGGACCTTGTGCGAGGTCCGTCCGGATCGCTACCACCATCTTACTCGCTAATCCTGCCGCTAAGCAGCAGTGCTTGCACTGTTGTGTTCCGGTGTGGAGAGTAAGACAGCCGAGGAAATTACAGGCACAAGAGGCATTTCATCTTAGCCCTCTAGGTTGGCAACGCATCTGCAATCTCCTCCGGGGTTGCAGGTGTCTATGGGCAGTGGTGATCACTTACCATCAGGTGACCCACTTGCTCGTTTGCCTTCCTTATCACATAAAAAAAAAAAGCGAACTATAATCCGTACACATTTATTACTCACTTAAGTGATATGCCTTCTATTGCGATCCTTTAATTCCACGTATTCCCGACTGACCCGACTCAGTCGAAGTATCGAACACAACATTTAATTCAATGGCTTTCAACAAACTACGCACACTTCGTCCTTTATTTGTCTTTGGCGTGCTGCAGAAACTGTCTTCGACGATTCTAATAAGTTAATGTTATATAAATATTTTATGCGCACACTCGACCGCAATTCAAGTAGATTGGATATAATTTGTTTTAACCCGTCTAATGCGTAGTTGGTGTGTGTTTGAGAAATGTCGTTGTTAATAATTGAATACCCGTAAGTGGTAGCGGTACCCGAAGGGAATCCGTAGTATCTTCTTAGTACTGGACTTAAATCATTTGCATTATTCAATAAAAATTGTAGATTTATTATTGTAGGAAAATATTGTTCTTAGTTTTATTTTTTATCCGATTACACAAGAGGGTAATTTATTCAATTCATTGCGACACTAGACTGGCAAGAATTCGACATATCTGCCACGTTAATCTTCAGTAATATATCGATATTCAGTTTCACTGAAGTAGTTGTGTCTCAGTGCGGCTTGCGTGGTCGCGTCGATCACGCAGGTTAACTGGCTACAGACGCGGTCATAACCTGGATGTGTTGCCATCACTAGATGACAATCGTTTAGCCATGTCCGAGGCCTTATAGGCGGCTTGAAAACTTCTGACACTGGGGTCACTACCTCGACCAATCCGGACATGGCCCCCATGTATGGATTATGGCCTAACCTCCCAATGTATGGAAAGAGACCCGTGCCCCTGCAGTGGAGACGATATGGGTTATTAACATTCAGTTTCACTGAAACTTCTCTTAGATTGCACAAACAAACACGCATCAGATCAGCGATCAACATCAGAGCCAGTGTAATAGCAAAACAAATTTAAATAGGCCACTACTTTGATTTATATAGCTATCTCGCTCACTCGCGTTTGTCTCGCGCGTTTTCTGTTGGCGCAATAAAGACCTTTGCGATGTACGGAAAAAAACAGCCACCAAATTCGATACTTTAGGTTGGCCAGAACTGACTACAGTTTCTTTCTTTCAATCTGCAGGAGATATCTGAACTGTAATAATGAATTGTTACAGGAGTAGTAGCAAGTCGTTGTCTTCAAGCGGAACTGGGGTTGAAGGTGACGAGACTTCCCGGGAATCGGACACCACACCGCCGCACTACCGCGTCACGGGACGCTTCGATCCCGACGAGACTGAGGCCGCGAACATGTTGGGTGAGTTAAGTTCACGGGAGAAACTTAGCTGTTAGCTTGGATTGGCTCATTAGCGGAGCGTAGAATCCCTATAGTACTCGTATTTTACATGCATTATTCATATTTGCGACATCTTGTTAAGACTTTGAAACATCATATTAAATTTATCAAAGTCTTTCAAATATTTTAGTAAAATTGTAACCAAGTTCAAAGTTGGTCTTGATGAAAGTGTCTATAACGCAATTAGAACTCAAAATTTGTTACTTTAAATAAAAACAAAAAGAACATTATTACTCAGCTCCATTTCATTTTAAAAAATGTTTGCGTTAGCGGTCTAGTCTGATTAAACGTATAAATTCATTCGCAAAAAAGCGGGCACCTATGCAAACATAGACTAGCGTTTTGAGCCACGTGCACCTAGCGGATTTCAGTAAAATTTGCCCAAAGCATTAGATCACCTGGCGGAGGGCCGTACAACACTACGTGTTCCAGCCCGCGCCCGCGACTCGAGAATAGCTCGACATAACGATAGACACTCGAGAATAGCTTGGCATAACGGTCGATACTCGGGAATCGTGGCCAGATCATGAAATGACTGGCCATGTCGTCGAGGAGCTTCGACAAAACCGAGTCAACGGAGCACCGCTTCGTGGGGCTCCTTTATGCGGTAACACGAGTAACCTGACCTAGAGTTTTTTCGGAGCTCGTCAAAGATATGGCCTCATTTCATGATGTGGTCAATTCTATGATCTGGCTACGACAACGTTACTGTTTTTCAAACTAGAAATAGTAGTAACTATTAAGAAAAGGAAAACGGGGTACTTGGGAAATTTATACAGAAACAGTAAATACGACATAATTAGAAATATTATAGAAGGCAAAATTGAAGGCAGAAGAGGAAGAGGAATACCACGTACCACCGGATGTGACAATATAAAAGAATGGTCTGGAATCAAAGATGCAGCCACTCTTTGCAGGATGGTTGATCGCCGACATCCGCTAGGATATGGCACCCCGAGAAGAAGAAAATTTAAACTAAATATCTCTTCATGTCTTGTAAATTACAATGTTGTTTCTTGTTTCGCTTGGCAGTGTCGCTGGGCAGCTCGCGCTCCGGCAGTCCGGGAGCCTCGCCGGTCGCAGCGGACACGCCGGGGCTTCGCAACAACGTGTTCGTGCCGATATGCTCGCCGCAGCCGCTTACGCACCGCCACCATCTCATCAGGTAACCGATGTGTTTATAGCTGATAACAATCCAGTATTATCGTATTGTAGCTTACTTTAGAAAAAGAATACGCGAATTAGAAGTTATATGTACGCACATTACGTTGGCTTCTTTAAAACATGCTTCTAATTGTGTATGTATACATTTTTATCTCACCAGCTCAAAGATAGGCCCTTTTTGCAAAGGTCAGTTACTGTTTTACTCAGTGAAAAAAAAGGTGTTTGAAATTTAGAAGTAAAGACTCTTTTTCAATTTATAATTTTGTGTATAAATGTATTGTTTTTCTTACGTTTTTTTTGTAAGTGTATTGAATAGTGTCTGGTAGTGTGAAAAGTCGAGGAGCTCCGTTGTTTTTGTTTACCGATGTTCTTGTATGCAGGCCAGAACTTGTCCGGCCTGAAAGAGAGAGTTCTCCGGTGGGTGGCGTGGCTACCGGCGTCATCAGGGTCTCTCCAGCGGCCAATTACCATTATCAGGTACTTATAACATAGATTTCTTATTTAGTTATACAATTTACAAAATGGATTTTATAGTTTAAGAAAAATATCAACCAATTAACCTTATTAATTATTGTAGGTGGACAATCGCAACGGGCCAGTTTCAATGCAAAACAACATGGCCTCTCAACCTAACATACAAAACAGCATTCACCCCAACATCAGCGCGCCGACGTCCAACCAGTCCGGCCTCACGCTGCCTTCAAGTATTTCCCTCAACCTCAACATCGGGCAAACGCTGCAGACCAACGCAATGCGCACCCCAAAAATAGAGGACGGCCCCCACAACCTAGTCGTGCATAGAAACATTCCAGCCACCAACGGGATAGACGTAGACATGTACCGTAATCAACAGTCGATGCATTTGCGCAACGGTATCCACGATCCGTACCGTCGCGAGACAGAGATGTCGCCGCCTCTCAACAACCACGACAGCTATCTTAACCGACGCGTATTGGACTACGAGGAAGAGGACCATTCAGTCCCTCAAAGGGATAACAATATACATCACATAATAGATTCGCGACCACCGGAGTTGAGTGAGACTCGCGTGCTGGAAGAGAAGAGGATCGTTAAGCCGGCGCCGCTACCCGCGCGCCTATTGTCTGTGGTCGATGGGGACGCTAAGGATACAATAAAGAGATTCTATGTAATACCACAAAATTCTATAGAGAACAAGTTTGTGCTTATAAAAAACGAGCCGGCGGCGGAGGCAATACAGGTCAGTAGACAAAATGTACTCGTTCACTACCATTGAATGGTTCTGTCGTGTTCTTTAAGATTCATATTTAAATTAAATTTTTTTTTTGTGGTCTGTCGGGAGAAACTCTATATAGTATATGATATTTTAGTTTATAACATTCTGTTTCTGACATTATACATTTTTGCGCAGATCGAACAGAAACCACATCAGCTGAATCAGCAGCTGTTGTGTGATGTAGAGTCTGAGATGAGAAGTCTTGATAATGGAGATCATGTAAGTGTTTTAGTATAAACAACATATTCTAAGTGAAAGATTTCCCTTTCCCAGACAAACAATATATTTTGAGTCCTGGGTTTGCTCATCCTCAGTTCAAACATTTCTGTGATTAGCAGTTTTGTTTTCTGTATGTGGGTGTTTATATGTATGTATTTAAACGTAGTGTATATATTTGGTTACTACATCGAATTCTAGTTTGGGTCCGAAAGCACGTGATTTGTGCTTCGATATATATTTTTCATAGTACATATGATGAATGGGGCACTTAATTAACTATTTTTGTTGTATTTGTCGGCAGGTAAACATGAACAACAGCGCAGTGATCGTCCATCCCAGCCAACTGTTGCCTGTTCTCCCTCCGCCGACATCACACACCATAATAGGTGAGATTCGAAATATGGATTTTAGTTGCTTACGCCAATGTTCTATTGTTTAACCATCTACACTTAAAAGTAGCGCCAGTGACAGAAAAGTTGCAAAGTAATCGTTCATGGTATGGGCATGTTGTGAGTCATGCACTAGGAGAGTAACTAGGAGAGTATTGAATATGAAAGTGAATGGATTAGAGGGAAGAGGAAAGCCAAGGAAGATATGGCTGGATTGTGTGAAAAATGATATGAGTATGAAAGGAGTGAGCGCTGAGATGACAGCAAGAAGAGATGAGTGGAAGAAGAAGACATGTTGCGCCGACCCCAAATATTGTAATTGGGAACATATGGGATATTGACTTAAAACAACGTTTGTGAAGTGGCCAACTATAACGGCTGTCTTATTATTGTATTTTATGATTATGAGCTACGTCGGGATTGTTTTATGCGAAGTTTATTCAAGGTAGCAGTGTAGATTCTTCGATTTTTTTTTTGTCTGCCTAATACCAGGTTTCAGAAACGGTAGCAAGAGGCGTAGATAAAGCTGTTTGTTGATTGCAAAATAATAAATAGCTCGGCGTTAAGACGAAACGAATGTTTCATACCTCGCGTCGCGTGAAACAGACTACATAAAGGATAAAACTTTGCTTTTTTATTGGCTATGTAGGCATTCTTAAGTTTATTTTTCGTGTCAGAACTTGTTTTAGTTTAAGAGATGAACGGTTCCAATCGAAACTATATTTTAAGGTTATTAGGTCATTGATTAATCTCCAATCGTATCGCAGTATCAACAAGCGGCGCTAGCGGCGTGTTCCCATGGCAGTCGCTAGTGCCGATCCTGAGCGCGACGTCGCCGCCGCCGGGCGCGCCCGCCGCCCCGCCGTCCCCGCGCACCCCGCGCACACCCCGCACCCCGCAGACACCCCACACCCCGCACACACCCCACACCCCCCAGGTCAAGGTGGAAGAGATCAAGACTGAGAATACTGGTGAGTCTTACGTAAGATAAATATACTTTATTGCAAGGCAATGATAAACCCTTGGGTTATATACCACTTTTCATCAGGTGGGCCGTCAGCCTTTTGTCATATTACATAATAAAAATGAACACCAATAGAATAAAAAATAACAGTATGAAAATACAAATACTACATTCAGATGATAGGAAGCCATATTCTGTGACTTCATCATCATTTAGCACGCTGATCTGCATACATCCACAGCCGTCTCTAATGACAGCACGATTAAATTCTGCTTCACGAAAATAAAAGAGACAAAGACAGATCACTATTACATTCTCGCTGTTGGTAAATACTACAATTGATATGGATGTGGATACAACAGACGCAGTGACGTCGATGTGCGCCGACGAAGACGATGAAGTGTTTGAATGCGAGGAGCCGGCTGGTACCGGCGAAGACTCCACCAAACGTCGCTCTCAAAGCCTCTCTTCACTGCCAGTGGGTACTGGCGATAAGGTGAGCTAACCTGACATGTCTTTAACAAACCATAGCCTTCCCTATATAGTCTGTTCCCATATATCGGAAATGTTAGACCATATGGAGGACCAAATATCGATTGGATAGTCTATCGACACCTTTTATTCCTTCAAGATACACCAGTATGAAGTGGCCGTGGCTCAGTACAGCTTGCGTGGTTGCGTCGTTCACGTAGGTTCTGACGTAGTCTGCATGGTCGTAGCCGGGATGAGTTTGACTGTTAGTGGCGTTTATTTCGACCGTTTCCGTGCTTCGCACATTCAGCCGTTTATGTCGGTTGCTAGTTAGCAGTCGATAAGTCATTTTGGAAGTCTTGTAGGCGGGTTGAAAACTTCTGTCAATGGGGTTGGCCGCAAGCCCTAAAACATCCACCAATCCGTACTTAGTACCCGTGTGTGGAGTATAGTCTAACCTTTCCGATATATTTCCGGGAAGAAACCCGTGTAACTGCAATGGGGACAATATGGGTGATTATATAATATTATCAGTCTTTGTGCAATTTGCCTCCCTTTACCTAACAATATTTTTCGTCAGAAGGAGCGTCGCATCCGACGGCCCATGAACGCGTTCATGATCTTCTCGAAGAGACACCGGCAGATGGTGCACCAACTGCACCCGAACCAGGACAACCGCACCGTCAGCAAGATCCTCGGCGAGTGGTGGTACTCCCTCAAACCTGAGGAGAAGCAGAAGTACAACGAACTGGCCAGCGAGGTTAGTTAGCAAGGAGACGAAATGTACATGGTATTTGGAATTACCTGTTCAAGGTACCGTTGCGTTCAAAATAAAGACTTTTTAGTCTGAGGTTGCGTTGGTATTGAGGATTTGGACTAAAATCATTTGACCAAAATAGACAATTATTTTCAATTATTGTACGATATGAACATACCACTTATTTAACAAAAATACAATAATGTATTATTAACTTTAACTAAAACGCATTTTTTCATAAACCCATAAATGACAAGACAATGCATGTTGCTTTGAGATGCCGAAAGGACTTCTCAGCACTAGCTGCAGTATACTGCGTGTGTCAATATTAGTTGAAGTAAATATAAAAAATACAAAATTAAAATGTTCACGTTATCGGCTACCAAATTATAACGCCGAAACTATATACACCAGTGTAACAACCACGATGACTGAGTAACAATCGAAACTTGTATTTGGCAGGTAAAGGAAGCGCATTTCAAAGCCCACCCCGAGTGGAAATGGTGCAATAAGGATCGCCGCAAGTCGTCTAGCAGTCGGGACCCCACCGGGTCTATGCCACAGGTGAGGTTACAGTCACGTACACGGTTGAATGTATCACTTAATTGACATAATGCCAGGTGTACGGTGATGTCCATACAATCTTATAATGCTATGCTAAAGTGATAAATGATAGAAAATGTAACTTTTAACTGATTTATTGCTACTGAGTTCACGTAATGCTAAATGATATTGATGATAGTGATCGACACGGCGATTGGATGCGAATTGGCTCGAGTTCGCCGCTGCTCGCTTACCAAATGTCGATAAAAATCTATAAAAAAGGAGGCAACCGCCACCGCGCCGTTTATTCCTTGTGATAACACGGATTGACGGACACGTGATGACACGAATTGTGTTAGCCCAGTCTCTTCTCCTTCCAATATTAGATTATGCAGACACGTGTTACCCCGACCTTAATATTGATCTGGTGAACAAACTAGAGCGTTTGCAAAACCTTGCCATCCGGTTTATTTTTGGGCTGCGGAAGTATGACCATATCTCCGAGTATCGTAAGCAACTAAATTGGCTCTCTGTGCGTTGTCGAAGGCATGCTCACTGTCTTAATCTATTATATTCAGTCTTGTTCGATCCTCGTACTCCTTTCTATCTCAAAGACCGTTTTCAATATCTCTCTTCTACTCACACTCGTCCTCTTCGATCAGCTGACTCTCTTCGCCTTTACATCCCACCTCATACCACCAATTTCTATTCCAATTCCTTCACTATCCGTTCTATCCGACTGTGGAACTCTCTTCCTGAATCTATTCGTCGTTCTCCTTCTCTTCATATTTTCAAGTCGCAGGTGAAAGCGCACTTCTTAACTTCTTAGTTATTTACTGTGTCCTTTAAAGTTGGTTGTCTTTGGTTGTATTATTATTATTTTGTTATGTAGTATTACACTGTAGTATAATATGTAATATATATGTATAATATGTATGTCTTTATATAAATGTATTGTATGTATTAATAAGTGTATATTTTTAGTATGGTCTATGTATATTAGTAGTTTCTTAAGTTCAGTATTTACTTATTTAATTTTGTTTTTTTTTCATTATTGTTATTGCGCACTACCCTACATAATATTCTTACGCGATTTCCTTCCCCTAAAGGTTGTCTGGAAGAGATCGCTCTTTAGCGATAAGACCGCCTACCTGTATAACTTTTTTTAAATGTTTATTTTATTTATTTTCCTGTTTTGTTGTACAATAAAGTGTTTTCATTCATTCATTCATTAATTGTGCTACTTGATAAGGAGAATGTATCAGATCACTCAACATTAGAATCTTGGCACATAGAGAACGGTGCCCGCGGCGTCGTTGTACGCGCTTTGATTTCTAGTGCTCATTTAATTTGAGATGTTTTTCATATCAAGTGTAAATATGTTTAAACTAAAATAAATAAATAAATAACCATTTATTTCAGGTCAGTGACCCATAAAATCCGGTAGTTGACTGCTAGTCATTTGAGTTACTTTTTATCAAATGTCAAACACGGCATTTTGTTCTAAAAATGTTTCAAATTTTGTACGATGACGTCATTGTTCAAAGCAGTAGTTTGCATACTAATCAGGAAATTATTATAAATTAAAAATTGAAAATGTAATGAAAAATAAAGTGATTAAGGTTTTCAAAAATTTCAATTAAAGAGCTATTTAGTCAGTAATATTTCGTAATTTATTTTTCATGCAGTCAACTCCCGGATTGTTAGTAGAAACAAAAATACTTAAAGCTACATACGAGTATGTTAGTATACAAAAACAAATATAAACATACAGGCAGATAATTATTTAGTTAGCCCAATGGATCGCTCCATCCAATGATTCTGGATGGGATACGAAAATGACGTGATAGTGTTGTCTACATGTCAACTACGCAAATTTAAAGCTGCCACGCTCTCCTATCCTATGACGATTCTCTATCCGCATAAACTGTCTGCTGCGTGTATGAAATTTTCTCAATTACGCGTCTGCTCCACAAATGGAGTGAGAGTGTTTATTTGGTTTTATAAATGCATTCAGTAGTTTTGGATGGGGGTTAATGCCGATTAGGGTGTGGCGAGTACTAGAGAAGCTTTTATTCTTAGGCAATTGATTTTAGCCGTTCCTCTGTAACTGTCAGAATGCAGGTTAAAAATACAAAATAAAATAATTTTACCTACGAGTATAATTTGAGTCGTCATGTTGCAATCGCAGAGCCCCCGCACGCCCTCGGAGAGTGCGACCAACCCGCCGACGTCAGCCACGGATACGCCCGCGCCGGTCAACTACTATCATCCCAACTCGCCGCCGTTCAGCGACGACGAACATGTGAGTAGCATAGTAGTACTCTTTGGAGCATACCGAGAGAAACAATATTTTCTTTTCATACAAAATATACTTTATAAATGCCTATAAGGCTTTTGCCATGGCTTGTCATCTAGTGATAGCAAGCGGCATTACAGTTTGAACGTGCCTAGCGAACCACGAAAACCGTAGAAATAAGTGACACTAACAATCAAGCCCATTCAACTTATGACCGTGTTTAAACTGTGATCTATGCAACCACGCAAGAGCCTCGACCGCTTCTATTATATTACGCATGCTGTTAAGTCCCCGAGGTATGGGAAGACCCGTGCCCCTGCAGTAGGCATGTTAACATTTAAGTGCACTAAGGTATCTTTACCTTGTTCGTCCCGTTGCTGAACGAAGATTGAGCCGTACAGCTTTATCCGCAGTTGTTGGTTCAGCTCCCGCCACCGCCTGGGTCTGCCACGGTAGCGTTGGCCTTTTAGTATCCACTCCATATCATCCATCTTTCTAGTTGAAACTCAGCAAACGTGCCCAGCCCATTAACGCTAAAACTAATGGAAATATTATAAATCCTGTCCCCACAGCAGCTACAGGTGGTCCAACCGTGCGAGGAGCTACAGATAGTGACCTCGCACGCGCAACTGCAGCCCATCGAGATTGACCTCAAGTGCGGCGAGAAGGTCCACGACTCCGATTCCGAGCTGATGGAGGCGAGGGATGGGAGCTACATGCATCACGATCACACGCGCCGCCCGAAGCCTATCAAAGCTAGGTGAATTTATATGTGTCTTATGTTTTCCACACAGATGGTCCAATTAGAATTAGCAATGTTAAAGTGATGATTAAAGCTAGGTATGGTAATCGCAAAATTTAAGTGGCAGTGGGCGGAGCACATACCTCGTAGAACAGATGGCAGTTGGGGCAGTAAAATTCTCGAGTGGCGACCGCGCACCGGAAGACGCAGTGTGGGCAGGCCTCCGACTCGGTGGACCGACGACCTGGTGAAGGTTGCGGAAAGCCGCTGGATGCGAGCAGCACAGGACCGGTCGGTGTGGAAATCCTTGAGGGAGGCTTTTGTCCAGCAATGGACGTCTTTCGGCTGATGATGGCAATTTATATGTGACTCAAGTTATCCACACAGGTCTTAGAATAAGCACAATTGAAGTGACGATCAGAGCGAGGTTTGGTACTTTATATGTGACTAAAGTTGTCCACACAGGTCTAACAATAAAAAAAATAGAAAAGCAAAGTTGAAGTGACAATAAAGCTAGGTATGAAATTTTATATGTGAGAGACTCTTAACGCTTTCCAGTAGAATTTTATCACCTTAAATACTTCCTTCTCTTTATATTGATACTATTTGATGAATCCCACATGACCAATAATACTTCTATTTTATCCGCTAAAATAAACAAGCTTCTAGTGCAGTATATAATATCGTGGATATTCTTATCCAGGGCCGGTTCGTCAGATAACCTGCTAGTCGGTATAACTGCGTCCAGTCCAGGAGGCTCCAAAGGATTCCAGCCTACCGGAGGTGCTTTCAAGTCTACACATGCTGACCTAAGTAAGTTCGATTACATTTAGGCCATTTCAGTGTTTTCCTGACATATTTAGTTTATTTATATTGTCATAATATCGTAGACTGCATCAAAATAAATTATGAGCTATTGTTTACGAAATTTCTCTTCCAGTGTTTCAATAAAACATAGGTATTTGTTTTGTTTTCTATTCCATTTTTAATTTTTTATTTATTCAATTCACAAAAGCTTATATGTATATTTAAATTTTTAATTATTAAAAAATATACAGGGTGTAAGGGACAGGTTTCCGAAAACTTTAAGGGCTTGCTCAGTAGACGTAACTGAACAACTTTCCATAAGAAATTTTTTCAGGAAACGAAAAAAAAATCGGCTTCTCCATACAAAATTATAAATTTGATTGGACAGTTTGTATGGAGAAGCCGATTTTTTTTTTCGTTTCCTGAAAAAATTTCTTGTGGAAAGTTGTTCAGTTTCGTCTACTGAGCAAGCCCTTAAAGTTTTCGGAAACCTGTCCCTTACACCCTGTATAATAAGTCCATTAGTGACACTGTAAAAGCATAACGTCACCACGTCTTTGTATTTCAAAGTTTTTTTGAAAAAAAAAAATGTAGTTTTTGACAGATGATGATATGAATCGTAGCTCAAATGACCAGTAGTCTTCTGTCTACCCTACCCTATTACAGTTTTAACGCTTCAAAATTTTTCTGTATTTAAAACTTGTATATTTTGGGGAAGACTTTCAACTCAAATATATGATATTCCGCTCCTCTCAAACAGGTGAAAATCACCGCCAATGGGCCACACACACGACAATGACGAAGACAAGTCTCAACTCGCAAGTGCCATCATCGCCTCGGCAGACGCAAACCCTGCCTTCCTGCACCCAGAGTCTAACTAGCAGCGTCCAGGGCATCTCTCTAGGGACCAGTCTTAGCACGCAAGCTGCGATAGATAGCGCCATAGCATCGATCATGACACCAGCTTCCTCGGGAGTGCAGGTGATCTCGAGCGGGATCTCGATGCCGACGCAAACCAATCTGAAGAGTGTTACGCTTGTCAAGAGGAATATTGGTGATAATTCTACAGGTGTGTAATATTTTGTGCTCGTATAGATGTAGGGTAAGAATGATTAGTAGTGAAACTGACTAGCTTATGTTCGTAAAAGATTATAACATACTAGCTTCCGCCCGCGACTTCGTCCGCGTAGACTTCAGAATTGAAAGAAAATGTTAAGATAGCGCCATCTAGTGACGATGTGGAAATTTTGAGTTTTTAAGCATTCCTACGGGAACCCTTAAGTTTTCCAGGATAAAAAGTATCCTATGTGTTAGCCGAATGCTTCATCTATCTACCTACCAAATTTGATATAAATTCGTTCAGGAGTTTCAGCGTGAAAGCGGAACAAACAAACAAACAAACTAACAAACAAACTGATAAACAAACAAACATCCATATTAGTGAGATGAGATGAGAAAACAATGGTACTGCTCTCTAAGCTTTTAAGTGTGCTCTGGTGATTCAAGTTGCATCACCCCCGTGTATTTATTATATCATCAAAAGAGAAACTAAAACCGTACTACTATCAATCTTTAATACAAAAACGTAGTAACATATTTGATAGATATATACACAGACGTGCACCCCGCTTCGCCCCCAGCGGAGCGACGAATTTTTGGATACTGGAACTTTCGTTGCCGTTTCTTAGTGCTTTATTTATACCATTAATCATTTAAAATACAAGGCTAATAAAATGTGTGTTTCATTAAGATCGATTATATTTTTTAAATTATCTTTACAGTTTTTGCTGATGTAATCATTGTTTTTTCTTTATATTGTAAAGGTCCTCTTACACTGTCACTGGATGCGTCCGGCAATCTTCTGATCAAGGCGAGTCAGGCGAGTGACCTAGTGCAGGACCGCCAACAGCTACAATACGTGCCGTTGCCGCGGCTCTTCGTTCCCAACTACACAGGTCAGTGCATTACGTTACTACCCATATCTTCCCCACTGCAGGGGCACGGGTCTCTTCCCGTAACTCGGGAAAGTTAGGCCATACTGATAGGCCAGGCTAAGTCCGGTGTAGTGGAAATTGAGAGCTAGTTGACGACCACAGTGTCGGAAGTTTTAAAGCCTGTTTTTTTTTTATAATCGTCGTCGTCACTTCAGCCAGGCGAAGTCTATCGTGCTGTTGATTATAGATGTACCCTGTTGAACGCCTTTTTAGTTGTGTCATCACAGTTGATGGTAAGTGATGACGATTCCGAAGAAAGCGGGCTTACAAAAAAATCTTTACGCAACGGGTAATTGGTTTATCTTATTTCCATATCGGAGCACATAGATACTATTATATCCAGTGGCATAGTATGAATGCATAGCTTTATGAAGTTACTTTATTTGTTAACAACATCTTCTTGTAATGAACTGGATGACTGAGCTTGGCGATCTGTATTATTAATTCCTACGAACACATTGTACCCAGTTCAAGAGTAAGTAAAAATCTATCCTATTCTTATGTTCTTGTTTCAGAGGTGGAAACGAGTAGGCCCCAGCAGAACGTTCAAACGGCGCCATCGGTAATAGTGTCGCAGAATAACACTTATACCGTTCCCAAGCCACCGACCACGTAAGTTACCAATGTCAAAATAATAATATGTCGAGACAGATCACACACGGTAATTTGGGCCCAAACTAGGATTCCCTGTAAAAATATGTACCAGAGACTGATATACATACATGTATATATACCATATATAGATATAATACACCCAAACATAGAGCAAACAAATTTACTCATAACACAAATGTTAGGTGGGAATCGAACCCACGACCGGATCAGCAGTCAGGAGCGCTGACCGCTGAGCCACCGAACCAGTCTGCAGTGCGTAGAGACAGTCTTAAACTGTGCTGACACTGTGGCTTTTATAACCTTTGTTGTTGAACTTCGAAGTCATTCCTGAGGTCATTGATTTGAGTGTTCAATTGACAAATTATGGTATTAGATTCACGTTGCTTACTTTCCAGGTCCGCCACTCGAATTTTGAGAGTTGATTGTTCTTTCGAGAGGGTGTCGGTAGCAGATATTAGGTTATTCATTTGATCGCGCATAGCGGTTACCTCCTCGCACACCTTTGTAATGTTTTCATTTTGGGTTGAAGAAAAGTTACCTAAAAGGCTCATAATTTCTTTTCGAAATTGCGAAAGTTCCTTTGTATATTCATCGGGTTGCTTATTATTGATCATGGGGGTAATCTGCTGTTCGTTCATTTCCTCGGCGGTGGCTTTGTTTGCGCCAGCGTTTCTTTTCTGCGTAGCTCTTTGTCCACTCATAGTTGTACGTGGAACCAGTCTTAGTTGAGCCGAGCAACTTAGTGAACACAGGATCAAAACAACGTAACTGTCACTCACTTAAACAACTGGTTATGAATCTAAACGTGTAGTTAGTAAATACTGAATTTGTATGTATTTAATTTAACAAATTTTAAAAAATACTGGTAAGCGTCCGCTTTCGAGTGCGTCCCAACGGTCGCCACCACCGATGGTTAGTCGGAGTCACACCCGCGGAGCCACCGACGCTTTTGGACGAATAAATATTGTCTTCTGTTGTTGCAGGCAATGGGAGACGCCCGTTGTGGAAGAAACTCGTCCGTTCCCGCTGGCACCGACGCCGGCGCAACTTGGCCGGGCTCCGTTACAGAAAAGATTGAGCCGAGGTAAATTACCCATCTTATATATCTTGTGTAAAGAGTTCCAGTATGCTAGAAGAAGTGTATTCTTATTTCTTGTAAATAGCGTTTTAAATCTGGTGCATAGTAAAAATGAAAGTGGATTTTCATTCTATGCAGCGGGGTAGCCAGAATCTCGGATTTATTGACACTTTTACAACTTCAACAATTAAAAAAAAAAACCTCATTCAAGTTTAAATTATTATTTAAAATCAGAGTGAATAATACTAAACAACCCCATACTTTTTAGATTTAGTATTAGTAACATGGCACAAACAGATACCCGCCAGGTCAGCATATTAGCAATGACCCAACCTCTTTTGTACCATACATTATTTACTATCTTTACTATTACTTACTATAATTACGTCGATAAATATAAAGCGTTGGCTAATAGAGCAGTCGTTCTATAGTTTTAACGAACTGAAAGCTTTATAGCTTCGCCATATTAATAATATATTTAATATATTTTACTGTAACTACTTTACATTAATTCAAAATAATTTATTATTGTTATTGTAGGTACCTACTTCGTTTTAAATTCCTATTTGAAATGTAAAATTATTATTTATTTATTACGTTTAATTGACACATAATTTATAAAGTACCAATAAACATGGATTATGGATTATTTTAAAACCGACTTATCTCTCGCCTTGATAAAGGCACCTCTACGGGATCGCAAGGCAACGAGCCCCCTCGCTCGGAGGGCTACTCGAACCCACCAGAAGAGGCGCCGCCTCCCCCTGCGCCCCCGGCGCCCCCAGCACCTCCCGCGCCCCCCGCCGCTGCCCCGGCGCCCCCTTCGCCTCAGCAAGACCTGCCTAGCCCCTCGCTCAAGAAACTCTTCAAGAAAGGCAACGAGGATGGACGGGATAAGTATGTTTTTTGTTTAAGCAACGTGTCCTTAGTCGTTATGTCAACATCAATCTTTATATAGATACTTTAGGACTATGTATAATGTTTACAAAATACGATATTTTCTTTAATAATCGCACCTCTATAACTGAAATAACTTCTTTCCTCACCTCTATTAATGGAACCTTTTGTAATGGAGACAGATATTTATGTTATACCTGGATATCTGAGACACTGGGTAAGTGACCTTCTTTAAGTGAGACAAATTTGCAGGTCCCTTAATGTCCCAGTTACCCGAGTTTCACTGTATATAGTAAAACTCAGACTGTCAGAAGTTCTAAGCCGCCATCACGGGTTGCTAAATCAGGCCGTCTAATAAAATGTAGTTCTTTGATTGTAAATTGCGAATCTTGAAAAGACCTATACGTCAGTTCCAACAGATAAATCTTATTGCCTCTTCGACATTTTGTTTTATCCACAATCGGTAAGCCATTGGCATCATCTCACCTGATGTAAGTGATCAAAGCATTCTACAGCTAATTGCTAATGCGCCAATATACTATCCTATCACATTTGCCATTTATATCATTTTGATGCCTTAAAACCTCATGAGATCACATACAACCAAGCTGTACCCGCAGAGTGCTAGAGACATATTCTATGACATTTGCCATTTATATCATGTTGATGCCTTAAAACCTCATGAGATTAAATGCAACCACGCTGTACAACCCGCAGAGTACTAGAGACGGTGAACTTCGAGAAGAAGTTCAGCACTCTGCCGCAGTTCAAGCCGGAGGCGTGCAGCCCCAGCGCCATGGTGGTGCCGCGCAGCCCGCAACTGTACCTGCGCAAGAAGCATAAGATCGGCATGGGTGAGTGTTAGCTAGTTAGTTTATTTTCGATACGATGCTAAAATTTCTTATGAAATGTACGGGAAAAGATTCTTTTGCGATTTCTGAAATTTCTAGTACTCTAACCTTTGTTGGTCCCATAAAGACTTTTGAACCTCAAGGGAAACTGGATCGATTGGCATCATAAAAAGTTTTTGGGCAAATTGCCAATTTTCTTGCTGACTGTACATTTTTTTCCGAAGTCTGTGAATGCAGGTCAAAATAAGTCCAAAAGTTAGAGTTAGTCTCCTAAGAACGTTTTCCTGTAGCTATAACGGTTAAGGTACCTGCCCTTACTGCCCCATCTCAAAAATCCACCCTTCTGTATATATCGAACGGACGGGTTAGCAGAAACATGGCGATTAGCACACCGACGTTTATTTGAACTCCTTCAATATGGCGTGGTCGCAGCCACTCCTCTATATCTAGCTATGCATATACAACAGTGAATGACCTCACCTCTTAGGAACAAGTTTATTATTACTCGGTAACTCCGACGATCGCCACCGCAAACGTTTATGTGATGAGCAGATGTGTTTGATCTGTGTGATTATATCTATATATGTATTTATTTAAACGTATCATCATCAGCCAAAAGACGTCCACTGCTGGACTAAGATTTCCAAAGATTTCCACACCCGCCCTGCGCCTTCGGAGGCCTGCCGTTATTTTTTAATGCAGTGAAGTATATTGGATGAACTTCCTGGTTCCTCAAATATTTGATGAACTATCTATCAGCCCAAAGACGTCCACTGCTGGACAAAGGCCTCCCCCAAGGATTTCCACACCTACCGGTCCTGTGCTACTCGCATCCAGCGGCTTCCTGCAATCTTCACCAGGTCGTTCGGTCTACCGAGTCGGAGGCCTGCCCACACTGCATCTTCCGGTGCGCGGTTGCCATTCCAGAACTTTACTGCCCCAACGGCTATCTGTTCTACGAGCTATGTGCCCCGCCCACAGCCACTTAAGTCTATTCTACGATTCTACGATTTGATGAACTACCAGTTATAATATCTCAAAGTAATGCCAATGTAACGCTTACACCCTTTCCGCAGACGAGGAGAGCACCGTGGTGACGTCAATGGAGCAGGAGGTGGTGAACGGGAACGGAATCCCGACCCCCCACTCGTATGGGACCCCCCACACCACCACCAAGCTGGTCGGCAACACCTTCTTCGGGCCCGACTTTAACCTCGACAGCTTCCGAGGTGAGGGTATGGCGAAGTGTTTGTTTTTTTTTCTTTCAAACTATCCTGACACGGTTTTTTTTACTTAAAAGGAAACCTCAACCTTGTTTTAGAGAGTAAGGACAGAAAAATAAAACTATTCATTTTTCATTTATTTTTGACTGTTGAAGTATTGTTAAGTAAATCTTCATATGTATCGCTGTTTACCCAAATATAATATTTAAGTAGTTTACAAACTGTATTTACTTTTCAAATAATCGAACATTACGTTTTTATTTTGTTGACATTACAGAGTCCCTTTACGTGTCACTTTAAACACGGCCTAATGGGGTAGTTGACTACATTAACGATTAATTATGAAATATTTTCAAATAGTTAATAAATGAGTTTAATTTATTTTGTTGAAGTTGAAGACCACCAAGATTCTATTCTTACAGGAAAGTCGATTTTCTCATAAACACTTCTAACTGACATTCCTTGTTCTCCCCGCGTGGTCTTCAGTTACTAGCTTAGAATTTCATTATGTGCAATTTTTTATTAATAAATTTAGTAATGAGTATGAAACGAAGTTATGACTTATGACGTCATAGTTCGCTATTTAAAACAATAATGAAATCTTTTTCACGAAATAGCTCTTTTATTGAAACAATATAAAAATTACTAGCTTGGAATTTCATTACATGTGCAATTTTTTAATAATAAAATTTCATAATCACTATAAAAATGACAATGGCGACGAAAATTTCTTAATGAGTATGGAACAGTTACGACGTCATAGTACGCTATTCCAAAAAAAATTGCTAAAAGTTGACTATTGAAATCCGTCGGTTCAGTGCCCGAGAGCGTGGAAGACATGTCTCCGCGCACGCCGTGCTCGGGCAGCGGCGGGGGCGGGGGGGCGCGCGGCGAGGCCAACCACCGGCGTGTGCTCGAGCAACGCCGCCACCTGGTGCTCAAGCTCTTCCAGGAGCACGGCATGTTCCCCACCACGCAGGCCACCACGCAGTTCCAGGTCAGTGCTGTGTAGCCAAAGTCTAAAGTCACAGTCAACATATAGTTATTAAAACTGTAGGTAAAAAGTCTTATTATACGTAATCAACGTTACTAATTTACGTCTTTAATTTACCTAGCACGGCATAGCAGTAATAATAATCAAAGAAACAAATGAAGTGCCAACATTATAAAAAAGTCAATATTAATATATAATTAAATACATTATCATTACTTAATAAACTAGCCCGGACACTACAACAAACTATAAAAATGTGACGTTTGTATACAGGTAAATGTATGTATCGCGTGCCTTACGCTAAGCAGCCTACTAAGCCGTTGGTGACGTCGCCTTTAGAGATATAGTATTATACTCGTCCTCGTCCTCAAGATTAGCATTATATGACACTTGTAGTACCGCCTAGCGGTCGCCAATCCAGCACTGTATTAAGATTAGATTCCTGTTTATGTCTCTGAAAAAATAAATGTCGAACGAAGCCGTCTTCCGAATCAATTTACTTCTTATGACCGCTTCCCAGTTAATTTGGAATATCAGATGTTTGCCCATTACAAAACTCAAAAACGTCTTCTAAACTGGAAATGTGCTCGTTAGAGAACCTTAAAACCTCAAATATTGTTGTGTGATATTCAGGCGAGTCACATGGACATCTTCCCAACAAAGACGGCGCTGCAGCTGAAGATCCGCGAGGTGCGCCAGAAACTGATGGCTCAGACCAACTTGACGCCGCACTCCGAAGTCAGCACGCCCACTAGTAAGAACTACATTTATTTACACTCCCTTTAGAAGTAATAAACAGGCTGAGAGTGTCCTGTCCATACTCTATACTGTGTGTTAAAAACTTTGTGTGCGCGATTGTACGATATACATTCTCACATGGAATGGTTATTGTTTTGCAACTTTTACTTGTATAAACTACTTATTGATGGAAGAATAGACCGATTGCATTAAAGCTTTGTTCATGTAAGCAAGAAACGACGTTGTTGAGAGGGTGGATACTCAAAAACAAAATATTCTACACACTTCTGAGCATGATGACTTTGATGATTATATCTTTGAGATCATTTTTTATTAAAATTAGGTTTTTTTCTACTCGTTTTCGAATATTTTTGCGACAGTCAGAATTGACTTATGACGTTAAATTGATTTTAATAGTGTATGAAGGAATATTTAAAAATCGAGTTTATTTGTAACTAAAAAAAGATTCATTTATTAATTGAGATTTTCGAATACTTTTCAAAAATAATTTAAAATTAAAGTTCTGTGAAAACTTAAATTGTCTGTAATATGTGGTAATTTTGTGGATTTGATAACACTATTTCGAATTTTTCAAGGATCTATAGTTTTTTGTCTTTAAAGTGAAGTTTCCTCCCGACAGACGTAAACTCCCCCATTGTGTCCGCGGCTTTGCAGCCCACGTCGACGACGAGTTAGCGATGCGGATATGTCGTCTCCATTGTCGTGCGCGAGTAGAAAAGAGACTCGCGCGCGACTCCGACTGTTGCTGGCCAGAAATAAACTTTTTGAACTGAACCTGGCCGGCATGCTACCAAGGAGTTCGGAATAACTTTCACATGAGTAAGTAAATAGTATTCATAACTTGGTGCCGGCGGTCGGATGGATATCAATGGAGATGAGACTTTATACGATACGACGTGACGTGTTAAAGAGATTCCCCTTTGTGAACTATGTTAGAAATAAATTAATGCTTAGTGCATTTAATTAAAAGTTTCTATGAAGTTAGATTGCTATGTTTTAAATGTTAACCAAATATATTATGAGTAATTATAGGTAATTATACTGTAATTAATAAAATTAATGTGCAGTCCATTCGAGGGATTTTTTGTGTAATTTCGGCCAATCTTAGGTGCCAGTTGTTTTGAGGATGGACTGCGTGAAGCCTATTTATAAAGAATTAAAACAAGAGCATTAATTTTATTACGCGTACAAAAAATATAAGAATTAAAAAAATTAAAACAACAAAAAAAATCCTTTCGTTATCTTACTATCTTTTTACGATAAGGTTGTGTATGCAATGCGATTAATAGTTGTGGACCGAGAAAAATATTTAGCATTATAGTGGAATATGAAATCGATTACTCTGATTTTTATTTCAATTAATGAGCGTAAATTTTATTTTGAGTTGAGATGTTAAATGATTCAAAGTACACAGGATTACGGACTGGTAAAAATTAATAACAGTAAACGTGTCTGTGAGGCGTTTTCATAGGTCGTCGCCAGGACAGTGTAATAATTTAATTTTATTTAAAATGAATAGGCAGATTGAGCTTTACGTACTTCATATAACGTCTTAGGTAGTCCATAAAAATTTAGACATTTAGTGTATTGATAACTTTTTCGAAATCTTTATAGTCTTCGAAGTTTTTGACTATTTTAAGATTATCTTAAAAACTACATCACAACATATTTTTTTTGAAAAAAGCATCGTGTCTTATGTATGTATAAGTTTCATTACAATAGGCCTATTCATTTTTAATAATATTTAATTATAAGTTTGTATGGATGGCAGCTTACGTACTTTCGTTCTCTTTCTTGAAGTGAAAATCAGAGTAAGTAGCAGCGGTAGCACTAAAAGTTAATACAGTTGTCACCTCGTATACCTAACGCCTGAGAGTTACATGCGGTAGTATACGTTTAGAGTTGCTATTTGCCCACGTTTGGGGCTACTTTATGTAACATTTGTAACAAGCGAGTGAGCTGAAGTGTTGTGGAGAATGGGGCAAAATGCCGATAGTTCTGCTACTCTTTTATAGGAAATACATTTCAGTGGTCGCAAAATATGTAAATATCTTACTCCGCATTCACATATTCGGTGATTGCTTTCACCAAAATTCGTGCAGATACAGACTACGATATGTGTTAGAAGAGCAATGTTGTAAGTCTTTGAATAAACCTATTAATGTTATTCCTGCCACTTGGATGTTCGACCAACGCGCTCGCCGAACATGTGGATGCACCCTTATGTCTTGCCGGTCACACGTTGACCCTGTTTTCCACATCACAAATTCAAAAATATTTAGAATAGAGATATTGGAATAATTAGTGTTTCATTAGTGACTGAGAATTCAATTTAGCACTTTACTCATTAATCATTTTATGAGCACGATCTCAATACATTTATGTATTTGTTTTGTATATCTGTATGTATCGGTTGTTGTATGTTGTGTTATAATGTTTCTAGTATCAATACAATGTTAAAGTTGTTCTTAATGTCTTTTTGAATTAATAAGGATGTGTTTGCCTTTTTGGCGGTCGGTTTGATATCGAACATATTTCGAAATTAATCCTTTTCACTACTACGCCTTATTTATTGTGTTAATTAAGTCATCCATCACTGAAAGAAATGTATGTACCTAACATCACTATTTACTAAACTTGTATTGATTTAAGCTTAACTTTAAAAAATTATCATTTAGATAGGGTTATCAACGCGAAATCAGATGAAACCATGACAACTGATCGTTCTAGTCGATGAGTTGGTTGGACGGGAACAACAGACAGATGTCATCAACGTGTCAAACTGATAATAATAATTTTCTTTATTCAGGCAATAACCCATAATGCATACGTGTATATTGCATTTATATTATATCGAAAATGTACGTTCTATTTGACATTCTGAACAAAATAGCCTGATTGTTTGCCATTATATATTGTTTTAGGCTGTGGGCACGCACATGTCGTTTTGGCGGTCCGTTTGAGGATAGGGGATGATGTACTATCGTCAACTGCCCGCCCCGCCTAGCCACTTCGCGACTGATTCCAAAGTTGGCAGCGCTTTTGCCGATAGTATTTTTGTCATCGCTCTGTAGCTCTGTCCAGTATTGCACCGTCAGAGTAATGTGACCGTTCAATCGCGTCAATCTTTTTAAGGTTCTCCCACTCTTGGCCTTCACCAAAGTGTTATGTAACCACTACGTTTTGCCACATCTTCTGCCGCAGTGGAATATTATCTCGGTGAATTTTATAATAACTTCCGTCGATCTATTTTATTGACTGACTGACTTCTGTCAAATTCATATAACTTTGTTGATAGAAAGATGGACATTCGAGATTTTGCGGGTCTTCGCAATATCTACTGTATCTTAACGTTTAAAGCCAAATTTCATCACAGTGTTCAAATCATCATAAGATTCATCTGTGTATGATACCTTATTTTTAGCTTCGTAAAGAGGAATTTTTCCGTATATTTAATTAAAATGTTTCCGTTAACAACCCATATCTGCAGAGGCACGGGTCTCTTCCTATACCTTGGGAAGGTTAGACCTAAAATGTTCCCATATGAGTATAAATAAAGCGTCCTTTACGAGTCTCTCGTCTGACCATGTATTTAAGTTTACTGAATCATTTCATTGATCGATATTGGAACCATTCATTTGTGCCAGTAAAAAGGTTTCATTGTAAGTGTTCGGAATAGTTATATTCGCGTTTTAAAGATTGACGCGACCTCAATACCAAATGGTTTGTCGAAATCGAAAGTCTTTTGGACAGATTATTTCGAGAACATCTTCAGATGCCGAGCCCGCGCCGCTGGTGCGTTACATAGGAGGTCTGTGTAACATTCGGTGCGACACTCATTATTACTTAACTAAGTTGTTTCTATCGTTTTTTAAATTATTTATTTTGTGATTTTAGTCTTCCATGGGTTTGCAAGCTTTCATTATTTACTTAGATGAGGTACTGTATCTATAATATAATATAGTTTGTGTATTTTTTACTTACTACATGATTGGTATATTCTCTTTGTTTCTAAATACAAGTAACAATTTGTTGATAAACTAAGTGTAGAAATATTTAAATACATACATTCATAGTTAGTTGTGTAGTTAAATAAATCACATAATCTGTGCGAGTACCAAGCGAGCCGCGGTGGTATATGAAACAGCTCAAATTTTAACGACACTAGATAATTCAATATTTATACATTTATTAATTAATAATCTCACTGTAAATATTAGTCTTTTAACTAGAGCTAAGTGTTCCCGGCTCTCAAAGTAATTAAGTTTTATTTAGTGAATGCTAATTATTATAGTAGGTGAAGGAAAGAAAATATAATTTATACTTGAGAATTTTCGGCCAATACAAATGTTATGTATATCAAAAAAAAATGTATTTTTAAATGATCTCTTCGGCGTTGATAGGGTTTAGATAATTGCTTTAGGAGTCCGGAAGATAAAAGAATTTATTAAAATGTAAATGTAAGAAATATTTTCGCACTGTTAGTCTACCTTATTTAGAGATGTAGAGGCGTGGTGCCGGATCCTGGAGGTTCAGCGTCGCTGCGCCTGGCTCGTGTCAACCACACCCGAGCGACAGAGATGAGGCTATAGGTTAGAAGAGTAATGTTGTAGACACACTTCTGTTCAACCTATAGCGCTGTCTCTCTCTCGCATTCGCAGAACAATTTGGATGTACCATAAGAGCTAAGCTAAACAAAAATCGGCTTAGATTGCCGACTCGCTTCTCAGCTTCTACGCTCAACGACGGAAGCCAGCAATGTATACCTTAAAAATTTAGCTTAGCTCTCGGTGGATGTGCATCACTCCACTCCAGCCCCCTGTTGCTTACGTCACTAACTGCCATCCGTTCTGACATACATGTGTTTTTATGAAAGATGTATCTTACACGTACCATACATCACGCCGCCATGATATAAATTGTTAGTTCCCATTTGTTTCATATATCGTCATAAAAATCATGTCAGACTACAGCAGCAACAGTGATGTTTAATTTGTAGGTATAGTTCATTCCAATCAAAAAACAAAACAAAAGGTAAACGCACTTAGTAGGCAACTGACGTTGACATGTGTTCTATAGTAAGTTTGTATACCATTTGCTTTTTCTTGATTGGAACAAGGTATATCTACAGTCATGGGGAGCTTGTGAGTAGCTGAAGGCGGGTGTCAGTCAGGTTTATGTGTTCAGGTATTTTACCTGCTACTACACAGGGTGTAACAAAATAGATGGGGTATAGTTCATCACACTGGACAACTATGTATACATATGTATAGTAAGTAACCCGTAATAGTCGGTTCTCAGAAAAGATGATCTTCAATTTTCATATATAATTGACCAAACAAACAAACTGATTAACCAAGGTAAGACTTGTAGATAAACAATGTGCCTCTTTTGAATGTCTGAGTAGTTTGATGAGTAGAAACCTAAGATAACGAGATTTTGTCACTCCCTGTATAACTTGAATGACTGGCCCGACCTTCATTGTTTTGGCATAGCGCGGGCGCAGAACTTCCAGGACTCGAAAACGAACACGACGTAGTCAATTGGTCATAAATAATAGTCATTGTTGTCACACATTAAACATCATAATCAATTTGAACATGTATACCTACATTACAGACATTTAGATTTTGCAATTAAAATTATATATGAATACTTCTTACAATTTAAGGATTACAAAAGAGGGTAGAATTTTTATGGAAATAAACTTCAGTACATATTGACTTATATTTGACTTATACACACACACACTTAGTGACGAATTGCTACGTTCCAATGAATACGAATCGATTTGTTATGTGAAACGAGAAACGAGGTGATAAGCATTGTTGTCTAAAAAAGTGTGGTTGAAAGAATGTTTCGGCGGAATGCTAATTGTGCGATAAAAATGTACAAACGACGTGGAAATTTATAATATAAAGATGGGCTTGATTCTATGAAAACTTATTCGTATATTTATATTCTTATTAAAAATAACAAATTTCCGTACAGTACATTATTTGTATTTTCTTTATAACACTTTGTAATTGAGCACTTTATAAATTAATTATTACAAAATTAGTGTTACAGCATACTTTGGTGTGTAATCCTCTAAAATAACTGTTTGGAAAATAATTATCACAGCTTGTTTGTATTAAATTTGTTTTGATACTGTCCTTTTAAGTTTACTACTTATATATTGTATTTAATTGTTTTGGAGATATGTTGATTTTTGAGTGAATATCTCGTGTGTTTACCTATTAACAAATTATAAAACAATCACAATAAAGATACAAACTGCATATTAACTGTGTATTGATTTTCTAAACCGAACCTGCATATTTCTAAATGTGAATCCTTCCCATTGTCACTTCCATATTCCATCCATGTTTCTTTCTACGGAACTAAGGGTCGGTGCTCATCGCAACGAGACCTGACGTCACGTCACAGATTAAAGCGAAACGTCACTGATTGAAGCGAAACGTCACTGATTGAAGCGAAACGTCACTAATTGAAACGAAACGTCACTGATTGAAGCGAAACGTCACTAATTGAAGCCGCCACCGCCGCGGTATAGCAAAATGAATATGCGGCTTACGCAGCTTTGTATGCCGCTGCCTTAGACCGCTTCAAATGGAAAATGCTACTCATATAAACTGAATAACTTTCCCTATGCAATGGAACCAACGGTGCAAAAAGGTTTTGATTTCCTAAGAATCATTTTCTTAATCAGTTTCGTTAGTAGGTATTTATCTATCTATGCCACTTTTTGGCACACAAGTCATCCTTTTTCCTGTATATCGTTAGTGCGGACCGCGTCGCGTCTCGTTCTGAACTGGCCCTATGATAAGAGGTGCTTTGCAAATCAAGAAATGAATGAATGAATTAATGGTGGATGAACAGTTTTTATGGGGACTGTATTTCCGTAGTTGGTGATTTTATTTTCCAGCAGGTGATTATACCCGCGAATGTATGTGAATGAATAACACAAAATATAATATAAAATATGTCAATTGATCTTTTCAGACTGAAAACTTCCGCCGAGGATACTGAATTCTAAAAAAAAAATCGACTTAATGTTGTAGATCGGATCTTTCCAATATTTTTTTGTATTCTACAGAGCGGAATGTTAGGACCTCACCTTGAGGGAAAGTACTCTAAAATACAGGAGATAGCAAATTTTACTCAAAGGAAATATTCCTTTATTATTCAAAAGAAGCAAAAGTACATTCAAGGATTTTTGAAAATACCCTTGTCACACCCAGGAATCGAACCAGCTAAAATCCGAAAAAATAACATCCTGTTATTTTAGGACATTAATCGATAGGGCCAGTACTAAGGATCAAATCTCTAACGAACATGGTAAGTTAAATGAAAGGAAAACCATGAAAACTTAACTTATAAATTCAATGAGACACTTTTACTCGAGCACTAAAGCAGTTTTTATTCAAGGGTTCATCGAATTACTTATGTTAAATTAAAAATTCATGGTACATAATACAAGATTTCATGGTTTTCCTTTAATTTAAGTTACCATGTTTGTTAGAGATTTGACGCAAGAGTGGTTAACTCCATTTTCGCTTAAATGGATATATTTTACTTTGAAATAATTTATTTCATTAATCATTAATTTTTAAGAAAAACTCCGCGCACCGGAAGTCGAAGTGTGGGCATGCCTCCGACTCGGTGAAGGTTGCGGGAAGCCGCTGAATGCGAGCCGCACAGGACCGGTCAGTGTGGAAATCCTTGGGGGAGGCCTTTGTCCAGCAGTGGACGTCTTTCGGCTGATAGATAGATAGACAGAAGAAAAACTATTCGTTTATCCATGTTCGTCACTATGTCAAGATGCATTATAATAGGGTAGTTTCATTATGATTTAGGTAGATATCAACTAAAGTGCTAAAAAGTGGAATGTTTCCTTTGAGTATTTGCTATCTCAAGTATTTAGAGTATTTTCCCTCCAGGTAAGATTCCAACATTCCACCCTGTATATTTGATTCTGAGTAACCCCTTAAACATATTTTAATATCCCTGTATAGTGAGCCTGTCAGTCAGCTGAGAGTATTGGAGGGGCTGCCTCTGCAGTTACTCCAATTGTATACTTAAAATAAATTAAATAATGCAGAGTGCCATAAACAGGTTTACTGATAAATAAATAACAACAGATTGTTTTTCTCTCTAAAGTCACATTCAAAAACAAACTGTCATTCACATAGAAAAACATCCTACCTACAAAGGTTGCGTGTGCCTAAGATTAAAACTATTTAGAACACAAAGTCTCTTTGCTCTAACACTCCTCCTTAATCTCAGCACCAGCAAACTCAAAAACAGGATCTAAATTCAACATACCCAACAACCTGCCTAACACGCACTCAAACACCTAATCCCATACCGCAAATACACCACTCAAATTTACGTCGCGGTAGGGGTTTAGTCAGAGCATCTGCAACCATAAGTTCAGTATTTTTGTACTCTAACCTGACAACTTCTGATTCAACAGCCTCACGAATAAAATGATATCTCACATCTACATGTTTAGTGCGCTGGTGGTGGACAGGGTTGTTTGCTATGGCTATAGCGGATTGACTGTCTGAATATACTGTTATAGTCTCTGGACTATCTATACCGGTCATCTCTGCTAATAGCCTCCTTGACTGCCTCGGACAGCGACACATATTCTGCCTCTGCAGTGCTAAGTGCCACTGTGCGTTGCTTAGTACTTTGCCAAGAAACCGCACCTCCTTGAATGACGAACACCCATCCTGAATACGAGTGACGATCACTATCTCCAGCATAGTCAGCATCGGCGTAGCCCTCAGTTAATTCTAGGAATTTCACCTTCAAATATTTCAATCCCCGGTTCTTGGTGCCTTTCAGGTAGCGAAGTACTCTTTTAGCTGCAACCCAATGCTGCTCCTCATAGCATTCATTGAATTGGCTAAGGCAATTGACAACATGCGCTATGTCAGGTCGTGTACACACTGCCAGATACATCAGCGATCCAATGAGTTTCCTGTACGGAATCCTGTCATCTGGTTTCTGGCCATGTGTTGGCTTCTCTAGCCTTTGACCTACTATAGCTGGTGTAACTACTGGTCTGCAGTTTTCCATATTGAACTCTTTCAGGAGTTTTTCTACATATCTCTCCTGATGTAGTTTTATTTTCCTTGAATTTTGCTCAATGCTTATCCCAAGCATGAGTTCAGCTTTGCCCAGATCCTTCATCTCAAAGCTGGATTTTAAGTCACTCTTGACTTTGAACATTTCTTGCTCGTTGTTCCAGAAAATTAGGATATCGTCCACATACACAGCTATTATGACGACATTATTATTCTGTGTTCTTGTGTAGATGCATGGCTCATAGCGTGATCTTGTGAATTTGAGTTTTATCAATTCTGAATGAAGCTTCATGTTCCATGCACGTGGAGCCTGCTTTAAGCCATATAATGATTTTTGTAAAAGACAGACGTTATTTTCCTTGCCTTTTACTTCGAACCCATCTGGTTGTTTCATGTACACGACTTCATTCAAATCTCCATTGAGGAAAGCCGTCTTCACATCCATTTGATCGATTTTCAAATCCATTCTCGCAGCTAAAGCAATCAGGACTCTCAGTGAGCTATGTCTCACTACAGGTGAAAACGTGTCATAATAATCAACGCCTCTACGTTGACTGAATCCTCTAGCAACAAGTCGTGCCTTATAACGAGTCTTTCCCCCCGCCTCTTCTTTGATTCGAAAAAGCCATTTCGAATCAACGATGTTGCACGACCTCGGTGGCTTTACAAGTGTCCACGTTTTATTTTTCTCGAGGGCCTCCAGCTCCTCCTCAATTGCGGCTTTCCACTTCGGTGCATCCTCTCTGGATAATGCATCTTGGACAGTTATCGGGTCCTGTGACGCTTTCGAAGCTTGGTAAGTCACAAAGTCGGGAAATTCTTTTGGTTTCCTTGTTCGCAAAGGGTATCTCCTATTCTCTGCTTCTTCATTGTGGATCAGTTCCTCAGCTACATCGGGACTCATCCAAACATCATTGTCAATCTCATCTTGTTGGATCTCAGGATTGTCTTCAACCTCTCTAAGTGTAGACTCCTCCACAGTATCTGTTTCTTGATTCTGTTGAGCATGTCTCTCTGAATCCTCTTCTTGAGATACAGGTGGAACTCCTTCCATTACGATGATGGTCTCTGTGAGTGGAACTGTCTCCTCTACGGATGCTCGTCTCTGAATCGCGTAGTTCTGTTTTTCGAAGAATACCACATCTCTGCCTTTATGTATCTGGTTGGTAGATTGATCAAGCAACCGGTAGCCTTTGGTTTCGTTGCAGTATCCCACGAAGATTAGAGCTTTGCTCTTAGGGTCCCACTTCTTTCTCTTTTGGTCTGGAATATGAAGGTAAGCCTTGCAACCGAATAATCTGAGGTGGCTCAGGTTGACCTTTCTTCCAGTCCACGCTTCCTCTGGCGTTTTGTTTTTCACGGCTATGGTTGGAGACCTGTTCTTTAGGTAAACTGCAGTATTCACTGCTTCAGCCCATAAGCGACGGCTTAAACTAGCTTCCTCCAGCATAGTTCTTGCTTTCTCGGTGATAGTTCTGTTCGCACGCTCAGCAACTCCATTCTGCTCGGGAGTGTACTCGACTGTCAGTTGATGACAAATCCCTCTGGCTCTGCAGAACTCCTCCATCCGCCTGTTGACAAACTCTTTGCCATTGTCGGATCGTATAACCTTTAGCTTCTTTCCAGTTTGACGCTCTGTCAAAGTGACAAATTGTACAAATTTATCAAAAACTTCTCCCTTAGATTTAAGAAAGTATACAAAAGTTTTTCTTGTAAAGTCGTCTATAAAAGTGAGAAAGTATCTGTAACCTCCGAACGAATACTCACTCATTGGTCCGCAAACATCACTGTGGACTAGACCTAAGACCTCTTTTGCCCTGGTTGCACCAGTTCTTTTAAATGGCTGCCTGGTTTGTTTACCTAGAACACACACGGACATCGCACTTATTTATTCAGTTTACCCGTAGTGTTGGTAGACCATAACCTATTGGAGGGGCTGCCTCTGCAGTTACTCCAATTGTATACTTAAAATAAATTAAATAATGCAGAGTGCCATAAACAGGTTTACTGATAAATAAATAACAACAGATTGTTTTTCTCTCTAAAGTCACATTCAAAAACAAACTGTCATTCACATAGAAAAACATCCTACCTACAAAGGTTGCGTGTGCCTAAGATTAAAACTATTTAGAACACAAAGTCTCTTTGCTCTAACAGAGAGTTTCAAAAATTTCGTCAATTTGGCCTTTGGGAAAAGTTGATTAGTATGATTCTATGTGATAGTTATGTAGATGGCCCACAGACTTGTTAAATATTTGCTATTTTATGTTTATGTCTTAAATAAAAACTGAGAAGGTATGCAGGTATTATCATTACCACAAAAATTATGAACTCTTTTAAACCTTGACCTTTTTTATTTTAAAATATCAAATAAAACTTAAGAAATTTTGTACCATTTCATTTATTTTCTAACATAATTTTATTGTTGTGTAACAAGCAATTGTAAGGTATCTAACTTAGAAAAAAATATATACATTTGGACAACAAATATTATAGATCTACACATGGCTACTTAAACTCATCAGCAAGTTTTCATCATGTATCTAAATTGTCAGTTTCAGTTACCGATTTTATTAACAAATTAGGCCTCTCCTCTTCAAGCATAGACAACGCTGCTTGCAGTGGAACATTGCCACCGGGATCTGTTATAACTAGAACTTTTAGAGCTGGCATCCTAGCTAAAGCATAAATACAACCAATACATAACTGGCACCCCTGTATGTCCAAGTACTCAATACTGGTCCCATTTTGACCTGCAAGCCTATCCAGACACCACACATCAACATACCGGTTGTTCTTCAGCGACAACCATTTGAGATAACTTAGTCCTGTCAAGTTTTGTATGCCTTCAAACCTTATGCCATTGTGGTGAAACTTGGAACAATCAACAGCTTCAACATAGTAACCATCAGTGTAAATATTTGGAAGATTTAGTTGGGTCACATCCTCGGCAAAGATCCATTCTGTTTGATCTTTTAACCTGAAACAGATACATGTCGTTTTTTTTATTGTTTAGGTACCATATTGCCACATACAGTGGGGACGACAGAATATATTTGAAAAGAAACAAACACTGCAACAGACAGACAATAATGAAAGTACTTAAACATTGTCATAAGCATTGTAAATATATATTTATTTTATTATAACAAAAGCCAAAATGAAGGGAAGATATTCATAATCTCACAGGTTTCTTCACATGTATATTATAAAGATTCCGTAAGGGATAAGTCCGCCATTGCGTATTTTTACAGTTACTTTTAAGTTTTGTACATTTATTTCTTTTTGCAATAGAGTTTACAAACAAACAAACAAAGATCGAGTTTCCTCTCACAGCCCAAACTACTCGATCCATGTCAAATAAGATGTTGGTGTCATAACAGAAAATGGATGCTATGAGTTGATTTTTGTTTAGGGTTGTTTTCCATGCCATATATCTTGTTAAAATCAAACAAATTCAAACCACACACCTGACAGCAGCTTGCCGGAAGGTGAAGAAGTGAACAGCAGCTAAGTTGGTTCCAAGTGATAGCACACGTTCTGGCAAATACACCTGGTTCTGTATTTCTTGGATCACTTTCATCTCCGCCCACCAGTCCTTTATCTCTTTCATGGTTATGTTTGGAAGTTTCTGTAATGCATTCATTATGTATGGGCTTGGGTTCTTCTCGATAAAAAGAGAGAGTTTGCTGGACCACTCGCCATCTCGCTGGATCCATGGCTTCCTCCACTCAGGGTACTCCTTCCCGTGTACCATCCGCGGCTTTTTACCCTCTTCTTCCCTCTGGTAAATGGATTTCTCTTGACAATAACGCCTTGAGGTTATGTACAAATATTGACAAAAATACCGCGACTTCAAGCTGAACGCCATTGTAGTGATGTTTTTAAGTAATATAATAGGATTAGAAACTTATAACGAAATATGGCTAAAATTTTATAGTAAGTTCAACAATTATTTTTGAAATACACACAAATATTCAATTCGTAAACCGTTCCTGAACCATATTTACATATTTACTAAGGTTGCGTTCCAATACCAAAAAGATTTCACTCGGGGTGATGCGAATTTTACCCTAAATCGTTCCAAAACCAAGCCGAGTGAAACCGAGGGTAACCGAATGATCGCCTGACAGTTCTCCGTCGGGATTTTGGAACGCCTTCGTGAATGCGATTTTCACTCTGACAAGTGCGCGATTTTTAACGCTGTTTGATTACCGTTAAAATTCGCCTGACAGTTTATTCGGCGGGAAGTTCGTAGTCAATGTCAAACAGACTAAGACAAACAAACATTTTATCTTCGGAATTGTTTTGAAATAAGATTGCTTGTATCTGCTAAGGTGTTAAAGCCATAAATAAGAGAGAACACTACCCAAAAAGCTAGAAACCTTTCTGAATTATTTTCGATGACGTTGGTTACCCTGTCACTCTGGAATCACTCGCAAGCGTTCCAAAATCATATTTTTTTCTCTTTCTCAAAATAGCTACGTCTCTTTCATTTCTCCGAGTTAAATTCTACCTCACCCTACCTTGGTTTTGGAACGACTTCTAAGTATGTATATGTAATTTTTTTTTGTTTGGTTCTTTCCTGCTTTTGCACGGAAAAGGCAAAGGCTTCTCTGGCCATACAGCCTATTCTTACGTAGTTTGCTCTTCTCTAAATAATTTTCTATTTCATTTGAGTTCTCATTTATCAATTTCTGTCGTCTTTAACTTTTTCTCTATTCTTCAACAAAATGATAGCACTTTTGATGAAGATTTCATGGACTTCTTGAGAGCACTCGAAACACAGACTACACACTTTTATTTCATTATCCTACATATTAGACACTTAAATGGCACTTTATTGAACAATACACTATCAATATTATGCATTAAAAACCACGATATCTATTTTTTCGGATAATAAAACAAAATGACAAACTCTTGCCGCGAGTTCCCGCCAAAAAGTCTATTCTTTGACATTGACAACTTTCTTTTTTTTTGTTTTTATTTTACCCCGAGATGAGAAAGGCAAAGGATCAGAGCCATACAGCCTAGTCTGTTGAAAATCTTGTATCGAATTTAGAAGCCAAAAGCTATTTCTTCCGCCTTTAAACCTATTCTTCAGCAAAATGATAGCACTTTTGATGAAGATTTCATGGACTTCTTGAGAGCACTCGAAACTCAGTCTAAACACTTTTATTTCATTATCCTACATAATAGACACTAAAATGGCACTTTAACGAACAATACACTATCAATATTATGCATTAAAAACCACGATATCTATTTTTTCGGATAATAAAAGAAAACTGACAAAGTCTTGCTACGAGTTCCCGCCAAAAAGTCCTGACAACTTTCTTGTCTCCCTTTGAGTACCGTTCCAGATCAAGGTTGGGCCGTTGGGCCACTTGGGCCGCGTTCAGAACCTGCAATCCAGGCGCAACTTTTCACTCTAGAGTGCGTTTCAACAAATAGTTCCTATGCCGTTATGTTAGCTCCCCTGTCTATCAACAACATTACACGCGAAGACGCTTCTACCGATTTTGTTAGTGTGTATCTGCGTTCTATGTAGTGTGTGTCTGAGTTCTATGTAGTGTGTGTGGAAAACATTGCTGCTAACATAACCGCATAGGAACTATTTGTTGAAACGCACTATAACGTCGTCGTTCCGAACCTCCGACGACGTCTAGTTGACACAACTGACGCGTTCCGAACCTCCGTCGGTTGCACTTGCAACTTTCCAACCATCAAATTCGATGGTTGGAAAACGCTCTGACAGTTATTTGACATTTGCATTTGTCAAATGTATAGAACAATGTCAGTTATGATTATGAAGTTTTAGGAAAGTTGTCAAAATCAATTGACGTAAAACAATCGCCCCGCCCCGCCGTTCAGAACCTAAGAGCAAGTTAAAAAACAACCTAACAACCGCACTCTAAGCCTGTGAACGCAGCCTTGGATTTACTTACCTGACTAGAGTCCGTTCCTTTCACACATAGAAGATTTACAATAGGCTATCCTGCTGTCAGAGTAAAAATTACGTCAGGGATCAGGCTGTGTTTTGGAAAGAAAAGAAACCTCGAATCCTCGAATCACCCCGTCAGAGTAGAATTTGAATTTTTTTTTTTGCTATTGATACAAGACATGATGACTTTTTAACAACGTTATAGAGCGTTTCAACAAATAGTTCCTATGCCCTTATGTTGGTCCCCTGTCTATCAACGACATCAACACGCGAAGACTCTTCTGGGTAGTTTACACGTATTAAGTAGCAAAGTAGTTAAGTTAATTTTAACTTAAAAGTAAGTTAATTTTAAGTGGTCAAGCGTTTACACGTAATAAGTAGTAAGTAGATAAGTAGTAACTAAATTTTAACTTGTGTGTAGCGTTTTCACGTTAAAAGTCTACACTTGCTTGCCATTTAGTAGCAGGCCACGCCCACCGGGGTATGCGCGCGGTGCGGGGGGCGCGGCAACTTATTCGAAAAATAGATTCGATTTTATTCTACTTGTCCACTTGTCTACTTAATCGTTAACTTACTACTTATGACTTAATAGCTGATAAGTGACTGTTTACACACAGAATTTTACTTAAAACTTAGTTAAAATTAACTTAATTACTTCGATACTTAATACGTGTAAACTACCCATTCTACAGATTTTGTTAGTGTGTATCTGCATTCTATGTCGTTTGTGTCTGAGTTCTATGTAGTGTGCGTGGAAAACATTGCTGCCAACATAACGGCATAGGAACTATTTGTTGAAACGCTCTATATTTAGTTGCATTGTAAGCAAAGAGATATGACATTTCACTGATTGTATAGAGCGTTTTAACGAATAGTTCCTATGCCGTTATGTTGGCAACAATGTTTTTCACACACACTACATAAAACTTAGACACACACTACATATAACGCAGACACACACTAACAAAATCGGTAGAAGAGTCTTCGCGTGTTGATGTCGTTGATAGACAGGGGAGCCAACATAACGGCATAGGCAGTATTCGTTGAAACGCTCTATAAGGGTTAGGGCGTCCGCTGCGTTAAGCGGGTGCACGGCGCGGGCGTCCGCCGCGGGGACCCGCGCCGTGCTCCGTCGCGGACAAATTTAACCCATCGCGGGCGCCCGTGACACGGATAACGCAGCGGCGCTCACTGATTTTCTTGAAACAGCTCCGCTCGTATGCTCCTTCGCACGAACACATAAGCGTTCCCCGTCGCCCGCGGGGTGTACTCCGCCGCCCGCGCCGCGTGCGACGGGAGACCCGCCTCACGCAGCGCTGCCCTATGAAATGACATGAAACAGCACCCGGAGCGGACGCCCGCGCCGTGCACCCGCTTAACGCAGCGGACGCCCTTATTGTCACTATGTATGACAATTTCATCACTGGTGCGATAGCTATAAGTAGTAAGCGATTCATACAGGCGAGGATAAAAAAGTAGGTGTAGGACCCGGTAACCGCGACGTCTTTTCATTATACTAAACATTTTTTTTAAATTCACAACACGTAAGCTCTTGGCATTACCTCACCTGGTGGTAAGTGACGATAATGCCGAAGATGGACGACAGCTTACCAAGATTCCCTAACGCAATGGGGAACTGGCTATCTTATCTCCATGCTGGAACACAATAATGTTATTAACATTGATGTTTGGCGGCAAGACTTAGATAAAACGGTGGTAGTTAGCCAGGCGAGCTCAGAAAATGCCCTACCACCAATCAACCGAGTCATATAAAGTTGAGCGGCGAGAATCGAACCCTGATGTGAAACGATCAACTAGCCACGGAGGTAGTATCTTAAATTTGTTCAACGACTGCTAAAATGGCATTAAAAAAATGTTGGACTCTCCTTACAAATTGATTAAAGGGCGTCACACACTAGCGCTATTTCATCTTACATTTATCATCTTTATCTGGAGGGTATCGTAAGATGAAATAGCGCTAGTGGGTGACGCCCTTAACTGTTACTATTACTTGTACTACACATTAACTGTTACTATACTTGTACTACACATGAAGTAGGGAAGAAATTATTTTTTCTCGACTACCCCCACTTATGGTGTGGGGTGTCGTTGGATAGGTCTTTCAAAAATATTGTGGGTTTGGGAAAACCATTTTTCGATTCAGGGATTCGTTTTCGAAATATTAAGCTTTAAAGTGCAAATTGTTAATAAAGTCATGTCCTCCCCTGCCAGCTCAACGGTTGTTTCTAGAAATGTGAACAAAATCAAGGCAGTAGTATATATAACGAAGTTAAAAGGAAAACTATCACAGCTAAATAGGCTTTACAAGTTGTCGAGTAATACTACGGAACCCTACACTGCGCCTGGCCCGACACGCACTTGACCGCTTTTTTCTAGCTTACCACTCGGAACGTTTCGGGAAGTATTAGAGGAGCAAGAAGAAATTTCGAGTCCAAAAGAAATTCGCCCCAAACTTTTTTCAATGTTTTTTCAATTTTTGATGTCATTACTAAAAATATGAGCTGGAGGATCTATACACCATACCACATGTCCATAAATCTTTGTCATTGACATAGTCCAGCGTTTTATAACATTCTTTATAACGCAGGCATTCCTTTACATATATTTTAAACTTATTTTCGGATACTCTAGTTACATTTTCAGGTTATTTTATTATACAATTTTATACACTGCCCCGTGCTCAGTCTGAAATAAGCAACTATATAACGAATCTTACCATAAATAATTTGCTACGTTACAATTTAAATTAAGGGTTAATAAAACACATAGGGAACGAGGAGATACGTAAAATTACTAAAGTAACCGACATAGCTCACAGAATTGCTTAACTGAAGTGGCAGTTGGCGGGGCACATAGTTCGTAGAACATATGGGGCATTAAAGTTCTCGATTGGCGATCACGTACCAGAAGACGAAGCGTGGCAGGCTTCTCACTCGGCGACCGATGACCTGGTGAAGGTTGCGGGAAGCCGGTCGATGGAGTGGAATAGAAGATCTCAGCAATGGGTCCTATTTGTTACGCTCTGTTTAGAAACGTACAATACTGGCTCAACGAATGTTGGTATCAAGAAGTTGGATAAATCGATAATTAATTGACTTGTTATCGCTCTGACTGATGCCATTGAATTGAACACATTAATTCAACAGAAATAACGAGCGGTTCCTTGCTGGCTGGATTCCAAGTCGGTGGTCAAGTGCCCTTCACACAGTAATATTCTTCTTCAGTTCTGTTCTATTCACTGGTTAAAGAAAGGAAAAATGAAAAATTCATCCATAACCGATTGAAAACCGCCCAAGCGCGAGTCGCAAGCCTACGAGTAGGTAGGTACACACTAGTTTGTGTGAGTTCCATTGATGTTCCAGTCTTAAAATGTAAAAACAGGTATATATGATGATTTTTTTTAGGTGAAACACCTTCCAAATCGTGAATATTAATTATTGTTAGATCTCGAAGTTTATGTATGAAAAAAATTTGGACAACGCAATATCTACTGCTGCCGGTAGGATTGGATAATTCAAAATATAACCAATTCACTGAACCGATTTTGACCAAACATAGATAGAAACCACCGCGATAATATATAAAAAACACTACTCATTTAATTTGGTTCACTTACTTTAACACTACGATAACACGCAGACTAAGGCTTTACAAACTTAGGTAAACACCCCTCTTTTGGGTCGAGGTTAATAAAGATTGAGTTTGTTTTAAGGAAAAAAAGCAAAATTTACACATTTATAATTTTGGAGAAATACAGGAAAAAATACATCGGTAGACCTATTAAAAGAGCACAAAAAAACTTACAAATTCGCTTTGTTAAAATACTCAGAATTAAGAATTTGTATGGTATGCTAGGGCCCTTATGGTATACATATATCTTCTGAAATATGCTCCTGAAGACAATAACGCCTTGATGACGATATACTTCAGCCCTCAAACGGACTAGAAATATGGGCAGCGTATTCGTAACGTAACTTCATTATGTAAATAACAAAAATATTATATCCTTATTTATGGACGAGCCACCTAAACTTCTCGTATAAGGAAAATGATCTAATACTGAAGGTTAACCTGTGCATGTGAGTGTGACTGACAAATAATGATTAGAGCTCCAAAAAAGTTCGTGTAGGACTAGGCATACCTAATTTAGCATCGTTTAATTCCGCATGTATTACAACTTCAAACCTGAAATATTTTTTACTAAGAGAACTAGCTGGATTACAAAACAATAAAAATATTTGCTATTACAAAAATACTCGTCTATAGATGTAAGGTCGTTGGCAAATGCATTTTGATTACTGCCGTGACGTCATGACAATAACAGCTGTTGTAGCCTTATTTTCTTATCTAGGCATTATCTAGGCATATACATACGTAGAACTGCATTTGCTTATTGCCATTTTCATTAATAATAGGAAAGTAAAATATAAAAGTTTTATTTCAAACTCAAGAGATCCATATTTGATATTACTTATGTTGTTCATTGTAATTACAAAAACAGTAACCTAATTAGGTAGGTATTTTAACAGAAAGAAATGAACACCCGACTATTTGTAAGTACATAAAATATATCTCGGGAACTCAAATTCATCACATTAGTTTAGCAGAAACACAGATAATATAATACTAAAAGCAGAAGCATCACCTACGACCATCTTATACCTTCCGTATTTGGCGCACTAAGGACTTGCTGAAACCCAAAACATACATTTCCCCTACAGTTTGGTCGATCAGCTGAGTGATTTGTATGAAAGAACAGTATGTTTTTGCTGTTTCACCAAAGTCATTCCGACCTCGTTGGGTGGTAATACAAAAGCGTATTATAACAATAACCAGGTAGTTGGGGTACAGTGTGAGAGTAGTAAATTTTTATGAGTACAATACCCCTATAACTTTACAAACCAAGCCTAGACATAGATTGCTAATAACATGGATCCAGACAATCAAGTAGGCAATCCATTGCCAATATAACAAGAAAAGATATCCAAAAGGATTTCCATGAAACCGCTTCGTAATTAGACAAGAAAAACCGATTTAACTTACCTAATGGAATTCTGTGAAAACCTAATAGTAAAAGGATTGTGATGGACCACTAAAACGCAAGCAGTGTCAAATGAGTGTCCAATTTAAACTCAGGCTCGATTGTCGCGCCAGAGGACACAGCATTAAACCAGTTAAGTAGAAACTTCGCTGTTTCTAGAAGCGAATTGAATTATCATCCCAATAAGGCCACGCTGGATCCGTTCCATCTTAAACACGGGCCGGACATAGGTACGAACGAGATTACCACGTCCCGTCGTGTTAGTGCTGCTAGGACATGTGACACGTGCGGGACACGGGACTTGCGGGACGGTTGCGGTGCGAATTAAATGAAAGTGCCGCTGCCGCCTATTGCCAGACACTTTGAATCCAATAAAATTCCAATCGCATGGAGTGCTCCTTTCAAAATTCAGATCTGTGACAGGGTGAATTGGTTTACGGGACAGTTTGGGTTTTAAGTAAAGTGCACGGATAGCCTAAGATTCTGTACGAATGCTCTGCCTACAAATTGGGTACCACCTCTAATCAAAACAATTGGTTTGAATTGATTGATTTAAGAAAGAAAAGAAAAGAGTTAAAAATTACATCACAAATTAGAAAGCGCCTTTGCAGGGGTAGGGCAAAGGTCAGGGTTTCGTACAATCATACAATTTTACAAAACTGCACTAATCCAGTGCACTTATGCATAAAGATCAGGAGGTGCCGGATTACTGAAATGTTCGAATTACTGGATTGTACAGGAAAAATCAAGGTGAATAAGGTAGGTATTACTATGTTATATTTAAGGAGCTATAAAAGTACGTGCATAAATGAGTAATCACGAGTTGTGGCGGTGGCGGAGGGTGCCGGACTACTGGACGTGCCAAAATACCGAAATGCCAGATTAGTAAGGCTTTACTGTACATTATAAATACAGTGCAACGGATCTATTGACATCACTCATAGGCATAGGTAAAACATTTGTCACAGAAAGGCAGAGGATGGATGATGGCGAATCAGACTTGCTATTAGCAATTAATTCCCACCGTACAAATTCCCATTGTATGGTTCATTCCAATCAAAAAAAAGCAAAACGTAAACAAACTTACTATGGAACTGACACATGTCAATGTCATCTGCATACTATCTTTGTTTACCTTTTGCTTTTTTTTGATTGGAATGAAGTATAGGTGAATCTATCTTTCGATGAATGTCATTATTATCCCCGACATTATCATAAAACCAATTTTGGCGTTTGTTTGTCTTAATTTAATTATAATAAAAATATATACAGAGATAAATGAAACCAAAAAAGGAAAAAAATGACGATTTAAAATGATGTTTAAAGTATACACTTAAATAAATAGAAACATTTTGTTTTGATTTTGAATAAAGTATCGTATTAACGTAATGCCGCACATTACTATAAAAATAAATAACATAAAATAAAATAAAATAATAGGATAGAAGCGCATGAAATAGTACGGCTAAACAATCACAGTAAAGTCACAGATAACTTATTTTTTTCTTCAACATTCATCCAAGTCCTACCCGTGCTGACCACGCGCACTAAGTATCCTCGATGCGGCTCTGGCACTGCAGGCCCAGCTGCAGTTACTGGGTACGGTTATCGCTGCGACACAACACCAAACACCAGACATTTATACATTCTTAATGTTCATTTAGTTAAAAGTTTCGCGCCGTGAGACGGGATGAAACTACTTGGTTATAATGTTATGAATTTTTTTAGGGACATAGTAAAAAAACAAAGCGTACACTCTAGTTTTTTATCTTAAATCTTTTTAATTAATCTAGCTAGACAGAGAATTCATCATTTTTCTTTTTTCTGCACTACTGATTTTAATTTAATCTATCTTGCCAGCCGGAAGACGCGGTGCCAACCAAGGGCTTACCAAAACTAAATAAAAAAGCATAGACAACTTGTAAATGTTTATAAACAACAAAATTTCCAGTTAGTCTTCTAAAAAGAAATTTCCGGATTTCAAAGTTGATAAAATAGATTATTCTATGGTAAGTCGAGCGGCATTAACATGAAATTGAAAGTCAAACACAGATAGTGTTCGCAGATCTGCTAGCACTGGATTTGCTGACTGACAGCACTAATTGCGGCCCCGGACATGGAAGTGCATCTGAAATTCGACCGTACATAAAGCTTTACGCAAAATCATAGCTGACTGATGTTGACGTACAAACATACAACCGCTCTCGCACAGAAAATAAATGTACCTACTAGCTTTCCGCCTAGCGGTTATATCACTGTTTCCATGTTAACATGTATCATGTATCATAAGGTGCTACTTTATTAGTGCCCGATATTTTAGTCAGTGCTCCTACTCCTGATTCTGATCAACTTTCCCCAAGAAACCCATAGTCAAATCGCAAAAAAAATTTTGGCCTCTTCATACAAACCGATCAGCCGAGCAGCCAAATTAGTATGAAGAGTCCAAAAATTTTTTTGCGATTTGACTATGGGTTCCTTGGGGAAAGATGATCAGAATCAGGAGTAGAAGCACTGACTAAAATATCGGGCACTAATAAAGTAGCACCTTATATATTAGTAAAGAAAATATAATAGTTACTTATAAAGTTTGAATGAGCCATGATGCACATAAAACACACATCTCTTAACCGTTTTTAAAACTTTTACCTATTTCGTCTCTTTGAGGATTATATATATTTCTAAAATCGCTCAGTAAATCCAATTCCGTTCAGTAGTTTTTTGCGTGATGCGCGCACAAACACACAGAAAGACTGTCAAACAAAAATTCTAAAGATTTTTGATTTGGCTTCACAGACACCTCAAATAACTTTTTCTTAAATATCTCTCTTTTTTAAAACGTGACGGCTATAGTGCAAAGCCTTATGATTTAGGCACACAGAGTTTCTGTATAAGATAAATAATGTGTTTAAAATTTATTATGTATGTACCTATTAGTTCACTGATGGACATAGGTCTCCTACAAGGTACACCACTTATTCCTAAACGCTGTCTCCACCTGTTTGTTCGACTTTCATGCCTTTGTTTCAGAGCCACTTTGTGTTTAATAAACAACTGCGTCAAAAAAGTTGGCGTCGTAAAAGTTTTGTTTCGTAGTCTGTGGTTGGTCTGTATAGATGGTGGTAGGTTTGGTTTCTGCAACAAAGCATTAAACTACAACACCATTTGTTCCCGTTGATTAGCCAGTAATCTATACGCAGAGTTGAGCGACACCGAAGCCAGGAAAGCCGGTCTGCCATTGTAATTCTGGAATTATTGCAATGATTTATGGACCGTTCGCAGGAGATATGATTCAAATTAAATCACGTTATGGCTATCACCTATAGAGAATGTGACAAATAGGTGTGACAATATTTTGGTATAGTAGTGTAATGTAACTTTGTTGAAATCGCAAAAAAATAAATTGTTCCCGAACGAAGTTTTCTAATCAGTTGATGGATTAGCATATTAAAAAAGTCCGAAAATTATTTCTTAACTCTTTGTTACAAGCTAAGACGCTTCGGTAACAAGTGAGGCCGGAATTTCAAGGGTGTCTACTTCAAGCTTGCTGACATCAGGTTAGATCGATAACAACTAATGATTTTGGGCTAAATTTATCATAGCATTTTCAAAGGGTTCCATGTCTATCAGACAGACGGATAACGCTCAACCAAAAGTGACATAAAAATTAAATTTGAAACATACTGGAAATTGAAAATGAATTTTATTTTCTCGAAATTGGGTAACACTGAGGTAGAATTGCATAAAGGCTAGATCGCCAAATTCAATCAAGTATAGCTTGAAAATATTTACATTACAGTTAATTTCTCATATTTAGGTTTTGTACAAGATTATATTTTGTAAGTACCTATTTGTGTTCCTAATTTAATCAAATTCCAAACGAGTTCATCGCGCTGGTGAAACCCAAGCGGCCTAAGTCAAGGACATCCTCCCTATTAGCATTAAATAACGAAGAGACGATTCTTTGTGTTAAAACCTTGCAACAGGTTTTCGGTTTTCGCCACCTTTGCGGGCAGAAACAATTACCCTTCATTAAGTACCAAAGGGGGGCTTTGAAAACCGAATCTATTTACTCTCCTAACCTGCTGTTTCGCCCTAAATTAGTTGCTATGTGAAAAGAAAACTCCAAATTGTGAGGTTTTTTTTTCGTAACTTAACTACTACCTATTTATGCAAGGTATAATAGGACTGATTGATAGAGATCTCATCACAAAACGACTCCCTAGAAAATGCAAAATGATGCTATAGAAGCTCCAGTTTATTTACGGGCCTAAAATACAAATACATATTATACCGGAATATATCATAGCAGAAAATGGTCAAAATAAACGCTATATATATATATAACTGTACAATCCCATAATTATGTATACTACTTATAATTACATGTAGATTTTATGTACTTACTATAAAGTGTAAATAAATGAATAAATAAATAAACGAAAATGTATGGGGTAGGCACCTGGACGCCTTCTGCCTAACGTGTGATGATGTGATTTTTTTAAATTGTCACTTGTTTTACCCAAAGTAAATAATGTATACGTCGAGAGAAAGGTTAAATACTATTTACCAAATGTAATTAATAATCTACCTAAAGACATTCAAAAAGAATACCTAAACAGTGGCAAAGCCATAAAAATGGTCAAAAAGTATTCAGCGGGAAACTCAGCAGAGTCACATAATATATAAGTAAATAAGTACTATACTTACCTTAAATGAAAATAATAAGATGCGAACTCATCTTCGTTATATAAACCCAAAGCGGTTTACACTGAGGATTTATGTAAAAAATAATGTGTGAATGTGTAAAAAACAACTTAGCAACCTTTAATTTGGTATATTTGGCGTGCACTAGCAACGTGACGTCACAGCTTTTGTGTCGTCCCCGTACTTCTGCCCTGTAATTATTACTTACGAAAAATCGTACAAAAGGATCGATTTAGCTGGAGACTAAAGGGATTGAAGGTGTACAGTGAAAAAGATCGTTTTAGTTAGTTATTGAAGAAATTTAAATTTTACCTACAGCTGTGTACACGACGATTAAGTAAAAATATTTGCAGGTATCCTGATGATTTTCCTTTATCGCTGAAAATTGTAAAATATAGACTGTGTAAAGTCATACATAGGATTGCTGAATATTATGGGGCTAGCGACAACCATAGTCCGTAGGGTCAAAACTTTTCAAGCCGTCTCGTCTGTGAAATAGCTTAACGATCAACTGGTACCAAGCAGCACCAACAGTTCCACCTTCCACCAAATACAGTGAAACCCATCTAGGTTATGACCATGTTTGTAGTCAGTTAATCTGCGTGATCGACGCGTTAGCCAAAACCGCTTCCGACCCTGTATTTATCACTATCACTACAGAAAACGCCTAAACGACTTTAAATGTAGTCGGTTTTATAGTAAAAAGTTCAGAACGTGTTATTTGTTCGTGGAGTTTTTGATTTTTATGTTTAATTATCGAGGTATTTGTTGAACAGTTAGTTGTTTTTTAAGGAGCGGTTTCACGTTTTTTGTAAGTCAACAAACTTTGTTTTTCCACTGAAACAGTATTAGCGTTCCGTAAAAAATAATATATTTTTTATTTCATAAACACAGACTTTCGAAATTTGTTGCTTTTTGTTTGTTGTCAACAAGGTTTTTTCCCTGGGTTTCAAACAGCAACAGGTCCTTTATGAAGTCTGGCAGCGAGAAGAAAGTTAGGGAAGCTCTTAAACCACCCATTGTTAGTAAATTGTATTGCTTAAGCGGAAGCCATTAATTAAACAAGTTGAAAATTCAGCTTTTCAGGGTTTATGTACTGAAGGTTGCTGCAAGCAAAATTACCGGCAAAGTCAGTTAAAGTTCGAATCTTACTTACCCACTGGTGGGGCACGCTCTTTTCACCTACCTAGGGAAGGTTAGGCCTTACTCCACACACGTGGGCCAAGTGCGGATAGTTTTTAACCGACTTCAAAACGGTAGGTTCTCAATTCGACGGTATGTTTTTTTTGTATGTATGTTACGCGATTACTCCGCCAATTATGAATCGATTTTGATGGTTCTTTTTTTTTTTGGTAGGTAATACTTCAGAGGTGGTCCCATATAAATTTGGTCTAAATTGATTCAGCGCTTTTTGAAAAATCAACAATTACAAAAAACATAGCAAAATTGTAGCTGTTACGATTGAAGTCGATTTTTAACGTGTTCATTTATGTAGTAAAGTATAGTTCATTCCAATCAAAAAAGCAAAAGGTATAAGTATAAACTAAGCAACTGACGTTGACATGTGTCAGTTTCATAGTAAGTTTGTTACTATTTGCTTTTTCCTGATTAGAACAAGGTATACCTACTTATATTGCATAGATATTTTTAAAAATGCTGAATTTATGTACAGTTCTGACGACAAAATATTGCCTGGGCCATATATCGAGAGGTCAGTTAAAAAACAGCATTTTTGAAGAGTTATACAGAGCCTACTGAAAAATAAATTGTTTGAAAACAGGTCCATTGTAGAAAAAAATCTGAAACGATAGTCCTCTTGGTTATAATATTCTGTTCAACGCACATGTATGTAAATTTCATACAATTTATTAAGCCAATAAATAAGCTCAGCTCTGGTTCGGTTTGACCGGCGATATTTTTTCGTCGGATTTAAATCTAAACCTCAGAGGGCGAGTCGCAAACCGTATTTCACCAATCGTATACAAACCGACGTCACAGCTGACGTGACAAACGTCACAGCAGACGTGACAAACGTCACAGCCAGCCGCGTTTGTTGCTGAATGGTGGCGACACACGGTACGGGTACCCGGGAAAAATGCATCTGACACGACGATGGGTGCACCAGTTTATTTCAAATCGCATTGAAATTTAAAACTGAAAATGAAAATATAATAATATAGTATAATATCCGGGACAAATGACACACGGTCATCTGGCCCCAAACTAGGATTCCCTGTACTATGGGAATACATTTTAAATACATATAGATATAATACACCCAGACACAGAGCAAACACATCAGCTCATCACAGTAATGTTAGCTCTGGGTAGGGATCAAATCCTCGACTCTCGGATCAGTAGTCAGGAGCGCTAACCACTGAGCCACAGAGACAGTCTTAGCTTATAACTTTCTGTAAAGGCAACAAGGTTCATAAGAAGCACATGAAAATACTTTCCATTTCCTAATCCTTTTACAATCTAGTATACACAGGATTGTCATAGATCAATATGAATCGGTGGCTCAATGGTTAGCGCTCCTGACTACTGATCCGAGAGTCGTGGGTTCGATCCCCACCCAGGGCAAACATTTCTGTGATGAGCAGATGTGTTTGCTCTGTGTCTGGGTGTATTATATCTATATATGTATGTATTTAAATGTATATGTGTATGTATATCAGCCTCTGGTTCCCATAGTACAGGGAATCCTAGTTTGGGGCCAGATGACCGTGTGTGATTTGTCCTGGATAATTGGATATATTATTTTTATTTATTATAATATTTATAAACATTATCATAATCAGTAGAATAAAACTCAACAATCTAAAAAATCTAGGTTCTGGATGGCCTCAACGTTCACAGCTTCACCGTATTCACACAAACATTATTCGGCGTGTTTTTTATAATACATATTATCGATTAAGTTCACTTTTAGGGAATGATGGAGGTTGTGATTAATTTTGTACCAGTGCGTTAACTATACGACTATACCTCTGAATACTATTTGGATGTTGCTTTGTTTGGTAAAGGCAGCCTTATAGGTATATACTTGTAAAGGTACTTTACAGGTGGTTACAAAATATGCATGGTGACTTGTTATTACAATAATAATTTATTTTGTGTTGACAACGATGAAGAATGTAGCTTCAGTTCGTTACATTTCTTTTTGGCATGTGCTTTTTTCCAGCAAAGCGTTGGTATTCAACTTGGTATAGAGTAGAATGTTTTTCCTTGAACCCAAACTGGTAGCTGACTACCAGAGGATGAGATTTATGTCTTGTGTCTTTATAATAGGTTATCCCGTTTTTGGAAGAGCTTCTCAAACAATTTTAACATGGCTGGTAGGAGGGAGGAGGATCATTCACTAGATTCGTCTTGATGGCCAGATGGAAATAGGGAAATTTTGTGATGTTGGATTTTAAATTCGTTTGGTTAAAGTTCACATTTAATGATTATTTTTCACATCTTTAATTTTTAATACTTTGAGATGAAAAAATGGCGAAGGACAACCTCTACTTTCACAACTAAACCTGGAAACCAGATTGTTTGTATGGCATCCATCCATCCACGTGTATATAGGACACCACTTTGATCAGAAATTACTGGTTTATAAATACAGGTAGTTAACATATTGTTAATGATAGATATATGTATAACATATTGGTAGGTAACATATTGTTAGTTACTACCGCTCCAGGAGGTGTGACTTAGATAAAACTTTAACGTTAATTACCTGAATTTATGAAATTCCTGATAACAGATCCGAATTTCAACAGTTTTATCGAATAATCGTCCTTTATAGCCATCATTCGCGTTGGAGCAGAGGGCAAGGTGTGCTTGCGATGAAAAACTGCGTGCAATTCTGTTCAGCCGGTGAATAATGACACCGCCAACCCTGTGTGCGTCGCGCCGTTATGTTCTACGTAAATACGTATAGGTACTTGAGGATCAGCTGTCAAATAAGGTACACCCGCTCTAAACTGGGATAAAACTTGGTATTTTTGGCGCCTTACTAACTATATTGAGCTGAAAACTACATTGATGAAGCTGTCGTGGCACAGTGTGGTTTGCGTGGTCGCGTCGATCACGCAGGTTAACTGACTACAGACACGGTCATAACCTGGTTGGGTTTGACTGTTAGTGGTATTTATCTCGACCGTTTCGATGCTTCGCAAGGCACGTTAAGCCGTTAGTGCCGGCTGATATCGCTAGACGGCATTCGGTAAGCCATGTCGGAGGCCTTATAGGCGGCTTGAAAACTTTTGACACTGGGGTTGACCACTAACCCCACAACCTCCACCAATCCGGACTTGGCCCCCATGTGTGGAGTATGGCCTAACCTTCCTGATGTATGGGAAGAGACCCGTGCCCCTGCAGTGGGGACGTAACGGGTTGTTAACAACTAACTATATTATCGTTAAGCGTGTATCAAGTGCACACTAATACCATCCTCCTTTAAAAATATTTACTTGATATACGAGTGTAAACAAAATTGGAAAAAAGTACGTCTACGTAACTTTGGTTTAATAGGCCCCGACGCAAAGGGGTGTTATAAGTTTTAGTGTGTGTCTGTCTGTGGCATCGTAGATCCTAAACGGATGAACCGATTTTGATTTAATTATTTTTGTTTGAAAAGTGACTTGATCGAGAGTGTCTTAGGTATAATTCAAGAAATCTGTTCATCCGTTTGAAGATCATCAGCTCTTTTCTAGTTATTGAAGGGATGTGAGTAACTTTTATTGGTCTGATTTATTCGAAATTTATGCCTGTGCTATTGCCGTTTCGACAGCCCATTCCTTTCTATAAGTGTTTCAGAGAAAAGTTTAGTTTCTTCAATCCATAAAAAGTAACTCAAATGCCTATTAGTCATTTGACAGTGCGCGGTTCTTTGAGTGTCCAGTCCACCTCCTTGTCTTCTCCTTCACACCCTGTATACCTGTGTTATTGCCGTATCGCCGGTCCATTGCTTTCTATAACTGTTGACAAATCGTCCAGCAATCCCATAAGTCCGGCAACATCCAATAAATACCCACGGAGAGCTGTATCCTGTAGCGATAGGACCAGCAATAATTCTGTAGCCGCCCGACGGCAATGGATAACGTAAATAAACCCGATGGGTTGATGCTTCATTTCAGGTCTATGCACAAACAAACAGTAGTTATACAGTTATACATACGCATCTTGTTTAGTAGTTTAGAGGTGGCTGAATGAGCCGCCTCACTCCCTGCATTCGCAACAGTGATATTAAAGTTTTGATCTGATTATCAGAGTCTGAGATAGGTACATATTCAAGTATATTAAAGTAGGACAGGTCGATTTGTGTCATAAATACACTTACGGAAATATATATCGGCCCACCTAGGATTTAAGGTTTTAATAGCCTATAGATAAAACCTAGCTATAGACCATAGGATATAGGCTATTTCTGAGTTTGAATTTCGAACTAATGGCATATAAAAAAGATTGCTAATGTACTGGCTTCAAAACTGCATAAAAGCTGTTTGCTTAACCTAAGATTTAATTTTAGCTATAGTTCAAGTTCATTTATTCGGAAAACTATATAAAATACACAGTACGAAATACAATATACAATAAATTAATTAGGGTTTAAAAATTAAAAATATACATTTAACAGCATTCCAAAATTATAATAATTTAAATAAGTTTGTCGTTTAATAATAATAATAATAATTTCATCAAATTAAAAAGTTGTTTAAAAATAAAAATTTCAAAATATACTCTACCTTAATAATTCGACTACCTACTTATCAAAATGTGAAGTCCTCAATGGAGTAGCAACACTTTTGTAAGAGAATATCCTTAAGCTTTTTTTAAACAAATGAACGCGTAACTCCATTTTAAGTTCATTTCATCATCGTTCATTATAGGCTATTCAAACTTATTATAAAAGGGGGTCGATAGATGTGTCTGGAAGTGTATTATGAGATATGATGATTTAGGCTTTAGAGATCATTCGTCGTTCGTTAGCCCTGCGGTGAAGTCACGTTCGCTGTTCAGTAGCACCGTGTCACATGAAATTACCCTCATATCAAAAAAAAAATGTTATTTAAATGTGATTTATGTATTAACATTACTTAAAATAAAATAATCGTACACAACCTGTATAACCTATTTGCCGACTAGTGCTATTGTATTGAGAACATGGGAGCTCGGAACCAGTTACAAATTTACATTTGCAGACAGATTAGTAACCCGTAACTTAAAGAATAAAAGTACACCTGACGGCAATTATAAAGTGGTTCCAAGATCTCAATGTACTAGTAGGCGATAGCGAGTGGCGAATGCAATGTCGCGACAAACAACTGAGTTTAGCGGCATTTTATAAATAAGTCATAAAATGTATTGTATATGTATTATTAAATAAAAAAAGATGATAATAATTAAAAAATAATTAAAAGAAAAGCCTTTTTACTTGATTGCCCACACAGAGGGTAATGTTTTTGAGTGTATGTTTGTAGCTTTGTACCGCTTGATTCACAGGATATATTTTAAGTTTCAGCAATCGAGTTTTTTTTTCGTTAAATAGATTTAGGTTATTATATTAATCATTTATGTTTGCTTTTGTGTAATAACAACCATAAAAAAGATAAAATATTTTACATGATATCTTAAAACTTTTTTAGAAAATTATATTCCCTAAGCATCACTTGTAACATAGAGCAAAAATGTATACTAGATAAATCCGTGCCGGCGTCTCGCCAGGTAATATTGCTGTACCCTGGGCTGCTCCTGTACGCTATTTAAATGGTCTAATGAGATCCACCGCCAAATGAGCCGTCCCCGTGTGCACGGCGCGGCGTAGTTGACACGTTACATCGAGTCACTGCTACTAGTTGCAGCGATCGCATGTGATATGTAATTGACATGCAAGAGCATTGGATATGGACACTTCACTGGGTTGACCATTGATATGAAAGAACCACTAGATGAAGCTTCCTTGTAAGGCCAGAGGTAACTGTCTAATGTGGAATCGTCAAGCTAAATTGAATGTTATGTTTTTAAATATTAACTTTCCACAACCTGACCAATTCCCATACCAATCGATCAATTGATTCATCAACTTTTTATGGGAAATCCATATTTTTGGGAATTAAGTACAGGCACAGACACAAAGTACTTAATAGTGTTAGAATTTGTGGAGATCATGAATAGAAGCCACGGTACTTTTTTTTCAGTTATATAATATTAGTTAGTTGGACCTTATAGTTTGCAAATTACAATAGATGAGGCCAGTAGCTAAGACATGAACCTGTGAACCTGGTGACATTTGACTAAACACCACCGTACCTCTGTTCTTCAAAGTAAAAACGCGATCGCGCGCGGCTCTTTTGTACTACAAACCGTATCTATTATATTTACATATCGATGGGTTGGACTGACCACAGGTCGATGTGACCATTGTGACTGATATATTGATCACGTTTGGGACTAAAGCGAACGGGCTCATGTTTGTAAAATACAATACGAAGTACCTTGCTATTCACGAGAACACATCCACAATGAACACACTTCGTGATTCATTGTTTTCCGCTTTCGTCTCATGCCGCCCTGGTAATAATGTTAAAAGAGCAATGAACAATGAAAATACTTCTTCTTCTCGTGTTGCACAATTAGCCCTCTACCTCAAGGTTAGGTTATCTCCATTGCCTGTTGTTGCACTTAGCAGCACCGTTCACGTGATTTCGTAGCGGGATGCCTACTATCCCACTTAGCTGATTTATTAGCTCAATATTTTCATAGAATCTGAGCACAAAGACAACATTATTAAAGTATCATACTTCAGATCGTGCCATACCTACTTTTGTAGGGCATTAAGATTTCTTTTTGCTTACAGATTTCGCAACTAAACTAAAACTTTGTGTATGTTTTCAGAGGCGCATGTTGTAAGCTGTTGATGGAGCGCTCTTTCGATCGGCTTGTTAACATTTATACAGCAAACACACATGTGAACGACGCTCGATCGCTGTGTCCCTGCCCCGTGCTTTGACTGCCTCGGTGGTTAGAGCTCCTGCCTATTTGATGCGAGACTTGTTGGTTCGATTCCCACCTAAGGCAAAATTTGTTTGCTCTGCGTCTGGGTGTCTATCCGCCGCCTATATGAGCAATTGAGCATCTATGACTCCAGAAGGGTTATTAGAGCCTTGCCGATCTTGAGAGCTAAGATGGAACGCCTCTTATGCCGGTAATTACGCTAGCTATCCCGCGCTAGCCGCCGGCGGCAGTATAGAGCGAGGTAAATATCTATACATACATACATATATGTAAGTATTTAATATCTATGTATGAATGTATATCATACACTGGTTCCCAGAATTCCAGTTTGGGGCTAGATGACCGTGTGTGATTGATTCCGGATATTCATTTATTTTTGTTTATCTGGCCTGTGTATTCAGCCTTCGACTCAAAATAGTTTTATCTGTTCCAAGTTTACACCAAGAACCCAGTTAATCACTTTTTTATCTGGAAATCGGCAAATTGTAGATGCTATGCTATTCATGAAATTAAAACAACTACCATATCCCGTTTTTCTCGCTTCGCAAACACTTCCCGAAACGTTGAGTGTACAAGTTCCACGTGGTAAGGACTTTGTACTAGGTAGAAAAAAAAAATCGATATAAAAGAATGACGTGTGAAGCATCTACTTAGATAGAAAAAACATTTTGAGTTTGAGTTTCAGAGAATTTGCGAATAGTTACACACCCTCAACACCTGTAAACTGGTGACTCTACGGCATACCCCTAATACTTGACATCTTTTGTGTAAGTACATAGCAAAAAAAAATTGACTTAGAATTGGCTTACAAGCTTAATTTATATTGTTAATGCCTCGATATCTTTCACACTAATATATTTCTCACGGCCATTCTTTGAACCCTAAAAGCTGAAGAAAACATGAAGAAACAATAAAAAAAAAACATTCCAGTGTTTTCATAAACAAGACTAACTAACTACGAGTAGTCTAATAAAAACGTCCTTTTAAAAATTCTGCTGTAACAATGGAAACAATATACATGGTTAGGTATACCATATATCTAACATTCCTACTACAAAAGAAAAACTTCACTTGACCTAGAAATAATTAGAGCTGTGCCGTGCCGACAATGATTTTGTTGAGCTGACCGACTACTCAGTTCGAAAATTGACGATTATCATAGAAAAAAAACTTGTCTCTGAAAATAGTCATTTCGCTTCGTTAATTGAGTATATTTTTAGTGAGTTTTTTTAGAAATAAGAATATCCTGTCTCTGGTTTCATTTATAGAATGCACATAAGGCACAAGAGTTTACGATATTTGCTTTTTTTTGTAGTTTAATATGTACTTTGCTTTGATCGTCATAAATAACAACAGTACCGTAACAATTATAAAAAACAAGGAGAAGGATTTTTATCAGAGACTGATTAGATTTTTGTACATAATTGACAATGTTGTTTGTTAAAAACCTATATCGTTCTTACTGTAGTAACTAATGTAATTTTTTAAATATTTTTTCAGTAGGTACCAGTAACAATGCCTCCTAGTCGCCGACTAGTCGGTACATCTCTAGAAATAATACATCCCCGTCGGGGGTTGATTACCCAATTTTTGGTAAAAAGGATTTTTTGGGGCGCAATGATGGCGGTGCCGGGCCCGAAGGAAGTGGGCCGCCTCGGTTATAGCGAGCAAAAGCCGCGACTAGGTGACAGCAGGAACCGGGGCAGTAAGCGTCGTCGTCGTCTGTTTCCAGTGGGGTTTTCCTCGAGTCCACCGCTGTCCACTTGGATAGATAGAGTCATTGAAATACTACATTTTATTTCTTACTCTAACTTTCGTCTACTAACTCATGCATGTCACATTATAATACAGGTGAAATTAAAATCATTGGCCGTATTATACAAATTTATTATTCCACTCATGAAATGAGAAAAAAATCTTCGAGGAACCTAACACGGCAATCGCAAAAATTGATTCTGATTGGCCAAATAGCTGGATACTTTTTTGGTCAGTAGGATAATTCATTTTATTCGAATTTAGTGTACATGTATCTCGACAAACAGTTTTTCAGCAAGCAAGTGAGTGTTTATATATTTTTGAAAAGTAAACATTTTTCGTTATTTCGAATAAACATTGTTTTCAAAGTTCTTGAATAATTATAGCTGTATGTTAATATAATTGTTAACTGCACACGTGGTATAAATTCGGAAAATCACAAAACTGACATATATAATACAATTTTAAATTAGAATCCCGTTTCATAAACGTAAGTCGATGACTTTTGTTGCTTATTAAAAAAAATGACCTCTCTGATATCATGCGTTCGCGGCATGTCCCCAATAGGACCACATGGATAGGCATTCGGAAGCTGTTCATCTTGTCTAAAATTATTTTAAATAGATAAATAAATAATTTATTTAAACACTTAATAAATTAGGTTAGCGAAAACTTTAGAAAAGCTTTAGTTTAAAGAAAATAGCGCGTCCAGCTAAAATATCAAGTTTTATCTTGATGAGGTGGCGGGTGTACATACGGATTTTGTAACATCACCCTTATCGCCGCCGTCACTTCTTCCCCTCCGCTAACCGCGCCGCCGCCGTCACTGAGGGCGCGGCCTTAGACCAAATGGTGATAATTCCCAGCAAGAGCTCTTAAGTGTAAGTGTTGATGCTCGATGGGTTGTGTTCCGGTCATGGAAATCGATCTATTATTTTTGGTATCCCAATGTTTTTAGTTCCGCGTGTCCGTATGGCGATCAATCGATCTTAAAACCCTTGAAGCTTTATAAGATACTGAGCACTGACTCGGGGTTTTCATCATCTTATCAGTCCAAAGCCTCCTTGTGGGACAAGGATTTTCACGACTACTCGTATACTAACAGGATCCAGCGGCTTTACTTTTAAAGTTTTTTACCCGACTACGGCGATGCAAAAGGAGGGTTATGATTAATGTAACCCGTATGTATGTATGGCATCCGACCACGGCTATCCTCTTAACATCACTATATGTACAATATTTTCTTGTTTCATACTTTTCAGAGAGAGACTTTTCCGTAGTCGGGTTTGAGTTTTTAAACTTATTTTTTATCACCCAGTAAGTTAACAGACCAACTACATATTTATAGCCTTTTTGTAAAATGTAAAACTTTACAAATTGGTTACGATATATATTTGGCTTAATGCGACAAGTGTGGTGATACATGATCGGATCAAGCCATTGACTTATATAAATGCCAGACCCTACGAAAGCGACAAATGCCACCATTTTATTGGTCCCAAAACTGATATTAGAATTCTTTGAATAATCTCCCCGGCCTTATTTTTATGTGAAACAAAATAAAAAAGTTTAATCCCAGTACATAAAATTATACGGCACATAACACATTTCGCTGGTCACATAAATGACACGACCACAGACGCGACTAATACTTGATATTTTGGAACCAATAAAATGGTGCCATTTGTCGCTTCCGTAGGGCCTGTCCTTTATTTAAGTCGATGGATCAAGCCGATTTCGAGCGGCCACGTGTCGGCGGGGGCAGCCAATTTATTCTCCGGCTGACCGACTGCCATCCCGCACCCGCACCTGCGCCAGCGGCGGTGGGCTTTGGACACCGGTCTAATACGACCGGTTTGATTGCTACATTGCAGCAAGCTGGCAGGGTTCGAGATATACGAGAAGCCTAGAAAGAAACTTGATTTAAAACGGCCTCGAGCTATGACAATACCGAACAAATCGTATGTCACGATAAAATAATAATGAAAAAAAAAATTGATATACGTGTATTATTATTCATTTTTTTTACTATGACTTTATGAAGATTGCTGTAATCAAAGATCGTACTTTGTCGGTTTACGATGGAAATAAGTTATATCAGTTAACATTCCAGACAAAATTACGGGACAGTATGCATTGTGCTATAATAACTTTTTGAAGTTAACGGTCGTTCATTAGAATTCAAAAAGTTTCTACTTCCGGAAGTAGGCGTCTAAATAGATTTGAAGGACAGTTTTGCAACTGGGTTTTAGACTGAAAATGTCACATGGGGGGGGGGGGGTCATGCCAATGACCATCTATCCTGAAAACTTATTATACATACAATATACACTGAAAAACTATTCCGAAAAAACCCATACGGAGATTCTAAAAAAGTTTTTGGGCTGGCTATTCAAATATAAGTAGACTGCTTTGTATGGAATATCCATGTATTTTTTTATTTATTTAATAAGTATGCATTTTTTGGGAAAAGCTCTTCAGCATGATAAGTAGAAGGCATGAGAGTTCATTTTATTTTTTCTATACAAGTTTTTGACTAACATAAAATCGCTAGAAATTATACTGAATAATCTGGTAAAAGCTGTCTGTTCCCATAAAAGAGAATCCAATTTGCACTGACTCAATTTTAATGCAAAGTTAAATGGTTTAGAAATTCATTTCGGGCTTTCTCACTAGCCAAAATTAATGAGATTTAGAAACTAAATAAAAATACTGTGTAAAAAAGGGTTGAAATTTCTGCCATAGAGATTTCATAGTGATCGACGCATACGCCTATCTAACCTATGTACTTGTTGATACAGTGCTGTATACACATATTGTTATATTATTTAATGTTATTGTGCAAAGCGGATGAAAATCGTTGAATTTAAAAAATCTTCGAAATTCCATTATTTTTGGGTAGACCACTGACTAGCAAGCATTACGTAGGTTATAGTTAAAATAACACTTATGATAATTTATTATCTCATTTGGAAGACGTTCTTTGTCTAACATGGACTCATTAAGTTCCATTCTGAGCCATATGTAAACAGCTGCTTGCTGCAAGCTTTACCAACCCTGGTAGTATGGCGACACATCTCGTACGCGACGCGAGATTATAAAAGCGTCTGTCTCAAAACTCAAAGTATTTTTTATTTAAGTAGATGCTTTACACATGCTTTTAAATCGTCAATTTTTTTTTTTACCTAGTACGAAGTTCCTACCACGCGGGACTTGTACTTCCTTTATGCTACCCATGCAGTCTGTTTGACAGGAGGTTGTGCAAGAATCTCAGCCAAGAACTTGTTCCTTGTTCCGTGTTCCAACACTTGCTCTTCCATCTCACACCGCGGTCTTCTTACCATTTTCATTTCAAATAGTTTATCAAAGAATTTTACACTAAAGAATTGTGTTAGTCCAAATGTAGAGCTCCGACCATAAATAAAGACTTTTTGGTCTGAGACTACAACACAACAGAACACGGACGCGCAGTAATAGTTTCTACGTAGTCCGTAGCCGCTGCTCCGTAGCCACTCGTAACATAACATGCGTCTGCGCATAGATTCGTTTATTTTCGAATTTAACCCTTTTTAAATTAGATTAATATGTTTTGTTTGAGAAAATATTTATGTTGTAGCTCAGTTCATATAAATATTAAAATTAAGGATAGCATTAATTTCAATATAATTTACAGCATTTTATTTAAACATTCTAAATCTAGAACGGTATCATGATATTATAATCATGTTAAACTTTCCGAAAGGCGACCTCGTCCGGGAGTATCGCCGCGGCTCCGTCGCTCGCCTCCCGCCATCAAAACGTGTTTAAGTCGACATCGCCAAAGTTTTCCTCGGATTGATACAAACGACTCCCCAGCGAAAGTTCCTCCGCATTTGGTGGCGCTCAGCCGTTGACATGAAGCCCGGCTAACCGTGTAACCCTTACATATACACATATCATTGATTAAGGGTGCACTGAATATCAAAAACTTTTTTCGAAAAAAAAAAAAAAAACGTAGTCCTGCGATATTTTTTCATATACCTACTTTCAAATTATTGAAAAAATATGTTCAATATATTATTGAAATAATTGAGATAATAATCAACCGCGGATTTTTATAAAAAAAATAAACTAGGTTTACACAGAACCCCTTAAAATAAATATGAAGGAATTTTAAAATTTCTTCATCTAATAATAATAATAATATCTCATTGAAAATAGACGATATAACCGAAACTGGTACCGCAATGATTTCTTTAATAATGAACACTTTCGTAGAAAATATAAAAAAAAGCTGCAGGGTCCATTGGAACTTCTAGTCGTTATTCTGAAAAACATTTGTTTTACCACTATGCTGAAATCACTGCACTCTTCATAGAAATGCATCAGCTGTTTGGACAATTTTGTATGGATAGTGAATATTATTATAATATTTTTGTTCAATATGATGAACAAGCTCCAGGTAAAGGGTCCTATACATATATTGTTACACCAATTGCAATGGACGCTATTATAACATATTTTATTAAGAGAGGCTCCATGAAACTAAATTATTAGGTTCCACAGTTTTGCTGAAATCTTAAAAAGAACTTTGAATTCTAGAATTTCCCCTCATAAAGTAGTAATTCGATGTCTGTTCAAAATTGTTTTATACATTAAAACATTACTGAACATGTGTGTGATACAAACATGCACTGCTTTACATGCTATACATTTACAAATCTCACACACAAATATCACTTTATTGCACTTATCTCACAACTCTTCTGCGCTGATGTTAGCAGAATGCCGGTATTTTGCCTCTTTAAAGGTATTAACTGATACGTTTAGGCAAAATTGCACTGTATTGCCTTTATCCTGCACTCTTTAAAATTAAATAAAAAAATAAAGACATGTATTTTTGTACCTATTTAATAATAAACTATGTATTTATTCGTCTAATTGCATTAGAAACCATTTTTTTCTATTTCAACAAAGTGGTCAAAGATAAATTGTATTGTTTTCTTTGCAGCTGCAAAAAACTTGATCTGTTTTCTTGAAGTTATCTTAACACACTACATACTACCTGTGTATAGTATATTTATAAGTAGATAGTCTCCCAAACAAGCGACTCTAAGATGCCATTAAACCATTACCTAGCCTTTTGTGCGCTTCACTTACTAAATTAGCGAACAAAGAGGATGTAACTACAATATTATTGCTCTTTGTGAGGGGCTGCGCTAATACGAGGGCATTATGCTGTATAATTGTATAAATCGTTGCTACTTGGCGATTCACAAACAGTCATATAATGCTTTGCTAACAAGCCCGCCTTTTTTTTTTTTTTGTTTGGTTCTTTCCTGCTTTTGCAAGGAAAAGGCAAAGGCTTCTCTGGCCATACAGCCTATTCTTACGTAGTTTGCTCTTCTCTAAATATTTTTCTATTTCATTTGAGTTCTCATTTATCAATTTCTGTCGTCTTTAACTTTTTTTCTATTCTTCAACAAAATGATAGCACTTTTGATGAAGATTTCATGGACTTCTTGAGAGCACTCGAAACACAGTCTACACACTTTTATTTCATTATCCTACATATTAGACACTTAAATGGCACTTTATTGAACAATACACTATCAATATTATGCATTAAAAACCACGATATCTATTTTTTCGGATAATAAAACAAAAATGACAAACTCTTGCCGCGAGTTCCCGCCAAAAAGTCCCAAGCCCGCCTTTTCCGTTCAGTGAGTGTGTTGACAGTTGTATGAGGGCGTTTCTCAGAACAATAACTAAAGGAGGGGCGTTTCCATAGTTTCCTCGAGACGATATAACAGTTGATCATGGACTAAAGAGTCTTTATATCATGGTCGATAGCAGAAGAAGTTTTATATCGTCGCGTCGGCGGGAGCGGGGTGCATGTCTGTGGCCTATACATAGAAAATGTTGACACTTTCCAAACACTCACACTCTTCCGATAGCGTTCTTATAAATATGTTTTTTATACAAGGTCTCCGGTTCAAAAGAGAATGTAATAGAAGTCTAATAGAACCTCATGACAATAAAATTGTAAAAAGAACTGTCGATATTCTTTCTGATTGGTCTATCAAACGTTTCGGTAATATAAAGTTCAAATGGGGAAGAAAACTAACAAAGCTCGCCGATAGAGGCGCTGATATCGCTTGACTCCATCGATATAAGACATCGATATGGGAAACATTAGATAAGTTTACTCGCCCTGTTTGTTTCTGAACCAGCGTGTTCGTCTTGCGAGGGCTGAAGCGGGGTGAAGAGGGAGGCATTTATTTAAACAAATATAGCCGTTGTGTGATAAGCTTAAGGTTTATGTATTTAATGTTATCTACTAGCGACATCTAGCGACGAGTAGGGAGGCATGTATTTAATTAATGTTATCTATTAGCGACATCTAGCGACGAGTAGCGTAGCATTACTATAAAATGACAAAATATTCATAAAATAACAAGAATAAAGTGATAAGAAATGTTGCTGTTAGTTTTGTTCTTTATTTTTTTATTGTTTTAGCACATTTCACTGCTCTGTAAGACATATTTTCATTTAAACACGGGATGTTTACTCGTCGCTTGTCAGATTGCGAATGGTGCGCGAAAAGGCGGCGCTACTCAACATAGGGGAGCAAACCACTATCAGCGACTACGCTGTCGTGGAGTATTAACCACATCTAATTGTTCTCTTATATCGATGATATAAGAGCATATCGATGCTTGACTCATACTAACTGTCAAAACGTATAAAAAAAATTGTTTAGGTGAACTAAACATAAGATTATTAAAAAAATGCCGCGTTGTGTGGCGATTGGTTACATCGATATGGGAAACATTAGATAAGTTTACTCGCCCTGTTTGTTTCTGAACCAGCGTGTTCGTCTTGCGAGGGCTGAAGCGGGGTGAAGAGGGAGGCATTTATTTAAACAAATATAGCCGTTGTGTGATAAGCTTAAGGTTTATGTATTTAATGTTATCTACTAGCGACATCTAGCGACGAGTAGGGAGGCATGTATTTAATTAATGTTATCTATTAGCGACATCTAGCGACGAGTAGCGTAGCATTACTATAAAATGACAAAATATTCATAAAATAACAAGAATAAAGTGATAAGAAATGTTGCTGTTAGTTTTGTTCTTTATTTTTTTATTGTTTTAGCACATTTCACTGCTCTGTAAGACATATTTTCATTTAAACACGGGATGTTTACTCGTCGCTTGTCAGATTGCGAATGGTGCGCGAAAAGGCGGCGCTACTCAACATAGGGGAGCAAACCACTATCAGCGACTACGCTGTCGTGGAGTATTAACCACATCTAATTGTTCTCTTATATCGATGATTGGTTACAATAATAATGGAAATCATTAATTTCCTAAAGATTCTCGGATGAAGAAGAAGTGGGAAAGGTTACGTTTTCAATTATGTACTTTTCAACTTCGCCTTTAATTGAGGACCAGTCCAAGTCGCATACATTTTCCATTTAACAATTTTAAAGAAAAAAAAACTAATTTATAACACCTCGATAATAAAAAACGCGGAACTAATTGAAAGTTGTTATGAGTCAAGCGTCCGTAGCGCCATCTGCAAATAGCTTTGCATCTTCTTCCCCATTAGTTCCGCGTTTTTTATTATCGAGGTGTTATAAATTAGTTTTTTTTTCTTTAAAATTGTTAAATGGAAAATGTATGCGACTTGGACTGTTCCTCAATTAAAGGCGAAGTTGAAAAGTACATAATTGAAAACGTAACTTTTCCCACGTCTTCTTCATCCGAGAATCTTTAGGAAATTAATGATTTCCATTATTATTGCAACCAATCGCCACACAACGCGGCATTTTTTTAATAATCTTATATTTAGTTCACGTAAACAATTTTTTCTATACGTTTTGACAGTTAGCATGAGTCAAGCGATATCAGCGCCTCTATCGGCGAGCTTTGTCAGTTTTCTTCCTCATTGAAAGTTGTTATGAGTCAAGCGTCCGTAGCGCCATCTGCAAATAGCTTTGCGTTTTCTTCCCCATTGTCGCAACCATCGATATAAGAGAACAATTAGATGTGGTTAATACTCCACGACAGCGTAGTCGCTGATAGTGGTTTGCTCCCCTATGTTGAGTAGCGCCGCCTTTTCGCGCACCATTCGCAATCTGACAAGCGACGAGTAAACATCCCGTGTTTAAATGAAAATATGTCTTACAGAGCAGTGAAATGTGCTAAAACAATAAAAAAATAAAGAACAAAACTAACAGCAACATTTCTTATCACTTTATTCTTGTTATTTTATGAATATTTTGTCATTTTATAGTAATGCTACGCTACTCGTCGCTAGATGTCGCTAATAGATAACATTAATTAAATACATGCCTCCCTACTCGTCGCTAGATGTCGCTAGTAGATAACATTAAATACATAAACCTTAAGCTTATCACACAACGGCTATATTTGTTTAAATAAATGCCTCCCTCTTCACCCCGCTTCAGCCCTCGCAAGACGAACACGCTGGTTCAGAAACAAACAGGGCGAGTAAACTTATCTAATGTTTCCCATATCGATGGTCGCAACAAATAATAGCAATAATAAAACTTAGTTTGTTTTTCTGATATTTTTATTTTATTTTAGGTTTTTGTCACTATTTTCTTGACATTCTTTTACATTTTTGTTACCGAAAGAATAATAATAATAGTTAAGAAACCAAAGAGATTTTTTAGCATATATGGCCAGTTTGGATCAAGATAAATCTTAATTCTTCGCACTCAAAAATCCATCAAGACCGGTAGCTTCAGGCGGTAAGCAATGAACCGGACACACCGTACATACGTATATGTCCTACCTTTAAATGGATTTATCTTTTGACCCTTAATATACAGGTGTTAAAAAAGTGCGTTTGAGATTTTAAGGGTTTACTCAGAATCGAGTATAGAATATACGAAAAATATAAAAAAAATCGACCTACAACTTTATTTCAGTGTCCCATACAAATTCTTGATTCACTATTCAGATTTAGTATGGGACACTGAAACAAAAGTTGTAGGTCGTTTTTTATATTTTTTCTGTATTGAAATAGACGAAAATTGACCATTCACACACCTTATCTCGGAAACTACGCCTAAAATAAAATTAAAAAACATAAAATACTAATTTACTTATAGATTACAGGAAAATCTATAATAAAGGTCTTAAAATAATTCTCAATTCGAGTCAGACTCGCACTTGTACGGATTCATCTTTTACCTGGACCGATATCGGGCCCTCCGCCGACACCGATCTCGAGTTGAGGAAGCTGGAAACACGCTCTCAGTCAGAGTCTTTGAGCTAGACTCATCCTGAAACATAGCGATGCAACAAAGTATGTTTATTTACCCGATGGCTACCGTGCCTGCCACAGATGGAGGTTAATGTTTTTTGGGTTTGTGTAGGTTACTGCTGTATAGTTATTTACTGACTACAGATTTTCCCAGATTGACTGACAGTATCCCCCAGTAAAGCATTTCATTAAATTGCATAAGTTACATTTTTTTTTTGTAAACTACGTCTTGTTCCTCAAAAGTTCTTACCGCTCCTAATACATTATATTGTATTTTATTAAATTAGTTTTTTTAACATGATATAACGCGAGTATAGATATTATGTGGTCTCCCTCTGTGCGTGATTCCGACTCACACTTGACCGGGCCTTATTATTTGTTGTTTTCCATTAAAGTGTGGTCCATGATCTTTATACGAGTATGTATTATCTTCATCTTAACCTTAGCTTGTATATCATTAGCATATAGAAAAACAAAACAAAAAACAGTTAATTTTTCTCTTCGACTAGCGATAGCGTTACCCCCAAAAAATGTTGATTATTATTTTCCTACAATAAAATCCCCAATATTTGATGAAACATAAAATCCAGGTAGTTAGATTGTTTTAATGTGAAACTCATGGATTTGACATCACCATAATTTCCTGCCTGAGGAAATAAAGAGTCGCTTAAAATTGGGAAATTATTCATAACATTCCCTCATGTGCACGCACGCACGTCATAGAATTCGGTAGTTAACTGCTGCTAGAGTCTAACAAATGAAAGCGTAACCTGAGAAAGGGCGGCAAATTCAAAAAATCTTCGTGTGGTATCACCAACCTATAGCAGGAAATATATATTTAATACTTGTGTGATAAATCTTTATTAAAATATACGAGTATTTATACTAGTTGAAATTACAATTTACAATTCGCCTTTTACAATTTTATTGACTCCTTGTACATCTTGTTTATAAATATAAACATAAAAACAGTCTACTTCATAAACTGATTGTGATAATCTGCAGTTTATTTCTGCACTGAAAAATCTGAAATTACCATAAAATCTATCATTTACGAATGGCCATTACAAATAATATAATTATATAATTTCTTACGCTCAACAATACAAAAAATAATAAACATGAATATTCAGCCAACAAGTATCAATAATTGGCAGTCATACTAACATTCAACATTGACAGCCTCTGACAGCTTCTTTTTGTTGCCATGTAAAAACTTTAAATAAAAGTCCAAGTTACGCTTTCATTTGTTAAACTCTAGTCATCTGAGATACTTCTGAGTTACTTTTTTAATAAAATGTCAGTAAAGAGATTTTGTTCTAAAAATGTTTGAAATTGAGGACGATGACGTCGTCTGTACTTAGAAAAACCTTTGTCCTGACTGTCATGACTGAGTGACTGACCACTGAGTGTCAGGGAGAAGTTATGAAACGTTTAGTTGCCAACCGAGTAATCTTTTGTTGTTATAACATTAAGCTTTAATTCCTCTTCTTATTTTTCTTGTAATACTTCCATTTATTTATTCGAAGTCTTTAATTTCTAACTCTTTTATTATCTCATATATAAATATTCGATCTTCTTGATCCCTTGCCTCTATCAGTATTGTCATTGGCGAAATCATAGAAACCGCCATTTTTTTTTTAATAGTAGTAGTAATCTTTTGTTGGAATACCAATTATTTTATTCAGTGAATAAAATGTTTAATAAAAAAGTAATTCAGTGTTTTCCAAATACATACTTTTAAATTGTATCCCTTTTTAACCGACTTCAAAAAAAAGGATTCTCAATTCGTCGGAATCTTTTTTTTTTATGTATGTTCACCGATTACTCGAAGACGCCTGAACCGATTTGGAAAATTCTTTTTTTGTTTAGTATACTTCACAAATGGTCCCATATAAATTTTATTGAAATCGATTCGGCGGTTTTTGAGAAAATCAACAAAAACATATCAAAATTGGAGTTGTTGCGATTGAAGTCGGTTGTTTTTAACGTATTCAGCGTGGTCAATTATTTATTTCATTAACCGATTTCCCAAGTAGGTGTAACTGTTTTTAGTATACATATACTAGGTGTTAACAAATAAGTTGGTATTACTTAAACTAGGGCTTCTACTAGTGAAACAGAACAACTTTTCTCGAGTACTCATAGTCAATTCGCGAAAAAAATGTCGTAGTTTTCTAACAAGTCTTCACCTGATCGGCCCACTTAGTATGGAAAGTCAACATTTTTTTTTGCGAAATCACTATGGGTTCCTTTGGGAAAGTAGTCAGTTTCATGGGTAGAAACCCCAGTTTAAATAGTACCAGCAATTTTTTTTAACACCTTATAGTGGCTGTTAGGTAAAATATCGAAGCTATTTTAAGGGCTAAGATACAGTATATTTAAGCTAAGAAAAAGGTTTTGTTTCCGGTGTGAGGCGGCCCTAAAGTGACGACATAGCCCGAACCACGATTGTACGTGCGAGAAAGAGATAGAGAACAAAATAAGGGCGGCGTTACAAATAAACTGTTTTTTTAAATTGTACTTAAAGTTTCCGAAGGGAAATTTTAATTTAAAAAATCTGAGGTATATTGTGAGCATTCGGTATGTCTGATACAACCTGAAAAAGTGGTTGCGAAGCGAAAATTTGTGAAAAAATAATGCAAATTTACAGCCTTATGTCTCGAAAACTAATGGGAATTTCGACTTCGCTCTTTTTTATTTGTGATAGGTTAAATATTTGCACTATTTTACCTAACATTCTGTATGTATGTAAATTATGCCTGTCAAATCAAAAATTAAAATAATAACAATACTTAATAATAATTTATTATTCATAATTTCAGTTTTTTTTTTAATTTAAATTAAATTAATTTATTATTAGTAATGTTCAATTTATTATTCAAATTAATGTTTATTATTTGTTATTATTAAATATATTTATTATAAAATATATTTATTTTATAATATATTTAATTTTAATATTTTTAAAATTATGTTTATTAATTTAAATCAATTTATTTATTTTTTATTATCAAATAATTTATTTTATTATGATTATTTTTTTATCCCCTAGGATATTTAAGTGATTTTATTATTATTTGAATCATTTCCAGGCTAGAATCGATTCAATTCAATATATTTTATTGTAATAAATGACCCATAATATATACAAAAGTGATGTTACAAATGGGAAAAAAAGATATAATAGGCGGCTTTATTGCTAGGTAGCAATTTCTTCCAAGCAACCTTTTAAATCATGTGTCCACACTGTATACTGCGATTTAAGTCGAGGGTTTCTGTACGTATCAACAAAGAAAATTTGGAAAAATAAGATAGTTTAAAAGCATTATTTGAACTGAATTTATTTGTTACGATTTCTGAGGAATACATTTGGTAAAAGCTCGAACTACAATAAATACTAAGATTTACCAAATCTTAAAAGTCCAATCTAACCTAACCACTTTGGTAGTTAAATGCTAAGATTTGCAAGTAAAACCTAAGTTTACCAATATATGGGCTTTTAAAGTACTAAATGCAATATTACCACATTTTTCACTAATGTTCCTAATGGCTGTTATATTAGACAAGTCTATTATTGAGAGCAGGTGTAAGTGGCCACAAGAAGATTGTCCCCGCAGCTTTTTAGTCTAACTTTACAGATGGCGCGGGTCCCGGAGAAATGACATGCGCTTAATCAGGAGGTATAGTCATCGCACTTTTTCTTCATCTTTTATGCCAACATAGCAAAGAAATCCAAAGTGTATGGTATAGGGTATAGGCTTTGAAATCCTATAAGAGGACATACAATTTCGGAATTGTATGAAACAATTAATTTACAATAAATTATGACGTTCGCTCATTATTTCAAACATTGTTAAATGTAGTTGGTTGGTTGCCGGGACTTTGTACCGAGCACACGTCTGCTGAGTTAATTTTTCAATTATTTCCATTTTAGAATAGTTTCAACGTTATTTTTGTGATGGGGAAATAGCTGTGATTCAGATTCAGAGATAAGCGGTCATAAGAAGAGGATTAACTCGGGAGACAGCTCCGTTTTCCGAGTTCCAGCAGCAAACCACCACGTGGAGCGTCTTTAAGTGCCCATCACCCTTAGAGCTGTCACTTTCACTTGACATTGGCGTTTCGCCATTTTTTTTATTGAAGATTCTCGCATTTTTCACTTGACATTGGCAAAATCACGCTCAATATGAGATGTGGAATGCGACTGACTCGGTGGCTAAGTGGTTAGCGATCCTAACCTCTGATCCGAGAGTCGTGGGTTCGATCCCCACACAGGGCAAACTTTTCTGTGATGAGTCGAATTGTTTGCTCTGAGTCTGGGTGTATTACATCTATATATGTATGTATGTATTTAAAAGTATATGTGTATGTATATCAGTCTCTGGTTCCCAAGATACAGGGAATCCTAGTTTGGGGCCAGATGACCGTGTGTGATTCGTCCCAGATATTATTATTATTATTATTATTAAATACAACAATAGAATAGAAATGTAGTTAGAAAGTAACTTACATGACTAGGACTCATGTAAACTATCCCACAACAGAAAATGACAGTTCGCATTGCGCACTACAGAAATGTTCATCCTGGGAGGAAATGGAACCCAGAATCCTCGGATCAGTGGTCAGGATCACGCCACGCATTTAGTCCCATAGACCCAAGTTGTGTGTAAAAAAATGCCGTCCATTGTACGAAACGTGCCCCTGACTTCAGCACTTATAGCAGCTTACAACCTGGACACAGACTTTATCGTTCATCATTTCCAACGAACCATTGTAACTTGAAAGGGAGAAAATAAGACAACATTCAAAATAATGTAACGAATGAGAATTTAGTTTTCAACCACAGTACTTCTATCTAAGAACACCAATTGGTGAGCAGATCGCTCGTCGCAAGTGGACCTGGATCGGCCACACTCTCAGAAGGGACCCCACCCATATACCTAGACAGGCGCTAGAGTGGACCCCACAAGGGAAGAGAAAACGTGGCCGTCCCAAACAATCCTGGCGGCGCTCAGTGGTAGCTGATATAAAGATCGGGTTATCATGGCCCGAAGTGAAGCGCGTAGCCCAAGATAGAACGCAATGGCGAAGCACTGTAGACGCCCTCTGCCCCACCTAGGGGACTTAGAACATTAAGTCAAGTAAGTCAAGTACATTATTTATAGGGGTCCTAATGAAATACCTGAAAAAAAAAACTTGGCATGTATTCGTGAAATAATAATAATAATATGTGGGACAAATCACACAAGGTCATCTGGCCCCAAACTAGGATTCCCTGTATCTTGGGAACCAGAGACTGATATACATACACATATACTTTTAAATACATACATATATAGATATAACCCCAGACTCAGAGCAAACAATTCTGCTCATCACAGAAAAGTTTGCCCTGTGTAGGGATCGAACCCACGACTCTCGGATCAGAGGTCAGGATCTCTAACCGAGTCACCAGCCACCGAGTCAGTCTTGGGGAAAGTTATTCAATCAGAAACTGAATAACTTTTCCCAAGGGACCTGTATGGTGTGGAGGCCACCATACACACCATACACATTGGTGGATATGGAGTTGTGGAGTGGACTCACAGTTAAAAGTTATAAGTAGTTTATTAACGTACAGATATTAAGTTGGCGAATCTTTCTTTATGTATGCGTCGTTCGGCGGTTGTAGTCGCACTTAAAGCAAAAAAATATAATTCATTTCAACCAATTACACGATGCATGCATCATCAAAATAGAAATCCGCCAATGCAGGCAAAATGCACGGTGTTGGCACCGTACAAGACCAATACTCAGTTCGCAAAAAAGGACTCCTCATACCCATTGATGAATTAATAATAATAATTCTTTATTTGTTTCTTAAAATTAGATACATATTTTGTGCCGCTCTAGTTCTCCCACTAGGATTCCCTTTGTCGGGAGAACTAGTCTCTTCCATCGGATACATACGGATAAAAAGAAATGAAAACATTATATAAATAAGTTTACAGAAACACAATAAGAAATGATAGCAAAAAGAAAAAAAAACGACAATAGATATTGTACATATTAGAACATAGGAACAAATTACATTTAGAATTGATTCGCCAATTTTGTATGGGATATCCAAAAATTTTTTTGCGATTTCAGTACAGGTTCCTTGGGGAAAGTTGTTAATTTTCATGAGTAGAAGCCACAGTTACATTGTTTCAGGTATTTTAGAGGGACCCTATTACCCTGTATATATGAACACCGGTTCCTTCAATGGCGAAGGAAAACATCTTTAGGTGGTGGTAAGTGGAAAACAAGACAATCACCGTCAATCGGTTTAGATTAGCTCGGTTAATTGTGCCATAATATAAGAGAAAAAGGGGGCCCCCAGCATTTGGCCCCCTCTGCCCCCTTTTTCTAAAATAAAACGGGGGGCGCCCCCTCTAAATTTATTGTACTAGGTACCTGATAAAAGTTTCTCTGTGCGATCCCAAATATCCTTCATAGAGCTTTGTTTTTCTTTTTTTTTCTTTAATAAAAAACGCTTCTGGAGACTGAAGGAAGGGGGTGAACAAAGAAGTTTCCATCAGGTGAGATGTAGTCAAACGCACTCAAATTTTTAATTTAAAAAAGATTGTCCTCGGTCCCTGAAAAAGAAGACCTCAATACACCGCTAGAATCGCTAGATAAATAGGCACGTCAAACTGGGCAGTATCCGTATTACCTGGAAGATTATATCTGTATCTTAGACGTTTAGGGCATTTTATGATCCCCATAAAGTTGGTGGAAAACGGTATCTTTACTTATTTCACGCACTCGTTTACGTACCAGTAAAATATGTATGAAGAAGGGATCCCAAACAAAGGTGCTGTGCCGTATAAAACTTGGATAGGATACCTAACAGTATAAACAGATGACCTGTATCCCTAAACAGGTGAACCTTTATTCACTGAAAAGCTGAATAACAATTTCAAATTTTTTGCTTCGATTGTGTTAATCGAAGCTAAAAATATATTTTTTTGTATTTTTTATTCGGGAAACAAACAGGATAAAAAACAATTTATAGACATAGACTTATATACTTAACCAACAGAGTTTCCGCAGATAAGCTAATCTTACAAAATTAATTAACACAGAGCCAGAGGGCAAATAATAGAGCTAATATGAGAATTATATTAATTAATATTAATTTCACTAAGAAATCACATGAACTATATAGGGTGACTTTAAATTACTTCTTGATACGAAAGGCTATGAATGTGCTCATGATAACAAACAACTTTCCCTAAGGAACCCATAGACAAATCGCAAAAAAAAAAATTGAAGTCTCTATACAAATCGAGCAACTGACCGGCCAAATTACGTAGTATGGAGTCCAAAATTTTTTTTGCGATTTGACTATGGGCTCCTTAGGGAAAGTTGTTTGTTATCATGAGTAAATTCATAGCCTTTCGTATCAAGAACTAATTTAAAATCACCCTATATGAAAATAAATACTTACATGAAGTATTTAAATATAGTTACAAAGTGCTAAACCTATTATTTTAGACAGTGTTAAAAGAATGATTGAGAAGATATTTAAATTTGCCAAGACAGATGAAATAAGTCAATCTTTTATTATTTTACTTCATTTTTAGAACGTTTTTAAAGATGTTATTAGATTTAAGTGTTTGACTAATGGAATTTTGTTAACCAAATCCGCCGATAAAAAGTAAGTAGTATTTATTTTATTTAGACACAAATTGAAAATAGACAATGGTGTCGATTCGGTTTTCACGATTAACCTTATTTGACAGGATTAAACTTAATTTAGGTGCTCTGTCTTTTTCTTTCTGTATCGAAAAGACAAGGACAGGTCGCTTAAATTAAGTTTAGTCCTGTCAAATAAGTTTAATCGTAAACACCGAATCGACGCCATAATCTTATAAAACTGTGATATGACTAAGCAAAGCCAATGTTTTTTTCTCACTGTATAGGTTGTCAAGGCTTTTTTTAAGCTTCGTAAGTATCATTCTTCATTTGCCGTTTGACGGCGATTGCCGGTCGTCGGCGATGAAAACTCACGTGTTAATACTCGTACAGAATAGTACTACTGACGTGGATGAGCAAAGTTTCATTTTGTTTGTGACAATCTTCCGATCTACCCTAATTGCTTCATTCTTTTATGGCACTTGGCCACCAAAAAATATTATACCAAAGTTAATCATAAATCTAATAAGAGGAGGTATCTAACATGTATGTATCTTGAAATGACACAAATTCTGGAAACAAATATCAATCATACAAACATGCAGAGGGACTACAGGATTGAGTAGTTAAAAAAATACTTCTAATTCTATACTTCTATTATAATGAGTTAATTCGAATACCATCGTGTGGACCACTGAAGGAACCGTAATTCCAACATATTTTATTTTATGTAGGTATACTCCATTTCTTTAGGTATTTAAATAAACGTAAACAATCTTGATATTTGCATGTTAAAACTCTTAAACGAGAATGTTTTGCGTGTTTAATAGAAATGCAAAAGAAACTAAGTACCTACGTAAAACAAATAAAAAACTGAATAAAGGGCGTCACACACTAGCGCGATACTATGCTATTAATCCGCCAAACTCATGGCCGGATGTTCTAGCATGAGGCTTATAACTTCACGGTTACCCCACTCCATCCGTGAGTGTGGCGAATTTTATAGCACAGTATCGCCCTAGTGTGTGACGCCCCTAAAGGTACTCGTAAATGTAATTCAAGGTAAAAACTATTATTTTTACTAACCCAGCGCCGTAACGGACAACCAACTAGGTAGCGAACTTTGTCCAAAGCTGACAGAATTCGCTGTAGAACGTCTAATCTTACAGTGCTAAGGGTAGGTATATCGCCGGAGTATTTACGTGAATAGCTTTGAAGCACCGAAGCACGCCGAAGTTTGATGTTCGGTACACTCATGAACTTGCCACTAAACATCAAGGTTAATAGCATTGATTTGTAAAATAAACTTCTCCCAGTTGTGAACTGTACTGTGGCGAGCTTAGTAATTTTTTAAATCGCATTTATTATATTTCATAAATAAAATTATTTAATCACATAATTTCTGCACCTGAAAACTCCTGAGCGGAAATGACAAATTAGAACCACTGGCTATTCCAGGTAAATCATATTTCTTCATGGACTATGCTATTCATTAAATTGAAAGACCCGTGAATTATATTAATAAATTAGAAAATAATTAAGTTTGAGATGTTCGCAGATGTCGGAGGGTCTAAATTAGGGCGGCGGCGGTGATTCCAGTGTTAATAGAGGTACAAATCGTCTCTCCTTTGCAAATTGCAAATTAAAAAATTGGGGTATGGGTATTTTCTAGACTTTTGTTTTACTTAGAAATATGATTTACTAAATCTCGAGATAAACCATTCTTTCGAAAGAACGTATGTATACATATTAATTTTACTAGCTTTTGCCCGTGGCTCCGCCCGCGTGGATGTCGCTTTATTATGACTGTCTTCTTAATAAAATGTAGCCCGAAGTGACATACTACCGAGTTCCCACCCCGTCAACTATCTCTGTCCAAAAAATCAGGTCGATCCGTTGCTCTGTTGCAACTTGAAAGACATACAAACACATTTTCGTTTGTCCCGTATTTAAGTAGGTATCCTACGGATATCATGCATTTTTCCGGAAAAAAAAGTAGCCTTTATGTTAATCCAGCACTTGATCTATCTACCTACCAATTTCATCCAAATCCGTTGAGTAGTTTCGGCGTGAAAGCGGAACAAAAAACAAACTGACAAACAAACAAACATCTAAAATTTCGCATTTATAATATTAGTGACACTAAAACTTCAGTATAGTATGCGTTTAGGACTCAAGAGATTGTTAGTAACACTCCTTATAATATACTTAAACTTTAGTATAGTATGCGTTTAGGACTCAGGCGATTGTTAGTAACACTCCTTATAATATACTTAAACTTCAGTATAGTATGCGTTTAGGACTCAAGAGATTGTTAGTAACACTCCTTATAATATACTTAAACTTCAGTATAGTATGCGTTTAGGACTCAGGAGTTTGTTAGTAACACTCCTTATAACGTAGTCAAACTTCAGTATAGTATGAGTTTAGGACTCAGGAGATTGTAAGGAACACTCATTATAACATACTTAAACTTCAGCATAGTATGCGATTAGGGCTCAAGAGATTGTAAGTAACACTCTTATAACATACTGAAACTTCAGTATAGTATGCGTTTAGGACTTAGGAGATTGTTAGTAACACTCCTAATAACATACTTAAACAACAGTATAGTGCGGCGGGGCGGCTTGTCTGAAGCCGTCGCCCGTCGACAGAATAAGAGGAGGTAGAGAAGCATTTAGTAATATAATTGAGAAAATAAATTTTACTGCCAATTTAATGATATATTATTTCCAGAATAACGACCTATAACAATTATAACAAAAATTAACTATTATTCTAAGAACCATGGAATATTAACATAGAACATTAAGGGCTAGAGATATAGGAATTAAAATTCTATTACAAATTTGAATACAACGGAGAGGTAAAAAACGAGAAAACGAGAGATGTAAAGGTGGAGAAAGGAGTGATGAGAACTTACCCTACAGGGTCGCTAATAAATCTGGATGTAGATTGTATGAGGCACTTAAAAACTGATATCTTAAATTGGAGATAGGTAAATTTAACCTGTTATGCGGTGAAATACTGAAGTGATGTTACGGTGTCGAAAGCTTGAGATTCAGAACAGAAATGAGTCAATGCTCCTGCGATATTCGAAATTTAAATATAATGAACAATTTTGAAAAAATCAATAAAAATGACAAGACAAAGGGCCGGCGACAGAGCAACGATGCATAAAGAGGTGGCAACGTTACAATAGAATGCATTAAGGACTCAGGAAATTATTAGTAAAACTCATTATAACATACATAAACTTCAGTATAGTATGCGTTTGGGACTCAGGAGATTGTTAGTAACACTCCTTAAAACATACTTAAACTTCAGTATAGGATGTGTTTAGGACTCAGGAGATTGATATTTATACTCATTATAACATACTTAAACTTCAGTATAGTATGCGTTTAGGACTCAGAAGATTGTAATTACCACTCCTTATAACATACTTAAACTACAGTATGGTATGAGTTTAGGACTCAGGAGATTGATAGTAACACTCCTTATAACATACTTAAACTACAATATAGTATGCGTTTAGGACTCAGGAGATTGTTAATTACACTCGTTATAACATACTTAAACTACAGTAAAGTATGTGTTCAGGATGCAGGAGATTGTTAGTAACACTCCTTATAGCATACTTAAACTACAGTTTAGTTTGCGTTTAGAACTCAGGAGGTTGTTAGTAACACTCCTTGTAACATACTTAAACTACAGTATTGTATGCATTTCGAGCTCAGGAGAGTGTTAGTAACACTCGTTATAACATACTTAAACTACAGTAAAGTATGTGTTTAGGATGCAGGAGATTGTTAGTAACACTCGTTATAACATACTTAAATACAGTACAGTATGCGTTTAGAAATCAGAAGATTGTTAGTAACACTCCTTATAACATACATAAACTACAGTATAGTATGCATTTAGGGCTCAGGAGATTGTTAGTAACACTCCTTATAACATACTTAAATACAGTATAGTATGCGTTTAGAACTCAGAAGATTGTTAGTAACACTCGTTATAACATACTTATATACAGTATAGTATGAATTTCGGGCTCAGGAGATTGTTAGTAACACTCCTTATAACATACTTAAATACAGTACAGTATGCGTTTAGAACTCAGGAGATTGTTAGTAACACTCCTTATAACATACTTAAACTACAGTTTAGTTTGCGTCTAGAATCAGAAGATTGATAGTAACACTCCTTATAACATACTTTAACTAAAGTATAGTATGCGTTTAGAGTTCAGGAGGTTATTAGTAACACTCCTTATAACATACTTAAACTACAGTATTGTATGCATTTCGGGATCAGGAGATTGTTAGTAACACTTCTTATAACATACTTAAACTACAGTATTGTATGCATTTCGGGCTTAGCAGATTGTTAGTAACACTCCTTATAACATACTTAAACTACAGTTTAGTTTGCGTCTAGAATCAGAAGATTGATAGTAACACTCCTTATAACATACTTTAACTAAAGTATGGTATGCGTTTAGAACTCAGGAGGTTGTTAGTAACACTCCTTATAACAAACTTAAACTAAAGTATAGTATGCATTTCGGGCTCAGGAGATTGTTAGTAACGCTCCTTATAACAAACTTAAACTAAAGAATAATATGCATTTCGGGCTCAGGAGATTGTTAGTAACACTCCTTATAACATACTTAAATACAGTAAAGTATGCGTTTAGAACTCAGTAGGTTGTTAGTAACACTCCCTATATCATACTTAAACTACAGTATAGTATGCATTTCGGGCTCAGGAGATTGTTAGTAACACTCCTTATAACATACTTAAACTACAGTATTGTATGCGTTTAGGACTCAGGAGGTTGTTAGTAACACTCCTTATAACATACTTAAACTACAGTATTGTATGCGTTTAGGGCATAGGAGATTGTTAGTAACACTTCTTATAACATACTTAAACTACAGTATAGTATGCGTTTAGGACTCAGGAGGTTGTTAGTAACACTCCTTATAACATACTTAAACTACAGTATTGTATGCGTTTAGGGCATAGGAGATTGTTAGTAACACTCCTTATAACATACTTAAACTACAGTATAGTATGCGTTTAGGACTCAGGAGGTTGTTAGTAACACTCCTTATAACATACTTAAATACAGTAAAGAATCAGAAGATTGTTAGTAACACTCCTTATAACATACTTTAACTAAAGTATAGTATGCGTTTCGGGCTCAGGAGATTGTTAGTAACGCTCCTTATAACAAACTTAAACTACAGAATAGTATGCATTTCGAGCTCAGGAGATTGTTAGTAACACTCCTTATATCATACTTAAACTACAGTAAAGTATGCATTTCGGGCTCAGGAGATTGTTAGTAACACTCCTTATAACATACTTAACATACAGTATAGTATGCGTTCAGAACTCAGGAGGTTATTAATAACACTCCTTATAACAAAATTAAACTACTGTATAGTATGCGTTTAGGACTCAGGAGGTTGTTAGTAACACTCCTTATAAGATACTTAAACTACAGTATTGTATGCGTATAGGACTGATGAGATTATTAGTAACACTACTTGTAACCTACTAAAACTACAGTTCCTACACAATCCTTCCTCTCCTTTGTACCTTCGAGGGCGCTTTAATTATATGATCCCTAGAGGTATGCCTTGCCCATCTATTATCCCTGCTCCTCAAATTTCCCTCTCACTGCTCTTCCCGTTATGGTGGATCTTTTTCTGTACACGCTGTTAGGCTTTGGAATGCACTGCCACACGAAATTCGTGACAGTCCGAGCATACACATCTTTAAGAGAAGAGTTAAAGAACACTACTTGTCCTGACTTTCTTACTTACTTTTATTTACTGCAACTTATTATATATATTATAATCATTATATGTATATATTATATTTATTCTATATTATTTAATATATATGTGTATATCATTTATGTGTAATGGTATTTATTATTATTATTTTTCTGTATATTTTTCTTATAGATTTATCTTTTTGATGGTTTATTAGAACGATTATAGGTACTTTATATTTTCAATGCTCTGTCAGATCTCTTACTTTATTTGTACACGCCTTTACCCGTTTATATCCCATTCTCTCATACTTACTGGTTTGTTGGCAGAAAACTCTTACAGAGTTAAGCATACCATTTGTAATTACGTTTACAATCCTTGTATTTATCATATATCAGTGTACAATAAACAATACAATAAATAAAATTTAGTTTGTATTTAGGATGCAGAAGATTGTAAGTAACACTCCTTATACAATACTTAAATTTCAGTAAAGTATGCGTTTAGGGATAAGAAGATTGTTGGTAACACTCCTTATAACATACTTAAACTACACTATTGTATGCGTTAAGGGCATAGGAGATTGTTTGTAACACTTTTATATCATACCTAAACTACAGTATAGTATGCGTGTAGAGCTCAGGAGGTTATAAGTAACACTCCTTATAACATACTTAAACTACAGTATTGTATGCATTTCGGGCTCAGGAGATTGTTAGTAACACTCCTTATAACATACTTAAATACAGTACAGTATGCGCTTAGAACACAGAAGATTGTTAGTAACACTCATTATAATATACTCAAACAACAGTATAGTATGCATTTCAGTCTCAGGAGGTAGTAAGTAACACTCCTGATAACATACTTAAACTACAGTATAGTATGCAATTCGGGCTCAGGAGATTGTTAGTAACACTCCCTATAACATACTTAAATACAGTACAGTATGCGTTTAGAACTCAGAAGATTGTTAGTAACACTCTTTATAACATACTTAAACTACAGTATAGTATGCATTTCGGGCTCAGGAGATTGTTAGTCACACTCTTTATAACATACTTAACATACAGTATAGTATGCGTTCAGAACTCAGGAGGTTGTTAGTAACACTCCTTATAACATACTTAAAGTACAGCATAGTATGGATTTCGGGTATAGGAGATTGTTATTAACACTTTTATAACATACATAAACTACAGTATAGTATGCGTGTAGAGCTCAGGAGGTTATTAGTAACACTCCTTATAACATACTTAAAGTACAGCATAGTATGGATTTCGGGTTTAGGAGGTTGTTAGTAACACTCTTTATAACATACTTAAACTGCAGAATAGTATGCGTTTAGAACTCAGAAGATTGTTAGTAACACTCCTTATAACATACTTAAACTACAGTATAGTAAGCATTTCGGGCTCAGGAGATTGTTAGTAACACTCCTTATGACATACTTAAATACAATACAGTATGCGTTTAAAACTCAGAATATTGTTAGTAACACTCTTTATAACATACTTAAACTACAGTATAGTATTCATTTCAGGCTCAGGAGATTGTTAGTAACACTCCTTATAACATACTTAAATACAGTATAGTATGAATTTCGGGCTCAGGAGATTGTTAGTAACACTCCTTATGACATACTTAAAGTACACTATTGTATGCGTTTAAGGCATAGGAGATTGTTAGTAACACTCTTTATAATATACTTAAACTACAGAATAGTATGCGTTTAGAACTCAGAAGATTGTTAGTAACACTCCTTATAACATACTTAAATACAGTAAAGAATCAGAAGATTGATAGTAACACTCCTTATAACATACTTTAACTAAAGTATAGTATGCGTTTAGAGCTCAGGAGGTTATTAGAAATACTCCTTATAACTTACCTTAAACTACAGTATAGTATGCATTTCGGGCTCAGGAGATTGTTAGTAACACTCCCTATAACATACTTAAATACAGTACAGTATGCGTTTAGAACTCAGAAGATTGTTAGTAACACTCCTTATAACATACTTAAACTACAGTATAGTATGCATTTCGGGCTCAGGAGATTGTTAGTAACACTCCATATAACATACTTAAACTACAGTATAGTATGCATTTCGGGCTCAGGAGATTGTTAGTAACACTCCCTATAACATACTTAAATACAGTACAGTATGCGTTTAAAACTCAGAAGATTGTTAGTAACACTCCTTATAACATACTAAAACTACAGTATAGTAAGCATTTCGGGCTCAGGAGATTGTTAGGAACACTCCTTATGACATACTTAAAGTACACTATTGTATGCGTTTAGGGCATAGGAGATTGTTAGTAACACTTTTATAACATACATAAACTACAGTATAGTATGCGTGTAGAGCTCAGGAGGTTATTAGTAACACTCCTTATAACATACTTAAAGTACAGCATTGTATGGATTTCGGGTTTAGGAGGTTGTTAGTAACACTCCTTATAACATACTTTAACTAAATTATAGTATGCGTTTAGAGCTCAGGAGGTTATTAGTAACACTCCTTATAACAAACTTAAATTTCAGTAAAGTATGCGTTTAGGGCTTAGGAGATTGTTGGTAATACTCCTTATAACATACTTAAACTACAGTATTGTATGCATTTCGGGCTCAGGAGATTGTTAGTAACACTCCTTATAACATACTTAAATACAGTACAGTATGCATTTCGGGCTCAGGAGATTGTTAGTAACACTCCTTATAACATACTTAAATACAGTACAGTATGCGTTTATAACTCACAAGATTGTTAGTAACACTCTTTATAACATACTTAAACTACAGTATAGTATGCATTTCGGGCTCAGGAGATTGTTAGTAACACTCCTTTTAACATACTTAAATACAGTATAGTATGCGTTTAGAACTCAGAAGATTTTTAGTAACACTCCTTATAACATACTTAAACTACAATTTAGTTTGCGTCTAGAATCAGAAGATTGATAGAACACTCCTTATAACATACTTTAACTAAAGTATAGTATGCTTTTAGAGTTCAGGAGGTTATTAGTAACACTCCTTATAACATACTTAGACTACAGTATTGTATGCATTTCCGGCTCAGGAGATTGTTAGTAACACTCCTTATAACATACTTAAATACAGTACAGTATGCGTTTAGAACTCAGGAGATTGTTAGTAACACTACTTATAACATACTTAAACTACAGAGTAGTATGCGTTGGGGAATCAGGAGGTTGTTAGTAACACTCCTTATAACATACTTAAACTACAGTATTGTATGCGTTTAGGTCATAGGAGATTGTTAGTAACACTTCTTATAACATACTTAAACTACAGTATAGTATGCGTGTAGAGCTCAGGAGGTTTTTAGTAACACACCTTATATTATACTTAAACTACAGAATAGTATGCGTTTAGGACTCAGGAGGTTGTTAGTAACACTCCTTATAACATACTTAAATACAGTACAGTATGCGTTTAGAACTCAGAAGATTGTTAATAACACTTCTTATAACATACTTAAAAACAGTACAGTATGCGTTTAGAACTCAGAAGATTGTTAGTAACACTCCTTATAACAAACTTAAACTACAGTTTAGTTTGCGTCTAGAATCAGAAGATTGATAGTAACACTCCTTATAACATACTTTAACTAAAGTATAGTATGCTTTTAGAGTTCAGGAGGTTATTAGTAACACTCCTTATAACATATTTAGACTACAGTATTGTATGCATTTCGGGCTCAGGAGATTGTTAGTAACACTCCTTATAACATACTTAAATACAGTACAGTATGCGTTTAGAACTCAGGAGATTGTTAGTAACACTCCTTATAACATACTTAAACTACAGTTTAGTTTGCGTCTAGAATCAGAAGATTGATAGTAACACTCCTTATAACATACTTAAACTACAGTACAGTATGCATTTCGGGCTCAGGAGATTGTTAGTCACACTCTTTATAACATACTTAACATACAGTATAGTATGCGTTCAGAACTCAGGAGGTTGTTAGTAACACTCCTTATAACATACTTAAACTACAGTCTTGTATGTGTTTAGGGCATAGGAGATTGTTATTAACACTTCTTATACCATAATTAAATACAGTACAGTATGCGTTTAGAACTCAGAAGATTGTTAGTAACACTCTTTATAACATACTTAAACTATAGTATAGTATGCATTTCGGGCTCAGGAGATTGTTAGTAACACTACTTATAACATACTTAAACTACAGAGTAGTATGCGTTTGGGAATCAGGAGGTTGTTAGTAACACTCCTTATAACATACTTAAACTACAGTATTGTATGCGTTTAGGTCATAGGAGATTGTTAGTAACACTTCTTATAACATACTTAAACTACAGTATAGTATGCGTGTAGAGCTCAGGAGGTTTTAGTAACACACCTTATATTATACTTAAACTACAGAATAGTATGCGTTTAGGACTCAGGAGGTTGTTAGTAACACTCCTTATAACATACTTAAATACAGTACAGTATGCGTTTAGAACTCAGAAGATTGTTAATAACACTTCTTATAACATACTTAAAAACAGTACAGTATGCGTTTAGAACTCAGAAGATTGTTAGTAACACTCCTTATAACAAACTTAAACTACAGTATGCATTCAACAACTGTTTTCTTTTTTTATAACATCCTTAGTTTTATGTATCGTTTTATTGTTTTGTAGCCAGTTGGCGTAATAAACTATTTTTCTTTCTTTCTTTCTTTCTTTCATTTCGGGCTCATGAGGTAGTCAGTAACACTCCTTATTACATACATAAACTATAGTATAGTATGCATTTCGGGCTCAGGATGTAGTTAGTAACACTCCTTATAACATAATTAAATACAGTACAGTATTCGTTTAGAACTCAGGAGATTGTTAGTAACACTCCTTATAACATACTTAAACTACAGTATAGTATGCGTTTAAGACTCAGGAGGTTGTTAGTAACACTCTTTATAACATACTTAACATACAGTATAGTATGCGTTTAAGACTCAGGAGGTTGTTAGTTACACTCCTTCTAACATACATAAACTACAGTATTGTATGCGTTTAGGGCCTAGGAGATTGTTAGTAACACTCCTTATAACATACTTAAACTACAGAATAGTATGCGTTTAGGACTCAGGAGGTTGTTAGTAACTCTCCTTATAACATACTTAAACTACAGTATAGTATGCATTTCGGGCTCAGGAGATTGTTAGTTACACTCCTTATAACATACTTAAATACAGTACACTATGCGTTTAGAACTTAGAAGATTGTTAGTAATTCATCTTATATCATACTTAAACTACAGTATAGTATGCATTTCGGGCTCAGGAGGTTGTTAGTCACACTCCTTATAACATACTTAAACTACAGAATAGTATGCGTTTTGGACTCAGGAGGTTGTTAGTAACACTCCTTATAACATACTTAAACCACAGAATAGTATGCGTTTAGAACTCAGAAGATTGTTAGTAACACTCCTTATAACATACTTAAATACAGTACAGTATGCATTTCGGGTTCTGGACATTGTTAGTAACACTCCTTGTAACATACTATACTTTAATACAGTACAGTATGCGTTTAGAACTCATAAGATTGTTAGTAACACTCCTTATAACATACTTAAACTACAGTATAGTATGCATTTCAGGCTCAGGAAATTGTTAGTAACACTCCTTATAACAAACTTAAACTACAGTATAGTATGCATTTCGGTCTCAGGAGATTGTTAGTAACACTCCTTATAACATACTTAAATAAAGTACAGTATGCGTTTAGAACTCAGAAGATTGTTATTAACACTCCTTATAACATACTTAAACTACAGTATAGTATGCATTTTGGGGCTCTGGAGATTGTTAGTAACACTCCTTATAACATACTTAAATACAGTACAGTATAATAATAATAATAAAGGTGCGTGTGTGCGTGTGTGTGTGTGTGTGTGTGTGTGTGTGTGTGTGTGTGTGTGTGTGTGTGTGTGTTTGTGTGTGTGTGTGTACTATTGCACAATGTCAAAAAGATTTTCCATCTCACTATAGTTTAAGCTCTTCAACCAAAGTAGGATTAGCCCTTTAACGTTGTAGTTATTTAAGTTTCTTATTTCTGCATGTGTAGTCGTTTTACTGAAATATGAACATAATTTATTATAAAGACGTGTATGCGTTTAGAACTCAGAAGATTGTTAGTAACACTCCTTATAACATACTTAAACTACAGAATAGTTTGCGTTTAGAACTCAGGAGGTTGTTAGTAACACTCCCGCGAAAAACCAAATATGTGTGCTTTCGAATGCTTTTGGCTTGGCGCACTAGCCCAGAGTGTTTTACCCTGTTCCTTAGCCCATACCTGCAGCGTTCTTCTTCCGGAGCTCCAAGGGTTGCAGATATAGGGTCCTTCTGAAACACCCGAAAAAATTTTAACATTGGCTTCTACTCATGGATTTGAACTTCTTTCCCCAAGGAACCTATACAATACTTAATTCGTAAAAATATTTTTGGTCTTCCCATACAAAGTTGTCGGTTCAGTTGATCAATTAGTATGAGTACTCCAAAATTTTTTTTCCTAATTTAGTATAGGTTCCTTGGGGTAAGTTGTTCAGTTTTATGAGTAGAACTGAGGTCAATTTTTTTCAGATATTTCATAACCCTATATATTTAAGTGGTGGGCAGAAAATAGAGGTCACAAATTAATTATTTTGTATTATTCTTATCAATTTACTGACAATTTATATTTAATTCATATGAATGATGTGCTACAATATTTGCTACAATCTACTAATGTAGAACTTGACTTGTAACCATTGTTATCAATAATATATTTCATTATATATTCATGTCATTTTCAATCCTATAATGGCGGCCCGCTACCTTTCCCCACCAAGTATCTCAGTGTACTAAATAGGATTGAAATATGAACGACAGTTACATAAATGTACCTTTACTTTTAACTTCAAAATAACGTGTATTTAATAACTAGGCAATTACCCGGCGGAGCCGGGTACCCGGCGCTATTACCCGGTACCCAGCCGGATCCTTAAAAACGTGCCGGATCCGCCGGGTACCGGATCCAAACCGGCTACCCGGTACATGTCTACTGTATAGTTTACGTTTAGGACTCAGGAGATTGTTAGTACCATGCCTTACAACATACTTAAAATAAATTATAGTATGTGTTTAGGGATCAGAAGATTGTTAGTAACACTCCTTATAACATACTTAAACTTCAGTATAGTATGCTTTTAACGCTCAGGAGATTGATATTGACAATCCTTATAGCATACTGAAACTTCGGTATAGTATGCGTTGAAGACTTAGGAGATTTTTATTAACACTCCTTATGAAATATTGAAACAACAGTATGGTATGCATTTAGGACTCAGGAGATTGTTAGTAACACTCCTTACAACATACTTAAAATACAGTATAGTATGTGTTTAGGACTCAGGAAATTGTTAGTAACACTCCTTATAACATACTTAAACTTCAACATAGTAAGCGTTTAGGACTTAGAAGATTGTTATTAACACTACTTATAACATATTTAAACAACAGTGTGGTATGCATTTAGGACTCAGGAGATTGTTAGTAACACTCCTTATAACATAGTTAAACGTCAATATAGTAAGCGTTTATGACTTTGAAGATTGTTATTAACACTACTTATAACATAGTTAAACGTCAATATAGTAAGCGTTTATGACTTTGAAGATTGTTATTAACACTACTTATAACATATTTAAACTATAGTGTGGTATGCGTTTAGGACTCAGGGGATTGTTAGTAACACTCCTTATAACATAGTTAAACTTCAATATAGTAAGCGTTTAGGACTTAGAAGATTGTTATTAACACTACTTATAACACATTTAAACTACAGAGTGGTATGCGTTTAGGACTCAGGAGATTATTAGTAACACTCCTTATAACATACTTAAACTTCAGTATAGTATGCGTTTAGGAATCAGGAGATTGTTAGTACCACTCCTTACAACATACTTAAACTTCAGTGTAGTATGCGTTAAGGATGCAGGAGACTGTTAGTAACACTCCTTATAACATACTTAAACTTCAGTATAGTATGCATTTAGGAATCAGGAGATTGTTGTTAACACTCTTTGTAACATACTTAAACTAAATTATGGTATGTGTTTAGGACTCAGGAGATTATTAGTATCATTCCTTATAGAATACTTAAAATACAGTATAGTATGTGTTTAGGACTCAGGAGATTGTTAGTAACACTCCTTATAACATAGTTAAACTTCAATATAGTAAGAGTTTAGGACTTAGAAGATTATTATTAACACTCCTTATAAAATACTTAAACTTCAATATAGTAAGTGTTTAGGACTTAGAAGATTGTTATTAACACTACTTTTAACATATTTAAACTACAGTGTGGTATGTGTTTAGGACTTAGAAGATTGTTATTAAAACTACTTATAACATATTTAAACTACAGTTTGGTATGCGTTTAGGACTCAGGAGATTGTTACTAACACTCCTTATAGTTTAACTTCAGTATAGTATGCGTTTAGGAATCAGGAGATTGTTATTAACGCTCCTTATAACATACTTAAACTACATTATGGTATGTGTTTAGGAGTCAAGGGATTGTTTGTAACACTCCTTACAACATACTTAATCTTCAGTATAGTATGCGTTTAGGAATCAGGAGATTGTTATTAACACTCCTTATAACATACTTAAACTTCAGTATAGGATGCGTTTAGGACTCAGGAGATCATTAGTATCACTCCTTATAGCATACTTAAAATACAGTATAGTATGTGTTTAGGGCTCAGGAGATAAATAGTAACACTCCTTATAGCATACTTAAACTTCAGTATAGTATGTGTTTAGGACGCAGGAGATTTATAGAAACACTCCTTATAACATACTTAAACTTCAGTATAGTATGCGTTTAGGGCTCAGGATATGATAGTAACACTCTATAGCATACTTAATCTACTGTATGTTATGCGTTTAGGACTCAGGAGATTGTCAATAACACTCCTTATTACATATTTAAACTTCAGTATGGTATGCGTTTAGGACTCAGGAAATTGTTATTAACACTCCTGACAACATACTTAAACTACAGTAAAGTATGTGTTTATGACTCCGGAGATTGTTAGTAACACTCCTTATAACATACTTAATCTTCAGTATAAGTAGTATGGTTTAGGACTCAGGAGATTTTTAGTAACACTCCTTACAACATACTTGTCTACAGTATATTATGTGTTTAAATAACCAAAATACATTGTAATTTGCACTTCTCCGCGGCTGTTTAGCGTAACACCTATCATTATAATATAATGTTAGTTCTTATTTATAGCTCAATATTACTGTCGGCTAACAGCACAGCCAACAGTTAGAACCAGGGTTGGACTGAGTCTCGCTATTTTACTAGCCCCGGAACCCTCTCCGCTGTCTTCACAGCAAATATACAAATACAAAAAATTTTTTGCTACTTCGACAAAATTGTAGAAAAAATGTTGTTCAGTTTGATAAATAGAAGCACACCTTGAAGTATTACCACATCTTTTTGTAAAGGTCCTCCTCTTAATTTCGTAACCATCGAATCTTTCTTCACTGAAATTTATAAACATATGAACTCCAAAACATGTTTGGCCTCTCCATACAAAATTTGTTAACTGGTCGATCAATTTATATGAAAAGTATTTTTTTGTGAAACCAGTATAAGTTCCACAGCAAACTTGTTCAGATTCATGAGCATCTACAATTCGTAGGCTATCAAAGTCTAAATATTTTTTATTTTAGTAGATGTTGTACACATGCTTTTTAATCGTACCTAGCACAAAGTTCCTACCACTCGAAATCGAATCCCTGTACACTCAACGTTTCGGGAAATGTTAGTACCGTTTCGAATAAAAGGTCAGATTGTAGAATACAACATTTCTGAAACTTAGAACAAGTTTACGCAAGAAACTGGCATAACGAAATTGTTTACATAAATATAAGGTGTGAATTTACTAAACTTTGATTTTGATTGAAAGAGTAAACTAATGGGTAAGTTCCTGCGTTATAGCGCGAACTGTGAATTTCAGGGAGTGATCTTTAATAATAATAATATTGGGGACAAATCACGCACGGTCATCTGGTCCCAAACGAGGATTCCCTGTGCTATGGGAACCAGAGACTGATATACATACACATATACATTTAAATACATACATATATAGATATAATACACCCAGACTCAGAGCAAACAATTCTGCTCATCACAGAAAAGTTTTCCCTATGTGGGGATCGAACCCACGACTCTCGGATCAGTGGTCAGGATCGCTAACCACTTAGCCACCATGTCAGTCAATCTTTTTATGCCATGTATGAATACGTTCGAGTACTATAATCAAAATACTTCAAATGGTACTTATAATAAATTTTGTCGGTATAATAGCTCGCGTTCAGACTGATACTTGTGATCGTTCAGGAGTTAATAATCTTTACCGCTAGAATTCAGGCGGATCAAAGACGAAGAATGCCCTGAAACACCTCAACTAATCCGGATCTGGTTAGGGTGCTCTTAAATTATGTGCATATGTTAATTCAACAACATACCACGAAAGGCTTTCCTCGTCGTGAATAGTGGAATGTAATAGTAACAAAAATTGGTCGAAAATTTGGTTTTTGATTTGTATTACAATAGACGTGTGTCAACATTACAAAATAAATATTATCATGAAAAAATGGTTCATTTTTAAAACCATTTTTATTTTTAAAATCTGTGATGATATTATGACCAAAGTTACGTCAAATGTATCCAGCATTACGTAACTAAAACTTATTAACTGGTGATTCTAACTTTAAAAACTTTTATTCTACAAGTATGCTCAAGTCGAAAATATGAATCTATCAGCTTATGAGCCAAATTTGTATGAAATGTCCACAAATATTGTAATTTCATCAAAGTTGTGAAGTAGATAAAAATTTGGTCTTTAAGTGGAGCCAGAAGTTAGAAGCTTGCAGATACCGCGCCCGTACTTCTGACATACCTGCTTTTTTATCATGATTACTACTACTGAATCTAAACTAAGAAGCAATTAGGGTTTAAAAACAACCATACAAATTATTTTCAAGGCTCAGTATTTTTTAAATAATTTGGATGAGTTTTTCTACATCTCACCTGATGGAAAATGACGATGTAGTCAAGGGTAATAGATGAAAACTGAAACAATATCTAAATAGTTTCACAGCATAATCCTGTAATATACCATATTTTGACTGGATATGAATAAATCTAACACTTTTATAATCCCCCTCATTACCTATGATAGGTATTTGTTTTCTTCTATACCTTTGCACCTAAGACAAAACAATGTCGCGACGCAATGTCGTCGTACAAGGTTGATCTCGACATGTAACAAATACTCAGCCTTTTGTAATTGGTAATACAAAAGAAATCTAACCCTTTATCTGTTTTAGAAGCAAATAGAGTGCATAAATATCAGGTTACTAATGTGTCTAGACTCTGTGCGACCTTTTGCAATCAGGTAAGTTGTTAAGGACGGCCGCAAGTGATTCTGAGTTTGTGATTTAACTATAAAAAGTTTTCAGAACGCTGCAATTAATGAAGATAAACGCAATTTCTTTAGGAATGGAAAGAAAGAACACTCTTAATATGTCTTTTTAATGATTTCTGCATGTTAAAATTCATAAACGAGTAAATTTATTGTATGTTTAATAGAAATGCAAAATAAAATAATTGCCTACGTTTGCCAGAAATATCAGAATTTTAACATGCACATTTCATTAAATTAATTAATTTAATGAAAAATACATGTTAAGTTGGTTTTGATTAGTACCTATCTAAAGAAATGGACTATATCTCTCTGGGTAAGTAATTCAGTCATTAATTTATTACTAATGGTGTATATCAAAATTAATACGTAGCGGAATATTTTTATCGATTGCCCCAGACTTTGAAATTTTATTTATAACCTTTTTTTTTAGCCAGCTTAAATATTGTAGGCCCATTAATACAAACAATCTTTATGAATTTTGGATATGTATGATACCTAGTACCTACATCATAAAATCATGTGACAGTTATAAAGTCAAATTAAAATGTCCAAGCATTGTATATGTATGTATGGTATGTCTATTTGTTTTGCTGAGCTTACAAGCTAAACGCCTTCATGAATTTTAAGAGCGAGTGTCACAGGTGAGTATTTTAAAACTGTTTTATTCAATTAGTTTATTACTTATTATAGTTTGTGGCAAGCATTAGGCCCATTTATTTTTCTAACTGAAAACAAAGTCGTGATCATGTTTCAGTCTTCGATCTCGTTCGCCCTAAAGGACACTCTTATTTTTATACATAATACAAAGAGTGTTGACAATGGGGTAGAAAAAGGAAAGCTATTTGCAGATGGCGCTACGGACGCTTGACTCATAACAACTTTCAATTAGTTCCGCGTTTTTTTATTATCGAGGTGTAAATTAGTTTTTTTTCTGTAAAATTGTTAAATGGAAAATGTATGCGACTTGGACTGTTCCTCAATTAAAGGCGAAGTTGAAAAGTACATAATTGAAAACGTAACTTTTCCCACGTCTTCTTCATCCGAGAATCTTTAAGAAATTCATGATTTCCATTATTATTGCAACCAATCGCCACACAACGCGGCATTTTTTTAATAAAGTTCACGTAAACATTTTTTTCTATAGGTTTGACAGTTAGTATGAGTCAAGCGATATCATTACCTCTATCGGCGAGCTTTTCAGTTTTCTTCCCCATAGAGACTACATGTTAGGATAGTACATTAGGATGGTTTAAATATCGTTGTCGTGTACAACGTTATGTTATAATAAGCAAGCCTTAGTGAGTGAAGAAGGAGTAAGGATTCATTGTAATAGCAAAAAAAATCATAGCAATCTTAAAATATTGATAGGGATCCAATTTCTTGTTCCGTTAGACGTTATATGAATGTAAAGACTAATAATATATTTTTACCCTCAATTGGTAAGCCCTTGGCATCATCTCACCTGGTGGTAAGTGATGATGATGCCGAAGATGGAAACTAATAACGAATAATAATAAATAAAACAAATCACTTTTCAATGAAATAGTCTAACATGGTCTCTACGTGTTGCCTTTGGCTCTAAGTTACGCTCTGTTTATAAGGTGGCGGACAATTGCTTGAAGAATAATGAACAGCTAACTCTTCCAAAACGTTAACTGTACAAGTTCCAAGTGGTAGGAACTTTGTAAAATGTAGAAAAACATGACGATTTAAAAGATTATGTACAGCATCTACATAAATAAAAAACTTTTTGATTTGATTTGACATAAAATCAAAATTTTCTAGATACTGAAAAACAACATGGCATTATTAGGGTAAACAATATCCAGAATAGAAGTAATTCACAAACTTCCTTGTGGCATTCTTTTTTATTTATTTATTAAAGTTCCATATCGCAGAGTTTCATATTCTTAAATTACTAAAGACTGCGAAGCTTTGCTTTGGGCACCGCTGAAAATCAGCGCCGTGGCACTAGTCACAGCATATGCTGAGTCGGGGTCAATTTTTCTGGCACCACAGCACTCCAAAGATTATTTATGTTTAAGTTTAGTCTTTCTTTTTGTAATTTTTGTTAAGTTTTTTGGTTTCTTATTGTTTTATTTTTAGAAAAGACTTGTATCTTTTATTTTTAATGTGGTGTCGAAAATAAATGTTGTCTATATGTCTATGTCTAAGCATAAATGACTTCGAATAAAATATAATTATTTATCTATTGAACATAAGTATTGTTTGAACACAGCAATGTTTTAAAGTTTTCTTTGTATTATTTTTTTACGATATAATTATTTAAAAATGTTACAAAATATAATCATTTTTCTTTGTACATAAGTCTTTTAATTGTTTAATCAAAAAACTTAATACCACGCCTTCATTATCCATATAGACACGTCATTTCGCGCTGACTTAATTTGATGAATGCTACACTAAAGTCCGATCATCAATCTACATTAGACAAGGAAATGTTTGGATCCCCCCTCTCCCCCTTCCATGCCCTCCAAGACGTGCGTGTCCCCTCCACCCATCAAATTTCAACTTTTCAGACAACTTGTTTTAGGTAAATTAATCAATTAAGTTTAATTATGGATCAATTAATTTTGTGGGTTGCTACGTGATTGGCAGGACTGGAAGCGTGACCAGGTAGACGAGCTAAACGACTAAATTGGAGTTTTGTTACAGATATTCTTATCTACAGGGTGTAATAAAATTGTTGTAGGACCCGTTATTGTGGGTTCTGAATATCATACAGAATAATTTTGCCCAGAAGACCTCAATTGAAAACATTTCAAATTATTAACCACTAACTTTTATGTTTGTATTTTGTAGATTATTCTTTTTTAAGTGAGATATTTCTCGAGATAATGTATTTTTCCATTAGGGATGCATGAACGTAATATGGCTTTTCCAATAAGGTAAAAACGCATTAAAAATGTTGACGTGATGGAAAAGCTTCATACCCTAGTTTAAAAAACACTAACGAAGTGAAAATAATTCGAGAAATATCTTATTACAAAAAAAAATATATGTAGGTGTTTAATTTTTGAGTATTCTTCAAAATACACACATAAAAACTGGGAGTAAATAAAATAAACGTTGTAAATTTTCAAAAACAATAACTCTTCAGCTAATTTAGCCAACTTTATATCAATTATCGTCATTTTTATTTTTAGGAAAGAACGCCAGCCCATCTGTCGATATTGCTTTGGATACTACTACGTCCTAGCAACGTACGAGACCTATACGTTTTTCAGTCCAAAACTTTGACAAAACCATCATATAATTCATTGAGGGTCACTTCTACATTTATTTATCCTTTGATAAACAGTAGTTTCTTCCGTCACCTACTTAACCTTTTTGCGGTATGTCGTTAGACTAACTAGAAGCATACGAACAGTATTGTATACAAATCAATACCTGCTCGCATCATCTTTTGTAAAATAAAGGCTTCGTAGCGTCTTTATTGCCTTGTGATAATGATTAGGTACTTTGAGATTTAATTAACAACTCACCGAGAATAGGATATCCTTGGTCTTCTATAAAATTAAAAAAAAAACGCTTTTGATGCAAAATCTTTGATTAAGATAAAATTCTAATCTTAATCTTGTTAGAGACAAGATATATCTCCTTTTTACTATGAACTTATTTATTTTTCACGTATACGTAATAGATTATAGGACGTTTTCAAAAAATGTGTTGGAGGGAGTTTCTTTGTCGTATCACTCCGAAAATACTTCCCGACACGGCGGGTATACGAGTTCCGAGTGGCAGGAAAATCGTATTAGGTATAGATAAAAGAATGACGTTCGAAAAGTGTATACATTGCTACCTACTTCGAATAAAATATTTTCATTTCATTTCAATAGGAAATGTTGTCCAGTCCAGGAGCAGTTGGTTACTTTACGTATGTTATGTATAATAATAGTGGATGGTATTGTGCTGTTTTAGGAGGCGTCAAGGCATAACAGGCAATGAAATTATATGTAGTAGGTACTACATTTTTAAAAAGGGTTTTGTTTGTAAGTGAATCTATTAGTCTTAACAGATTATTTGATAGATTACATGACATGACTGCTTATCAGCTGAGTCACTTTTCTATCAAATATCAAAAACGACATACATTTTTTAATTTACTTTTAAAATAGTTAGTTAGGACTCTATAATTTGAATATAATCGTTTCTGTTCTAAAAACGAACTATGTATACATATATAACAATAATTATATATATATTATATGCAGGTTTTGCAAAACTACGAGCATATTACCAGTCAGTGTTTCATCGGAGAGAGGATGTATTTGTTTCATACATAGGTACAACTACAACATACATAATATCTGTCTTCAATGGACTCTCGTTTAGCCAAAAATGTTTTACAGAATAACGTGTTTAAAAGCTGTGCTTTGAATTAACAAGCTGAAAGTTTCCTTTCCGAGATTGGGCCGAGTCCGAGCAAAACAAAATGGTGAAGGTAATTTGTACTGGAGCTTAGCTAATGGTGACTCAATTAGAGGGATGCTTGGTTGCTGGATTTAGCACTAACTTGGTTTACGAAAATTCAGGTAAGCAGGTTACCGGTTTAACCTGGATAACTGGGTGAGTTGTTCTGTGACTTAGTTAACTTTTTATTGACTGAAAAGCGGTTACTCATAAAAGAAGAACCTTTCGAAATGTTAGATTAAAATCGCTTAGATAAATAATCGCTTAGATTTTACAGGTTCCCTGGAGAAAGTGGTTTGGTTTCATTGTTGGCGCTTTGCAGCGAATAAAAATGTATCCTGTTAGGAAACAATTCATTGCTCTGTTTGGCTTGAAATTGTGATCGATGACGTCATTATTCAATATAGTAGTTTGCAAAGAAATAATAAGTCACGAAAATTTAAGTGAGATAATTTTTCTTTAATTTCAATTAGGAGTTGCTCATTGATTTTTTTTATGTGATAGGCGGCAAACGAGTATATGGATCACTTTAGGTAAGCGATTACCCCTGCCCATAGACACCCGCAACACCAGAGGAGCCATAAGTGTGTTGCCGGCCTTAGGTGATGATAGATGTTCAAAATTATTTTTTGATGGATTCAACTCCCGGCGAGGCGGGGAACTGTTGTCTTCAATAATTTGTATAAGAAATTAGGAACTGCATAAAAGTTCTATATCCATATCCGGTATGGTATTAACGTTGATGTTTGAAGGCAAGCTAGCCAGGCAGGTGCAGAAAATACTACTACAAAGTTGCCCCAGGCCCGGGAATAGATCCCGCTACGACCTCCTGATGTGAAGCGAGTGGACTGGTAACTAGGCCACAGGGGTAGTTAAATATATGTACTATCTCTCATTACATTTCTGACTAAATTATAAAATTTTAATTTAATTAGTTAATTTTAGGTTGGATGGCGGAAGTAAATCGTTGATCAGTAATACATATAATGTACATATATTAATGCTGCCTTCGGTCCGTCTGTCATCATCGCATCTGATGTCAAATCAATCATTTACCAAAAGCTGAATTAATCAGGCGTAGCTACAACTACATAAAACGGGTTCGACGAGCTAAGTTTACTGTAGATATTTAGATGTATTAGAAATACTTTATCGGCTCATCAAACTGAACACTGTAGTTTTATATGATTTTACGATTTTGTTGACATAGGAAACAAGTTTTTGGGCTTCCTATATCCAGGAAGGTTAGCCATACTCCACACACGCTGTCCAAATCCGGATTGATGGAGGTTGTGGGTTGTATGTGGATGTTTTATTATTGTATATTGGTGGATAACAGATATAATAACTTGATCTATCTGTATCAAGAAAAGTCCATATTTTTATATTATTTTTATATAAATCGTAGAACAAAAGTTTAACCGTTTCCGTTTTCCCGATATAAAAAGATACACTAGACTGTGATATCTAGAATCTAGAACATGAATGTAAATAGCAGAAAAAAAATAAGTTAGTTAAATTTCTTGTAAGGTACTATGTATTGTATTTGTGTAACTTTTTTCCGATAAAAACACTTATTGGAATTTGCGTTTTGCTTAACTACACTAAAAAAAAAAGTCTGGTACATGTAACTAGAATCTCGTTATCCGTACGATACTGTCTAGTTCTATTTGTGACGACAAAACGCTTTGTGAATACAACAAAACATATCGGTATGTGTACAACATTTCATGTTCACCTTACAATCCGATTATAATGACAACAAACCTTATTGTAAAGAGTACCGTTTTCCAGTATTAATTACTATCGCATCATTAATGCTTACTATGCAGTGGTAAACACTACAATATCTGTGTTTTAACTAGATTTAAAAAGTAAATATTACTAATCGCTTAGTACATGCTGCAAAAAATTCTATTACTTATAACTAGTTTTTTTGTTAGAATAACCAGTTTTTAAACAACTATACGTTCTTGTTGTATTGTAGTCAAAAACTTTTTTCGGTGTTACGTTTATAATTTAAAGTTTCAATTTTTTTTATGGCAGCGGTGGCAAACGAGCAGACGGATCACCTGATGGTAAGCGATTACCGCCGCTCATAGACACCCGCAACACCAGAGGAGTCACAAGTGCGTTGCCGGCCTTTGATATGGGAGTACGCTCTTTTCTTGAAGGTTTGAATGTCGTATCGGTCCGGAAATACCGCATTTATTTATTTAATCGTATGGCGTTTACACATAGACACTGAATACATTCGAAATTATAAATCCACGTTCAGGTTCCTAAGCCACGGTAATGAATACTCTGATAAAGTATAAAAAACCTCAATAATAAAAACGAGGTTTTTTCTTACTTTAAACTAAAAAAGTAAGGAAATGCTCCTATTAATACGCTGAGTTGTTTTAAGCTGATTAAACTAATAGTATTTTACTGCAATAATAAAAGTATTGATATTTTATCCGATAATTATTAGAACATATGTTATGGGTGAGAATTATTTATCGGTACATTTCCCGCGTTCCAGCGAGCTCAGGATAGTAAAACTAAGCATTGTTATTGTTTTGCGTCAGTTTATTGTACCGATAATTTCTGCTCTGTTTCACTGGCGCCTATAAACATTAGGTTTATTATATTAATAATAAGCCTAATTAGAAACTTTTCCACACATATTTTTTCACATGGATGATCAGAACAGGATGGTAACCTATTTTAGCATGCCATTTTTTAGTTATGTCTTAAATGTTGTATTTGCCGACGTAAAATTATGTAATCAAGTGATTGCATGAATAAATAGATACTCGTAATTGCATTTTAGGCAAAATTACACTACGCTATAGCCCCATTGTATGCTTTTCTGTTTATTATTTTGTGTTATTACCGTGTACTTATATTTAGTTTTGTTATTTCGTTAATAAGTTTTGTATGATTTTTGTGTTTCCTTTTTTGTATGTTTTTGTACGTCTTTTACAATAAACTATTCGTAATCGTATTTATAATTTCATAAAAAAACAGATAATTGCAAAAAAAAAATTATTACTTAAGATCCATGAAATGATTTCTTAGTGGCATGAGAACGTGGCGGATGTTTTCGGAATGCCCGACCTTAAGCTTATGGATTAAAAACGTTTCCCTTTTCGTGAAATTAAGGTTTGCATTCCGTAAGATGACGTAATACACAATTTTACGCGTTTTACTTTTTTTCATGCTCGGTGCTATCTCATGGTGGCATATTCATCATCATCTAATGGCTTATTTACCTGATGGCCGTTTATTTCTATCGGTTACTTCCTTATTCGCCCATTAACAACCCATATCGTCCCCATTACAGGGGCACGGGTCTCTTCCTATAAACTCAGGAAGGTAAGGCCATACTCCACATACGGGGGCAAAGTCCAAACTGGTGGAGGTTGTGGGGCTAGTGACTAACCCCAGTGTCAGAAGTTTTCAAGGCGCCTATAAGGCCTCCGACATGGCTTAACGACTGCCATAAAGAGATAGCAGCCGGTACCAACGGCTTAACCGTGGCTTGCGAAGCACAGAAACGGTTGAGATCAATGCCACTAAGCCAAACCCATCCAGGTTATGACCGTGTCTGTAGTCAGTTAACCTGTACAAGCCACACTGAGCCACGACCGCTTCTATTTCTTATTCATCCAATAACCAATAATAAGTACCAACCAAACTGTGGAAAGAATTGTCGTCTGCGGTTTTTCCGGACCGATACGACATTCAAACCTTCAAGAAAAGAGCGTACTCCCATATCAAAGGCCGGCAACGCACTTGTGACTCCTCTGGTGTTGCGGGTGTCTATGGGCGGCGGTAATCGCTTACCATCAGGTGATCCGTCTGCTTGTTTGCCACCTCTGCCATAAAAAAAGTTGTCTACTTGCGGGATTTCGTAACTTTGAAGCTATACAAACGATTAATGCAAACTTCTTTTTTTTTCTTCGTTTACGACCCATATCGTTACCACTTCCGATACTTCGGGAAGGTTAGGCCATACTCCACACTGGGGCAATCCCGGAATGGCTATTCATTTTTTCTATTTTTAGGTAAACAAGATGTTTCAAAAGAAACTTCTTTGCAATTCTACACAAATTGATTAAATTCTACTGATATACCAAATTTTGCCTTCAAATCCATTCGGTAAAAAAGGGTCTCTTATATATATAATTTAAAATTTTTATTTAAAATGTTTAGAAACGTTACTCGTAATTTAAATACATATACAGGTTTTATTCTTATTTCTTTCTACAAAAAAAAAAGTAATTTTATACCAACCACATTCACTTAAAAAACTTTATTTCAACCTACTTCATACTAGCGTTGCGGTAAATAAAGTCCCACAAACGGAATTTCCTTTTAGCGAACTCTTCGTGGACATTAGGAAAGCATAAACATAACTTTGCGTTTTTATTTCGCCGTCGTCTTGTCTCGGGACTCGTGGAGTAATACGCGGAGTTGTTACGCTTTTTAACGTCCAATTAGGAACTTTAGGATAGTTTTGTTTTTGTACGTACAACTTTAATTAGGTAAGTAGATTTTAGACTCCCTCACAGACTTCTAAAGATACTATTCAGAGCGAAGCGAAGAATGTTTCGTATGCCTGTCGTACGGTAACCGACTGACTCGGTAGCTCAGTAGTTAACGCTCCTGACTAAGTCCTGACTACTGATCCGAGGGTCGAGGATTCGATTCTCAAATTTCTCAAACATGGCTTTGATGAGCAGATTTTCTTTGTGTTTGCCTGAGTTATATCGTATTTTTATGTATATGTATGTATTTAAACATATCTATATATGTCTAGTCTCTGATTACCACAATACAGGGATATTCAACATATTGTTGCTCTCTCATATGTAAAAAACTAAAAAAACCAATTTAAAAACATAGTGCAAACTCTAACGCAGTGTTTTTCAACCTTTTTTAATTACCCGACCCCTTTAAAAGTTAAAAAATTCTAGCGCCCCCCTAGGGCCATCAACACACATAATGTTAGTTATTTGAAAGACTATGTTTATGATTTTCTTCAATTAGAATATTGCTTGGTTATTAAAATCTCCAACACAGAACCACGCCACGTTTGGACATAAACTGGCCCAGCCTTCTCACTGAAATCGTAATTTAATTGCAATGTAGGACCTGACCTACAAATACTTGCCCCTTTCTTTTACCCGCGGCCCCCTTGACAATGGCTTCGCGACCCCCAGGTTGAAAAACACTGCTCTAAAGCATTCAAATATCCGGCCAAGCGTAAGTCTCACTCGCGCTTAGGATACTCTGCCCACATAAATGATGTTTTTTTTTGTCCCGGATATTTATTTATTTATTTATAAGAAAGAAGGCCGCTAAGTACATATATTATCGACCCTCGCACGACATTTTTTTGACTTTTCGTATAGGCACAAACTTCGCGACTTGGCTGATCAATTACTGTGAATGAGTATTTAGTATAGAAAGTGTTTTCTTCCGTTTGTTTCTATAGAAGATTCACCGGGAAACCAGTTCAGTTTAATGAGTATTGAATAGCATCTACCGTTCACAGCTTGTCTCGGATAAAAGGTTACAACTGTACATTACATTACTTGCTATATCTACCTCTAAAACTTTGAACAAGTTTACGCAAGAAACTCTCTTAACGAAATTGTATACATACGTATATAAGGATATCTACTTGAACTTTCTAAACTTTGATTTTGGCTGAGTCTAAAGTTATGGGTAAGTGTCTACGTTTTAATGATTAGTCTACTCTGCTAAAGAGGTGATGGCTCACCAAGTATACTCAGGCAAAATGCCTTACATTGAAGCTTCCCAAAACCGGGTACTTAGTTTTTGAAATTTCATATCAATAATCTGAAGGAACATTCTATTATTTATCTGAACATTTATTTTTGAAAGTTTTTTCTATCAATAAAAGCCGTTATCATCCACGGCGACTATTTGTATCGGTCCATTCGCGCGTTTTGTGACCGTGCGTCTGTACTGTATAAGATGTGGTCAGTAGTCACATTTGCAACGCGCATAAGAAGCGATACAGAAAGGATACAGTCGCATTGTATAGATTCAGCATCGCTACTGCACCGTACAAAAAAATGGTATATACTTTCCCTGCTCCTCTCTCAGCGATCTCATCCCGCCCCGGCGGTGCGTCGGAGGTGACGGTTGATTAGGACCATAGGCTTAGGGCAAGACACTCACACACACACACACACACACACACCCCTTTATGAGTTTATAAATGACATATTTTGTATATTAGTGGTAATTGGTATTATAACGTGACATTTCGATGGACTGTCCGGGGGTGTAACTTATAAGCAAATTATTTTACAAATAATGCGTCCGGAAAAGTAATTTTAATATATTTTTTAAATTTAAAGAAATAAGTAAATTTAAATGAGTATTTAAAAAATCTGGGTAAGTAATTAGTATTTGATAGACAGGAACACAGAATTGCTTCTAACAATGTATGGAACTTAAACGTGGTGACATTTCCCTTCCCATACAAGTACTACGTCTAGCAGACCGTAATCTCTTTTTAGGTACTAGAGTAAGTACTCTTATAGAACTTTTCAAGGTAGTATGTAGACCTAATGATCTACATATTACCTAGCAAAGTCCCGAACCGAAAGGAAATTTTGGCAGCCGTCCAGCCGGGAGAGACCGATTTATTTTGGTTCGTTTATAACCAAAGCAAAGCAGACGGACTGACCAAAAGTTTCTCTGTCGACCGCGCACTATCAACTATAATATTCAAGAAAATTAGTTTAAAATATACTAAGTTACAGTGTTTTATGTCGAGTTTCTGTTGAATGTGAAGTTTTGGTTGAAAATTTTATTATGAAGAGGGTTTGTCGGCGAACGAAGTAAATATTTATCAAATGTGCGTGAGTAACAGACAGAAACCTTGTATTATTTTGATGTATTATTTTGTATCTTTTGTTCAAATAAATCGATATGTTTCAATTATGTGATGGAAATTATGAATTACCTAAACAATACTTTTTCTACTGATGGTACCTTCAAGTGGTAACCTACAAAACATCATATTATGTCAACTAATCTAATTTTGTTAAAAACTATCTTTAAGAGATGGTATTAAATTGTAATATGTAGGTAATTTTACTTTTTTAAATCAAATAGTTTGTTAGATGATGAGACTCTTATTATTATCTCAAGTAATTCTGAATTAATTTCATTTTTTTACGTCTCTCTAGGAAATTTTTCACTCGTTTTAAAATAATTATAACCGAGAATTCATTTATTTAAACACTAGCTTCCACCTGCGACTTCGCCTGCGTGGGCTAAGAAATGGGTCCAGAGAGAAAGAAAATGTGACGCCATCTAGCGACGAAATGGAAATGTGTTACCCGAATGCTTTATCTATCTACCTACCAAATTTCATCCAAATCCGTTCAGAAGTTTCGGCATGAAAGTGAAACAAACAAATAACAGACTAATACACGAACAAAAAAACATCCATACTTTCGCATTTATATTGATGTGAGAAAAGTGATATGAGATGAGAAGAAAAAATATCTAGTCTAAACATTACGCTGTATTTAAACAGAGAATTTTATTGATGCATGCTCGAAATATTTTTTGAAATTTATTAGAAGATGTAACTTTTTCAAACACAATTATAGTGTTACAAGCAGAAATCAGCCTCTTATTATCGGTCATACCACAAGTCCTGACACCTTTTTTAAAATTGACAAGTGTTCACCTTTTTAAAATTTAATAATTTCATTTCATGCTTTGTGTAGAGTAGACAATTAGCTGTCTTTTGATAAGTTTAGCGTGTTCATAAAATCATTTTTGAGAACGAAAAGTTTGAAAAAGACATTTTGCGTGCAAGAGAAAGAATATATATATTTTTTAATTTTATGTTCTTTTGGATTACTTGGGGGGACATTTTATTTATAGCGCAAGAGATTAATTTTACGTGTATTATATACTTTATTCATTTACACAGACAGAGAAAAATAAAAAGACAAAATATGTCAGGACTTCTGGTACGACCTATATTACAATCTAGTAGAGTTCCGTACTTAAAAATTCATTTAACTTATGACTAAACAGGTTTTTATTTCTTGCAGGTTTTTACTCCTAGCATTGGTTTCCCTAGTGAGAGTGGTCTTCTGCCACCGGGCGAGATGCGACCAAACCCCTATTGGAGCCACGGTGCTAACCCCCACAGTCGACAAGGAATCCCCCTTCTACCTCCACATGGACAGCAGGGGAACAGAGGGAAAGTACTTGCCGAGTCAGACGTATGTTTGTAAGTTCTGATAGCTCTTCCAGCGGCGTCTGTTTTAGTAACAGATAATATTAGGAAAATATTACTTTATTCAAAGTATAACAAAACAGGTATATGATCCCTTAACTGTGGGTAGTTCTAGTAGTTTCTACTAATCATACTCAGCAACTTTTGATCTAAGACTTTGCGAATTCTCAAGAAAATATGTAGATTCTTTACCATCTCTTTATACATACAGACTGACTCGGTGGTTCAGTGGTTAGTGCTCCTGTCTGCTGAACCGAGAGTAGTGGGTTCGATCCCCACCCAGGGCAAACATTTCTGTGATAGCAATGAGTTTTTCAAAACTTACGTACATTTTTATACTGACTGCTTTAACGGTGAAGGAGCACATCGTGAGAAACCTGCTCATCGCATTTCTAGATGTGTATAATTGTCCCGTTGCACGCATCCATAGGTGTAAATCATAATTGACCACGATGAATACGTTAAAAACAACCGACTTCAACCGCAACAACTCCAATTTTGCTATGTTTTTGTTGATTTTCTCAAAAAGCGCTGAATCGATTTCGATAAAATTTATATGGGACCACCTGTGAAGTATACCCTTTTTAACAAAAAAAGAATTTTCGAAATCGGTTCAGGCGTCTTTGAGTAATCGGTGAACATACATTAAAAAAAGATTCCGACGAATTGAGAACCTCCTCCTTTTTTTAAAGTCGGTTGAAAATGCCCTACACGTGACCGTGGGTGATGCTAAGTGCAACACCAGGCAACCTCCGCCTATACCTACCTTGTGGATAGAACGGTTAAATGAGCCACACGATAAGAAGAAGAAGGTGATACAAAATCAAGAAACCAAACAAAAGTTCCCCCAAGGGACCTACTTTTAATTCGCATTTTTAACTTTTATAACAAGTCAATCGGCCAACTTAGTATGAAATTTTTTTCGTGAATTGTCTGGCTTCTTTGTACTGAAGAAAGCTGTTCATTTTCATGAGGAGAAGCTTCAGTTTATACAGCTGTAAATCTAGACGTGTGTCAAATTTTAATCAGTGCTTCTACTCCTGATTCTGATCAACTTTCCCCAAGGAACCCATAGTCAAATCGCAAAAAAATGTTTGGGCTCTTCATACAAATCGATCAGCCGAGCGGCCACATTAGTATGAAGAATCCAAAAGGTTTTTTTGCGATTTGACTATGGGTTCCTTGGGGAAAGTTGATCAAAATCAGGAGTAGAAGCACTGATTAAAATATGACGCATGACTAGGTTTACGGCTTGTATAGTTTCAGATGACGTTATTAGACCTTAAATTTTTCGTGTAGTATTTGTATTTAATGCTGTAATTTTATTGACGGTAACGACTACAGAACTCTAAATACGCGTAAATAGGTAGTAACGACAAAAGCATTATAAGGGTTCCTTTAAAAGATCCTTTATTAGACCTTTAGATGGAATCGAGCTAGGGGTTTATATGTCCTCAGTAAAGGGTACTTTAACAAAAAACCGACGCCATTAAAATATATCCTACTTCAATATGGAAATCGAGAAAATCTAACGACACCTGACGCTTTCAAATTATTGTAAATGGATCCATCAAGCATGGCTTTAGGCGGGTGGTAGCAGTGGAACGGACGTAAATACATACTTACAGTACATACACCCAAAAAACATTATCATACATTATCCTTCGCTCAAGGGGAAATTTAAGGGTTCTAACAAGCTAACAAGCAGCTCTTTTTAAATACTGTGGCAGTACATTGAACTGTAATGTACATATAGATTTATACGCGTCCCCGCTGCTAGTGCACGGGTCTCCACGGTTAGGCCATAATCCACATATGGGGGGCAAGTCCGGATTAATGGAAGTTGAGGAGACCCACACTAGCCAGTGGCCAACCCCAGTGTCAGAAGTTTTCAAGCCGTCTAAAGGCCGTTGACATGGCTTAACGACTGCCATCTAGTGATAGCAACCGGCACCAATGATGGCGTAACGTGCCTTACGAAGTACTGAAACGGTCGAGATTAATCCTACTAACAGTCAAACCCATCCATGTTATGGCTGTGTCTGTAGTCAGTTAATCTGCGTGATCGATGCAACCGAAAGCCGCACTGAACCACTAACTACCACTTCGGTAATGTGAAATAAATAAATCTAATCTAATTTAATAATTTAGATAATATTTTTTTCGAAAGGAAATGTTTTCTAGTAGAATATAAATTAACTGAAAGATTAGAATAATATTAATTTCGTTTTAAGCATGGTCACTACATGATCTACATGAAAATATTTTCATTTATTGGGTTCCAGTAAAACTGGAAACTATTAACGAAACGAGGCCGTTCCAACAATTTATGATCACCGCTGAGGACCCCGAGGTGGACAATGCTGACTACAGCCTGGAGACCAGCACCGAGGAAGTGGTGGGAAAGTTCAAGACCCTGGACGACGGCGGCAAGAAGACCATGCACAGCGAGCGATGTGCCAACTCTGTGGAGAATGCTGAGCACTCGTATAAGACTAATGTAGAGGTAAATTTGGATACCAAATATACTAATGGACAAAAAATTCTACTCAAGGTTTGTTGCACGTCTTTTGGAAAATTAACTCAATCTAGCAAAAAAAGACAACCAAAAGTTCAAAAACTGTGTGTTTACTGCTTATAATTTTAGTTTAGAGGTTTTTCTAGTTTTTTGTTTTTAGTGTTTAGCAGTTTTGTAGACTGAGTTAATTTTTCAAAAGTCGAGCAAGCAATCTTGAGTCGATTTTTTTTTGTCCACCATTGTATATGTGGATTGAGAGAAAGATAGCAGTTGAAGTGGCAACTGAATCAGTGATATGTACAGGTGAAGACACTGACTTTTAGCTGATGGACTTGTAAGTTATTATATGATACCTGTATTTTTTGAATTGTAGTTCAGAATGTAGCCTACGTATACCCTAAGATAAGAAGACATTATAAGATCTCAGATATCTTCATACGACTGCTTTCCTTTTTAACCGCTAGATTGTTTTCTTCTAAACCTACTTCAAATTCTAATTCATGTATTCTTTCTATATATCTAATGACGTTCCTAGTAATTCATTAGTAAGTAAACTAAGTATTCTTTTCATCACATTGCACAGCTCCTCGACTACACGGGTATAGTGAGAAGACTAAAACGGATCAAACCGTTCGAGCTAGTTAAGTGTGAGTGATAATTATAGTGGTACTTACAAAGAGCACATGAACAAAGTGTCTTCCCCTTAATAGAGACAATAAGAAAAGTGTTAATGGACACATTCTTTAATAATATCAAGTAAAAGTTTAAGTTAATTGTAAATATCTTATTAGTCTTTAGACTAGATTGTAATATTTATAAGGATTTATTTAAATAAATCCTTGTTAAACAAAAACAAAAATCACATTGCACAACTTTTTGTAAATTTACAAGTAGACGATTTTGTAAGGGAATAACTTCCAAGAAATATCAGTGAAAGGGTTTGAAAAGTAAATGCTACAATAACTGGATTTCTAGATCCATTGACATTTCATTGTAAACATTGATTAAAAGTCCATTAGTCAACTGAGAGGTTTTTTGTTTAGTTTTATGTCTTATTTAAAATATCTATCTTCTTTTTATTTAAGTTAAAATCACAGTCAGACAGAATTCTAAAAAACGCATTAGGGTACTAATTGGAGACAAAATTCCATTACTATTGAAATAAACTTAGTGAAATAAAAAACATTTTTATGCAGAAGATAATGGAAGTTGTTAGAAATGTAGACTTCTAACTGTAAAAGAAGAAATAAAAACAAACATCTATTCTTTACATTTCTGTCTATTGTCAGTGATGATTTGTGATTTAAAGACGTGTACTGGCGTCATCCATAATCTCAAAGTCGCTCAACGATGGAGAAAGTTATCCTTGGCGTTTCTTTACGTTATAAAATCCGAAACAGGAAATCGAAGTAGCTAAACTGAACTGATAACTGACGAGGAAGAAAGGTTATAGAAGAAATAAGAATATTAAGAATAAGAAGAATGATGCAGTAATAGACAGTCCACCAAGGAGGCTTGATCACGTCTGCTGGATTAGTGTGACTTAGATACTTGCTAAGTGGAAGTCTATACCATGTTCATTACATACCTATTGTTCTTGTTTGCTTGAAGTCATGTTCGACTATTTGCCTGCCAGGTGCACTGGATATCACCTAAACAGCGTAACAGTGACCAGAAGATCCGCTTTCGTGCTATGGTAGCGGAAAACAATGAGAAGTGGTACGAAGGAGGAAATCTGACCATAATACTTGAGAAAGATGATGCCAGGCCGAGAGACAGCGCACCCTGGGAACCTATACAGGAGTGCAAACTATGCAGCGAGGCTAGGTATGAGGTACGTGATGAAAAGAGTTGCGTGACTTTTTTACGGCTCGGAAACTCATAAATCCAATGTTAAGTGACGTTTTCTTTTTAACCGACTTCAAAAAAAGGAGGAGGTTCTCAATTCGTCGGAATCTTTTTTTTTATGTATGTTCACCGATTACTCGAAGACGCCTGAACCGATTTGGAAAATTATTTTTTTGTTTAAAAGGGTATACTTCACAGGTGGTCCCATATAGATTTTATCGAAATCGATTCAGCGGTTTTTGAGAAAATAAACAAAAACATAGCAAAATTGGAGTTGTTGCGATTGAAGTCGGTTGTTTTTAACGTATTCAGCGTGGTCAATTATACGTTGTAGATACAATACTGCGTCCATTGTCTCTCTATAGTGACTAGCCCTTTATCCACCGTGTGTTTTAAAAATGTTATTGTTCATTTTCAGATGATATTCAAGGGGCAGTGGTCTCGAGGCAACCACCCCCGCCACTATCCGACCAAGCCCGATGAGAACTACTATAGTAACGTGATCGGTGCCTCACACGACTACGATTTCGTCTTGTGGAGGCAAGGTAGCAAGGCAAATGCTGGTCTCATACAACTTGCCGAGGAAGCCAACTGTACTGCAGTCGAGAGAATGATTATTGATGAGGTAGGACCTATCTTCAAAGGCCTGCACTAACTGATATGCCATTGGGTTGGGATATTTACTTAATAGCACCGTATCTGTTCATAGAGGATTCTTAAGGCATCTACGTGATGTCGCCTCCTATACAAACTGTGTTAAGAAATCTTGGTAAGCACGCTTCCATTTTCGAAATCATCACCATTTCGGTTTGGTTGGTGGTTGGTTCTTAGCCGGCCTGGCTAGCTACCACCATCGTATCTAAGTCTTGCCGCCAAACATCAATGTTTACAGCATTGACGTGTTCCGGCATGAAGATAAGATAGCCAGTTCCCCATTGCGTTGGGGAATCTTGGTAAGCGCTCTTCCATCTTCGGCTACATCATCACTTACCATCAGGAAGGGCTCACCAATTGAGGGTAAAAAAAAATCAATCACATACCAACAGGTGAGATGATGCTAAGGGCTAACTGATTGTAAATTGTAAAAAAACATAAGAATCTACGTGGTCATCTACGTATTTTCAAGAAATTTGGATTAAAAGTTTGTACTCGTTCTTTTATCTAGCTGATTTCTCTGGGCCAACACATGAAAATTCATTTCAGATGTCAGAGAAAGGAGGGACCCGAACCCTTATAAGAGGAAAGAGTCGCCGCCACCCATACATGTCTGAGCCCACACATTCCCTCTTCAGAGTGGACAGGGTTCACCATCTCTTTTCCATCGCTGTCGCCATGAAGCCTTCCCCTGACTGGTTTGTGGGGACTTCCAAGTTCGAACTGTGCTCTGACAGCGGGTGGCTCACTTATGCGGAAATTCCACTATTTCCTTGGGATGCGGGCACTAAAGATGGTATATCGTACGAGGTGAGTTTGCTACAAGATTGGGGATTCAATTCTATAATATAACCGATGTTGGTAACATAAGAATAATTTTTAAATGCTACTTGGGGAGCTATAGCTATACGATAATATATGCGATTATATATACGATTTATAAAACAAACTCAGTAAACATGACTGGTTTTAGCGTAAAATTTTGAAATAATCGGGTTGTTTTTCAGTAATACTGTACTGAAACTGATGCGACACGGTTTATCCCTACGATACGATAGAATCAGATAAAATACTTTATAAAAAACAGCCTATTCGTTTCAGAACAAAGTCTAATACCACTTTATCATGAAATTGAATAAATAAAACATTTTTAATTAGCCACTTCGTTTACCCGATACAAGCACCCGCTCAACACTATTTTGACGTCGTGTCTAAGATTTTACGTTTGTTCCAGAGTGTTCCATCCACAACGCAGCCCCAGGAAACGGTGGAGCGGGTAGCAGTGGGCTCCTTCGACAAGGGCTCTCCGTTCTTCAAGATGAACCTTGGGGACTTGAAGCCGTTTGCGCTGCTCGAAGTCAGAAGGATTGACGTATATCCTCTTGAGGACGAAGAGTGCAACCAAGAAAAAGAACAGGGTAAGAACAAAAACTCATCAAGTGCAAGTCGTGTTTGTGCATCGATGGTTAATTACCTCCGCACCATATACATACATAAATCTGTGTCAGTTGTAAGATTTTTAATTTAAAAAAACATGTATACAGGTTGTAACACAAAGGCGTGGTAATACTTCAAGGTGGGCTTTCACTCATTAAACTGAACAACTTTTGAAAACTGAATTTTTTGGAGTTTTCACACAAACTGGCTCGCCAGCTGATCGATTTGTATGAAAAGTCAAAAAAAAAAATAGCGATTTCAACGATGTTGTAGAACAAAAGTTGTTCAGTTTGATGAGTAGAAGTATAACCACAGCTTTTTGTTACACCCTGTATACTTGTATAGTAACAGTAAGATTTTGGGTATGTTTTGTATGGGAACGTTACATTGCCCACTTCAAATTTTAAACGACCCACACTTAGCCTGTTTCCATTGTGTATGTTTTGTAATTTTTCGTTAGAGTTTGCACATCTTAGTAGATCAGGCAATGGTATGTTTTACGATAGACCAAAAACAAAAACACTTTTAGGTAAATGTATGTTAATGTTAACAAATAATATCGTCGCCACACATAATATCTACGTAATAAAACATAACCTATGAAAATAAAAAAAAATGAAAAACAAATTCGTTTAAAACTTATCATTATCGTTAGTAATATGTAATATCTAATACCTAAGGTTCAGTTGGCTTTCCTTGGGTACGAAATCTTACAGGGACGTAAGTCAGTATACGTCTGCCTATCAGAGTCTTATCTATATTTGTTGCTACTTGCTAGCACTGAGATAGCATTCTTCGGTTTACACTGAGTTATGTTTGTTGAAACAATATCCGGGATAAATCACACACGGTCATCTCATCTCGTCACCAAACTTGGATTCTTCGTTCTGAGAGAACCAGAGACTGACATCTCATCTCACTAATCTCATCTCATCTCACTAATATTAAAATCAAAATCAAAAGGTTTTTTATTTAAGTAGATGTTTTGCACATACTTTTAAATCGTCTTTTTTTTCTACCTAGTACAAAGTTCCTACCACGTGGAACTTGTACACTCAACGTTTCGGGAAGTGTTTCCGAAGCGAGAAGAAACGTCGAGCCCAAAAGAAACTCGCTTCAACACATTTTTTTAAATAATACTTAATTTCTTATACAATGTATGTCATCAACAATACAGTTATCAGGAAGAGCAATACATTTCCAAATGTCTTTGTCATTTACATAATCTATCATCTTATAATAAGCTTTTGAGCACAAACATTTTTTTACATACGTTTTGAATTATAAATGCGAATGTATGGATGTTTGTTTGTTTGTTTGTTTGTTCCACTCTCACGCCGTAACCTAACCTAACCTAACCTAAACCGCCTTTGTAGCTTTCTCTAGCCCAGTGCACACAACCACGTGAACCGTCAAAACAACCAATTCTTCATATAAGCAGTTTAGCTTTGACACTTCGCCTAAAACAACATTACCATTGATGAAATCATAAAGTGCTCAACGTAACTTATTGTTGGAAATTTCCAAGTCACCGCATTTTCCAAATGGATAGTTACCTACATGGTATGGTTGGGAAATTTGAACAGACATATAAACACGTGAAAAACAACCTTTACCAAGAAACCCACAAACAAAATTTTGGATTTGACATACAAAGTTAAGGCAGTGCAGTGAGCCGATCGATTTGTATATTCTGAAAATTCTAAATTTTATTTTCCGATTTGACTGTTTTTTTAATAGATGTTTCAATAAGAAGCTGAAGTATAGAACAGTAAAAAACGATAAAAAATGAAAAGAATAACAATTACATATGTATGTAGTAATAGTAATAGAATTTTATAAAATGAATACAATATATGCAACGCTTGCGTTGTGTTTCGTTGAGAAAGTGAGGGTACCAGAGCCCCTCATTCCCCCCATCCCCCAATCCCATTTCAAAAGTCTGCAACGCACTTGTGACTCCTCTGGTGTTGCGGGTGTCATGGGCGGCGTTAATCGCTTACCATCAGGTGATTTGTCTGCTCGTTTGCCACCTGTCACATAAAAAATAATAATATTTTTATTATCCTGAGCACCATTGCCAACAAACCAGACTATCCTATACGACGACTGGACGACGACGTTGCACAAACGCCAGTCCAGTGTCCGGATGTAGTGACTGTCCTACCTTTTGTGTTTTTATCTTTATATTTGTAAATTTACTAACATTAGTACTTGTAAGTCATTTGTTGTTTTACTAACACTTATGGGCTACGGCCTGAAATAAACTCTATATTATTATTATTATATTAATTATAATTTAAGCTACCCCGACACTTGGTTCTGCAAGCTATAAGGGCTGCCCATTACCACTTAAATACGCATACTCTATAACAGGAACCTAACATAAGCAGGAAGCGATTTAATACATTTAAGTAATTCACAATTTCAGGAAACCAAAACACAGAGACCGTTGAAGACTCTGGAATCGACGCTGAAGAGATCGCAGAGTAAGTTTATTGCTTCCAACAAGATGTGAATTATTCTAAATAAAAAAAACCGAACCTTATACGTAACTGGGAGAGCAAAAGTAGGAAAGATGGAAAATAGCAGAATTTTAAGAGGGGGTCATTAATTTTAGATCAAGTGACACAAAGCAAACCAAGTTCAAATTAGAATTTATTTGGTGTCTAGTAACTTTCTACTATCTAGTATATTTCTATAAAAAATATGTGTGAATTTGAAATATTTGTTTACTTAAACTTATTGTTGTAACTAAAGTTACTTATCTATAATACAATAATTCAAGAGACTTTCAACAATACGGATAACGGTGTCTTCCAATAAACAAAAGCTTTTCACGTATAAATATTACTAAAGGAAGTAGCTACGGAAAGCCCGCGCCCGGCCCACATCTGTCAATCATTTTATTTTTCACTCTACACGCTAGCTACACGCCATCAACTTGTTTTCCCGGTATTTTCAATTAAACTTCGGAAATGTTCAAGCAGGATTCGTAACATTATACATATTAATGTGTTAAAAAAATTAATTGTAATAATATTGTAAGTCGTGTGCCTACTAGTTTAAAACGATGTCGTGTCCGCTTATGGGGCTCGCGTCTCAGCCCATGACTCGGCAGAGTTAGGACTCATTGTGCCGACGGGCACGGGCGTGTGTTACCTGGTAAGTAATAATAATAATATCTGGGACAAATCACACACGGTCATCTGGCCTCAAACTAGGATTCCCTGTATCTTGGGAACTTGGGAATATACATACACATATATATTTAAATACATACATATATAGATATAATACACCCAGAATTAGAACAAACAATTCTGCTCATCACAGAAAAGTTTGCCCTGTGTGGGGATCGAACCCACGTCTCTCGGATCAGAGGTCAGGATCGCTAACTACTTAGCCACCAAGTCAGTCAAGTGCTATGAGACCACCATATATTATATTTTTGTCTGCAAAAATCGGTTAATGTGATGTAACTAACTACAGAACATGTAATGGAATCTTAGTTAGAATGGTTCTGACAGACAGAACCCATGCGTAAATTAAAACAAGATTATTAATTTGTATGATTTATTGAAATTATATAAGGTGCTACTTTATTAGTGCCCGATATTTTAGTCAGTGCTTCTACTCCTGATTCTGATCAACTTTCCCCAAGGAACCCATAGTCAAATCGCAAAAAAATTTTTGGACTCTTCATACTAATTTGGCCGCTCGGCTGATCGATGTGTATGAAGAATCCAATTTTTTTTTTCTGATTTGACTATGGGTTCCTTGGAGAAAGTTGATCAGAATCAGGAGAAGAAGCACTGACTAAAATATCGGGCACTAATAAAGTAGCACCTTATATATCATATTAAATTGCGGCAGCGCAACCTTAGACCACAAGTTCTTTTGGAAGCAATGTTAATAGTATGGAACAAACTAGAAAAACATGCAGACATTTAAACGAAGGACAGACGGACTGACATATAGAAAGCGTTGCCTTAGTAGGTCAAAGAGTCCACATCTCCCTTTGGGTACGAAACGAAACCATAAACAATAATATAGCACCAACATACACATAGACAGATGTAGATATTATGATACCTACTACGTAATCCTATAACGTTTTAAAAAAAAAACCTAAAAATACATATACAACAACGATCGAACCTACGACCCTCAGACTAGTAGTCAGGATCGCTAACCACAGAGCCACCGAGTCATTCTATAAAAATATTTTTTTAATGTCCTGGATAAAATTAACACGTTAAGAACCACTACTTTTTTCCAGAGAACCCTTGGAGCTAGAGTCGAAACTCGGTCCTGAACCCGTGGAATGCATCGCCGACTGGTCTGAATGGTCTCGCTGTGTGCCCCGTGATGGCCACTGCGGCATGGGTTTCCAGATCCGGTCTCGGCTGAGCAGGAGCCGGGACGTGTACTATGACGAAGTGAGTTGGACGTCAGGTCTCACTGACCGCTGAAGGGCGTCACACACTTGCGCTATACATACCTACTGTGCTATAAAATCCGCCACACTCATGGGCGGATGGCGAGTCGAATGGGGTGACCGTGATGTTAGAAGCCTCGTGCTTGAATATCTGCCCATAGTTGTGGCGGATTTTATAGCAAAATATAGAGTAAGTGTGCGACGCCCTTTAAGACGCGGATGAACGACGCGACGCATTGTATTGTATTGTAGGGCCACTAGCCATACTAATATCAGCGCGCCTTTATTGCATCTTTATTGTGACCTATTAGATGTTAGTCAATCAGGTACCGAGGCACGCGCATCGTCTATCTGCACCAGTGACCCGTTATAATACCCGGTGCCAAATACTGAAATTGGGCAGAAAAATTATTGGCGCACAACATGGTGTAATGCACTGGCTAACGACTATTTAAGTACAAAGCATAGTTCTACGAGTATTCTGATGAAAGCACTATCGTTGATATTGTCCTATATTTTCATTTCTTTACCCAGAGTTGTCTGGAAGAGATCGCTTTTAGCCTTCCGTGTTTTTGAAATACACTGCTGAATATATATGTAAACCTCTGTATATAATTTATAACAAATGTATAAGTGAAGGTACATTTCCTACTTCCTGGAAATGTGCGAACATAATACCTATCCATAAGGGTGGATCAAGGCAGGACGTTGAAAACTATCGCCCGATCTCGATACTGTGTGCTCTGTCGAAGGTCTTCGAGAAATTAGTACACAATGAAATCTACCCTGTACTAAAAAATATTATTATACCTGAACAACACGGTTTCGTTAAACGTAGATCAACAATTACTAACTTAATGCTTTTTACAGGATTCCTGTTTGAAAACATGGATAGATGTGTACAGGTAGACGCTGTTTACACAGACTTTCGAAAGGCCTTTGACAGAGTAGACCACAAAATTCTACTCAAAAAATTAGCATTCAACGGCATTCGAGGAAACTTACTTCGTTGGTTTGCTTCCTATATTTGCAAACGCAGTCAACGAGTTATTGTAAGCGGTTTTCATTCATGCGAATTCCAAGTCACATCCGGTGTCCCGCAAGGATCAATATTAGGCCCTTTGCTGTTTGTTTTATTCATTAATGACATTAAAAACTGCTTCCTTAATACCAAATTTCTATTGTACGCTGATGACTTAAAAGTTTACAAAGATATACATAATTTGACTGACTGTGTTTTGTTACAAGACGATCTAAACCGTTTAAGCACATATTGTGACATTAACAAACTTCAGTTAAGCATTTCAAAATGTAATATTATCAGTTTTACAAAAAAAAGATTAATACAGTCCTTTAATTATATTTTGTGTAACGAAACTCTAAACAGAGTAACACACGTACGTGACCTTGGAGTTACGCTAGACTGTAAACTACATCTGGATATGCACATTGACAATATTATCAATAAAGCGTTTAAGATGTACAGATTTGTTCTCAGATCAGCAACTGATTTTAGTCGGGCGTCCACCCATCTTTATCTCTATACTACCTTGGTTCGAACTCAGCTAGAATATGCTTGTGTCGTTTGGGATCCCATTTACAGCAAATATGATAACGCTATTGAAAAAATTCAACGCAAATTCTTGCGCGGTACTCATTATAAACTAGAAAAACGCAGCCATGTGCCATATGATATATTATTAAATAAATACAAAATGATGACCCTAAAATCAAGACGCCTACTTCTACAAACTATGATGCTACATGGATTGTGCCATAGCAAAATTGACTGCATTGAATTAACAAATCAAATATGTTACTCTGTGCCAAGAAGCATAAAAAGGCGTAAGACACGCACGTATCCTCTTTTCGCTACGCAAACTAATTGCACGAACGCCGGACAGCGCGTACCTATGCGCCGACTGCTTACATCTTATAATACAGTTTTTGGATATCGACATATTTGCTTTAAACGAATCTAAATATAAAAAGAATGTAATAAATAAACTATTATTTATTTAACATCCATTAGCGCACTTAGATTTATTCATTTATGTTTTCACTTCTTTATATATTTTATAATGTATTTTAAAAAATTACGTATTTTTCATATAAGTTCGTCACGGCAACTTACCTTAGTAATCTGTGGATAATGTCGTTGACTGTGCATAAACATAAGTATCATGTATCTAAGACCATTTTGTAATATACTATGCTTAGTTGTTTATTGTCCCAAATAAAGTATTTTATTTTATTTTATTTTATTTTATTTTATTTTGGAAGAGATCGCTTTTAGCGATAAGACCGTCTTTGTACACATAGTCTAACATTTTTATTTTGTAATGTTCTCCTTGTGTACAATAAAGTGTTCATAAATTTTTACCCTCAATTGGTAAGCCCTTGGCATCATCTCACCTGATGGTAAGTGACGATGATGCCGAAGATGGAAGCGGGCTTACCAAGATTCCCCAACGCAATGGGGAACTGGCATGGAACTGAATCTTATCTTCACGCCGGAACACATCAATGTTGTTAACACTGCACTGATGTTTGGCAGCAAGACTTATATAAGATGGTGGTAGATAGCTAGCTAGGCTAGCTAGGCGGGCTCAGAAAATGCCCTACCACCAACCAAACCGAGTCCTACAAAGTTGGACCCCGCCGGGAATCTAACCTGCGACCTCCTGATGTGAAGCGAGCGGACAAGCCACTAGGCCACGGAGGCGGTTATACGACATTTGCCCGCGTCGCGAGCAAACGCTAGTTGTAATTTCCGTTTGTTACACGAAATGTAAATTTTGAAATCTACAAAATTAGATCGATATAATGCTGACCATCTTTTTATGACTTCAGCATATCTTAAAAGTTTTTAGTAGCTATATAGCTGTAATCTTTAAACCACTTGTGCAGGAATGTCATAGATAAACCATAAAACCTTTTTCTTGGCTTGATAGGTGGCACTTACCAAGTCTAGAACCACGCCGACAGTAACGCATAACTTGATGGATCAGGCAGGACTCTGTGTTTTGTATCTAAGAAGTTGTCTATGAAGTTCTATTTAGTGATCTTTAAAGGTTTCATTTATATCCGGTTTGTTTCAGGAACAGTCGAACCCAGTGAGCGCGTGCCGAGATGAACCGAACGCGCCGATGACAGAGCGACGGGTCTGCTTCGCGCCATGCCAATAAATCAGACTTATTTTGCATACTTAGAGCTGCAGAGGGTTATAAGTAATAACGGGTACGTCAGTAAGGGCTCCTTAAATACATGGACGTCATACATAATACATTGGTATAATCGCATTTAAACTATGCAATTACTTTATTAATTTAAGTATCAGTTTTATAGATATTAGCCTAGATCGTCGAGACTGAACTTTTAGGCCTAATTGAGCGTTTGAAATAACAGTTAAATTTGACAGTTGCAGACCTGACATTTTTATGGTCGACAAAGGTGTTAATAATATTTAATTTATATAAAAAAATAAACCGATTAAGCACAGCCAGAATTGTTTTTGTTTTTTTTTTTCAAATAAATCATCCAAGAATTGCGCGAAAATACCGGATTTCAGGTTAGACGTACGGGAGGGGCGAAGGGAAAACGGGGCGGTGACACAGTGAGTGAATGCAGACACGAACGGCGCATGCTCCGACTAACCAATAAAAAGCGCGCGCGGCCGGCGAAACTTGTTGATCCTCACCAACTTCACGCGCGTCAGTTCGTCCTAAACCATGAGCCGTGAGAACGTGTCGCAGCCGGCGCGGGCGAACTCTCTAAACTTGGAATTTTTGCGAAATATCATAAAGTTTTCAAATAGACATTATCGTGATCTATTCGAGCCGTAATTGTCAAAAGTGTTTTATTTATCCAAAAACTGTGTAATTCGAAGTAGTTTGTAACTTAGTGCAACTTAGCGGGCTAACTAGTTTTACCTTTACCTGCGCGCGCGTCGTCGTCCCACGACGAGTCGTGCGAAGCGAAGCGGTTACCTTTATCGGATAAACGAACATTTTTCAAATGGATGTGAATATGGAATCCGTGTCAGTGTTCGCGCTTTTTGTGCATTGTATTACGGTACCGTGTTAACTGAACATTACTCATGACTAGAATAAAAGGGACAAGTAGACTTTTTATTTTGAGTTTGTGATAAAAACTGTAAAAATGTTGATAACTTTGCGCGGGGGAGGGCGGGGGTGGTTCGTCGCGCTGATGATCGGCTGGCTGGCGGTCGCCTGCGCCTCCGACCACAGAGGTAAGTACGTGCTTCCTATCCTACCTGTTTGTTACCTTGTGCTTCCAGTCTAGCGGATTGCGGAGCTCGCTACCCGACTCCCGACTCCCGAGTTCCTGACTCGCCGGCCATTGTCCTGCTTTGTTCTAGGTAGGTACGCGGTGCGCCCGACTCCTTTTGTTCATTTCTTGGAACCTGCAGAGTTTCGTCACTTCGAATTTGGAATTTTATGTACCTACTTAACGTCACGTCATTATGTTGAATCACGTCGTGTGTTTTTTTTTACTTTTTAGCACTGCTGCCTGCCTGGAATTTATTACTTAACATTTTTGACTATTTCCTGCCTGCTGCCCATTTGCTGCCCGCGAACGTTTATGCCTATTTGCTCTAGGATAAGTGTTTATTTCCTGTTTCCACGCGTTCATAGCTGTGCATACTACAAAGTATAATTCTATTTATCTACCTACCTACTTTCCGAAGTGCTGACACCTCACAGCGGTCGCTGAAGCGATAGGCTGGTGCAATGCTAGGGCGCGGCTCCAACCTATCTAGGTACCTATCAGTGATAAAAATTGATAAGACAGAATACCTAATTTATTACCTAGCTTCCCGTTTTTTTTGTAGAAGACTTAATACCTATGTAGGTACCTACCTAATTATTCGGTAATTTTTGAGGAATAATTTTTCCAAAATTTACTTTTAGTAAATCTTCAATATATATTTTACTTCAGGAATCTAAAAATAGGTAGTTATGTTATGACGTCTCTCCATCCGGCATGCGAATAATGTATTAACTAAATGTACCTATTAATTAGGGTTCCGTAGCCAAATGGCAAAAAACGGAACCCTTATGGATTCGTCATGTCTGTCTGTCTGTCTGTCTCTCTGTCTGTCTGTCTGTCTGTCCGTATGTCACAGCCACTTTTTTTCCGAAACTATAAGAACTATACTGTTGAAACTTGGTAAATAGATGTATTCTGTGAACCGCATTAAGATTTTCACACAAAAATATAAAAAAAACAATAAATTTTGGGGCTCCCCATACTTAGAACTGAAACTCAAAAAATTTTTTTTCATCAAACAGTGTGGGGTATCTATGGATAGGTCTTCAAAAATGATATTGAGGTTTCCAATATCATTTTCTTCTAAACTGAATAGTTTGAGAGACACTTCCAAAGTGGTAAAATGTGTCCCCCCCCCCCCCCCGTAACTTCTAAAATAAGAGAATGATAAAACTAAAAAAAATATATGATGTACATTACCATGCAAACTTCCACCGAAAATTGGTTTGAACGATATCTAGTAAGTAGTTTTTTTTAATATTTCATAAATCGTAAACCGCAATTTACCTTTCATTCAGGTTACAACGAACTACAAGAATTTCTATATTATGTAACTTGCTGCTACGGAACCCTTCATGGGCGAGTCTGACTCGCACTTGGCCGCTTTTTTTTTTGTTTTGTGGGGCAAAATAAAAAATAGAAGTTGATAACTACGTAAAATTAAGAAAGAGGTTGTAGGTTACCTGTGCTAGGTAGAATTTGCTAGCCAAACGCTATAAGGCAAACAGACGGACATGGCGATCCTTGATGACTACGGAACCCTAAAAAAAGAACCACAACTAGGATGAAAATCAATTTCACGTGTAAAATTACATTGTACAGGTCGTAAAAAAAGTGCGTTTGAAATTTTAAGGGGTTGCTCAGAATCAACTATAGAATCCAGGAAAAATATTGAAAAAAACCGCTTTTCATCTTTTTTTCCATACTAAATCTGAATATTAAATCAAGAATTTGTATGGAAAACTGAAAATAAAATTTGTAGATCGGATTTTTTGCATATTTTTCCTGTATTACTTACCTTCGCATTTCAAATGTTACGAAATGAGTTCCTTCGAAAATCATGAATGAATCACTTTTCACGTCATGTTCCATTCAAGTTTATCTGTTTGATTACTTACAACCGTGTTTTAAAGGACCGTGTAACATCTCACGCATAATTTTTGCTCAATGAATCAAACTCAAAACCATATTGAATCTGATATCGAACTCTGTTTGAATCACACACTGGAAAATTCTCACATTTGTCTGTAAGTAGTTATGTCACCAGACTAACTTTATCTTTTTAGATTTAAATGTATTTACAGTGCGTTAAAATTAATGTTTTTATCAACAATATACAAACAAAATCGCTACATTACAATGGCTGGGATAAATTACCTTCCTCAGTTAGCAAGTTCGTATTAGTAGGTACATGTTGAATTTACAAATTTGGACTATTAGTAAAAGAATTTGCCTCCACACAACCTCTCAATCGCCTTAACCCTTGCAATATTCTTGTGGCCCACCGGTGGCTTTAAATCCCTCTACCTCCTATCTCTCTTAATACCTTTCCAGTTCCCAAACTTTCTCAACTCCTTCGCACACTCCACACTCCCTCTACCCGTTTCAATCCTACAATCCCTCAACCACTAGACTCCTCTCACACTTCCTTTTCCTTTACTCCTATCTTGATCAACTTTCTTTCTCTACTCCTCCCACTCTCCCTCAACCCCTTGACTCCTCCCACCCGTCATACCTTTCACACGCACACTTTTTCAACGCTTTCACTGCTCCCACACTCCCCCAACCCCTCGACTCCTCCCACACTCCCTCAACCCCTTACTTCTCCCACACTCCCTCAACCCCTTTTCTCCTCTTACCCCTTCACTCCTTCCACACTCCCTTAACTTTTCACTCCTAGGAACCCATTATCATTTTCACAATTTACGACTTTACTTAACCCACATCACATCTCACCCCCACCCTTTCATCACACAACACGCCTGAGTCGTCAGTAACTTTCATTGGCACTTGTTTTGTTACTGCCACATCATATTTAAATACTATAAAGTTGAGACATTTAGCAAAACTACATAACTATATTCTAAGTAATTTATTTTTATAAATTAAACAAAATTTCGAAAATATTTTACTATAAAATAAACTAAATTTTGCTATCGTCGTCGCCCGTGTTCGCACCATTTATTGAGGACTGTCTTTGAGAACAAAACATAGGTATTATGGTGCACGAGTAGCACGACTTGCATTGCGTGTATTTGCGTTTTCTGGCCCTGTCGAGTTCTTTTTTTCTCGAAGAACTGCAATGAAATTTTCGTATTTCACCGGCTAGGATTCGTTTTAAAACACACTCTTGTCTTGTTAGTTACCAAAAACTCCAGAGTAATTTTCGTACAAGTGTTCACTTTTTAAATTTCTTGTCCTGACTACCTATTAATGACTAGGAATCGTGGATGTTGAATGCACAGATTAACATGAAAAATAACAATGAAGTCTTAACCGTTATTAAATACAATGTGTCAGTAAGAGCTCGGAATCCGAGATGTTCGATAAAGTCATTTGCCTCCATTTTGCTTCGGTGAAAGGTGATTGTGAATCGTGACCACAATATAGGAAATCCATTGTTATGCCAGCAGACGCACACAGGGATTATAATAATGCTCATGAGCGCCATCTTTAGTTATTGTTTTCTAGAAAATAGAGAAATTCTCACCGTACTTGTTGATTGGCTCGGCAATAATGAATTTTGAGCTGAAAGCTGAATGAGACTTACGGGTTTGAAAGGGAATTTCGGTGGAAATATTTCGTATAGCAACCCCAAAATTCTACATCAATTGCCATGTAGAAATGATCGCACACACACCCACGCACGCTCACACACGCACACACATCCACGCACACACACACACACACACACACAAACACACACACACACACACACACACACACACACACACACACACACACACACACATACATACACATACACACGCGCACATACATACACGCACACGCACGGTACGTTCAGAGAGAGAGCACACATGTATTTGCCCAAATCTATCAAAAATTACATCTTAACTTATGTATGTACGAGTATTTGCAGTTACAACAGAAACATAATATGATAAACGGTGAATCATTAAAAAAAATGTAGGACAATTTTTATCGTTTTCTGATGAGGGCCTCACCAATCTTCTTAAGTAAATTAAATTAGTACTACTTTTATTATGCCTTTGCATCTAATTGCATGCCGGTGGTGTTTTGTAGGTCAAACGCTTATTTAATATGCACAGCTTGCGTTAGTGGAGAAGTTAGGTCGACAGAGTAGCATAATACACCTTTAGTATTAAGTAAATGTTAAAAAAAGGTGTGAAAATACCACTACCGGAAACTTTGATGTGGTGTTCTCCTCATGAAACTGAACAACTTTTCTTTTTCAATCTGTACTGAATTCGCAGTATTTCAGGCAAATTGATCGGCCAGTCAGGCATTTTGTATGTTTAATAATTTTTTTGAGAATTCTGTATTAGATTCTTAGTAAAAGTTGTTCAGTTCTATGACTCAAACATACTGATAGTGTTTCCGGTAATTATATTTTTGCATCCTGTATGTATATTACCAGGAAAGGTAAGTATTGTTTGATGTTCACCGCTCGAGTACCAGAGAGAGACCCTAGGTCGCTGCAGCTTCAAATAATGCATATTGGTTTGCAAAATCGTCTGTTATCCATTGAAAACATGACATCATTGAAACAATTTTACAGTTGAAACTAATGATTTTAATCTTCATTTAACTTCATTTAACTAAGTCTAAATCTACATGAATCCAAGGATGCAAGCGTATGCTATGGTGGTTCTAGCCTTTTATTCCTCTAAGGGCTTTTGTGTTCCTGAATTCTTTCATGTTTATTACAGCAGCACAATACGATAAGTATCATGTATTATTTTATTTACTCTGAAGTATCAAGTAGGTTGGTTAATTTTTATTAACCCTTTTTTACTTGTGCATCTGGCAAATGCCCTGGACACTGTTTTGATATACTTAGTATTTATTTTTAAATTATCGCGTACGTCTTCTTTGGTTATATGAGGAAAAAATACTTTGCTATTGCAGAGTTACATTAAAAAACTTCAAATGCACTAGGGCATGTTTTGTGTTACTATGTTAATAGTAACACAAAACTTAGTACTACACATTAAGATTTAGTAAATTGCTTTGTTGTTTATTTATTTTGTAGAAGTTGAAGCCTCTTAAATAAATCCTCTGAATAAGGAAAGGCTACTCTAAAATAACTTCTTGCAAATGGGATTCGCAAATCCGCTAAAATAAACAGCAATGACGTACTGTTGACATTGGGTGAGATCCACGTTCATTCTTTCCACCAAATACATATTTACAAATGCTCTTTATAAAAGGATTAAACTTTTGTGGTTTCAAATAATGCTTCCCGATGCTTGAAAGCAATGTTTGACGGTTTCAAAGATCAATCATATTATTAAAAAATGAAAAGTTATGTACTAACTGGAAAATGTTGGCAGACGTTCCGTTGTTCACACAAGGAACTTGATCTAAACTAACTTTACTAAGTAATACTTAATACCGCTAAGCCTAAGAAATGACTCGCTGTTGTTAAGGCGAAATATCAATCATTGCCCTGCCAATAAGTAGTTTGCACTGCAAAGCCCAAGAGCCCCTCAAGCCGGCGTGAGCTCAGTTGAATAGTAAGTTCCTAAGAGGATTGTTTTATCGACAAAAACAATAGAATAATAACGCCTTAAAGGAACAACATGCTGCGTAGTCGATTCGAGAGGAAAGAGAATTCTATTCTGCGCATTGTCTTCTTGGTCTGTAGTCGGTTGATACCTGGGAGTAATTGTCTTTCAAGACATCGATGATTTTGCGGTAGATCTTATGATTTGTTCGGATATTTGTTTTGTATTGTTTATGTGCCAATCTACGTGCTTTCTTAGGTAAACATAAACTTTTAGTAGTAGAATTGAAATCAATACATTTGGAGACTATTGGTGAAAGAAAAGGCTCCAAGATGAACGATAATAAAAACCGCTCGAAAGGCCATTTGGCAATGGTACAAAAAATATGATTCTGGTATTCGCTTCGCTAATACTCGTATCTATAAAATATTTGCAACTTTATATACCGCGGCTGCGCAGTGTACCCTGACATAATCTTGTTACAAATTAAGTTTTAAGGCTGAGATTGTCCAGGGTGAGTGCCGGCATGTAAGCTCTAAGTAACCCGAGTCAACTATAATAATTTCCTGTCCCTCGCACAATAAGTCATTCATTAAGCCTTAATTTATTCTTGCGCCCTCACCACCGTCAATTTGAGGAATGAATTGTTACTCTCGCTCACATTTTAAGCTACTTCGTTACGTATTGCTGCTGAGTTTGTATTATATTTTCCGTGTGGTGAAGTTGAGGGCGCAATGTACGATGCTGTGCGCGGCGACCTTGTTTGCCGCTTGGCTGGGCGTGCCCAGGCGCTGCTCGATCGTACGGCTTCTGTGACATGGCTGCGTCGCCGGCTGCCATTGCGGTGACGTCACTGAGTAGCCGCTCGAATGGCGGTTGGCAGCCATGTAGTTTGAACTCAGGTTGCATTGCGTACCTACTCGAGTGTCTAGTCTTAATCTTAAGTTCAGATTAAGTTATTAGTATTTTTACTAAACTTCTTAGGTATTACCGTATTACAATTAATTATTGTTATACGTAAGTGGGTTGGTCGATGTGGTGAAACAAACAGCAAGATGATTGATGTTTTACATATTCGGCAACGATTTCTTGGGCAATGACCTATTTACCTATGCTCTTAACACAAGGATGGATGATAAATGATTTTTTTAAAAGTACATATCTGTTTGAATTATCTCCTAAATAGGTGGAAAATATAAAAATAACATGTATAAAATATCAATAAATTTATTTTATTCATTTTGACGTATTCGGCTTCGTAATCATCTATAAAACAATTCACGAAATACATAGGTGGCTATTATTCCCCCATTTAACATTCCAGTCCAGTAAATTCTAAGCATTTCAAGAGTCTCTTGACTTGTGACTGAGTGTTGCCATACCGATTCCCAGGATTAAACAGCGATAACCCGACAGCGATGCTCTTTGCAGTGACGGTTGGCTGGTCGTTATCGATGGTATGATAATGATAACAGAACCAGTTTCAGCTATAACCCGGCCAAGTTGCGTTATTACACTCGCGCGAGACATCGCCGTTCTTGACTGGCTACATCTAATTTCCTTCGACTAAAATTGGTAGTAATTATCTCTCCGATTTGCTGCTGAACCGAACAAACGAAGATATTGATGTTCATTGTTGACTACATCCTTATTTGATTGAAGAAGGAATGCTGTTTGAAGATTTCAGCGTTAGGTGTCTAGTTTAATCGTCATATCAGCCGCAACAAATCCACTGATGAACAAAGGCCTCCACCATAGACATCACATGCATTCAGAGGCTACCTGCAAGCCTGAGATTACGTCTAACACTGATTCTTGGCCTGCCGTCATCAACCAAGTTCTTTGCTTCCAATCGGTTCTGCGAGTCATATGGTTTATCCTTTACCACTTCAACTTGTTCTTAGAACTATAACGGTGACTCTAGTCCTTCAACGTTTCAATACCTTTTAGTATTTCAGTGTTCTTTATAGTAAACAATGTAGCTTACTCAAATATACCTTCGTAGATAAATGTGTATGCGTTTAATGCAAGCAATTATCGGCAAGGTAAGTCGATGATGGGTAATGGCGATGGGCAAGCTGTCAACTTAAGTACGGATAGTACGGAACTAATGGATATCATGTGTACCTGACCTTAAATCGATTGTCAACATACGATTAACAGGTGTATTGAATATTAATATCAGCAATTATGTTTAGCTACGCATTGTTACAAAAAACCTCGCTATCATTCTATGTTTCAGTCGGGAAATGTTATTGACGTTAAATTTGAATTAAACGATGCACCACCTACAGCTCTATGTCTATGGCCCTCATCATAGCATTTATTCTTCCCACAAAGTTTAAATTCAAAATACTTTTTTTACGAATACTTATTACTATATCTTTCCATAAATATTACTACGCAAAGAAGCGACACCGTGGGATAGTCTTCTTGCGAATCACGAAGTCGCGGTTTCTACATATTTTCGTCAGGGTCCAACTTTGGGGGATTCGGTTTGGTTGATGGTAACGCATTTTCTGAGCCCGCCTGCCTAGATATCGCCATCCTAAGTATCGCCGTAAAACATCAATGGAGATAAAATAGCTAGTTCCTCATTGCGTTGCGAGATTTCATTAAGACCGCTGCCATCTTTGGCATCAGCATCACTTACCATCGGGTGAGATAATGCCAAGGGCTTAACAGTTGTGGATAAAAAACGCTTACTTCCCCCGCAAATGTATTACCTAGTAAGTAGGTATGTACGTAGTAGGTATCACTTTGTAGGGTTGATAATACTGTGTTCGACTAGTCGCAAAGAAAATACAATTTAAGGTAAAACGCTGCACCTGCAAAACGGATTGTGCTACTTTAAAAAAGCACTTGAAATTATATTGTAATGTTTTCCCATTACCTCAATTGGCTATTACACTTTACTGCTGTGAGATCGTTAGAAGAGAAAAACCAAAGAAAACGGGTATTATCTGCCTGCACTTGCGAGTTTATAAGGAAAATTCAATGTGCCATCAGTGAAAGCACTACTCAACCTATCTTGAACCCTGTTACTCGATAATAAAGACGAGAAGTTTTATAGGTTAAGTAGAGTAGTTGTTGATAGTACTTACTTATTTGTGCAGGAATAATACAACACAAAAGACAGATACATATGTCTTGATTCATGTTCTTGTAAATAAAATAAAAAAGCATGACGTAAGAAATTGTTTTAAAACGTTAAAAACATAATTGACCACGCTGAATACGTTAAAAACAACCGACTTCAATCGTAGCAACACCAATTTTGCTATGTTTTTGTTGATTTTCTCAAAAACCGCTGAATCGATTTCGATAAAATTAATATGGGACCACCTGTGAAGTATACCCTTTCAAACAAAAAAAGATTTTTTGAAATCGGTTCAGGCGTCTTCGAGTAATCGGTGAACAACGAATTGAGAACCTCCTCCTTTTTTTGAAGTCGGTTGAAAAGAGAACGCGAATGATAAAGATTATCATATTACGAGTGTGTCGATATCGTATACATTTTTGATAAACTCCGCTGAAATCGATGTAAGCCATAGAAGAAAGAAATTTTCAGCATGATATTATAATAACGAGTCATATTCATACATTAAAAAAAATACTTGTTTTAGTTTTAAAAATCTTTGCGGTATCGATATCGGTTATTATGTATGAATAAAAATGGTTGAGTTAAATAACGTCATAATTTTGTGTTGTTGCTTTGCCAGTTGCCATAATTACAATGAAAACTTTTTTTTTTGTTTACATGTAATGAAATTTCACGGTAGTAGCAATTGTTTTTAAATAAAAGAACTATTTAGTCAATAAATCGTTGATGCAGTCAAGTACTGTAGTAACCAATCCCTAAGTACCCATTAAATAAAATAATTTAAATTGAAACCCCCTTTTTTTATGTAGATAGATTACGAATGACTTTTTCATATACAGGGCGCTCTTTCAGCTGAAAATTATATCCCGGGTATAATAAATAAGTATCAATAAATTTCAAGTTATGTCCCGGGTGTAATTAAGCAGGTTACTCGTAGATAGACAATAGATTCACATTTATGGGAACAGCGCGGCACTACCCCCCTGAGGCCAATAGAGCAGTGCTGGTGTACCTAATGAGCGAACTCAATATTGGATTCAGAAGGTCAAAGAGGGAGTCGTCCCGCAAATATGACTAAAAACTAAAAATACACATAGACACTTTTTACCAATTGAAAAGTACCCAAATTATAAAATGAATTCTCTTAAGCGCCAACACACACGGAGGCGGCCGCGGGGCGGTGTGAAAGCGTACCGGGAGCGGTTTTTTTGTAAACCGCACAGCGCCCGCCCGGTAAATATCACTCCCGGAACGCTTTTGCACCGTCCAGCGGCCGCCTGTGTGTGTTGCGCTTTATCGTGTGGCACAGTTTCACCGTAAAAAGTACTCTTAATAGGTATGATTGGTACATTACAACTTACTTGTCTCTTTTAGTTCCTAGTTAAAGTTCAGAATGTGGGTTCGATGAAAACCAGGATAAACGTTTGTACAATAAGCAGATTGGTTTTCTCCGTGTCTGCTTTCAAATATAACTCTAATTATTTCATTACATATATCAGTCGCTGGTTCCCACAATTTAAAGGATTCCCTAGGATGACCGTGTGTGATTTGTCCGTGAATTAATTTATTGAAATCTGTCAAATGATTTCAAGGGCTACCAACAACTACAAATTATACCAATCATGGATATATATAATAATATAATATCATTTATTTCCCAAGCAACACAGACTCATTACATTAACTACAGTTACATAGTTAAAAAGCAGTCACATTATATCATTAATTAAACATTAAAATATAAAAAAAAATTAAATGTCAAATGATATAAGCACTGAAACTTTATTTGCAAACAAAACCTGAATTCCTGCCTCACCTAACATGGTTTACACTGTGCTCACAGAGTTTGATTGACACAAAATCATTAACTGCCATGGAGGTACAGTCAACCAACAAAAGCCATGACAACACGAGTGGCCATTTAACAAGCAGTAACTAGGTAGGTACTTCATAATCTCTTATTGAGAAATGGATAATAATAATGGATAATTTATAATGGCTACTCAGTTCGTTTTGAGTTTTTCAATTACTATCTTCTATACCAAAAGACTTGACATTTACTGTTTTGATTGTCCGTTGAAAAAGCTGTTTTTACTTTCGTGCGAGGAATGAGTAAAGAATGTTATGTGATAGTTCGTAAATTCGCCTTTGAGATGAAAAAAGGAGAATAAGTTCGTTAAAAAGTTTGTTTTTTAATATGTCTGCAACTCAAATTTAAAAAAAAATATTTACAGCTCACACGTTACTTATCAAATCTTGGGGGGGTTATACTGTCTCCAATAAAATTAACATATAAATACAGAATTTGTAAAGGTTTTAGATCCTTGTTTTAGCTTCAGGCTACGAATTCAATCGACCCTCCATTTTCTTAACCATCCGTACGGAAACAAGCTATATGCTCAATTAGGACTACATATGGCGTTCAAGTGTTCACCCATTTGTCATTGCTTTTCCAGTTTTTTTTTACACACACGCGTCCTTTCAAACGTGTTGCACGTGTCATTTCATTTTCGTAGAAAAAGGTATTCGTGGTACTTATATATTTTTTAATGAACTCAATATAAGTGAGGATTTTATATTATCAAACTTTATCCTTGTCATGAAATTAAATATGTAATACATAATATAGGTAGGTAAGTAACAAAAATTTTTTGGAAATTTTCTCGGATATTTATTTTATTATGGTTTAAATAAAAGTAATATGCCCCTTAAGGTGAAGGGGAAAATCTATAAATCCGTAATAAGACCGGTCATAACGTATGGATCTGAATGTTGGGCAAGTAAGAAGACTGATGAAAGGCGACTACATGCAGCCGAGAGAATGCTAAGATGGATGTGTGGAATGACAAGAATGGATAAAATAAGGAATGAGTACATAAGAAGAGGCCTGAAAGTAGCGTCAGTGACAGAAAAGTTGGAAACTAATCGTTTGTCATGGTATGGGCATGTTATTAGGGGGACGAAAGTCATGTGACTAGGAGAGTGTTGAATATGAAAGTGACATGGATTAGTGAGAGATGGCTGAATGAAGTAAGAGATGGCTGGATTGTGTGAAGAATGATATGAGTATGAAAGGAGTGAGCACTGAGATGACAGCAAGAAGAGATGAATGGAAGAAGAAGACATGTTGCGCCGACCCCAAATAATTGGGAACAGGGCAGGAAGAAGAATAGCGGACGTCTTTTAGCTGATGATGACGATGAAAAGTAATAATAGCAAAATAATACGATGCATTTTAGTGTTTTTGTTGACAACCCTACCTATATCCTGTTAATGCATTTATGGGTATATGTTTAATATAATTATTCAGTTGTTTAAGAATATACACGAAGAAATAATAAAAAAACATATCTTTTTGTCCTACTAGGTATAATAAGATACGAGCAAGTATGTCAGTCTGTAATTTTTAAATTTTACCTATTTAAAATAACTATTAATATAATTTACTACTTAACAGAACGTAATAAGTCGTAAAATTATATCTAATCGAACTTCCTTATCAATTAAAGGCGACCAACAACAGTTTATCATTTCGTAAATAGACGCCTAAGCGGACATTAAATACTCTTAAATTATTGGTAACTCGATTAGACAGTCGTTAAGCGTCATATTACTCATACATATGATAACTATAGTTCATTCCAATAAAAAAAAAAGCAAAAGGTAAACAAACTTATTATGGAACTGACACATGTCAATGTCATCTGCATACAACCTTTGTTTACCTTTTGCTTTTTTTGATTGGAATGAAGTATAGTTAGCAACAGACATTTTTTTTATATTTTCAGCAAAGAAATGGGGAAGTTTTAATAGGGATTTCGAACAGCTCGGAGTTGTTACTACGAAATATGTACAAGTTTCTAATATTATTTTTTAACTACTTATATTCCAGTTATATTAAGTAACTCGAAACCTACTTACAAGCGGTATAACATCTTATTGTAGAGTTGTGATGTTAGTGTAAAAAATTCAAAACTAACATAACTAGAAAAAAAATTAGGAGCTACACAAGGATATACAACTGCTGCTAGAATGATTAACTGACCGCGTTCCCGATACTTCAAGCGAATAAGAAGAAGAAATAGCTCTATCTATTCCATTCCGTGGCTCAGCAACCGGGAAGTGTGTCCATAAAAACTTTTCGAATCGCTCATCCATTGTCCTGTTCCAGAAATATAATACGAAACGCGTTGTGCTTGGTCTGTTACGACCTGCGCGGTCGGTCGCCTTCCAAGTGAACGCGAGGGTTGCGGGTCCTTGGTCCTTGGCGTCTCCGCCAATGGGAGCGCGCGCGCGCAGGCAAGCCACCTGCCGGCGCGACTCCGGCGCAGACTTGACAAAAAGAGCCCTTCACAAATCTCGTTAACTTGTTATTCTACCAACTGTTTAGAAATAGTTCCACATTCAGAAATAAGGAACAAAACTATCCACTCATCGGTTTTTTATTTAGTTCTTATTTTTGTCCGCTCATTACAAGTTATTGCGGTAGCAATTAAGTGAATGAGTTGGTTCTTGAAATGGTTTTTTTAATCGTTTTTTTTGGAGTTAATTTTTCATGTATGTATTCGACGGAATGGGGTCGTGTAGCCAACGAAGCGATGGCAGCAATAATTTAGTTCAAAGATAATAAATATGTGCTGTCACGCAAGGATACATCACGCGACACCATAACTTGACGTTCCCAGGACCGACCGTGATATTGAGAACCATCATGTGTCTTACGCCGATACACTATAAAATAATCTGAATAAGCATAACATAGTACTCTTAGCCCCTCTATCCATAGACCGCTGTCTGGCTGGTAATATCTTATGTAGGAGCTAAATAATTTATGCGTGTACGCTCTCCGAAATGTTAGTCTGTTTTTAGTTTGACAGCTGTCAACCTGACCGACAGTTCGACAGTTCCATGACGGAATGTCTTAGTTCACGTTGGCCAGCATGAGCATCGTCCGAATTATGTGAGAGCCACTCAGGATTCTGGAGAGCTGGTCAAACTAACTTTCTCCAGACAATGTCAATTAACCCTTCGTGACCATTTTAGACAGCCTGTCACGAGTCTTGTTTAAAATACCAATGCAGTCTTATGAGAACTAATTTAAACGATAAAACCGTTTATGTGTTAATTCATTACTTATGACATAAACGATTCATAAAATTCTTTACATTCATAAAACAATTAATTAACATTATGTCACTCATTGGCTTACCGCGGAACGTGGCAGGGCATGGCCCAAAATACTCGTAGTTACAACATTTTCAATGAAATAATGATTAATTTGAAACAATTGGAAATGCATGAGCGAATCAATTATACGGGACCACCATTGGAAACCAACTGTTTTATTACCTCAACATGCCTCAACTGCTTGCCTATGTTACTAATTGAATTGATTTAAAAAATAATCCGATTTGGATCTATCATAGACAGTTCAATTTAACAAGAAGCGTTGATCGCTGTGTGCAGTGATTTGGTATACGTATAGGGTCCTTTTAAAATATCTGAAAAAAATAAGAGTGAAACTGAACAACTTTCCTTAAGGAACTCCATTAGCAAAAAGTTTTGGATTTCCCATACAAAATTTACGAATCACTTTTTCAATTAGTATGAAGAGTCCAAAAGATTTTTTGCGAATTGAGTATAGGCTCCTTGGGGAAAGTTTGTTTCGTTGTAAACTCCTTAGTCAAATAAAATAAAAATACATCATATTATAGAATAAATAAAAATATCTCCTCCAGTCAACCTTTTGATCGACCAAAAGGAAAATAAGAGGCAAAGAAAGCACGTCTGTACAAAGAAGAATACGTAGGTAGTAACACAACTAAATACATAATAATTAATAACAAGAGAACTATTTATAAACTAATCTAAAAAGTTATGGGCACATTTGCAAATTATGGGCACATTTGCATCAGGGGCGCTCCGGGGCGGGCCTTTTGTCTAAGGCTCAGGCTTTTGTAGTGCCTAAGTTGTGTTTTAGTACATGTTTAAGACTGACGTGTTATCTATTTGTAATTTTGACTGAAATAAAAATTCAGAATAGAAAAAAAAAAAAAACTTAAGTCTAATAAATACTTTCATGTAGTTGTTTACTTTCATAAGTACAAGCCGTTTCATAAGTACATTTTTATGCATTTCATAATGACCTTATATATGTATAATATAGGCACAATGTTTGCATTGAAATTTCGTCTGTATGCCATAAAATTGAGGATTATACATATTTATTGTTGGTATAGAATTAACCGAAATTGGAAGGTCAAAATTGTTGTTTGTTCACGTAAATAGTTTGTTTCTAATTATGTGACTCACCTTAATGACAATACCGGTATACCGGTATGCCGGTATGCTTAGCACTTGTTCATTGCATCGTGAACCCTAAGTCATTTTGGTCCCTTGCGCACTGTTTTGAGATAGACTTTTTGAGACGTTTTGAGAAATTCTTCTACATATCGACGCTTGAAAGGAAAAGTTGACTAAGCGCCATATCGGCCCTCGCACGACTAACACCCCTATCTCATTTTTGTCAAGTTCTTAAAAACAACCGTATTTCAATTAGAAAAAGTCCAAACCGAAATCATAAAAAATCTGAGATAGGGAGTGCGAGTGACGATATGTCGCTCTAATCAGAAGTCGGATTAAAATTGGATCAAAATATTTTCAATTAACACTTTTTTTCTCGTAATCTCAAAATATGTATTGAAACTTTTAACATGATTCCAGTTTAGTATTAGTTCGATTCTGTATCATAATGTAGGGCACTGTTTGTATAAAAAACCGACATATGACGAAGAAACTAGTCTATATTACTTTGTCAATCGTAAGTCTTTGTTTTGTAAATATGTTCTGTAAAAGGAAAGTAAGTGAGTCGTCTGGCATGAGGCCAATTGTGATATACTCGCATCTGTCCGACCGTATTACTTTTATTTGGTCTTGTATCAATACATATAACAGTTTTTGGTGTCAATTTACTTACTTTACTGTTACCACACGATACAAGAAGCACTGTCGAGATCATCACTGACATTTTTTACGCTCGTGGGTATTCTGTGCTCGTACTTCGATTCGAAATCCATCTAATCGGTACGCTACATACGGCAAGAAATAAAATATGTTTGATAGATATCTTATAAGAGTAATAAAATAGCTTATTTTTCATTCTATCTATTTACATTACCTTATAAGTTGGCCCTAAAATACGTATGTTGATTTGGTTGATTCACATAGAACCGTTCGTCATTTAAGTAAATTTTCATTTGAACACAAAGCAAACTCAGAAAGAGGCAATGACATTCTGTCATTATCTCCTAACAATGATGTGATTATTATGGATTCCAACCACAAAATTCCCAGGTTAAACAAAAAATCAATGTAGATTTCTCACTTCTCAGCCATTGAGAAATAAACACTGACTGATTCATGCTAGATTTGATATTAAGAGCTTGGGGAATGATAGTAATGACCTCGCGACATCGTTGATCATTTCTAAACAAATGAAGAAACAACATCCAAAGATAGACAAAGTGCCTCTGTTGATTCATGAAGATCGATTGTACATTTACAATATGCATCCCGTTTTTTAAATTTGTTATAATGGTTTGGTTTTTCTATCGTGGTTATTCTATTACCAAATTTTTTGTGGGCTTAATTTACCACCTATGAGATTTTGGCCTCATTATAAAGAACCCTAATAAATTTTCAACAACGAATTCAAGAAACTTGTCATATTCAACTTAGTTAAATGTAAACTTATTTAACACGTGCCGTAAAACAAAATAAACACAGGGCATGGCCATAAATCGATTAGCCCTCTCGTATTACATCGCACAATCAATTCTTTATCTTTATTTAGAAAATATTGAATGAGAGTCGCAGCGCTGGCGCCGAGTGACGTCACATGGCAACGGCCGCGCATGCGCTGTGAGCCAGTGGTTTCTACTTAGCTCTCACACCTTTATTCCCGGAAGGGCTTGGAATATTTTACTATGAATGCTGGCCTACCTACTGTCCGCCATTTTTTTTTGTAAAATATCGGCCACTAATGAAACTTACATGAATCGATAGCTGGCAGTAATACAAACAAAAATTGTATAGACAGACACTTTCTAAAGTGCCACGTTTTTGAGATATAAAGCTATGAAAGTTTTTTAAAGTTATACTATACTTTTTTTTTTATTTAACTTATACTGGTGGAGCCATCAGTGGGCAGAGTAGCTTATATCTCGTATCTGTATCATGCAAGTTTCACGGGTGGCGGCTATTATGCAAAATAAAGTATATACTGGACAGTAGGTTCAGTAGGCAAAAATCGGTGTTAAAAACTCTTTGACGATATAAGGAATCGATGAAATTAAAATCGATCCAACCACGGGATGCAAGTTGAGCGAACTTAAAAATAATCAACATTACCTTTTGTAATCAATAACTAAAGTTAAAAAGGCGTGATAGACAACAATGGACATAAACTCTTATAGTAAGCTAGAATAGGCCTTATTAGGTTTATGAGTTACGAGTAACAGAAATCAAAATAATGTAACGGTATATAAACGTAACGTGTCCCGTTAAGTGGAGCGATGACCTCATTTCGTTTGACTTACAGCTTACAGACTTAGAACATTAAGAAGAATGTTTGGTCCATATATGTTTCGTCTAAGACTGATAGAAAAATACCTACATATACATATCGATACTTCTGGGCTCAAAGGGCGTATACGCCTAAGGTCTATTTAGCGTTTACGCCCTTTGAGCCCAGAAGTATCGATATGTATTTACAGTTGAATTCAGCTCAGTTTAAATCTAACTTACGAGTTTTTAGGGATCCGCACCTAGGTAGTTTCAACTGGATACGTCCATCTGTCCTACTTTTAAATGGTTATATCTTTTGAACCGTCGTAGGTAGCAGTTTGAAACACAAAATACTAATAATACAATAGCAATTAAAAAAACTAAAAATATGGCGAGTCCCCAAACACATTTGTTTCTTCTTTAAGAGCTAGGCTCTCATCAGTGGAACACTCATTCTACACACTCGCTCGTTAAGAAAGGTATATTTGTTTTTGTTACATTGTAAAAACGGTAAGTCAAGAAGACTTACAATTTCTTGTGGTTACAGTATAATACAAACACTAACGTAAAATAACAAACAATGGGCTAAGTGTGAGTCGGATTCGATCCTAAACTGAATTAAACAGTTTGGTTAATAAATAGCGCAAATACCTATACGGTATGTTGTATAGAACCCTCGTTAGCGGGTCAGACTCCTACTCTGTCTGTTTTATATGTATTTCATTGTCAAAAAAGTTTGCTCAGCTTGGAGAGCAAGCAATTTGAACTTCATGTTTATCATTTTTGGTTTCAATGTTCATCGTAGTCATTGATTTGTTAGTGAATAAACGCATATCGGTTTACGCATACTCCAGCCGATTTTCCTTGCCTGGTGTTTTCCTTCCATTGTGAGTTGTTTGTTCTCTATACAGTCTTCTTTGTAATTCGAGGGCGGAGGATTATCTCTCCGCTAACGTTTGATTTAAATATTAGGTCTAACGGAATCTTACTCTGGGGACTTGCGGCATAAATAGGAGAAATAATATACAAAAAGTGCTCTCCGTGTACGAACAAGATGCGAATAAGTTTGAAATAATCGACAACGCTGAAAGTGTTAAAAACCGACTTCAATCGCGTAACATACGGGTCAAACTGAGAACCTCCTGATTTTGAAGTCGGTTAAATACTAAAACCTTCTCTTAAATGTAACAAACACTTTTCTGAAAACCGCATTAAAATCGGTTCAGCCAAAAAAGCGAGATAATCGCGGACAAACATACATACATACATACAGGTCAAACTGAGAACCTCCTTTTTTTGAAGTCGGTTAAAAATATATGAATTTGAAGATTGCCATGAGAACAGGCATTTGTTTCGTAAAAATAGTGACAATGACAATTGGCGCATTGTTAAGAATACAATATGTTTTATTTTCTAAAAAAATGTGTTGAAGCTAATTTATTTTTGACTCCATATTTCTTCTCGTTTTACTAACACTTCCCGAAACGTTGAGCGTACAGGTTATGTGTAGTAGGACTTTGTATTGACAGATGAAAGAACAGGCGGACAGTAAGTTTCTAGATAAGGTTGTCTAATGCCCACATAAAAACTAACTCCAGTAAGACACATACACACGTAGTAGGGCATCTTTCGGTTGAGTTGTGTGGAGGTACCTCCACAAACAGTACAGTACAAACAGTACAGTAGAGAGACGTATAAAATGTCTGACTTCTGTGACTGAACACTAAACATTTTGTTATCATTACAGCGTCGAGTTAATTAACTTATGTGTCAAATTATTATCAAATACATTCATACAGATATATACAGTACAACATATTAATTTACTGACAAAATAGTAGAATAACTATTTACTTATTATCGGGATTTTGCTGTAGCGATTATTGTCTGAAGATTGACGATATAATAAATAAGTAAAAATACCTATACGGCAACTTCATTTTCCAACATTCTCTTACTCCAGAAGACATCTTGGATTCCTCCCCTACGGATGTCATGACCTTAATTGGCATCAGAATTACATAAATTATGGATTATTTGTTTGTTATATTAATCCTGATTATTTGTGTAGACAGACGGTTGTTCCAATCGGACCGTTCGCCCTGGCCTTCTTAATTCGATTTTTCAATAAACGAAATGTACTTTTTCTGTATAATATTGTACAATTATTCATAAGATATTCTTATCTGACGAGATCATTACCTATTCAAATGTCGTTGTCTTATTATGACTTTTAGGGTTCCGTACTGAAACATGGCCCTATTACACTGCCAAAAGATTCCTTCGTCTATCTTTTAGAGGGGTTTTAGAGGGTCCCCATACAAAATCCTGTTTATTTTAAAATTTTTGAAACTTATACACACAAGCCTCGAACGTAGCGTAATCACACCAAGTACAATCGTACTGCGCACTTTAACGTAAGAAAGAACAAATAATAAAAAATAAAAAAACGGTCACACAAACTTCAATTTTATGTTAAGCATTTTTTTCTTTTAACGTTTATTCTTATGATACTGGCAATGATAATAAATCAGTTGTTATCGTGGTTTATTGATAAACGCTTTGATTTATGTTACTTTCGAGCCAGGTCACCTTGCAGACCTCGGAGAATGTAAATCTACATGTTCCTCAACACTGACCGTGGCAAATGCTAAGTGCAACACAGGCGATCACAGTCCATTCGATGAGTTTTTTTTTTCATCTAATAAAAAAAGTGCTATGTGCCCTGCCCACTGCCACTTTAGTTTAGCGATTCTGTGAGCTATGTCGGTGACTTTGGTTCGCCTACGTGTCTCTGAAGCCGCTGGATGCGGGCAGCGCAGGACCGGTCGATGTGGAAATCCTTGGGGGAGGCCTTTGTCCAGCAGTGGACGTCTTTCGGCTGATGATGAATGTAAAGTGTGGTTCTATCTATTTATTGCCATTTATGCCGATCTTTAAAGATTTAACTATCATATTTATATTACTTCAGTTAAATGAGATAGGACTTGAGAATCTTTGATAAGTCCTTGCTAAGCTAATAATGTATAATCAATCAAATCTTGAGTATAATTTCTTAAGTCTGGAGTGAGGTTCATACAGTTTACATGTTGACGACGTATACTTTGTTGTGGCAGTTAGGAAAGCATTTTTCTGTAGGTATATTAGAGAGGTATCACAGGTGTATGTTTATTTACTTTGGTAACATAACATGATGAAAATGTAAGCTGCTTATCTTCAGTTTTATAGCTTTTTGCATAGCTAACTTATAATAGATACGCAGTTGTCAGGACCAATTTTGTTCTTGGCGAAAAGAAGCGTTGTTTAAAAAGCTCTTGTATTTGTATATTATGTAGGGCTGATACTACTTCTACTCTATAATATCAATTTAATTTCGAAAAAGGCTTTCAAAACTCGCAGTTCAACTCAACATCTTAATGCAAAAAGGCTCAGAATTCTGCCTTGTGTACCCAAAACGGCTAAAATGTGTTTGGATTCAAGCAACTTGCAACGTACAGGTAGCTAATACCTAAACGAAATTCTTATTTGTAAATCTACAGCTAACTTCTCAACTACCTTAATTCACAATTCGTTTTCATTTATACCAACCTGCTGATTCTCAAAGCTGATGTTATACCTACGTTCGGCTCAACGAAGACCCGTAATGAATGGACGCAAATGGCTGAATACCGCGTGAAATGCCTTTGATGAGATCTAAATACCTTCCGCTGGGTAGCTGGTGGTAGCGTAGCGCCATTAATCTGCGCAAACGATGGAAAACCGGGGTCTATGTCTGCTAGTTTCCAAGCTTTTGTAACTAGATACAGTGAACAAAACAGATGTAGGAATGGCACCCGTAATTCTGGATATTTACTCATCTCAAATAATAATAATAATATAATAATATCTGGGACAAGTCACACACGGTCATCTGGCCCCAAACTAGGATTCCCTGTATCTTGGGAACCAGAGACTGATATACATACACATATACATTTAAATACATACATATATAGATATAATACACCCAGACTCAGAGCAAACAATTCTGCTCATCACAGAAAAGTTTGCCCTGTGTGGGGATCGAACCCACGACTCTCGGATCAGAGGTCAGGATCGCTAACCACTTAGCCACCGAGTCAGTCAAAATGTTCTTCAGTATGATGAGTTGGAGTCTCAGATAAGTCTACACCTATTTGTTATACAATTTGTACACACAAAAATTTCTGTATTGCCATTTGACGAATATAAGTCGCTGTTATTAGTAAACAGATGTCACGCTGAAAAATCATATAAAATTTCAGTAAATATTGCCTCGTTTATAATAAGGGAAACGAAATTAATTACCTTGAGGCGTTGGGCGTCGCTCTATATTAACACTAATTTGTCATGAAAAATCCCAGTATTTCTTATTGTTTGCGTATTCGTAATCTCTTATCGAAGATCTCGTTCTACCGTCTTTGTCTTCTTAAATAAAATGTTATAATTTGTGGAAGTGGCGCCATCTAGTTTCTTTGATAGGCCTAGCGGACTTTAACGTTTCACCTTAACCGACATTAGCCACACGATAGTGTTGCACAATTTAACCGTGCTATCACTAGGGATAGACTGCTCTTGCTTGATGTTGCACTTTTGCCGTAATTCATCATTATACTAAGTATTCTAAAAGGAAGTTCTAAGGTTTCGTTAATGTTTTAACTACGTTCAGTTCAATTCACTTTAATATTCTTTATTACATCAGAATCAAATACAGAAAAATGAGTACAAAAAAATACATGTCAATGTATTTGTTTGTACTCATTAGGCGACCTTATTGCTAGGTAGCAATTTCTTCCAGGTAAACAGGAAGGAAATAAATTATGAGATGAACTGGGGCAGTGCAATAAAAGGAAGAAACACAAATACATCGTTCGTATCATTTGTAAAATTTTAGTTCTGTTTATGCACAGTATAGCTCATTTAGTGCTTAGGCAGTATTGTAGTAGTATACCTCTATATAGTTTAATAGTTTCAGCTGACAGGAAAGTACCAGCGAAATTCCGTGACCAAAACTGGTGTGGTTGGATTATATTTGTTCGCCATTTTGCACACATCGTCGGCCTTAAAATTGTAAACTGTAGACACATCATAGCTGTGTAAACCTCGGGATCGATATGAGATGGTTTCCGGGTTTAGGAGAAGGGGAAGCGGTAGCTGTCTTTTTAACCGACTTCAAAAAAAGGAGGAGGTTCTCAATTCGTCGGAATATATATATTTTTTTATGCATGTTCACCGATTACTCGAAGACGCCTGAACAGATTTGGAAAATTCTTTTTTTGTTTAAAAGGGTATAACAGATGGTCGCATATAAATTTTATCGAAATCGATTCAGCGGTTTTTGAGAAAATCAACAAAAACATAGCAAAATTGGAGTTATTGAAGTCGGTTGTTTTTAACTTATTCAGCGTGGTCATCCTTATTAGTGTGTAAGAGTGATCTTTGAGTTCGCTACGCATTGTGGATTATTTCTTTTTCAAGGAAAAGCTACGGCGGTGGTTGCCTGGGAATTGCATAGTGCCTTGGAAAGGAATGTTCCAAAAATATTTAGCAATTCAATCGGATAGGATAGGGTGATGTGATGACTGATAATTAATACACACGTATTTCTTACATTTATTCATTAAGTTTCACAACTCTTAAACTTGTTTTTGTTCTTTCCAAAAAGTGCAAGACAAGTACAAATCGTCAGAGAGGAATAAATCCCGTTAATTTTTAATAAAATTTGCATTCAGTTGCGACAAAGATTAGTATAATTTTACCTTCGTCTTCCTGTCAATTAGAATAATTAAAAGAAAAATCTTTGCAGGAATTAATACGCATTTAACAGCTCCATATCAGCGTAGAACGTGCCAGTCCCTTTATTTTGACTTGGTTGTTACCCTCATATAAACCAAAGACTGTGTAGGTTTGTTTATGGTTTTATAGCGTTTATTAGGAGAGTTCGAGTTGCTTAGTGTTTCGGTGAGGTAATGTAACAGCGTGGTCGAAACTGTAACATTTTTCTTATTTTATTGTGTTTTACCTAGTGCACTCTTCAAGATCATTGTTCCTAAGTATGTTTTCAATTAAATTATTTGTATAAGCTTTTACCCGACAGCCCTAGATGAGGGCAATGATTTTCGGTAGTATGTTTGTCTGAGATTGTAGTTGCTTGATGAATCTTTGATTTCTTTATTGTCAGAATATGTGCATCGCTTTTAAGCAGCAAATTTATTTATTTTTTACTTCAAATACTTCTTTTGTTTAAGATACGGCTGTTTTTTTTCTATACCTTTCTTGTGAATATGTTGATTATTAGGTATCTTTTCCGCGCCAAGATCCACTAGATCTGATAATGATACGAGTATGCAGTCGGTAACTCAATCCCTTGCGTTGTGGCGTAAATATCGTTAGTACTGTTTACTCGTATTATGTATCTATCATATTTAATAGAGATAGATAATATTCCATTTGCGATTAGTCCTTGGACATTTATTTTATTCGATATTTTTGTAAAAAGTCCCAAAGTATAATATTGCCGTGCTTACGATAAGAGCAGTAAGTCTACGAACACAGTTTCGAGTTTCCGTCACATTTTTGCATTTTCCGAATTGTTTCCTTTTTCGAGTTTCCGTCACATTTTTGCATTTTCCGAATTGTTTCCTTAGATTATATTAAATACGATTTTTGAAATGTGTAGCTCAGATTCAGTATTTTTATACTGCGTTATCATTTAATTGTCTTATTTATTAATTCTTACATGATTAAATAACGAAATGGATAAGGTTACTGTTTTTTTTAAATATACTTACTGCTCTTATCGTAAGCACGGCAGAATAATATTCTCATAACATTGTAATTTTTAATATTATTGGAAATCCCATCATTTATTTAAAATCGACGTATTCTCATTTTAACTGGCCTGTTATAATAATACTGATATGTATATAGATATGTATAAAGATATCTCTATCTTTTGGTTTTAAAGGGGGTTTGAAGATTTTTGTATGGAGCCTCAAGTACACCTCGGACACGCAGTATAAGTGACGCGTCACTATCTACTACTACAGCTTGTTTTTTTTGTATAGTCGTAAATGTGTTTGTTGCTTGCTAAGCAACAGCTACTGTCTATTATTGTATGTAGGTATGCATTTAAAGGTGTCCCGATGACTGTGTGATTTTTCATGGTATATTATACATAGTAGCTTTGACATTCTAATAATTAATGTAAAAATCAAACAATGGAAACCAAAAAGAAAAACAAGGCCAGAACAAGCTTTCAGCTTCATTATGAAAACCCATAAAATATGGTGTAAATATCACTGCCGGAAACGAAAAAACCGTCTTGTAATTTATTTGCTCGCGTGTCCTGCGCACAATTTGTTTTGATTATGCCGTTACAGCTGTAGAAAACAACCGATAAATTAACAGCCACGTATTAATTAGGCTGTTCTAAATGCCATTAGCTGTTCTGTTGACGGCTGGACGGAATTGATGAAACTTGTGGGCGTTGGGCGGCGCCATATGCAATCAGGGAATGAAGATACATAATAATTTGGATCCTTGGATTTGCAGCGTTAAAATTACTATTTGTTATGCGTGGAAAGTAACGAGACATTTTTGTATTATAAATATTTTTATTATTTAGACTAGCTCTGTAAATAAATTAATTGCCTAAATCAACGCTGTGACCTACGCTCATTAAAATAAAACCGTAAAAAAATAAGGGCGCTATACACTGCGGAGCTGTTTGCCATTTCCGAGTTATTATCTTTATGAGGGGTTAAAAGCACCTTTTTTTTCTATTATTGCCATTTACGATTGTGCCCAGCACTTAATGTTGAGGCGAGGTCGAAACATAGCCAAAACAAAGGCATGGCTGAATTGGTTGACGCATAAAACACTTTTCAAGTACGGAATGATCCAAAACTCTGTCGTTTGTGAATATTGTGCTTTAAAAAGTACATGTTTAAGTTAAGGTATAATTCTTTTTGTCTAATGATTAGTTTGTGGGTTTGTCCTTTCACGTTGCAATGGAGCAATGGATCGACTTGTTTTTTGCACAGACATAGTAAACGTGGAGGGAAGTGATAAAGGCTAAGTTGAGTGTACAAGGCCCGCGTGGTAGGGACTTTGTACTAGGTAGAAAAAAAAATATTGACGATTTAAAAGCATGTGTAAAGCATCTACTTAAATTAAAAACATTTTGAGTTTTTGAGTTTGAGTTTGAGTTTCATCCTGCAAAAATGTAACATTCCTTTGGGAGTCACGCCGGGAACCCAAAAATCATGCATTTTTAAACTCTTTTATTGCTATAACTTCTCAATTGATCTCGATTAAATGACAACATGATTCAGAAAACCACACACATTGACAGTCTTATAAAACGACATTTACGCGGGCGAAGCCGCGGGCAAAAGCTATACATATTTTCATTACATAAACGTTCGCCTAAAGGTTATTTAACCTAAACCTATCGCTTATTAACTTATTAAATTTGATATGCCTAAATAATGTTCATCAGAAATTCGTTCTAAACTGTATTTTAAAATACATGTAAAATAATCTAGATTAAATTAATTAATTAATCAAGAAAGGTGTTAGATATTAATTAATCAAGAAAGATGTAAGATATATGTCTGTCTTTCATTACATAACTTTCTAATTTGTAGTTTATTGTGTAGTTTATGTAAGATTCGAATTTCCAATCACGTTAATTGTTACTAATCACTGTTGTTATTAATCACTGTTAATTCTATGTTGTTTCTATCTATTTACTTACCCCGATGTGGTAATGAGTCATGTTAAAAATGAAAATACATACAACTGACTCAGTGTGGTTCCTGAGTCATGAGAATGAAAGATTCGCTTTGTCCATTCAAAACGAACGCAGCCGCTCGCTACTTAAGTCTATACTTGGCCTCTTTTTACAATGACCAATGGATTAGGTCTTGTAAGTACAGTCAACAAATAAACGCATCGTTTTTGATCACTTTGATTTTGGTACCAAATATTAATTGTCGGTTTGTAGTTTGTACATAATTTTGTGTTAAGTTTGGAGAAGTTGGGAGAAGAAATAAAGAAAAATAGCATGTAATACTATGTTGTAATTAATTTTTATAAAGAAACATAATTTACTAACTTTTACTAACTTTTTTTAAAATTAAATGTCTTGGATTTTAAACTATTTTAAAACGTCAAAAACGTTGAAAATGATTTTAATGAATTCAAATTAAAAATATAATGTATGTAGTTACGAAAATCGGTCTCGTTCGATTGTTTCTTAGTGACTGTGTTGCTGACTTTACGCACCAAATTGGAATAGCTGTAGTGTTCTCATGATTCATAACAGGCAGGAGTTGAGTATTGCACTTGAAATAGCTCAATTATTTATTACTGTGTAACTAAAAGCATTTTCAATTTTTCATTTGTTTTATTTTATTCATTAATCATCATCACTTACCACCAGGTGAGATGATGCCAAGGGCTTACCAATTGAGAGTAAAAAAAAAAAAAAACTGAACTTATTGTTAGACATTGTGACTAAGGAACAAATAAATTTTTATACAGTTTAAATTAAAAAAAAAAAACAAAGAATGTAACATCGGTTTCAACTCCAATTAATATAGATTGTGCAAAGTAAAACCACAAACAAGATTAGTGTTTAATACTCGAAGCGTATACAATCTGTTTTTAAAAGGAACGGAAACCGATAAATGGAACAACCCACAGTTATATACACGGCATAATCCGAGGAATTACGAAAGCTCAGTGGGTAGGGTTTTATGACCGCCGACTGTACGGCTTAGTGGATTTTGAACCCAAATGTTTTTTCGTGCACATTTTTTATTAGTTTAAAATTTCAGTTCTCCTTTAAATTAAAGAGCAGTGTTCTTGTCTGTGGGAGCATTCTCTACTTACCATGCAAAAAATTTAGTTACTTTGTATTAATTATTTTATTAAAATTACAGTAACAGCGAAGCGATCAAGCATTATTGTTTTCTGAGACTAGTTATTCATTAAATAATAAATGTAATGATAATAATTTTCAATAGGCAAGAGAGAAATAGTTATTTTCTAACCTCTGGCTTAGATGTTGACGCAGGAACTGGAGTTCGAGAGGAAAAACTGTCCGAGAAGCCACTCATTTTAATGTAAATAATAAGGGACGAAACAGCAATAGGTGCCAAATGCCACCGACCTACAGTGGCCGGTAATTTAATTATTGTATGTAGTTAGCTTGCTTGACCCGATGACAGTAACGAGATAGCAAGTCGGGTATCACGGATTGAATATAGAGCCTTCGGCGATATGAATTTGGGAAAGAGATATATGCCAATCTAATCAATCAAGAAATTCTAGGCCCAAATATAACAGTACGAGAGTTTAACTGCTATTGTGCAAAGGACCGAATTTAGCAGAAATTATAGTTTAGTTAAAAATATGAGCTTATGAATCTATTCATTTCGAAAATGTTTGTTTAATTAGAAAAAAAAAAACAATGTTTTGATCGCTGTAGCGGTAAACATGTCTTCAAGGTACGACTCTGTTATTGTCTTATTACATGAATAGAATAGATAGATTTGCGTTTAATTTTGCTTCATGTATTGTATAGTAATTCATGTATATTATTCAGTGAACACGTGCGACGAAATTTTCGAAGTCAAGTGAACGAAACCAACTTCTTTACACAGGTTAGGTGTAGCCCACAGATGAAACAACTTTTTTATCAAAAATTTCTTAGACAAAAAATAACCTGAAATTGTATTTGGTAAATTCAAATCTATGAATACTACGTACTTACTCAAAATATTTCAAAGAAAACAAACCTGGAAATTGTACCAAATGTAATGATTACTATGTACCCAAAAATTGGTTTCACTAACTAGCAAAACCTTTTGCTAATACGTAAGTATGATAAACTGTATAATTTGTTATTGTGAAACGGGTGCTACACGGTCGCCAACAAACACCCCAACCAAGGTGACGTTCGTTGTTTCCAACCGATACCGTGGTTAGTCACTAAACTTCGTTGTCTACACGGTTGGAAACAACGAATGTCACCTTGGTTGGGGTGCTTGTTGGCAACCGTGTAGCACCCGTTTAATCATTACAATTTTCGCGCATCGCCAAACTGTTTCGCGTTACCTGTTGTCACTTGGAATCGTGTTAAATTGTGTCGAAATTCCATATCAGCACACTTCATTTAATATGTCAAAACAACACTCCGTTTTAGACGTGTATGTAAAATATTACCATAGATAATGGAATTTACATAATGTAAGGTGATTTAGGCCTGTGATTTTAGGCTAGCGAGTTTCTGTAGGCATTAAGGAGTCGTTTTATTTTGAGAGTAATGCGATTTGAGAGTTGCTACTCTTAAGAAATGGAAAACAAACTTGTCGGTTTCTCAATATAAAATTAGTTTCAATGTTATAGTGCAATGGGCTTCTTTGCATCAAAGGAACCATGGTCATTTGACATAAGTGAGCGGTGGACCGTAGAAGACAACGACACAAGTCGCGCGTCGTCGCATAGCTTATCCACTTTTTTTAGGTTTGTCTGACTTATTTAATGTTGTTTCTCGTAAAAAAGGAAAAAAGGTTTCGGATACTTTCTTATAGTTCTCATCTCGGTTCAAGAATTGCTTCATGACTGATCTCGGTGATCTCGCCAATCTTTGATTGCCTAGATTGTAGATAAAAACACCCCGCCGTCGTCGCGACGCATCGAATATTGCATCTGCCATACAACTTAACATTTTTAATTCAAATTCAAACATATATTCGACAGACAGAATGCAACTCAACATAAAACAATACAAAATACCTATAAGAAACAGCCACAAACTGCACAAAGAAAAGAAATACAAGCTTAGGGATAGATAGTAGAAAAAAAAATGCTCCTCTGAACTCCTAAACGTTTAGGATTTGTCAGTCAGTCACTGTCTTATAATTTGAATACTGTATATAAATTTAACAAATCTAGACCCTTTTCGGTTCATTATATTTTTGTACCAGTTTTTAAATTTTGGTTATTAAATATAGCTGAAATCGCCAGCCAATGGCTGCGCTGTGGCCAATGGAGATAGAAAAAAGCAGCACCCCGTTCTTTCTAAAAATAATTATTATTTGTAGCTTCTTTCTTCAACAACTTTCTCCAACAACTTTCTCCAAAGACAGCCCAAAAGACAAATATTCAGAACACAAAAAATAAACTCATTGATAGCTGATCCGCTTTCATAACAAAGGGTCAATCAGAGAAATGTATTCGAATTTTTTTTTGCAAGTCATCAATTTCCGAGTCTCCTATACTTCCTTTTATTTTCAGGCTTTATAGACTTTTTTCGCGTAATGGTGGCGTAACTCTCGCTTAACCTGGTATTAAGTACATTGAATTTGGCACTACAACATTGTTCCAAATTGTAACTTTGTGAACGGTCGCTAGAATGATTTCACTGGCCGGACAATGGCGTGGAATCGTGCGCAGACGCAGCTCGCGGGCTTGACAGGAGGAACCGGTCCCCGGTTAGCCTCACGCTCTCACTACGTTACGAGTACTAGCTTACTTTGCCTATTTCGCCTTTATTATAATCTTTTATGTATTTGCACTAAGATGACTACAATACAGACCGTATTATAATCTTTGATGTATTTAAATTTGCACTAAGGTGTCTACAGACAGCACTAATAACGGTTTCGAATCATTTCTGTTTTTAAATAGTTTTAGTTAACAAAATAGGTATGTATTGTTTAAAATAAAATGCAATGTGAATTTATTTTTAAATTTACTGCCAGTTCATATGGCGAATTTTAAAGTTGTTGATTTTTTTATGGCATAGGTGGCAATGGCAAACGAATTATTGTATTTGAATTATTTGTGTATTATTTATTATTAATTTATTATTCATTATTTCTTTTTTGCTTGGCGAATTTATACTTTTTTGTTCGATATTTTATTTATATGTGTTTGCTTGTGAATTATAACATTTGTTTCGTTCGTGTACTCGTGTCACTGCAGTGATGTAAGCCACACGACAAGAGTCGTGCGCGCGTGCGCAGAAAAATTAGCGAGCGACAATAGCTACTGAGCTCTTGCACCTCCATGGAAATTGTTTGTGAATATGGGTGATACTTTTGCTTCTTTCTTCAATAATTTTCTTCTTTTGCTCAATTTTTATTGCGTTATTTAATAACCATTTATTAAAACCAGTTTTAAAACATAGAAGGTTCCTATTACAAGGTATCGTGTCACTCAAAATAAACGAGCATTACTTAATTATAAATAATATCGTAATTATAATACAAGAAGTAAAGTGTTAATATAAGAAACAGTGTCGGTTGTAAAGTTGTAAGAAAATCGCGAATAGGGCTGCGCGGGCGCAGCGCAGAGCGCGCCGGTCAGCTGAGGTCAACGACCGGAGGCCGCTCGACAACCTTTGTGGCCGAAACGGGTTGCTGCTTGCGTCTCGTCTCCATTGACACACGGCGCTTTCACTATGCGCCCTTGAGTTAAGTCCGATTGTGACATGACCTGGTACTTTGTAGGTATGCCACAACGGGTGCAGAAATAATAATTTGCCAATAAAACTTTTAAGCCATGATTCGGTATCCTCTTGGGAATACACGAATATTTGTACAATTTAATACTTTTGGATTGGTCGTTGTTCTCTGAGTGGCCCCAAGATCTTTTGTTTTAATTTATTACAGTTACAGATTTAGGTGAAATTTGGGTTTATTGACCTATGACATATCATCACTAATATAATTTTGACAACATTTTATTCTCTGTTTTGAAGCCACGCCACATGTAAAATATTGAATTCAGGGTAAATATAGTAACATTAGCTTCTCTTTCTTTGATGCTTCGGTAATAGGAGGGTAACAGATTAAAAAATAAAAATACTACTGCTACAGTTTTCGTGTCGCACCGTACGCGTACGTAACGTAAAGGTAATATGTTTCCGACTTGGTGTTGTGGAAACTGTTCCAGTATAGTGTCACGGTCATATGCGATAACTCGTACTTCTTTTTTTATTTATATTTATTCGCTCCCACAAAGAGAACATAATTAAATTAATAATATAATTTCTTAGATATGTATGAATGAGTTCGCCTGTTAATGGTAGTTATCTTGACACATCGGTTCCGTGCTTCGCAAGGCATGTTAACTCTAGAGGACAGTCGTTAATTATATCTTGTTAGGCGGGTTGAATTCTTCTGACACTAGAGTTGGTCCCTAGTACCACAATCTCCACGAATCCGGACTGTTTAGTTTGTATTTCTTAGTTTAAAAAAACTGTTTATTTCACTTCACTTGCATATATTTCTTTACTTAAAACTAACGCAGTAATCTTAGAATAGGAAGATTATACTGCGCTGTATGCGGTTGCCGCTCGAGGGCTAATTATTTTATTTGTCTGCGTGTCCATCGCGTTCTACTTTTCCTATGTAAAAAACGTTTTAACACGTTTTTTAATTTTTTGGTGTTATCGAAGTCGATTTTTTCTACAAGATCTTTAGTTTGCCTAAAGACGTAAGGCAGGAAGCACCTCCAGACTCTTTTACCATAATTGTACCAGTTTATATTGCTTATAGTAAAGTTACATATAAGTATTATTAAAGTATAAATTAGTACAGTAGTACACAAAAAATAAGGCGCGTCGGTTATCTTCGTTCGCGCAGACAAGAACAAACTATCGACGGAAACACCCGAAACAATCAACGCACGGTGACAGCTTTCTGACAGCTGACAATTTCATTGAATCAGGCGCGAAATCCATCAACCAATATCGGCAGAGATTTTCGGAACGTGTAATGAAGCTACTTGATTGGTCCATCAGTTTCCCGCGTAATTAAAATATTGTCTACTGCGCAGATACATCGGCAAGCCTTATTAAATGTGTATTACTGTAAAACTATAGTAAAGTTCTAACCATCTGAAGATACCTTCTTTGCACTGCAAGTTTTGCAATAAGACAATAAGCAGTGATGCAGAATGCGACATGTTGTTTTACTTTAATAGCCAGTTTGACAACCTCGCGAGAACAGATGCTGGTCGCAACATCCAGAACCTCTGGCAGTTAAAACTTTTAGTTGTGTACGGAAGTGAGCGGTCTGGCCGTACGGCGGTTGACGGAGATGAAATATTATTCACCAAGTGAAAGCGGTCTGTAATGTAAATCCCTTTAACAAAACAGGGATATTAACACTATAGTTGTGTTATTTATTTTGTGCACAGACTGAATGATGTTTACTTAAATGTTATGTGCAAATTATTACGTTAATTAATAACTTATATTGTCCCCTCTTCTGGAGCATGGGTCTCTTCCTACATTGTGTGCTAATTCATTAGATAAATAAATATATACAGGATAATTTTGAGCGATAACATTCCGTAGCCGTCGATCTGGTTGTATCACGATGTCTGACTCAATAATTAATGAAACGTCTTGAAACGTCAGTGTTGTACTATTGACATACTCTTATAAACCCGACATACATTCGATTTCGGCGCTAATGCTGTGTGAACGCTGAATCCTTCGTAGATTTTTTACTAAATATTAACCAACTTCCACCTCACAATTACTCAACCTCCACCAATCCGGACTTGGTCCCCGTGTGTGGAGTATAGCCTTCCCGAATTATGGGAAGAGACCGGTGCCCCTGCAGTGGGAACGATGTGGGTTGTTAACAACCAACTTACAATATTGCTTAATTTATTTTACTCGTTGGCTTTTGTACCAAGTGGTTACGCCTTTAGATCTGTTCAAACAAAAGGTATCCTTGAAACGGTTAGAAAGTAGGGTAGAGTAATAACAAAAGCCTATCAAACTATTTCTGTTTCAGTACAATAAGACTTGTTGAGTATTAAAGCCCCCGCTGTTGTTAGGTTTATATATACGTACTGTATATAGGTTTAACCATTCATCTCACTAATATTATACAGGGTGTAAGGGACAGGTTTCCGAAAACTTTAAGGGCTTGCTCAGTAGACGAAACTGAACAACTTTCCACAAGAAATTTTTTCAGGAAACGAAAAAAAAATCGGCTTCTCCATACAAACTGTCCAATCAAATTTATAATTTTGTATGGAGATGCCGATTTTTTTTTTCGTTTCCTGAAAAAATTTCTTGTGGAAAGTTGTTCAGTTTCGTCTACTGAGCAAGCCCTTAAAGTTTTCGGAAACCTGTCCCTTACACCGTGTATATGCGAAAGTATGGGTGTTTGTTTTTTTTTTGTTTGTTTCACTTTCACGCCGAAACTACTTAACGGATTTAAATGAAATTTTGTAGGTAGATAAATAAAACTATCGACTAACACATAGGATACTTTTATCCCGGAAAACTCGAGGGTTCCCGCAGGAATGGCTAAAAACAAAAAAATTTAATTTGTCACTAAAAGGCATTTTATTACACTCTGGACCCTGGCACGACCACCTATGCCTCGGTAAAAGTATCCAGTACACCACGGCCAGTCTCAGTATCAGAGGTTTCCACGCCGCCTGTAAAGCCTCTGACCGATCGTAAGAACTATCTGGACCTAAATGACATTCAAACGCTCTTTTCATGAAGGTAAAGAGCGCATTTCAAAGGCCGGCAACGCACTTGCGACTCCTCTGGTGTTGCGGGTGTCTATGGGCGGCGGTAATTGCTTACCATCAGGTGATCAGTCTGTTCGTTTGCCAACTATGCCATAAAAAAACTGCCAACGTTAAACATTGTTGAACTCTCCATATAAATCGATCCTCGGAATAATAACATACATATTTGGGTATGGTGAGTAAAAACAAATTTGTTATGTATTGAAAAGTGGTAGCACAACAGTTGCCAGATGTGACCCGAAAAATAAGCCTGAATATGGTCATATCAGTCATTAAAAAAATACCTTGTATAAGTGATAAAACCGAATCACGAAATTATATTATAATGAAAATACTACTTTCGGAATGTGACTTACTTGTATATTCGTCTTGTTCAAAAAAATGGGTGACATTTTAGATTGCCTAGAAATACTTAAAATACTATGTACAACGGTTAGAATCCAATTTAGTTTGCTAAAAGCTAGATAATCAAGGCCAGCCCCGTCAATATTGCCACAAATAGTCCACTTAAACTCTGCTATTAATCAAAATTGTCATCGTTACGTATAGGCGTGTTACGGCGATACTATCAAAGAAAAGGCTTTTAAGACGTCTCTCGACTTTCAAACTAGTCTGCGTTAAGGGGCGTCTTCTTTCAAATGTTGCGGTTTTGAGGCCGAGTCTCTACTGGAATGTAATTTAGATATTGGAAATGTACCGACTATTTTAGTTGGATACTGGTGTCGATTCGGTTTTCACGATTAAACTTATTTGACAGGACTAAACTTAATTGAAGCAGCCTATCTTTGTCTTCTCGATACAGAGAGAAAAAGACAAAACACTTAAATGAAATTTAGTTCTGTCAAATAAGTTTAATCCTAAACACCGAATCGACACCATTGGCGAACTTAATACCCAAAATACGCACGGACAAATGACTAATAATTGACAACTCTGAATACGTTAAAAACTTCTGACTTTACTTATATTCAAGCAACAACTCGGTGTCTCAGTGGCAAGCGCACTGATCCGAGAGTCATGGGTTCGATTCCCACCAAAGTAAACTGTAAAGAGCACATCATTTGATTGCTTTGTGTCTAGATGTTTAGGTATATATTTATTTAGGTACGATGTATGTATCTAAACGTATATGAGTGTGTGTGTGTATAAGTATCTGGTTCCCTAATTATCCCAGAATATTTATATTTCTTTCTTTCTATTATAATTTGCGCTCTAATCCTCCCTTATTAGGCGACAATATGACTGTTAAAAGAATAAACTATATATTTATTGTCTACTAAATATTGTCTGTAAGAGTTACTTTGAAGCAGAATTCATAAAGACTGAAGCGACCTATTTCCGACAAGTTAATTTATTAGACTTAAACATAATAACATGTACTTTAAACGATACAGTAAATACAATATACATATCAAACATTATTTTCTTACGAACTTATAACAGGGAAAAGGCAATGTCACAAGCCCATCTTAAATTCAAATCGAATGGAAAAATCTGAGCAAACAAGCATTAAAAAGATTCCGCTCTCAAGTGAATTTCATTTCCTTCCTCGTGTTTTGCGGATTGGTAATGTATTATTTAATATTCAGAGTCTGTGTAAACGTTCAACTGGCTAACTTAGTGCAGTTGGACGTAAGAGAGACCGATCTGGCTGTGGAGGATGTAGATATTACTTTAAAGGCTTCTCTAAAACTGTTTATAGTTAACCGAAACTCTTATTCGGTTAACTATAAACAGTTTTAGAGAAGCCTTTAAAGTAATATCTACATCCTCTTATAATAATTAATAAACATTTGTGCTTTACCAACATTTGTTATCACTATGATTCTACTGAATTTTATAGTTCAGAAGTGACATACACTAGCTTCCGCCCACGAGTTCGTCTGCGTGGACTTCATAATTGGGTCCAGAGATAAAGAAAATGTTAAAGTGGCGCCATTTAGAGACGAAGTGTAAATTTCGAGTTTTTAAGCATTCCTCCAGGAACCCTTTAGTTTTCCGGGATAAAAAGTATCCTTTGCGTTAGCCGAGTTCTTTATCTATCTAATCTACCTATACCAAATTTCATCCAAATCCTTTCAGTAGTTTCGCCGTGAAACTGGAACAAACAAACAAACATTCATACTTTCGCTATTATAATATTAGTGAGATGAGATATACTCGTTTGTTTGTTTGTATGTTTATAGTCTCTTTATTGTACAATTGTCCTTCGAGGCTAGGTCACGATCGCACAGTACGTGATCTTGCCTTCAACGACCGTATACGTCTATAAGCATGTATATGCTTAGGATTTTTGTGAGCGTATTGAGCGGACCTTCTGTATCTATGTGTTTTGTGCCCGAAACGTAACCAATCGAGCATCTTTCAAGTTAGAGAATAATGAGGATAAATGTAAAACAACAGAAAAAATAGAAAATAAATGCAATGAGTATAATTTTCAGTGATCAGTTTTGGTCATTTCAGTATGGTAGCAACTAAGACACGCGATACGTGTAATTAAAACAAATATAGATATCATTAGAAACTCTTTATGAAATTTGAAGAAAATAGCAAAATCCTGTGCACTTCACAGAAATAAATATAGAAAACCACTTTTTGAATAGTCCTAAATCAAATGATATTTCTGTCATAAAAAAAATATATAAATGCTAAAATAGCGGACGTTTAGAGATCATATTTTATTTCTTATTTGTAAGTTTGTATTGCAGTGGATTTCGTTGGTCATGCACGATATGAATTTTTGCTTACGGTTATGACATGTAACATGTTGATTCAAAAATCTTGCTTACTAAATAAGACATTTATATTTTTTTCTGTGAGTATATCTTCTCTCCATGTGTTGATAAAATCTCATATAATATTGTGTATTAAGTACACTAACGACTCGTAAATATTTTGTGTGTTTATTCGTCCTAAAAACATATGGTGGTCTTGTAAGATTTTTGCGTGCCAGTAGCAACTTTTAGTTTACCATTTTGTTGAATCAGCAAAAAAAGTTGACTCATAATACAAAATGTGTCGAATAGCTGATTGGTATGTTTTAAGTTAAGAATTCATTTTTTTTTCTTGCGAATTAGAATAATAAATAGAAGTTCCAGTTAGCGGAGCCTACATCTATTACATTCTATTACGAAATATATATTCAAAACACAATTTTCCGGCTTCAATATTTTTAAATCTTATTTACGCGGAGGTCTAGCTGTTTATAAAATTTCTTTAAGAAAAGCAAGGAAACCCCACTATTCTCTTTATTTAAAAGGACAGTTGAAACAGCGTCTATTTCACCGTGGTCTACTGACGCTAAGCATTTCAATGCGTTCCTTTGTCACGTTTGCTTATTTATGACGTTTTTTGCTTACTCGGTGTTTGTCTGGGTCGGTTTTTTGCTGTTTTTGTCGCTCTCGGTATTGAGATGAGACGCTTGAGAAAGGTCGAGTGGGTCGGCCGGCTCTCTAGCTCGGTTTGCATCGGCAGGGAGGGGCACATTGGAATAATTTTGCGTGCTGTTACAACTTTAGTATCTTTGTCTGTTGCCATTTTATTCCTTTTTTGGGTAAAAATTAAATCTTTTGTGTGTATGTTGAAATGTAAATTGTGGATTTTTAGAAATATTTTATTTTAATATTACTATCTTTTTACTAATCTTACTACATGAAAAGTGTGTGCTTGCCGTTTCAAAAAGTGTCTTTATCAATTTTTTACCTTTCGGGCTAAACTCAGCGTTACGAAACTTCTTTGTAAATTAAAAAGGCAGGTGATATACCAGGGTCACAGGTAACTTAAGAGGTCCTTCAAATGTCCGTGATATAATGGAACCGATGTTATCGGAGACTGTCGTTGGTTAGGGGAGGAACAATACTATACTATAAGGACGAGTAGAGTATCGTGTTACTTACGATTTTTTGTAAATTATATGGACTGCTCTTGAACATTCGGAAGGCGCGTTGGATTGGATCTACGTTCATGTCATAGATTTGGGTCACCCCCCTATAAGTATAGTATAAGTATAGGGGGGGAGACGTGTGAAATAAGCGCCTGTCGAAATTACTTGTGCGATTTAGATTATCTAACGTGTTCTGATCATATGACAACATATAACGACTGAAATTGTTTAAAGTTGGGTTTGGTATTTATTTTTTAACTTTTCACACTAATTTAGTCCAGGAAGGTTGATCAGGTTTCATCAGATTTGGTTAGTCCTCTTTTTTTATTTCATATGTACACGTTGCAAATCTATGTAATTTGTAGTAAATATAGCTAAACGTGCAGAATATGCTGTGTATGCGACTTTAAGTATACGAGTATGCTACTATAAGCAAATATATACTGAGTTATACTCAAACATGTGTTACTGGAAACTTGTTACAATTCCAAATCTCTCATAATCGGAATAACAGACAAGTGCTAATATGTTTTTTATTTATTTACAGGTACGTTCTTTTCCTGGTCTACAATAAATTGCAGTAAATATTCTTCTAGTTGTAAGTACAGAGTGCAAATGAAAATGACATTAGACGAATAGCAGGGATTTGTTTGAGATAAGTAGCTATAATAAAGACTTACAATATCAGCCGAAATATGTCATCTTGGAACCCTGTCATGTTTAGAAACAGCAAAGTTTTTATAATGAAGGGTTTTGTCATCTTTTGTGTCTTTATGAACTCCGTCGCAGCCTATGTTTTTTTAAGGTTATATTTCCCAAAATATTGTATATTTCCCAAAAGTTGTTCAGTTTCATGTCAACCATTTTCCTTATTAGAAACTAGATTTTCCAAAAAATCTAGAAATGAGTGAGGCACTGTAATGCATTCATGACTAAAATTAGGGCTAAAAGCGCAGTTTTTTTCTTTTTATTTGGATCAAACAAACACGTACACAATATGTTTAGGTTTAATACAATAATTTTACACTATAATTAATTGTGAAACCAGCATCGTTAATCACAGATAATTTATGGAATTAAATGCATTTTTTATGGATTCTCCTAATTTGCACTATAAAAAAATTATTTACTCGCTTTAATTCACGAATAGTAGCGAAATTGAAACACCTCTGAGAGCGACAAATCAAATTTGGCGCAATGAACCGCGTACCGAAAATCCAAACTGAACTAAGTAACTTCGATTATCGCTGAGTTTATTAAGATGCGACTATCTGGCAACTGGGAGAGCAAATCCCACTTAAGATGCATATAGTGAAGGCGTTGCCCAAAGTTGCCTCGTTCACTAGTTAGTTGCCTATCAAACTATGTAGGGGCCGCGTTACCCAAAATCGTACCTGTGATCCCTTGAAGTAACAGTTCGAATACTAATGCCTGGTGCGAGTTTGAGTCTAGTTTGAGATTCTCATTTATGTGAGAAATAAATTAACTTTAAAAGTAGTGATTATTATATTGAAGTGACAAGTTATAGAGGCTGCAGCACGGGTAGCATGAGGGCGTAGACAAAGCTGTTTGTCGCGCCAAACGCGAGAAAACAGCTCAGCTGTCTCTTTCATTAGTTTAATGTTAGAACGGAACAAATGCTTTTAAAACTCGCGTCGCGCGCGAGATACGTCGTCATGCTACCGGTGCAGAACTGGTCTGCACATCTTGGTTACGCTGTAAAAGATACCGTTCGCTCTGACAACAGGATAGCTAAATGCAAATCTTGTACGTGTGAAGAGGAAGGTATATATCTTGCTGTTGGAGTGGAATGCACGACTGAAGTGATAACCGATCGGGAACAAAGGTTCTTGACTGGTGGCCACGATGCGGAAAATGCAATGTCGTATAGCCTTAAAACCCCTTACAAATAAAAATACATATTTGATCTGATAAGCTCAGTATAATGCTGATAGAATTTTTATGGTAGAAGTCTGAAAAGTGGCATTTTTATGCCTAATATGATGCTGGCGAAGGCGTGAGAAATACTAAGGCAGGTAAATAGTTGGCAATTTGATGCCTCGAATCAGCACTAGCTAACAAAAACTATGCGCATGATCAGGGGTTTTTGGAACGTGTGCACTAGATGTTGGGTAATATATAACATATTCGATGCAAGGATCGTGTTTCTTTTAACTTATATCACTCGATGACATAACAAGTCTTCGCATGATGTTCAATAGTTGGGATGGTTGATATAATTACTCACAGATAGATAGTTATGCATACTCTTTATGTACACACAAAAAAACAGTAACTAAAGGTATAATATCATATTGCGAATAATCTTTTCATAAGTGCGGGTTCCGTGTGAATAATTAAAAAACTGAATATGAGTGTATTGTACCGTATTTATTACAGTTTACAGAACGCAAGAAAAACAAAACCTAATAACTATACCTATTTTTATATTACTATAAGGTTCTTTTTTTGGGTCATCATCGGCGTTTAAAATTTTTACCACTTGGTTACATTTTGCATAAGACCTATATTTATCAGTTAGCATCAGTGACTGTCAATCTAGACTTAAAGTTTCTATATCCATTAAGAAAAATACAACTTGTTATTCAACTTGATTAGTCAGTGAATCGTGACTTACTTATCTTCGGCAGATGTTCTTACGAAAACAAAGAACACGCTTACATAATAAGAATACTACATACCTTATTATTTATCAATACTGCCCGACTTACTTATTGTGAGGAGTGAGTCACAAAATTGTCCGCGGATATTTAAAATATTTGTACCTATTGAGTCTGTGGTAATAGCGGAACAGTTACTGAGAAGTTATTCGCTAGCGTGTTGCATTCGTACGAAAGTTTCCATGGAAAACCTTATTTATTCAGGTTACTGTTATTTTAGACTGCTAATAATACAGACTTTGTTGCTGGCTTCTTAACATACGTCTTTGTAAGTTAATAGCGTCTCTGTATTCGGAAATATAAGAAAAAATATATGACATATCGACAAAACTATATTTCGTGCAATTTGAGATTGATTCGGCGAGTTCACTCACTTACTTTAGATTTTGTTCTATAATCACAATAAGTTAAAGCTTGTATGTATTTATTAATAATGTTGATTTGTAAATGTATCCACGTTGGTACAGTAGAGCAAAAACAAAAAAAAAGTTGAAAAAAATGACCCACAGTTCTTTCTGTTTGGGTTTAAATAGACCAGCACCCAGCTGCCTACAAATTGACAACCCTCACCTCATTAAATGTTGTTCATTGATACCCCACAAAATTGTAAAACTAACCCAAAGCTTGAATGGCTCGTGCACCTGTTACAAGTCAGATTCAGAATTCAAACTCGCTATTTCGCTCTTTAAATGTTCGCGTTTTACATTTGATACAACTTATGATTTAAAATACGAGTAGGGTGAATATGAATGAATATAATCTAATTGACAGTGAAGGTCGATACAAAAGGTAAGACTGGTAAGGTTCCGTACACTCTGAACAAACACTGGAGCAGTAAAAAATTCGAAGTAACCTTTCAAAAATATGTGACAGATATTATTTCATCTTTGCAATACATAGAAATGCTTCTTCCACATCTAATTACGAAAGAATGAATGATATTTATTATATTTATTTAGCTAAAAGGTTGATATTATTCCTTGATTTGGGTCTTTGGGTAACTTTCGGTTCTTAAATTTATCGTATAAGTAAATAAATAGTGAATCTTAAATAGATTGTCGCCAAATGAAATCAAGTCCAAATTAAATGTATTTTTTTTAATTATGTAAGTGAGTAAATGACATTGGCCAAAAATATAAAGCGATAAAAAAATTGTTGACTTCTAATTTTCGATTTGTTCTCATCGTTTTATTTTTTTATTATGCTGTTTTATAAATATGCAAGTTGGTGTGTAACCTAAAGTTCCCATAAGTTGGTTTTAGAAAATGTTTGCAAGTAATTTATTATTTTAGTTAGTAGGTATATTTTTATCGATCACGCACGCTAGAGTTAAAGCAATCGTAACTTTTATAATTATAAATGTTCTCTGTAAATGACAGCTGTTCCTGCATCACATTTAAGGGAACCCTAAAAAGTGAATAAATTGGCTAGATCGAGGGGTTCGAACTCAAATAAAAGTAATTCTAAAAGGTACAGAAATAGGGGTCGCACTTAAGGTAATCAACCGTTTTTTGTTAAGAGCTATTAGTGTTATATTTTGCAAGTGGGATCTTCTTTCATTAAAAGAAAAGTAATAACCTATTTTTAGTAACGTACTGTTAGAGATATTTTTTAACTTCATTCATTAATCGTAGGTTGAGTTTATACTGTATCCGTATCATAAATTATCTATTATTATTTTTATATTGCGATTTCCTTGAAATTATTAGAAACTAGAACTAACAAATGAGAATTTCACACAAAATGTTACCTTTATTCATTAAACCTGGCACGTGATGGCATGTAAAAACTGTAACTGTACAAATTATACTGTGCCATAATTGTAAGTGCTATTTTAACTTAAGTGTCAAGTGTAATAGGCGCGTGTTCGCCTGGTCAGCAAACAAACAGCGCAAGCGACGAACTGCCGACGAATACGGGCCAAATGGAATGTATGACCGAACGTTGAGCGCTTGTTTACGCCTATTTTGCATATAAATTGTTCCGACTGCCGTATATTCTTAATCTTTATACGGATAAATTACAACCCTTTTGTTTTTAACAGAACTTAGTTGCTGGTCTAACACACACACACGCACACAGAGAGAGAGATTTCTAATTATTTCCCGTTCAATTAAAAAATAATTCAGAATAAGGTATGATTGTACACTTTGAAAAATGGTCTCATTGTAAAAGGGAAGGTTTATTTGCTAAACATTTACCAGCTTCCAGACTATATAAGAAAATAGATTATTCTGTACAATTTTGCCAAACGTTTTCAACAATCACTGCGTCTACTAATCTTACTGACCCAAGGACTTCAAACGTTCTTCAAAATCTTCTCAATAAGGGAGAAGGACCTTTCGTTCCCGAAATTGAGTATTCCGTTTGCTCGGGAAGCGGCAAACATGCGGCAAACGCTGTTCATTTACTTGGGGTACACGCCGACACTGATTTAAATTTGTTTGCCATACTTTCAACCATCAAATGCAAATATCCTGCGTCGAATTAATTTGAAGCATTTACAAATTGGGTAAGGTTGCCAGTCGGAATGTGGAAAGAATACCTACGGCATTGCTGAGGATCTCAAGTTTAAACGCAATATTTTTCTCTTTTACTCTTAGGACATTTCACAGCAAAAATAACTCTTATTGTGGGTGAGATTCCCATCTAGAATGAAATTTCGTAGGTATTTCATCTGAATGTACATGTACATTTTAACGTATGCATGTATGGTCAGTCTTCGGTTCCTATAAAACGTAATTCTGGTTCAAGGCCAAATGATTAAGCCTAGATTTGTCTGTCATTTGTCTCTTTATATTTTTTAAAGACTACAGTAAAGCTCACAGTGTAAAACCCGCGTACAGTGGGTTATGAATTTTACA